>OY727105.1:20249610-21449610 GCA_963402855.1 Ormia ochracea
ACTAGACTTTTAGACGTTGCCTCCATGTTGTTAATTATTTTCAAGTGCCCGGTTTCGGTTTGAAAAGACTTCGTGGCACTTGAGTTAATTGTAGAATAATTGTTTTATTATTTTTTTATAAAAACTTTAAAAATATTGTTTTATTGTAAAACTACACGTGTTTATTTCATTAGCCGAATATATTTTATCTGTATCATTCAGATGCCTGAATTTGTTCAGAGTGTTTTTAGTCTAGTGTTAATTTCAGTTTAAATTTTTTTCATGCACTCACTTTTGTGCGTGTAAACGTGCTCTTGCATTGCTTGCCATGCACATTATATATTAGTATTAATTTATATTGTTCCACAAAAAAAAGAAAAAAAAAGGAAATAAACATGCTTAAGTGGTTGTGTATGCATTTTTTTTTGCTCCATTAAAAAAGTCTCTTTAGTATGCCATTCAAATGATTTAAATTTAAATGTCATTTTTATTATATATATAACTGATTTATTTTATTTTATTAAACAATGTAGTATAGTTTCGCATTCAGCTGGCTCCGAAAGGTCTCTCCGTGATGATAAAGTATTAACCTTCGGACAGGTAATTTTATTTGTAACATTGCTAAATAGAGTCTGGTTTTAACGCAGCTGTAATGCATTTGAGACTTATTGCAATACAATAATAAAAATAGTAAATTTAAAAAAACAACAGAAACCTTGCACTTGAGCAACTGCAGATTATAGTATTTCTGAATGTCTAGAAAAAATAATTTTTTTATTGTTTTTGTTTAGTGTCAAGTTAAGGGCAGAAAATTTTTAAGTAAAATTATTAATATAGAATACTCTTGAATTAAAAGAAGCATTAAGTAATCCTTTGAAAATTTCCTGATGTTGTAGCGAAATAAGAAAGTTCATTTAAAGTTTTAGTTCATTTGCGCAGCGAGGAGCTCGAGCAGATCTTGACTGCTGTTTTACTTATAAGTTACCCTTGAGAAACTTGTCTTACGTCTGGAGTTGAGTGACTTCCCAAAGCCAACTCAAATAACTTAAATTACACTCATTAGTTCTTAACATTAGCTATACCGGAAATTATCAAGAGACCAGGAATTCTAAGTGATTAAAATAATTCGTGGTTGAGTGGAGTTATTATTAAAGTATAATCATGGGAATAATTAAATATGATTCGAAATAATTCATAAACAAATTTGGAATGTTTAACATGTGTAGTAAAATCTACTCCAAACAAAATAGACAGATATGGGTGAGATTGTGTGTGTGTGTGTGGTGCATTAAAATAGTGCATCTAAACCTAACGGCGAGTGGATGGCACTTGTGTCCGTTTTGCCTTTTCAAGTGCATCTCTGAGGTTTCGAATAACCGCAACTTGTGTGAGTTAAAAGCATGCATAATAATGCTGGCAATAATGGTTTTTATGTTATGCTACGTTAGACGAGTCATACGGACTGCCTAAGTTACACTACAATATGTAAAAATTCTATAAAAAAAATCTTGTATGCGGTTGGTTTGTTGAAACTTGATGTTCTTTTGGCTGTTTAATCCTTTATTTGCAACGATAAAACTTAAGGCAGAAGATTGTGGGAAGATTGCAAACTTCGTTTTTTGATGTTGCTTTAAACAGACCGGAAATAGAAATTCATGACTTCTAAATTTGTTGCCAACTGCCAGCAGGACTTTCGTGTGCCTTATTTTCCTTTTTATAAATCAAGACACTGTGCATATAAAGTTTCATATCAATATGCAATTACTTGCAAAAAGTTTACAAACAAACATTTTTAATTGATTTAATTTTTTTTTTAGTATTTCCATCAAATAAATAAATATTTTGCCATCATCTCGCTGTCCATGCAAACAAACAAGTTCTTAGAAATGAATACCTCTTTCTTATGGGAACATTTTAAACGAAAACTGTAAATTAAAAGAAAAGAAAAAAAAAATAAATAAATAAAAGCTGTATTTAAACAAATAATGGGATGCATGTTGTTACCAAATATTACAAACGTCTTCTATTAACTTTATGCCCTGCAGCTGTTTTTTCCTACAAAAAACTGAAGAAAGAAAAAGAAATCGCCAAAAAGAAAAGAAAACACATACAGGAATTGCCATGCGAATTTGCAAATGATTCGGCTAATGATATTGCAATTTATTTTATTTGTTACAAATAAAATAACAACGAGAGAGCGAGAAAAAAATGCAACATGAATAGAAACACCATCGTTTATTTAACATAAAAATTGCATGAGAACATTAAAATCTTCTAGGGAAAAATTGCTATGTATATGACCACGATTGAAATGACCAATGAAAGACAAAAAGCAGTCTATGGAGACAAACCACTAAAGATATTTTTTATTTTCCCAAATGAATACAAAAAAAAAAAAAAGAAAAATTCTATACGAAGATACACATAGTTTGAATTTTCTAACTATTTGTGTTTGAAAAAAAAAAAAATGTTTATTTAAATAAGCAAAGAAGGAAGACCCAGTTTTGTGGTTTAGCCTAGTTGGAGTCTTGTGTATTAAGCAAAAGCAATTGTCATCAATGAAGAAATTTGCTACACTCAAAAAAATTAGATGCTTTCCTTATAAATATTTCTCTTCTCACTTTTGTGAACAAGACGATATAATAATAATTTATTTGGTTTATATGTAAAGAACTGCTAAAAATAATCAGCTGATCATTCTGAAGGATTCGCAGAAAGTTGCTGAGGATAGCCTCTCAACACGCAGTGTGGTTTGTAATTTTAAAGTCAGCTGATTTATAGGGTGTAGCAAAATTAATGCCGGGTGTAATGCATGTGTAATGCTCACTTTTACACAGCTTTTATTGCCAGAAAGCTTTTGGAGCATGGAAGCTTAACATTTTCTTTGATAACTCCAGTTTTAACTAAAATGCTAATGTTAAATATCCCGCATCCTGCCAGCGGCAGTTTGGCAAAAAGCAAACATGCTCGAATCCACTCTCTTACTCTGCTTACAATGTAATTGAATAATCCTCAAATCTACTAGCTTATTAAATAATCATAATGTGAAATACTTTCAAGCTTATACTTCAGTATAGAATCGGGTGACTTAAAGGCAAGTTTCTAAGATATAAATCCATCAAACCGTTAACATTGTACAGGGTACCTCAAAAGTAATATTGCTGACAGCCTGCGGAGTAGTGCAGAAGGTTTTTTTCTTAACAGTATAAAAAAGTTGTGCGAGTATATACGTAATATGCTTTCCTTATGTCTCTGCCAATAACATGAGGATTTTTCCATTAAGTTGATTTCTGGAAGAGGCAATACAAGCTTCCCTGCGTATAGTCCTAATTTAGTATCTACTAAATTTTTCCTTTAGAATTACAATCGAACTTCCATAAGTCGAATATCCATTACCCACCAAAACAAGGTCGACTTATGGAGACTTCGACTTCGAGAATTTTTTCAAAATTTACTTATTTACAGTAAAATAATAATTTACAGTAAAAATTTGCCTTTTTATTTGCTCTTAATTAAATATTAAATTTTTTGGAGTTACAAGTGGTTAAAATATTTTGTTATTTGGACCTGAAGAGCTATTTTCTTATTTTTTTCATTAAAAAGAGATTTCAGTTTTTTTTAAAGCTCTAAAGTGATCATCAGTTGTCATTTCAGTGGCTTGTATATACGAATTCAAAATTTTAAAGGAATCTAACACATCATTCTTAGATGGCATTCTTAGATGAACAATTTCCTTCTCTGAGCCCTCTTCATCGCTTCGCCTTGGCTTAAACTGAAATTCATGGATTCACTATATTAATGCTCAATAATATCGTCAACTGTAGGAAAGTCCGCTTTGCAAATATCACTGTCGGCCTCGATATAATCGTTAAAACTTGGACGAAATATGGGATTCCCCAAATAAAGAGAAAATAAAAATAATTAAAAACAATAAAAAATTTGGATTGTTTCTACGAAAAATTCGACTTAGAGATGTCACGTGTCTCTTTTTCATTTGAGTTATGGAGGAATTCGCCTTAGAGATGTCACGTGTCTTTTTTTCATTTGAGTTATGGAGGAATTCGCCTTATAGAAGTTCCACTTATGGAAGTAAAATTGTATACAGTTTGAGCACTAAACGCTACTGCATCTTAATTCGGTTCGAGTTATAGAAAATTCGACTTATAGGAGTTCGAGTTAGGGAAGTTCGACTTAGGGAAGTTCGACTGGATTTCAAATGACATTTTTCACTGAAAAACAAGCTGAGGCGACATCTAAGCAGTTTTTACTTCGACTAAAGAAAGGCCAGAAATGAGGAGAGGCATCTAGATGCGATTATTTGAAATTCTTAAATAAATTAGAAATAAAAAAAATATACTCTCAAAAATGTTCTTCAATAAATAATATCTTATATATATATTAATATTATATACATAATTATAATTATAAAAAATAAAATTTAATAATATAATTTTAAATAATAAATCTATTTTTAAATATTTTAGTTTTCATTTTATTAGCTCAAATAAAGTATACTTCCTTTGAAACTCTTTCTGTGATGAAAAAATATAAATTTATATTTAAATATATATTTATATTTAATTTAAAAATATAAATTTAAAAAAAAAAATAAAATTTAAAATAAAAATTATTTCTATGCTAAAGCAAAATAATTATTGAGAATTTAATGAAAATTATTTGTTATAGCTTAAACTTATAGATATCCTTACAATATCCTTTTTAAAATATATGTATGTGGCTGTGGTTTTGTTTTAAAGTTATTAAATAAAATTATATTTTAAAATTATTACATATAACAATTGTGAATGCATCATTTTTCATTGCACAATATGCCTGGTAAAACTAAAGACATACTTTAAATAATAACTAATAAATGAAAAATAAATAGGCAAAAGCTTAAAGCTTCTGCTGTCCTCATTTCTAAAATACACTACTAATATTTTCTAACACTCCCAACTAAAATAAATTCTACGATTAATCTTTTAGTTTAGTTGAGTGTAAAAATGCAATTGCATTTTATGTGCCGTTTCAGTGTTTGCTGTAGTCTGATTGCCTACGGCTTATAAATTGTATTTTAATCATGTCTGCATTATGGCAAGGCAGTTTATTTGTCTGTATTTGTGGACGAACATACACACAACTAATGTCTACAGATACTTGTATTTCTGTCGCAGCTCACAATTTGAAGCTGGTCCTGAAACTGCAAGCTTTGCTTTTTGTGACCAAATGAGAGGAGAAGATGTGATAGGAAATTTATGCTGTGCACCAAATACCGCCAACCTAAGCAATAAATCTCATTTCATGCACCATCCAGTCCATTTAGCATTTGCTGAGTGAAGAAAAAAATATATACATAAATAAACGAAATAAAGTCCGAACAACAGGAGAGCGAAAATAGCAAAACAACTACAAAATGCATCTGGTAACATTGACCATTTATAGTTTATACGGAGACCCTTTTATAGTTAACGCTAATGTGGCCAAAATGAACTTGACACTTGAATGGCCAATTAACAGTTTCAGCCTTTGCCGGTCAAAAGAAAACGAATTTAAAACTTGGCCAGCGCAAAACACTTGAAAACAAAAGAATTTAAATAAACTGATACTCTCGGGAAAATAAATAAATGAAGAATTGTGTTTTTATTTTTTTTTTGGTCGCGCTTACTTTTGGGTGGCAAAATAATGTAAATTTTCTTTTTTAAAATGAACAATTAGGTGAACTTTTAAAATAATTTAGCTCAGTTTCATTTCCTTTAAGACACAAATAAAACACAAACTGGAATATGAATATCAAACACATGTGTAGTCGTGTAGTCTGAAACTTAGAATAACAAAAATAAACTTTCTAAAAAGCCTTTCATAACCAATTTCAAATTATTAATAATAAAAAATTGAGAACGGGCATAAAATGAAAGGCACTTCTCCGCATGGAGCAGCAGCATAAAGGGAATATATGTGGCGACAACAAGAAGAGCAGTCAATAGCAACACGTATATAAATTGGGGTTACTTAGATGAAGAACGCTACGAGACACTTTTGCAGCTGGTTTGCTTTAATGACCTCTTAAAAATGAATTTGAAAGAAAAACGAATGTAATTATTTATTAATTTATGAATAAATGGGCCAGGAAAAAGCCTATTCCACTTGTGGAACCTCAAACTGGAAATAAAGCTGTACACGATTACATATCAGACCAAGGAATACATATATATGTATACAGGCTTCCCAGCAAAATTTTTAGGATTAAGTTTGGTTAATCAAGTGCTGTTCAATAAAGCAAAGTTAAAACCGATATGGTCATATTGAGTGCAGTTCTGAACTACAACTAATAATTCAAATATCAAAATACTGCAAAGATATCAACCGGAAACGGAAAAAAAGTGAAGCACCGGATTAATAATTATACTAAAAGGTACTCCAATATAATGAGTTATTTTTCAAATATATTGTCGAACAACATATTAGATGATCATAACAAATTCAGGGTAACATATACTTGACCTGACATTTAGAATTTAGCATTCAGTGTCATCTGGTGATATTGATTTTTATGAATTTATATATGTACGTTGATGAACACAGCTTGAATATTTGGTAGAACACCGCCTTGAGCAGTGGTTGCAGCAGACAACAATTTGTTAAATTCTTCGTCATTGCGAATAGCCAATTGTAAATGACGTGGAATTATTCTCGTCATTTTGTTATCACGTGCAGCGTTATCAGCCAATTCAAGAACTTCAGCCGTTAAATATTCCATAATGGCAGCTAAATATACTGGAGCTCCGGCACCAACACGTTCAGCATAATTGCCTTTATGCAACAAACGATGAATACGGCCAACGGGAAATTGTAATCCAGCACGATTTGAACGGGACTTTGTTTTTCCTTTAACTTTGCCACCTTTACCACGACCAGACATTTTTCAATTTTTTGTTATTATTTCTTCTGTTTAATCTAAACCAACCACACTGAATCACTGTTCACATAAACTGTGTTATTCATAAATTAATAAGATCTCATAATGCGGCTAGTCAAAGAAAATATGGTCCGCGGTTTCTGTTATGCCTTCGCAGGATGAATACATATGCCCTCTATCGTGTGTTTAATTAAAAAGATAAGCTTAAAGCAGCCGCATGCGGTAAGCTTTAAGCTTCTCTTTCTGCCTTAGGTGTTATTACAGGAATGAAGCTTGTGTGTAACCCATCTTTTTGCACAATATTTTTCCTTTCCGTATACTAACTATCAGGTAAAGCGGCGTTACTCCTACAAAGGCTGGCCCAAAGGAGGCTAAAACGATTCTACGATTATTCCTTATTTAGGTTGCATCGAAGATCATCTTACTCTCACAAGTTTTCTTTCTCGAGACTCAGCCCAAAAAGGAGGTGCGTGCCTGGCAATTGATTTAGCTACTCCTATCAGCATTATCCTTTGCTTTAGGCTCATAATTAGGCCATTATTTGCGAATGAGCTCGTGCTTTTGGAGTAATTTTTTTAACCATAGTCCATTATTGACTTTGGAAAATAACTGTGAACATGTATAGTATAGAGGGCAGCCAACAAGACTTTCTACACTGGCGAATTAAAAGAGTTTTTATTATCTAGAGTGATAATAATGCAGTACCCTTTCCTACCTTCAAGTCAGCGGTAGGTATCCTTCTGTAAAGTCAAGATCGGTCTTAACAAATCATTGTAGAAAGAAGTGCATCATTACACAATTCAGATTCCTTGGAACTCTACAGCCTAATAAATCGCTTAAAGTCATTCAAAATAAATCTAAAATAATATATTATTTCTGTAAAAAATGTTAATAAATAACAAAATTTTAGCAAAACTTGTCAATTGGAGAAAAGTTGCACTATAAATCAAATATGGTAAAATAATAATGAAAGATGGAAATCTATTATTAAATTATGAACATTAATGCTTAAAAATGATTTCGGCTATGGGTGGCAACCTAACTGGAGCTTCATTCAATATCAATTTCAGTCTTGCTTCAGTCCAATCGCAAGCGCTACTCTCATTTAAATCTTTTCATAATTAATTTTCCAAATCAAACTAAGTAAAAAACAACTGTCAGCTATTAAATGGGCTGTCTAGAAGAGCAGCACAGCCGGCTTAAAGTTCTGAATATATACAAAACTTTTTTATGGTAGCTTTCCTTAAAACCTCAAAACCCCCTCTTCGATATTATATATTTAAAATATTAGAGATAATCATATGATTTTTAGTGCGAGCTTAAATGACACTAAATAATTTATGAGCCATAAATATTTATTAGGAAATGTTTCCTGTGTTGCAAAAACAGTTTGACTCATCGGATTATATATTTTGGCCAGCAGTTGGCGGAGGATTGATAATTTATTTCTTTAGTTGACAGGAAGAGAAGTATTTTTGTTCAATTTGAATTTCTCTTCGATATTATATATGTAAAATATTAGAGATAATCATATTATTTTTAGTGAGAGCTTAAATGACACTAAATAATTTATGAGCCATAAATATTTATTAGAAAATGTTTGCTGTGTTGCAAAAACAGTTTGACTCATCGGATTATATATTGTGGCCAGCAGTTGGCGGAGGATCGATAATTTATTTTTTTAGTTGACAGGAAGAGAAGCATTTTTGTTTAATTGAATATCAAGTTTATTTAACTACTGATTAAATAGGATCGAGTAAAATTAAAAGGAAATATGATAGTAAGCAAGTATATAAATGTTTTTTTACAAATTTCAAAGGACCGCCTCCTTCTTGCTCTTTACCAGCAATACATTTTTTTAATTCAAATATTCTTCAAATTTCCAAAACCAGTAAAACTGTCAAGGCTGATATATTTAGCAGAGTTAAGGACACCTTGCATGATTCCTAGATCGCTTATTTCTGCCGGTCTTGCTTGTATTATTTAAAAGGGAAACTACACAACTTTACTTTAATTATATAATGTTTTTATATATTTATTTTATTTAATTCAGTTGTTTATTAGTTTGTTTATTTTTTGTATTCGAAGTCTACAGTTAATAAAAATGATTTATATTGATTTTTGTTTTTAATGAATGTAAATATTTTCACAAATTTAATGAGAGTTTTTATTTATATATTTGCTTTTGTTTAATTGTTTTAGAGACTATAATGATTTGCTTTCAGTTATTATTATCATTTATAAATATTTAACAAAAAAGAACTAATTTATTGTTGCTTTTATTTTGATAAAGTACTTTATGACAAAAGGTACGATTTAATTTTTTTTCTCATTTAATGTTGCTAATTTTTAAATTATTTCATTCTTTAATATCAAATGGAGTATATTGCACTATTAAAGCGGTTTAATGAAACATGCGTAGATAGTTTGTACAAGATATAAGAGGAAGGATATGAAAATCATGATACTAAAATGACAACTACATACTACAGTAAAAATTTATTACAAATTATTCTTAAGTACATACTCGCTTTCAAGAAAACATATTTTTTAAATTGTATTAAGTTTTAGTAAAGGAAAAATAAAATAAAAATAAATTATTAAAATAAAGTCTTTCTTTGGTTAACAAGCACTCTGATTTGCAGAGGCTGGATTTACGTCTAGGAAATATCAAGTGAATTTATCAGGATACACGAGTTTATAGAGAATTAACTTTGGCTAGAAAGAGCAGTTTAGCAAAAGAAATTTTAAATGTTCAAATGAGTGGTTTTTATTTAGTTCCCATAAATTGATTAAAGATATTATTTTTTCACAGAAAAATTATTCAGAAAGTACCCCAGTTTTGGTACTTGCAAAAATTGTAATAAATAATATTGAAAATTGAAATTGCATTGAGTATATGCCGAATTTAAATAGAACTACTCATAGAAACCAAAATTAAAAACCAACTTTGACAAAAATTTTGTCTTATCTGCAGTTGTTTACAAATTTTGAGCTTTATTATATATTGCTTTGAGTTTTAAGTTAAAGTAACTATTTTATTTAAAAGAGTTGCCATCGTTTTTCGAAGTGCCTGCAAAATGACGGCCCCTATTGAGCATTATTTGATCAATATGTTATTTGTATTTGCTTGAAATCAATATTATAAAAAGTTTAATAAAATGAAATTGTTTACAAAAGAAATCCCTTTACACCCACAACTATGAGTACGGCCGGCTATTAATGAGAGTTTGTCTATTTTGGTCTTCTTGCAATTAATATTTTTTTTTTGTTTTGAAAAGCCAAGAAATACAAAAATGCAAACATAATATCAGTACAACTAAGTATGCTGAATCTTCGTATAGCAGACATAGTGGTAAGAGGTAACAGAGTAACACTCTATATAATTAGAATCTTAATCACAAACATCAGATCAGAGCTGGCTGTAAACATATCTAGTAGTATTTCTGTATCAAATAAAGTATTTCAATATATTTCGAATTATAATCAGTATTAGAATTTAAATGATTTGAGTTACTTTGAATTAAACAATTCAAGAATACCATGAAAGTAAGGCTGTTTGGCAGTCTCTTTATACCGTATAGAAAAATATTTCTTAGGTGCCCCAGGGAATGATACATAGTCATACAATACATTGTGCCTGATTTAAGGAGAATCACTAATTGCCTCCCATTAGCGATAGAGAACGATTATGATAATATGTTTTACTACGCCTATGAAATATTACTTCAGTAGAATGGCAAGGGAGGATGTGTGGAAAAAAAATTGACAAGAATTTTTTATTTTATGATTGTGAGAGATTAGGAAAAAATGCACGATATTTTCTATTTGCAGTCACTGCTTCAATTGAATATTATGAAGGAAGTTTTTAATAAAGTTTTTAAAATTATGACGGAATTTTGACAATCTGTAATGAATTTATTTTATAAAACATAATTTGCAATTATTAGTAAAGGAAATTAATGCACTTGTGGTTTTTTTTTTTAATTGAAATAATTATTTTCATCAAATCAATTAAAGTAATTCTTAGTTTTAGCCATAACGCAAGAAATTCCAATTTGAAAAATAATATTTTTCCCATATTTCTTTTGAATCACTTTAAAAATGTTATAGTATTACAAAGATTTTGGTTTAACTTTTACCAGAAAATTCTTAGAATTGTACCAGTGATAAAATATTACAAATTTACATTTGTTTTTTAAATCAATTCAAGCAGGGCTTTGGCGAGAATCGAACCCGTGATCTCCTGTTTAGTTGGCTGTTAATTACCCATTCGCCAATAGAGGCAACCGAAAAATCTTTGGGGCTGACTAGTACTTTTATTTAAAGATTATTATTTTGCATTTATATTAATGAAAGGTTTGCTATTGCAAAAATATAACACTATTGATATTCTATCGGCTTTGAATAAGAAATATATTTTTATTTTTCTTTCTGAAAAGGGGTTTAAAAAGGAAGCGAATGAGAGAAAAGTTGGTTGTAATGACTGATGCTGCTGCGTTAACGTGTTTAGCAATGAAGTTAAAGTTTACTATAGCAATTACAGCTAATGAGCGCAAACTGAATAATCTTCATCCCAGTGGTCCTTAAGATAATGCTTAAAATATATTACTAGAATTTATAAAACACAACAAAGACTGTAGGAAGTAATTGATATAGAAAGTCTGATTGGGCGAAATTTTCTTCATATAACTTTATAGAAACTTATATTTATATGTATTGAAATGTTACAATTATTTGCCGCATATGATTGCTAAAAATGTCCACCGGTGCGTATACGTAATATATATTGTATCATAAGGTGTACGTATACGTTATATGAAACATTTAATGACCACGTTACGTATACGCTCCAAGTTCTCCTTTTTCATTTCCCCTATAAGAAAAGTATTAATTAAAACTAATTAAATTTTTTTCATATTCGTAGTCTGTACTGCTTGAAATCATATTAATCTTATTTGCTGCTTGAAAATTTTCTGTCAATAATTTTCTGTCATTAACTTTGTAACCAACATCGCGATGCAACTGCGATGTAATTAAAGATGAAGTAATTGCGGCCTGCTACTAATTATCGCTACAACAGTTTAGTAGTGAAAAAGTCTCAGTAATGGAAAAGTCAAGCCAGAAAGCAAATAATATATGGATTGTGTGAAATTGCTTTCTTTGACTTGCCAGTATTTGCAAAAATTAAGCTTATAGTGACATTAACAATATCGTAGATAATATACGTGGAATATAATTCAAATAAAATTTAGTTGGCGTTTTATTTTATCTCGGGTACGATCTACTAATAGTTAATTATTATTTTTAATTACACTAATAATACCAAATATTAATATTGAGCAGAATAAAAAATTAGTTGTTTTTAACTAACTTGCCAATCGTATGCAGTTGCTTTTCTCTCTTTATACAATATATAAAAAATAAAACATTTCTTAACACTGGCAGGCAACCTTGTAAAGGACAACAAAACAAACAAGCGGAAAGAAGAAAGAAAATAAAACTGTATTCGGCAAAACTGCGCAGTAGTATCTGCTTCATGCGATTACGTCATAAAAATTATTGGCTTCCTGTAATGAGAGGTAATTAATTGCTTTTCTTGACCTTCCGTTAAATTGAATTTGGTAAAAGGCTGACAAAGACGTGGAAGAGGAAACGAAGGAAATAATAGAAATTTTAAAGCATACCGTAATAGTATGAAAAATCACATTCTCTAAAATATAGATGAAGAGCCAAAGATAGAGTTTCAGATAAAGTTAGTTTTGAGGGGCAACTAAGCAGAGGTACTTCTGCAAGTCTCATAAAAATGTTTTTTGCTCAAAGTAGAGCATTGCATTATATCTTTTCTAGTTAATATTTATTTATTTATAATTATTGAAATTGTTGTATTTATTAAGTTGCAAAGATTATATCTTCACAGCAATGGCAACTGGGGGCTTTGGGAGTCTTTTATTTTACAAGTTGCAGCAAAAGAAATTTTTTCCTTAAGTTTAATAAAAAATTGTAACAAATTGTAGCGCTACATATAGTCGTCCTAAAAAGTGTCTTTGCCATCATTTGTTAAGTTTTCAAGATCAGCGTAAGGATACATACGAATAAGTTATTTTTATGCACATGCATTCGAAAAACTGTTGACTCTTCTATGCTTGTTAAAGAAACTTATCGCTGTAAAGAACTGTTTTTATTTTATTTTTATAGTATGGATATAATCATTATATCGGCATTGGCCTGTAACAAGTTTTCATTCTACAACCGTGCAAATTGAGCGTAAATATTCTAAAGAAAAGTTCAGCTTATTCTAAATTTGTATGCCACTCACTGAATAAACAGCCACAAACTGAATCTCGCAAGATTTTACTGTGCTAAATGCGATTTTAAAAATTTTGTTTGCCTACTGAAAATTGTATGTAATTTTATTAACTTTAAAAGACCGTATTTTATATGAAACCAATTTAACATTATTGCACTTTTGTTTATCTAAATAAATAAATTATTAATAAAAACTATATATTGTTTATTTTAAGTACTTATTTAAGAAAAATTATTGGTATCTATATTTCAATTATTTTAATTTAATAGAGATTTTTAAGCTTTAATTGCGCTTATAACTGCTTTTTAAATATATTTATATATATGTTTTGCGATTTATAGTATATACCAATTTTAACATTTTTTTTGTTTTTGTTTTTTTGGTTGATTACATAATTTGTATTTAATTTTCCTAAAGCCAATTAATATCTTCTTCTTAACTCTTCAAATTTCTTCAATATTCATTTCAATGTTATTTTTTCATAATAAAGATATGATAACTAATTGCTAACGTTCTTCTGATCTTTGGCTTGTATTCTTAAGCTTTATATGCAATTAATTTTTAGTTAAATATTTAACAACAATACAGTAAACATTTGTTATTCTGGTTAATAAGTTCTTTTACATCAACTTTTTCTTGTAATACTTTAAATTTTATTATATTTTATTTCATGTAAACAATTTTGTAATTTTTTCCAATTTTGTTTCTCTTATTTATTAAATTGTTTAAGGTTTGTTCAGTTTTTATATATATCTAGATTGGGGCTTAAGTTGGTTTTAATGTTTTTTTTTTTTTTTTTAATTTTAGTAAATGTTTAACTTTTTTTTGGTTTATATCAAACTATATTTATATGTTATACCAGTTTTATTAAATGCTTATGTTTCAAAGAGATAATTTGTTTCTTAATATATTAAAGTTTTAGAGAAATGCATTTTGAGCTCTTTTTTTCCTATTTAAGGGTATTTCTGTTTGGTGGGGTTGTTAGTATATCGTCTCCATTTTATGTTATTAATAAATCTTTTTATTCCTTTTAAAACTCTTATGAAAAATATTTTCTGGTCTTGAATTATTTCTAAAAGAAATATGAAAATTCTAAATAATAGCAATAAAAATTGGCAAAAAAAATTTTCTTTAATAAAAATGAAAGGTTGTCATTTGCTTATAAATAAATTATTTTAAGCAAGACGAGATATGGAATACAATTGAAAAGTGTATAGTTGCTTTTTGCAATCCCATTTATATGGCAGAGGCTCTCTTCTGTGGCATTTGCATATGAAATATTGCATGTTATAACCGAATCTCGAGGTTTTTATATGGGTATTTCCATAGAAAAGTCATATTGAGCTTTGACTTTATTTGTCTGTTTAATAAAACTATTAAATTTTTCTTTTAATTTCTATAGAGTTAATTAATTTTTATATATCTTATATAAATTTGAATGTATAGAGAAAAAGTATTGATACGAGAACGCAATTATAGTTCCCTTAATTTCTTCATTATGATGCTATAATATTTTATATTTTTGTAAAGTGTTTAATGTGTAAAAATTCAAACATGTCTTCTTTACAACGAAGCTTTATAGCTTTATAGGGAGTATAACGTTTCCATGTCTTCTATAAAATTCTAAGTCTAATTTTAACTTTGTGTAATGACTAAATTTTCTATGGAGGATTTCTCTATTAGAAAGAATGGCTTAAGTGAATTAAGTGAACCAACGTTATTATTATATCGGACACCAAGTCCTGCCAGCAATATCAAGTTCTTTAGTATCATTCATCTGTGCATGTTGAAAGACATTTGGAATAAGCCTTTGTAAAGGTTTGCATTAATAATAGTAAAACCAATTACAATCAATTTAAATGTATTTTAAATAAACGTGGTTTTTTTCTTGCGAAATATTAGAAATTCTTTTATGGTCCATTACAATTATATATATATTATATATATATATATACTCATATTACAGGTCTACATGTACTTGTCTGCTCTTAAACACTTTTAGCCTCGCTTCTGGTTTGTACTCAAATTTTTCGCTAATAAAAATATAAAAATAGAAATTATTTTGATTTAATAAAGCCAGGCCATAACCTGAAGTCTAATTGATTCAGTCAAAAAGTATTTGAAATAGAACTATAAGCTGTAAATTGTATAATGTATATCTCGTATTGTTGTTCTTAAGAGAAGCGCCGCCCTTCATCCCCGTTCCAAGGCATTTTTAGGTACATGTTTGTTTTTAATTTCAAACAGCACGTAAATAGATCTAATAGACATGCGTACTTTGGTTTTTAGCTTAAAGTGTGTTTTAAGTTACGAACTGAAACAATTCTTAGCTTTAAAATATAATAAACTAAAAAGTATTATGATAAATTTTGACGTGTGAGACAAGCTTTCCTTAATAAAGACCGAAAGTCAAGAATAAATGGCTCATGAGCACTAAAAATAGATAGAATGGAATAAAAAGGAAAATGATGAACAACGAAATGGTAATGAAAAATTCTATTAAATTAAATCCGGTGTCATGCATTTCTCTAAAAGAAATTATAAAAATTTAAATAAATAATATATGCGCATTCGTTTAAGGATAATTAATGGTGTTAAAATGGTTTGATTGTTTTAAGCTCAATAATAAATAATTATTTATTAATAATTTGTTTGTTATAGTTTGTGCAAGTAAAAACATTTTGGTGCTAAAAAGTTTTATATAAAAAATTTAATAGTATACGATTTTTTAAAATTTGTGCAAAAAATTTCAATTTGTAATTTATCAACACTCCGCCATTTCTAATGCTAAAACTTTCCAAACTTTACTTACATTTGTATAATAATTTTAAGTATATATTTTATATTAAAGACTAGAAACATTTCTCATATATTTTCTTTTTCATTTTTCATTTTGTAAAAGACTGTAAACACTCACTTAATTTGTTAACTTAAATTAAAACGCAAAAAAGAAAATTATTTAAATTTAATAAATGAAAAAACACTGCATACGAGAATTATATGGGTTGGAATTTGTATTTGTTAGTGTTGAGATTTTAAAAGTAATTTTGGTCTTCTTACGCTTCTTGAGTTTTATTATTGATAACTGGCTGTTGGTTAGTGAATTCAAGTCGCTTTAGTATACTGTGATTGAGTGAGGCCAAAGGAATAGCTGTAATGCCATCACGCAAGGCCAATTGATAGGCCACCTCAAACGCCTGACCCAACGTTAGTATTATATCGGAAGCCAAGTCCTGCAAGCAATAACAAAATAATAATAATAATTCATAAATTTTTTTGGTTTCCTTTGCATTGTAGTTTGAAGAAAAGTATCTTACCGTGCTCTCTGCATAAAAAACGTGACAATAGTGCACATCATTCTCTTTGGTGATGTAGGCAAAATGCCTCAGATCTACTGCATCTTGACATGCACAATTTATATTTTGTATTTCATGTTCACAAATGGTGTTCTACAAATCATAAATTGAAGAAAATACAACGAGAAGCGAAAAATGACACAAAAGCAATTTAAAAGAAAATAAATTTAATTGGATCCATAGAGAAATGCATTCGAGCATCGTGCAACGCTTACCTTGCTATTCACATCTATAAACTCTACACCCCTATGCGAGATGGCTAGTGACACAAGTATACGTTTTTGTTTATTAAATGATTGATTGCGAGCAGCATTTACATCTGACGTATCTGACTGGGAAGACATTAATATATTGGTCGTAGTAGTAGTAGTAGTAGCAGCAGTAGCAGTAGCAGTAGCCGTAGCACCGGCAGTAGCATTAGTGGTCTGCCGTTGATCTTGCTTTAATTTTTGTATGGATTTGCGTGTCGATTCAGTGCCACGTAATTCTTTCACAACCGTTGAGCCTAAATACTGCAATAAATTAATTACAATTTTATTTTTATCGCATAGTGGCACAATTTTCTTATTATATGGCAAAGAAGCAGTTTCTTACATGGATGTGTGCATGGGCGTGTGCGTGTATGTAAAATATTTATAGCCACAAATTAATTTAAATATATGTTTTATTTTATAAATATTTAAAGAGTATTGAAAATTAAAAAAATTCTCGCTTTATTATGAATAAAAATTTTGTAAAATTAAATTTCCGCTCCCCATAGAAGAGCTCTCAAGGATCCAATTGTAACAAGAAATCGGTCTGTAATTGTTTTACCGAGCTGGGCTTGCAATTTTCAATTTCATCATTCGAGAAGCCAATTTCCATGAAATTAAAATATTAATTTGAAAATACTACTGTGTGGAGCAGACAAAATTGTTTAGCAATAACACAATTTCCCTCAGACGATCTTATTAAAATATTATTAAGGAGTTTAATAGGGAGCTGCATATATGATCCAATAATGGAAACTGGAATTACTAAGTTCTTAGACCTGGAAGAAACAAGTATTCCCACTTATGCTTGTAGGAGTTTCTGAAGGGTGTTTTCAATGGGAAAGGTTTTACCTCTACGAATAATTAATGTGTGTCACTAAAAACTTTTCAAATGACTACTTTACCAGCCTAGAAGGCAAGACCTAGAAGCGTGCTTTTAACAGCGATATTTGGTACTAAATACAGTCACTAAGAATCCCTAATAGGCCTTTCTCAATGCCGAAAATATTTGTCGGAATCAAAAAGAATGTCCTTTAAATCCAACAACACTAAGAAAGCATTGAGAAAATTAATTAAAATCAGAGTCTGCACCAATCAGAAGGCATCGTGTCGTATCTCGTCATGTAAGTGCTAACATGATACATTTCCAGACTCATTTTTGTACCAAGTATTGTAAGGTGCTCTAATGGCAGGCATCCTTTATTAACATGCAAAGGCACAACATTTATATTTCAGCAGTTATATTGAACTGATGATATATGATATTATGCTATATTAACCCGAAGAAGAACTACATACTGGAGATACTGTCAACACTGAATGCCAATGAGGCTAAATAAATTGCCATGTATAATAATGACTTACATAAACTTCATATTTTATTTGTTCCTTGAGCAAATCGTTGGCAGAATGCCGCCACTTTGTGCGCATGTTATCAGGTAAATTTAAAAGCAATTCCGAAGGAGCACGTATATCTAATGCAGTTTGAGCCGCTGGGGTTTGTTGAGTAGCCTTTTGTGTTGGAGGTTGGGGTGCCGGTCTTCACAAATGAATATAATAAGATGTTAGTTGGTTGTGAAGAATTTAAGTAAGCAGTTACCCACCTTTTATTACGAAAGCCGGTTATAGACTGCCTTTGAGTAACTTCCTTGTTGCTTGTATAGAGAGAAATTTTATTTTTTTCGTTGTTTTCGGCTAGTGGAGTTTTGGCTGATTTCGGTTCGCGCATTTGTTTGATAAAGGCAATCGATTGTAAGATGCGACGGCGGTGGCCCAGCTTGTTGATCTCTAACACAGTTTGCAGTTCAACATCCCAAACTCCACAAACACTATCTAATGTGTTGTATAGATGTTTGCTAGTTTTTTTTTAGTAGACATATAAAGAGATATATTAAATGTGTTACTAAAATTTATATATTTACCTAAATGATTCGTTATATTGGGGCAATTGTATACTGTGCAGCCATTGCTGTAGAGAGGAAACCCCTTTCAGCTCTGTTAGAGATTTATTCTCCTGCTGATTTTTTGTTGGAACTTGTGGCATGAATTGGGCTTTTGGCAAAGTACTTATGAATCGAAGCAATTTCTCACCATCCTTTTGTGTAATATTTAATAACTCGAAATCGGGCTTTTCAAACACACCGTTCTAAGAACCAGAAAAAAAAAACAAATATTGTTATATGTTTTTAATAAGTATTACTGTTCGATTTACCAAGAATTTATAGTTATCGTAGCCATGCTCGAACAACTTCTTTTCCAAATGTATGAGGCCTGCTCGCTTCAGTCTGTTTACTAACTCGTGCCTTTCAATGGGAATGTCAGCATCATCGAAATCTAGATCATTTGTTGGAGAGATGTCTGAATTCAGTATACTACTGCCGAAGGATTCTAGAATTTCTGAAATTTTCTTTCTGGCTTCTTCTGCATTGAAAGGGCTAAGTATGCTACTCTCATAAGATGTTATCGAATTGGCAGCTATGGAACTTGTATCTTCATTGGAACTTTCATTTGTTGGCTGGGAGGAAGTCAGCTGTGACTGTTCTTCATTTGATGAACTGTTAATTGAGCTTTGATGACTCAAGATATTATTGGCCGATATTTCTTGCAACTCTGGCTTTATGTCTGGTGGCTTAACAATGTTATTTTCTTTAACAGCTTTGGGTTCTAAGATGTCTTCGTACAGAACATCTGCATCATTTTTCATTTCTTGATCTTGGGATTCTATTTCGTTGCTACAATTGGTCGTTGTTAGTTGTTGTGCAGGCTCTGCAGGTGGTAGTTGAGGGGGTTGTGCTTTAAATAGTTTTCTTTCGGGTACGACGGGTTTGGCCGGTATCGGCGGCCTGGATTTTTGTGCACTTTGTTGTTCAGCGGCTTGAGCAGTTGTAGTTATGGCGCGTTTTTTGTGTATGGTGGCATAAACAGGCACCTGAGCTTGAGAAGGCAGTTGTTGTTGTGGTCTCGGTGGTGGTAGCTGAACTTGAGGTGGGTTCACTTTGGAAGATTTATTCACTGTTGCATAAGCTGGCTCAATTTTTAGTTTATTACCATTTTGTGTGACAGCGCCTTTGAGCAGCCCCGAAAATGGTTGATCACCAATAAATTCCTCTACATTTTCATTTGAGCCACTATCATCAGATAAAGAAACACTAGAGCTGAGAGAGACTATAGAACCTTTTGTGCCACCTGAGCCAATGGTGGAATAAATGTTTGATGAAACATTATTAGTGTTAAGTTTCGTTGGTGAGGATTGTATGTAGGCATAATCGTAGTGGGATACTGGATTCGTGTTGCTGCTGCTATTGTTGTGTATTTGCTTTAGCGGTGAAGTGCCCATATCGACCAGTAAGTGTTGTTGTTTTTGCAATTGTAAGAGAGCAGAACGGCGTTTGTACTCCTGACTCAGCGGTCTTATGCGTTCATGTATAAGTTTTTCAGCTTGAGTAGATGAGGGTGGAGGATGATCTGGTGTTGGTGGTTGCTTATAATTTGTTGGACTTTGTGGTATCTTTGGTTTATTTTCATCAACTGTTTCATTACTTTCACCCAAACTAATAGAACTATTTCGATATATTCTCATTAAAATATATCACATATATATATATCATATTTGAAAGAAAGCTAATACTTACTAACTATTACGATTCCTCTTAAGTTTACGATTTGGATTGTAAGATTTGAGCGTGCCATTTTCATTACTGGTACTATCCTCATTAAAACTATTTACATTTTTTGGCCCTGGTTTTAGTCTCTTCATTGAACTGGTTATTTCCTGATTTGAATTTGGCACTAAATTCTCAACATCTTCACTATGATGGCGTTTCTCTAACATATCAGCTAAATGAATTAAATATTGGCTTTAAGGAAACATTTGAAATTTCAATATGTGAAACAATTGCTTACTACTAGAACTTAAAGATATTCCCCCCGAAGTTCTTGAAGTTTCCCGTGCACTTGCAAACAAGCGATTTCCTCTCTGTCTTTCAGTAAGTTGTGTTTCATCAAAACTCATACCACTAATGCTACCTTGATGCGAATAAGGACTATCATTCGATGGACTCCGTGCCTGCCGTCTGCCGATGTTGTTTGCTTGTTGATGATTCGGTGAAGTATAACTAAATGGCTGGCCACTGTTCGTAGGTGACACCGATAGATTTCTGCGCGGCGGTTTCTTAGGTGGTCCTCCAGGCCCAAAACTACTCAAAGCCGTTATAGTGCTAACGAAACTTGAAACGCCACCTAAACGAATGGAATATTTTATTAAAAAGAAAGATTTATCGGAGGGGGCATAGTATCTATTATAGCTGATGCCATAAAGGCATGATAAAATAAGCTTTCTAATAACAAAGGGGGCTGTTCAATACCAAAGAAAAGGTTATGTTTTATGAGCTTTAGGAGGTGTACTTCCCCCAATTATTCTTAAATTTCACTAAGTGATAAAACTAAAACATTTAGTTAGAAGAGAAAATCATGATCAGATGGTTTCGTACTAGTCAGCATACCGAAAGCAAAGAAGATGCTCTTATAATATGTTTTTACAACGATGACAATAGCACGATCTAAAAGATACACAAAACTCTGGCGCACCGTATAATATTCTTTCGGATAAATCGGGTATCAGCAAAGACAGACGGCTTATTTTTAGAGGAATATTAGCTTCAACTACCACTACTATATAAAAGCGGTATCCGGATATTCCAACCTTAATTACTTATTACAGACCTGTTGCTTCTCGGGAATGTTTATCCCGAGAAAGTATTAATTAGTTGACAACAATTCCAGCCACAAATAGAAATACGAATTGCTCGCATTATTCTCTTATTTAAATATTATTATGATTTGAGTACTGTTTTAATTCCGCCATTAGGCTGTTTATCCCAGAATTGAATTTTACGAATCTAATACCATTGACTTTAAGATCTGAAGGCATTAAATCGAAGACAACCTTTTCTTTTATTTTCTAGTAAATCTATTGATTCTACTAATACAAATTTCATTCCACTAGGCAGTACTTAAGAGCATTTCTTACCAGTCGAACACCGAGATCTGGGTGAAACTGAGGCGGGCTCAAAACTGCTCATTGATGAGGAAGGACTTAGACCCATATCGCTGAAATTAATTATTAATTAGTTTTGGTAAAAAAATTTGAAATACTTTTTGCATTTTTAACGTACTTTGGAGAAGTGTTTGATTGACTACGTACGGGAGAATTTAAAGTATCGTGATAAAAACGATTGCTGCCATTACCAGCACCTCCCGTACTTGCAGAGTTTTCGTCCAACTGCAAGCCACTGTCCAAGGACTTTCCACCAACATTGTATGAGGCGCCCGAGCTAAACCGTTGCTTAATATAGGAAGATTGTTGCATAGACGACGAATGATTGAGCAAATGATTATTGGAGTTGAAGTGATAATAATTATTGTGCTGTTGTTTCTGGTGGTGACCAACAGGATTGGTATTGCGTTGTGCCTGCTGAGTTTGTGGCTGATGGCGGTAAATAACCTCATCGACATCATCTGTATCCATTTGATTGCGAAAATCTAAAATAGTACACCGCATAATAATTAATAGATATGTTTTTTTTTTTGAGAGAGCAAATTGCACATACTGTTTATGACATCAATAATATGTTTGGTCACATGTGGGGGAAATTCCTTAAGAATATCCAAGACAGTGCGATCCTCAGCATCTGTAGCATTAAGATCAACGCCTGCTTTCAGCAAAGTGCGCACAACAGACTCTTTGCCACATAAGGCTGCTTCGTGTAAAGCTGATCCCGAAGGTGTTAATAAGTTGACATTCACACCGGCCTGCAAGAGAAGCTCTACAACTTGCTTATGACCATTTCGACTGGCCAAATGAAGGCAGGTATGTGTAAAAGTACAACGTGTTGGTGTAGCTGGAGATGATAAAATTGAAGGTGAGGATGGAGAGGGTGTTGATATCGAATCAGAATTTGGTAATGGTGATGAGTGTCTTGATCTATTGTTAATATGATTTTCAACTGCTTGCTTTGTATAGGGAGCCAATAATTCAGGATGAGCTTTTATTAGCATTTCTACAGCCTGCAAGCGACCATATTGGCAGGCCAGATCTAAAGGCGTTTCTCCTCTAGTATTTCTCATATTAGGATCTGCTTCATGTATTAGCAAAATTGACAATACCTCTGTGTGACCATGTTGCGCAGCACAGTGTAAGGGAGTCTCCTTCTCTATAGTTTGTAAGTTAGGATTCGCTGGTCGATAGGAATGTGTTAACAACATTTTCACAATTTCCTCTTCTCCTGCCCAGGAGGCCAAATGTAATGCAGACGATCCCCTCATATCGGGCAGATTAGGAGAAGCTTCATGCGACAGAAGTAACTTAACTATATCAACGTGACCATTTATGCAAGCATGATGCAATGCTGAATAGCCACCACTATCCTGCACATTCACGGCCGTACCTCTTCTTAAGCTGGCCAAAGGACCGGCACGCTTAGCTTTTTGATTCAATACCTTTTCAATAAATGAAATATTGCCAGCACGTGCCGCTTCAAGAAATTCTTGATCTTTTCCCATTTTTAATCTTTACTTTGAGTGCCTAATATTTAGTTCTATCTATTCAGAAATGTGACAGCTTTGACGAAGAAATGAACTGAAATTACAAGTGAGCTGATGGTTTATGGTTGCCGACAAATCGTATCTGAAAGTGTATTAAACAAAATGTAAAATTAAAAATAATTGTTTCATTTCAATTTTCAATAGTTCTGTATTTTCAATTCATTATTGTATATAATTTATTTTGTACTGTGTTAAACAGCTAAAAGGGAAATGAACAGAAACGGCAGCAACTTCCTCTCTAACAGACAATTGTAACTAAAGCGTCAGTTTTTATGTTTCAACACCAGAAGTAAAATAATTAAAATATTTTCACACGAACTTGCCTTTTTAATTTTCTATACTATCCTACCTTTGAGCAACTAAACAATGTAATTTTAATTACCGGAAGTGCTGACGTCACACAATGAAGCTTAAACAAACAGTTCACAAGGCAAAGGCATTTCCTCTTAAGAAATGTTTGCGGCCTGTAATCTCAAAAGTACATCTGAGATAAAATAATTCAAATATGGAATAAAAAAATAGAAAATTTTCAGAATTTCCAATTTTATAAGAATGAAAAGTTTACTTATTTTGTTTAAAAAAGCCAGAGACTGGAAAACTTTTAGCAACTAAATGTGGAATAAAAAGTGGAACATAAAAAATGAAAAGCTCAATTTTAAACATTTCTTTGCAAGCAAAGTGATATGAATAGAAAGTCATATGCTGCCTTGCACTTCAATTTTTTTTGCCTCATATTAAGGAACACTGATGTAATGGGTGTTTTTTTTCTTGGCTGCATGTCAAGTTAAAATGATAATACAGTATAGATGTATAATTAGAATGGATTTTTTTTTATTATTATCTGGACGAAAATTTCATGGTATTCACCATGTTACCATCCACACCAAAATCCTTATGGTTCGCAAATTATTTTCACTGCTGTTCCCAATAAATCGGGACGCATTGTGCCAATAAACCAATGACTTCATATTGCCCCATGAAAGGTAATCCCGTTCTAGTAAACCATATTCTTAAAATCAAACATTATTGATATTTGAAGGATTAAATTTAGAATAAAAAAAAACGCAGTCAATAAAAATCGACAGCGTTCGTGGCGGCAAATTCTTACTCATTCCGACAGATAATGCCATCAGTACGTAAACCACACCACTCTAAATATGCTCCATGTATATTGGAGAAATCTTGCTTATTAACATATCCATTATGATGGCCGTAAAAATTCTCAAGTGTAAAACTCTGATAAATGGAAATGCCAAAATGTCATTAGCTATATAACGATATCGATATCTCTCATGCAGTTCACAAAACACTCTTCATCACGTTATATATTTATATATCCCGATATTTTTTACTATAATTTTTTTATCAACTCTTTTTAATATAACTTTTTTATTTTTATATTTTAACTTTAGTTTACAGAACTTTTTGGTCCTTGTTGTAAGGACACCATTAGCCCTTGAGCAGTCAAAAGTATTTACTACAATTTCATTTCATATTTTCTAATTTTTATAGATATTTTAAAGTTGACTTTTCATTTTATGGGCTAATAATTCAAAGGGCAATGAAGTACTCTTTCTTCTTAATGAGTTCGGACAGATTACGTTGCTCCCTACTTCTCAAGTGCTAATGGCATCCTTACAACAAGAAAATACTTTTTACTGCTCAGGGCTAATCGTGTCCTTACAATAAAGACTCGGAATTCTTTACTAATGCTGCTGCGTCTAATGCAGGGAAAACTTGATTTGAACATCAATTATTAGTTTGTTTAATCAATCAATCTACATTTAGTATCTGTGGTATATCCTTTGACAATAAATTACTTTATTTTGTTACTAAAGCCAAAAATTTCCCAAACTTATTTATTAGATTTTGTACAAGTATTTGGCCCGTAAATAAAAAATGTAAAATGTAAATAAAATGTTTCACAATAAAAACTAAACAAAATAAAAAGAACAAAAAGCTGTTCTCTTCTCACCGCAACAGTTGCTGACACTGACAGGTGTGCGCAACAAAACAAATAAACGAGCGCGTACTAAATTTACACCCATGAACATGCACAAACAAATTAATATATAAGGATACTTTGTTTACGACAAAGGTAGGTTATGTTTGAGTGTTTGCTGTCCGGTTGGATACAACCGCAATGAGAACGAGAGAAATTCAAATGAAACAGCAATTTTACGCGCACCACGTTTTTGAGATTTTTGTTTGTTTGCCACCAAAAAAGGATTTACTACAACACATTTCCTTGTTGTAAGGACGCCATTAGCACTTGAGCAGTAAGGAGAAATAAGACTCTTGTGAAAAAAGAAGATAATGGGTAGACAGATGAAAGATAACTGGGACGTAAGTAGTAACTAGTATGTATCTGATGCCTAAGAGCAGAGGCAGCCAACTCCCAAATTAATTTGTTACAATGTGTGTGTGTATGTGTAAGTAACTACTTGCAAAATATGCTCCTTTTTATTGTTCTTGTTCTCTTTACTTGTATAGAAACCGTATTATTGGGTTTGTTTTTATATGCTTAAATAATAAATGAGTTACACATGCACAGATTTGCAATTCTACTAAATTTGTTTGTACAATGGCGGCAAAATTTATAGGAATAGTTTGCTAAAATAATATTTTTGAGAAATTATCATTCATATTTGTGGCAAGAAAAAGTGCAAAACTTGAGGTCAGAATGCTTGGAAGAGCCAACATGTTTCGCTCAAAGTTATAGCAGGTTCCGAAAAATTGAATTTCTTCACAAGGACACTATGAAGTATGCTGTATGTTCTGTAAGAAGTGGAAAGGATTCTTTTAACTATGAAGCTTTCAGTAAGTTCCGTTTTAGCCTTCTAGTACTTTTAAAAATTACTTAAAAATTATGCAAGCAGTGATGATTAACAAAGTTATAACAGGTTCACAAGGATGCTATGAAGTAACCAGTATGTACTGTAAGAAGTGGAAAGGATTCTTTTAACTATGAAACTTCCAGTAAGTTAACCAGTAAGTTAAGATTAAAAAAAAAAATTTAATTAAAAAGTAAAGCAAATTTGTCAAATTTCTCTTGTATAACTGGAAAAAAATATATTGATTGATTTCAAGTGAAAAGAAGACAACGCATTTATTTAACAAATTAAACCGACATTTGCAGCATTTTCATCTCAGTTAACCGATAGACTGCATTGGGCATCCAGTAAGAGGATATGCAATTCTAATAATTTAACGATGTTGATGATTGGTGGTAGATATTGAGTTCTTGTATAACCTGAACATTAAAATACTTAAAACGTAACTCCTTCGAAAATGCAGCCCAATTTGTTGTCTTTAGAATGTCCAGTTCAAAATAACGACGAGGAATGCACAAATCTGTGCTTCGAACAACAGCAAATTTTTTAGTATAAAGTGGGCTCGTTACAGTTCTTAAAAAATTAACCATTTTACTGCAAAATTCTTATATCAAATTTAATAAAAAAAAAAAATGGTTTTATATATGTGCACAATAAATTTAATTGTTTTCGCCAAAAATGAATTGGTCAAAATCTGCCATTATGGTTATTCCTAATTCTAAGAGTTCTTTCGCCTCATATTCCAATTCACTGGGGAGTTGTTTCTTTAATTTTGTAGGTGTGCACGTTTTGTTATTGTTTAAATAATAAACAAAATTTGCTATTTATTTGCTCAGTACTGTTTAGGCTGGCCACTTTTTTCAACTGGCGTCATACAATCTATAGGGACACTTTTAAATTGAGCAAGCCAACCTGATGGTAATGCTGATGTTGGCACCAAAGTATAATTACGGTCACAGACTGGGTTGGGTTTTATGCATTGCACTGAGGAAAAAACGGGCAAACATGCTGAAACAGAATAAATAACATTTTGGCAAATAGTCAACACAACATGACCATATTTTTTATGTACACATCTCTTTAATACACAACCATACAAACCCACAATGCAAATAGACGTTCTTTTACAAACTGGTGTATAAAAGTTCAAGAGTCTGCCACAATCATCATCAGCTGCACTGCACAATGATGTAAAAAAGGGTTTGCCGCTAAACACCACCTGGCAGCATATTACCAAATATATATTACTGAATTTTATTACCAAAGTTTATTACAAAACCCTTTTAAAAGCTTTTTTAATGGTGTTATATTTTGTGGGAGTTGAATAAATTTTTCCTGAGAAACAAATTTAATATTTGCGTTATCAGATATTTTGGGGTTATGAAAATATTCTTTTAAATCTCAATTTCCAGAATTTACAAATATTCGAAGGGAATTTTGTTTAATTTTATTTATTTTATTTACAGTTTTCTAAGTTTAAAAACAGTTACGACAGAATTTTAAAAAAGTCAAATCTTAAATATTTTATTTATGGAAATTACTAAAATTTTTTTTATTTGGCATTCAAAATTCTTTAATCTCCCATAATTAATTTTCAGTAGAGCCGCCTAATACACTTTTGTAATCAATTGTAATGTAATTACTTTTAAAGAGGAAGTTTATATTGTAATTAAATTTAATTTTGGAAATTTGGAAATTTTTAAAAAAATTTTTAATTTTTAAACTAATTACAATGTAAATTTTTACATTAGTCGCTCTTTTTATTTCTTTGTCTTCTCTGTGTTTTCTCTGTTTTTTATGTTTTTTAAATAATTATGGAAACTTTGAAAATTATATAGTCCTTCTCAGCGCAGAAAACAAGGATAAAGATTATTTTTTTATCAAAACTTTTCCAAATAAACGCAGGAAACTTAATATAACAAGTAAAATAATTGTTTTTTAATTGATTATAATTTTTGTTTTTATTTAAGCTCATATATATTCTTATATATTTATATAAAATTAATTTTCTATTTAATACTTTGCTACCACTTGGATAATATCTGCAGAAATACCAAATAAAAAAAAAATTATTAAAAATATTTGAAAAAAAAAACAAGATATTAATTAAAGTTTTATTTTATACGGAAACTAAAATCTGATGGTTAATTGTTATTTTCCTACATTTAACATGTAGGAAAAGTAGGGCAGAATATTAAAAATATATTGAAATTGATTATTTGGAAATAACAATTAATTACTCATTTAAATTTATTGCGCTCCAACATCGTACGTGAACTTTTGCGTCGTATAAAAATTTATTGTATTCACAGAAAAGAATTTTGTTAATCTTTTTTAAAATTTGGAATTAAAATAATTGCAATACCAGTTCAAACTTTGAACTGAAATGAAATATATAATGATATAAATTATTGACATCTATTGACAACTATTGACTTCCTCATAGATATTAAATCGGTAAACAGAATAAACTTTTTAAATTTTTTTTTTTAAATTTATTATCAAATATTTCGCAATAAAAAAAAATTTATTTTGATTAATGGCTTTACTAAAATGGTTAAATTTGACTTTGGAAAATATAATTTAAATTAGAAAAGTCATTAAATAGTCATTAATTTTCCTTGCAAAACATATTAAAAAAATTGTGATTAAATACTGGCGACACGAATGAGACTGTGGTAGGCCTGGCATGAATGGAATAAAATTGAGAGAATAATAAAATAATGTTCAGCAGCGAAACATCAAATAAAGCATATACGATTTTCAAAGATTTTTATATGCGACCAAATTCATACAAAAGAAAACAATCAGCCATACAGTGACTCGCAAGCAAACATCTGCATGGCATACATGCACACCAATACAGACAAACAAATACACATTTAGGTCAAAGGATATTGACCGAGGAAATGGTTATAATATTTTTCATGACTTTTTCACTTAAAAATGAAAATATATAAATAGAAATTTTCTGTAAGACTATAATAAAGACTAGAAACGAACGCACAAATCATAATTTAAACAAATTATATATAAAATATTAAACAATTAAATTTGTATATGGAAACATATTTTGGTACTCAGTAATTCTCACCGATTAATTACAATAAAATAAAATAAAATAAAAATAAAATAAAAATTTAATCCTTTGGCTTTAATTAACCTGCTTTAATTTTAATAATAAAAAATTATTCCTTTCGAAAATACAATTTATTGACACTCTATAAATAAAAATATTAGAAAAAAAAAATAAAATGATTATAATAAATGAATGATAAAAAAAATAAAATCATAAATAAAAAAATATTGCAAAATATTTTTCAAGATTATTTTAACGAATTAATAAATGATTGTGACTACAATCATTTCCACAGTTTTAAATTTTTAATTCCTAACAATTAATAAAATATTAAGAGCTTTAAGGATATGCCCCATTTCTCTTCTCAGTAGTTAATAAAAACCAATTATTAACTAATAATTATTTAAAATTAATATTTTTTTTTTCATTTTATTATTGAACTATTAACTCAGGGTTCTCTTTTGTATTTAACATGTAGGAAATTATAAAAGAAATCAATTTTATTTTTCTATACAAATAAAGAAAGAACATGTATTTGTCTCTCTAATTGTATGCCATATATAAATAAATAAGTTGTAGCTGCGAAAATAATTATTTTGTTCCTTTAATAATTAAAAAAAAAACATAACTGAGAAGAATGCAATGATAATTTTACAAACACCCCTCATGTCTTTATTTGTTAGTAGCATATGTGCTGGTTCGTAAAGATCCTAAGCGATAGGGGATATACGCGTTTGAGTAGAAGGGACGTGGTTGCCGTTAACCAAAGCTAAATAAGTAAAAGGATACAAAAACAAAAGTCCAGTGCAACACATCTTTTTTTGTCTAGCAATGGCTGGACATAATACATATTAATTTTTTATATATTAAGATTTGAATAATTATTGTGATTTCAATATTTTGAAGATACAGTTAAAAAATCATGTAAAAAAAAAATTAAGACCGGTAAGCTTCTCTTTTAAACACTTTCAAGTTGTCACATTATTTTTTAATTCTTTTTCAAATAGTTAATTTTAATTGTAAAAAAAAATGTAATAAAATGCGGGCCGTGTTATTAAGAAAATGCTAAATTGAATTCTTATGGAGAGGTCTGATAAACTAGCGAGGAGAATAAAGGCTTGGTTCATTTACTAAACCAAAGAGGTGGGAGTTATAGAGGTGTGCTGTGTGCTGTTAATAATTTAAACTTCAGTTATGCTAAACTGGCAACTTGAACAATTCCTGCTCATTATAAAATTATTTTAAAAAGGTGAAGGAAAGATATTTTTATTTGGAAAACATAATGTGGAAAACAATAAGTAATTACAAATAATAAGTGCCAACCAAAATTTTTATACTGGCCGTAGCTCTAGTACTAGGTGTAGCACTACTACGAGCTTTAGCCATAGTCTAAGCCTAATGCCGAGTTCTAGGAGTATTCCCATCGGTAACTATAGTCCTAGTCCTACCTGCAGCCCTAGTTCTAGCTCTAGCCTTAGCCCTAGCTGTGGTCTTGACTGCCACGGTTGTCAAATAATATGTTTGTGTGACATATTACTCGTACATGCTTAAAAAAACTTTATAAGAAAAATTTTCTTTTAAATTAAATTTAATTCGGCACGAAATATGTGCCGAATAGGAAGTGGTTTATTATTATTTTCAACAAAGTAAAAGAGGTTCTATAATACAAACCGGCTATATTTAGACTACTATTGGGAGTTAGCTCACCGATTAGATAACTGGTATTGTTCCTGCAGGTTACACTTTCTCCTTAATGTTTACGCTATTCACATAATTTTTTGTATGAATTATTGTTTTGAAGTGGCCATTTTTAACCACATAAAATTATATTTAATTTATTACATAAAACGATAAATTTGTGTGCCTGCTCTTGCTATTCCTTTTAATTGTTTCCATTTCCGTTTCCGTCTATTTCATGGCTTTGGGTTATTTTTATTTATTTTTTATTTTTTTTTATAAAAATAGCTTAATTTTCTACTTGTATAAATTATTAAAATTGTTCATTATATAAATGAATAATTTTTCATAGTATTTATTCCTTTCCATTATTGCACGGTACAAATGTCCCTCCCATTTATTTAATATGAAGGCTGCTCACTATATATGAACATTTGTATTGGCAACTTGAACAATATTTTTATTGGATACTCGTATATGAATATATTTTGGGAATCTAAATTTTTTCTATTTACTATGCGTTTGAAGCAAACATGTTTCATTCATCTAATTGTGTACTTAATAATGTCTCAATCAACTCTGTTAAATTAGAACAAACCCGCACACACACACACACGCACACGTGAAATAATTTTTGTAGCGGAAAAGAGAGAAGAAGACTAGATGAGACCGAGTCAGTATTGTGGAGAATATTATTGCTTGTTTACAATACAAAAATCTTGCATGCGACGAAAAGTAATTAAATATTTTTAAAGGCAAATAAATGTTGAGAATTTTTTTTCCGCATCAAACAAAATAATTAATAATGAAAATACGGAGAGATTAAATTATGGTTGTTATTTTAACGAAAATTTTCATTAGTATAATAAAAGAGATTCATTAATGTTTTAAGTAAATTATTGTAATGCATTTATAATTTGTTTGATACGGTTTAAATGTTTAGTTTTTAGTTTAATTGCATGCTTAAGTGGCCAATGCCTTACGGCTTTAAATAAAAAAAGTTTAATTGAAACGATTGTTTGAAAAAGATAAAGAGTAACTGCAATGATAGTTGGCAAACTCTGCAAACAAATTCTTGTAGAGGGGTATCGATCCAATGGCATTTCTGAAACCTTTGCCGAAATAGGCTTTAAGCAATAGTTTGCATTTCTGAAACCGTTGCCGAAATAGGCTTTAAGTAATAGTTTTTCGGTTAATACACAGGGGCATTATTGAGATACAGTCGTATACGAATTGCTAGTACACTACTATATTACTATGATGCCTAAATAGATGCTCTAAACCAGCACTGGGGAAAGACTTCTTAAGATATATATATATAATTGGGAACAAATAACATCCGTTGTGAATCGTTCGTTTAACATGCTACAAGATTGGAAACTGTGAAAGCAATTTCTTTTTAAGAACTTTTTTTTTTTTTTTTAATGCGAAATATATTTTATATCTTTATAACATATGTAATCAGTTTATACATCTGGCTGTAAGACATATGTGTATACATATTTGTGGTTGTTAAAAATTTAATAAAAATTTAAATTAATGCCATTTGCATTAAATTTTAAAATGTGGTTATACAGCGTGCTTGCCGATTATGATCGCTTTACGTACCTGACGTACCAGCACAACCTGAAAACTGATTTCACATAGATTAATTTGTAAGACAATTTTTTGATTTAAATGATTTGATTACAACTGTAGAACCAAATACCCTTTACACAGTGGAAAATAAGGATATTTACATAAAAATTTTATAAAATCTTTCCAACATTGGCTGTTATCATAATATAATTTGAATACTTTCGCAAAGCCAATCACATATTGTTGTAATTATAAATATTAAATTTTCTTTGGATGAACTTTTTGAATTTCAATTCTATTCGCCGCTATTTGTTGTGAATCACTGGCATATTTTAATTTCTTTAATAATTTAAAATTAATTTCTAATATTTTTTTCACATATTTATTTGTGTTGGTGCCTCAACTACCATATATAACACTATTCTAACGTTTTTTTCTATTTTCATACTCGCATATTTTGTATTTTGTGTATGCACTTAAAAGGCGTGTACCCGTTTAGCGTACGTTTCACTTTTTTCATGCTCGCACATATAGATAGAAAATTTTTTCACTAGCAGGCCAATTTTCTTTAATAGTTTCACATTTCTCCAACACTTTATTACCTTTTTATTAATTTTATGAACTCATTATAGATTTAATGCATTCTACTCTGGATTTCTTTTCATATATATATTTATATATATATATATTTTTTTTATTTATTTTTTTAATAAACAATTAATAGCTGTCGTGTACGGTTTGGGGTTCTTATTAGTTGCTGAGTCGTTGCAATTCTATTTAATATTCTATTCAACATCACTCAGTCAGTCAAATAACCAGCACACAAAAGAGCCAGCCTGGCAAACAAACAGCCTTAACAGACAGTGGCATTTGCTCCAACTATGGATTCGTCGTATTTGTAAACTTCAAGCGTCTGTCTAACATGAAAAATATTAAACTGAAAGAAATGAGGGAAGAAAGATTGTACTGCTACTCAACTCATATTTTGTAACAGGCGAAACTAATTTAAGCATTGCTTTCACTCATCGTGAGAATAAATTTCGAATTTGTTTTCAATAGATTTGACAATAGAGAGAGAAAGTTTTCTTCTAGCGGTGGAAAATTGTGTGAGACTTTAGCAAAAGCAAACAGAGAGGAAGAAAGTGCGAGTGTAAGCTTATTGTAAATATAGGAAGTGGTGGTTGCACGTGGCTGGTTTGAGAATTTATTTCAGTCTAGTATTCAAATCATTTTCAAAAGCAATTTATATTTTTAATACCCGGCACGCTTTTCTTAAAGCTAAAATTAAAGTTTTGGAAATTAGATAATCTTTGTTTTCATATATAAAGTAATAACTCTACGAATATAAAAAATTTTAATAGTTGGTCGTTTATAGTATTTTATAACCATTAGAAAGCGCCCCCTTTCTTAAATTAATTCTACAATTTTCAAATTGTTATGGAACGTGCGAGATTATAAATTTTTTATTAAAAATTAAATGCATTCAGTGTTTTTGCATTTATATGATTTCTAATTTATATGAAAAAGCTCTAATAGAATACCAAAATAGAAATACTTGGATCTGACCTTGCAGTCACAATGAATAAAGAAAAAGAAAAGTGGACCGAATAGAGCCATGAGCAGAAAATCGTAGAAAATTACGGTTTAAATATTATTTTTCAAATTAAATTAGTAGTTTCAATCAAAAGTTTAATTAAATATTTTGCAATATCAAAGTAAAACTTTAAAAATGCCTTTTTTTCTTCTTCTTCTTATTTTTAAGTTTTTTACTTATTCATCTCATTAATTCTAGTTCATCATACATATATTATGTATACGACTCTTAATTATTTACTCCACAACTAAGTGTAATTATTATTATTTATATTTTAAATTTAGTTATTTTTGTAAAATTATTTTACTCAAAACAATTATTGAAATTGTATTTCGGATGAACTGAGAATTGAACCTTCAATATTTGAAACCCAGAGGAGAGTAAAGAGCCAGCAAACGTATCAAAGATACCACCAACTAAAACTAATATGTGAATTTTTAAATTTCAGTATAGAAAATAATTTACAAATTATGGGTAAATCGCAGTCATTAACTCATTAGAAAAGATATAAAAAAGCTTTTGCAATGTACGCTTTACTAGCTTTCAAAAGTTTTTATTACTTCTAAGTCAGATTTATCTAACTTAACTACGTTGCTTTTACTTTCTTGTAAGAAAATTTTACATTAAAATATATTCTAAGACGTTTTCTCTGAGTGCATGAATGTCTGTAATTGCAATGCAGAGATATACTTAAAGCTTAAAAGCACTTAAGATGGATTTACATGCGTTTAAGAGAAAAAATTTTGATTAACCGCATTTGACAAAATCGAATAAGTTTTTTTTTAATTTAAGGACTTAAACTAAAGTCATTTTCGATTTTCTTAGCAAGCGATATATATATATATATGTATATATCATTATACAGCCACATCCACATACAATTAAAATTTTGTATTACGTTAATTTATTTGAGAAGTTGTTGTTGCTGTGCTGTATCAATTTTTCAAGCAAATATCATGATGGTATGTCATGACTATACTTTTTCACAAAAGACAGACACACTTAACCATTTACTGGTTCCAGCTCTACCCTTATTTCTTTAATACATTTTAAGGAAACAAAAAAGAAAAAAAAATGTGCGTTAAATGGTGTGATGTTTTACTTGTTTTATTAGAAATTGTTCAACAATTGACAATTTGGAGGGTTGCAGTTTTGAATTTGTGATGAAAATTTAAACAAATTATTGTGCTTTCACGTTGTATGGTGGTGCTCTCCCCCCCATTGACATATGAGGAACAACGAAAAATATACAAGAACACGAAGTAATATGTATATTATAAATATATTTGCTATTCGAATATATTTATTTTAATTTAAGGAAAGCTGCCTGTCATTGGCATTTAAAATTAGACTCGTACGAGTATGTTTTTAAAAAATTTTTGTAAATAATACTTGTAACTGCTTACGTCAGTGCTCGCCATAAGCTATTCGTATATACATATATATAACAAAACTGATAAGACTAAGAAAAGCTTTTAAATTTAGATTTTTTTCATATTCGCCCTTTTTACCCCATTTCCTCCTTTTTTCCTTCCCTTTTTTTATGTAAACAGTGTGCTTTCAAAACGGACGGAAATGAAAAACTTCTAAATTTATAGTTTTTATTAGTTTGTGTCCTTAGAAAGGCTACTATATTGTTTCAGATGGGCAAGGATATCTATCTTACGGTCGAATAATCTTTTAGTTTTAAAAACCAGCTGGCTTATTATGTATTCCGATGCGAAAGTCAATGCGAAATTGGTAATCTATAAAGTTTCGCAAACGCAAACGCAATCGCATTTGCAAACGCAATCGCATTTGCAAACGCAAACGCAAACGCATTCGTATTTTATTTTAAATCGTGTCAATGCCGTTCAAAATAATAACGCTGGTTATTTATAGTTAAGTTTCCAAAAGAAGAAGAAATTTGTGACTGCGGTTACAAAATAACATTAATTTGTTTAATAATAGTATAATTTATTTTATTTAGTTTCCGCTTAGTGTGCACCATGAAATCAGCCCAAACCTATTAAAATTAAATCGTGAAAAATTAAATAATTATTGAAAACTATATTTTTAAATGATTTATATATTTACCTGTTTCCATCCTGCAGATTCTCCAATATCTGCCACAAAGCTTTTTCCGGGTGACTGGCGTTTAATGACCTTTTGCAAGTTGACTGTTTTTCGTCATAAAGTCCATTACTATTTCAAATTGATGGGATTTAGTGGTCTGGTTGTTTCTTTCCCTGAATAATTTTAACAATCAATGTAAATAAACAAAATTTTTGGAGTTTTGCGGATGCTCTTTTTCCATCGAATATATTTTGTATCTGAAATTAGCTTTCGCAATACAGAATACCGACTTGCGACATTTTTGCATTTGAAATGCGTATACAAAAGTACTTTGCGAATAATGCGACACAGAATAGGAAATTGTTCGCATTTGCATGTTTTCGCATCGCATTGAGTTTCACATCGCAATACAGAATAATCCTGCAGATTTATTCATATATCACATTTCATCAAATTCGATTTTTTTTTTAAGAACAGCACTTAGGAAATAGTGCTCAGTCATGTAACATGTTGCTCCAAGAAAAATTTATGAACTTTTTTGAGGAATGCCGGAAGCAGGAAATAAATGTACGACCTTAATGATTTGTAGTTGATGAAGAGGAAGCAACTATAGTCTTCTAACCGTTTCGAGTAAAATTCTACAGATGTGCGTATCGTGTGTACAATCTTATTCGCATTGGTGTAAAAGAGGTATATAAAAATAATATAAGGCTTTAAAAATATTTGACTTCTTCTGTTTTATCCCCTCCAACATAAGCTCTTCTCAGCTGAAAAGTATATGCATAAAATATATTTTTATTATATGTGTGATTTTAGAACTAAAAACGTACTCTATAGTTCAATCCCCACGATTTGCAAAAAAATTTAAGAAAAAACATCAAAGCCGATCATGTTGATGCATGCATCAAAGTTGAGACCTTAGGTTTAATTTTTTCATCTAAATTAGAGATTCTACTTAATCGTTCACTAGAATGGCTTCATTTTCAAGTTTAAAAATAAGAGACTTTTAGAAGGAGCATGCAAACTAAATATTTAGGCCAATCGTGCAAGGACTTTTAGGACTTTTCGTTTTAAAAAAAATTTAAAGTGAATAACAGTCAGTAATAAAGTATGGCATTACAAAGTCTTGATATGTAACAGTTAGCAGGAATCTGGCACATCACATTTTTTTAATCCTTTAACTCTTTTTAATTTAGTCTATTTTTATAGATTTTTTTAAATATTTTTGTATAAAATGTTAATGATTTTTCTTTTAGGTTTTAATTCGAATATTCAATTTATTTTTATTAAATTAATCTGTTCAGTATTTCGAACTATACTCGGTGCGGTTTTTCAGGAAAAACTGAAAATTAATAAAACAACTCATAAAAAAAATTTGTAATTACAAGCAAAATAAAACATTAAAAATATATATTTAAAATTATAAAATAATAATAAGAAAAAATAAAAAAAATAAATATATATATATGTATATGTATCTAATTTATATAAAGCCTTATGTTGTCGATCTTACAAATAATTTTACTAAACTATAATTATATGTTTTGAAATTTTATATTTTCTTCTTTAACATCACTATTATTTCAAAACAATCTGAAGTGAAGAGAATTCTAAATTTACCCACTTTGTACGGCATAAAAACTTTTTTTATCTAAACTTTATTTAGTTTCATAATTAAACTTAATTAACTGCACTTATTTAAATACTTTTTAACACGACAACCAAATCCAAAGTTACTTCCAGTTTATTCACACTCAAAGAATTAATAATTAAAAAAATGCATTTGAATTATATACGCCCGTTGATTTTAAGATTTTTTTCCATAAATTAATTTATTTTTAGTGCTCATTCGTTTCTCTCTGGCATTATTTCGAATTTGCGATGCTCCCTCAAATCATTTCTGGCGCAGGTCTATTAAGAATTGTTTGTGTTTGAAAAGTTTATTAAACTCTCTGTAGTAAACAGTAGTTTATTGTCAAAACAATTAATGAGAACAAAAAATATTAACATCGGCAACAACGGCGGACTCAATGAACACTCGCATCGAAGTGGCAGAAAAATTTAGAGACACAATTGGAAAAGCACTTCAATACTTGTATTGTATAAGGAACAGCCCCAGCAAATTCTATGAAGCAATTCAATGTGCTTTTTGCATGTTTACGATAAAAGTTTGTTTGGCGGTTCGCATTCTAAAAATGTGTTTAAACAGAAAACAGATGTTTGGGCAAAATTTTGCTTGGAGAGAAGAAGGTCATGTGGTTGTGGTTTCCGAGTGTGCTTTTGAAAGAAGTTCCTTAGTAAGCAAAAAGCGGAAGTCGAGTAAAGCTTTTCAGCGACTGCAAAATTACAAAAGCTCTTGACTTTTAACCGTTATGAAATTCAAATGTCACAGATGTACTTCCACGCAACTTAAAATTAAAAAAATTATATCTGATTTAAAGATAAAATTATTGGAAAAAGATATTTTATACATGTAAATACAAATGTATGTGTATAAGTGTGTATTTATCTATGCGTATCTGTTGACATAAAATTTAATAGTAATTTCAACATTTTTATTCTATTTATGTATGTATTTGTTTTAATGTATGTATACTGTATCATTTACTTAGTGAAAAACCCAATTAAAGCTCTGTTTCTGTAGCTCGTTGTTTAGCTGATTTTAATTCCAAAATAAATATTTGATTTGAGGAAAAGAGCCACTCAAACAGTTTTCTTAGCTTTAAGGCGTTGCTTTATTATATCACTTATATACTCTGCTTTTATAATGTGCATAATGTCCATGTAAAATGTTTTGTCCATACTGCCATTTTATGCTAAATGAAAGATCCCTGTTTTCAGGAAAATTTTATTGCTAAAATCACAATCTCCAGAGTTGATTTAGCCATTTTCCTTTTAAAATTATATTGAAGTGCTACTAGGAAAAACCTTTAACTACAAATTAAAGGTTTTTTCTTCAGTGTGCTTTTAAATCTTGTAAGCTTTTTAGTTTCTTGTTGTGGAAACAGTATTTTAAAAAAATGATTTGAAAGGAAATCTGGTGCTGTCGGGTTTGGTCGTTCAATCCACTTGAAAATTAATATCTCCAAATCTTTATCATTAATCGATCTTTTCAAGCCACATATATGCAGGATCAAATTGTGTGGTCTACCAGGTATGCGTACTGTAGTACCACCGGCAAATCATTTTGATAATGTAAATACTATAACAATTAGTCCCTTCTTCATGAACTTTATATGGAAATTTATTTGGCCATTCACTATGACAATAACAGTCGGCATATGCAACACTCTGATGACACTCCTCCAATAAAGCTTTCTTTTTCTAGAGACTTTTTAGTATATGTGCTCCTCAATTCCTTCTGTAGTACATTTTTTAATACATCCCACAACTTTTTTTTGTTTAAAAAAATTATTATTTGTTATTTGGCATTACACTTTAATACAGTTGACTGTACAAGACTCTTCTTTCTATTGTGTTCTTTATCAAATGCCTGTCGATAACAAGTAATCAGGAAGCTTTTCATAGCAGAAGTCCTGTTTTTAAAATAATTTCTTTAAGAGCATATAAAGTTTTCAAAGTGGGTTTGCTATACAAAATCTTTGCTGTTTTGGCGGGAAATTCCATTCGGCGGCCTTAAGAGTTCCATTAAGATCGTATTCAAGATAGCTGGCTATTCTGAAACATTTACATATTTACCATCTGAAAGGAGTATACAAAAAGACTGTGCCGGTCACAAATATAATTCCAACTCTGCTCCAATATAAACTTTAGATAAATATAATAATTTTAAAAAAAATTACTTGAATTTATTCAAACTGATTAACAGATAAAAATATGAATTTTTATTTTTTTTTTAGAAATTCATACACCATGAATTCCCACACTCTAATTGCAATTGAATAATTGTGTGCAATTATATTTGAAACTGCTTACAAAACTACCTAATTTTTTCATTTATTAGCAAAAAAAAAAAAAAAAAAAAACTAGAGCTTTAAAATTAATGTAAAAATTGAAATGAATCAGCGGTAGTTGTGCGGTGGCATTAAAACGAATTTGACAAATTAACGGAGATTAAACATGAAAACACGGCAAATATTTTTAAAAATTCTATATTCAAAATCAGACATGCAATTTATTATAAATCGCCAACAATGTTAATATGACTGATTGCCTCGAATAATAATGCAAATAAAAACTACAATTATAGTATATATAAAATATCAAAAATCTAAAACGACATACTTTTAAATCTTGCAAAATAATATTTAGAACTAATTCGTGCACAGAAAAAAAACTTTTAAACAAATTTTTATTCCGATTCCAAACATTATAATCTGCTTAAATAGTAATTTTATATTTTTCAACGAACAAAGTTATTGACTTTAAATGAGTACAGCAAGTATGGCAGGGTGAGCTTTGAAGCCCATATAAAATAATTAACTGGAAATAAAATTTTTTTCAATTAGTTTAATGTGCAAACAAACTTCTTCCAACATTAGGATTTTGTTGTAATTTTCAGTAACATAATAATAATAGCTTTGCTTTGTTTAGAGAAATCCTTTCCTTATCCTTCACTGATAAAATGTCTTTCATATAGAAATTTGAAATTGTAATTCTTAATAATGAATTCATTCATTGCCTTCTGTTTAAGCTCATGTCTTTTAACTAAAAAAGAGTCGTTATATTTCTCTAGGGTTTCCTTCTAAGACCAGTACTCATGTGATTGTCCTTTCTCAAGCAATGCAATGGACCAAAATTGTGGGAAACGCGAAGCGGCTGACAAATGGCTGGAACTGTACTGCCGCTTTTTCGGAGTCCAAGTAGGTGCTGTTAAGCAGTTTGTAGTCGCCATTGTATTCACTGTATCAGTTCACCATGATACTCGTACACCGCTACAAAAATGCTGTGTTTAATCATTTCTCTTAGTTGTTTGCTGGATAATGCTAGTTAATATATATAATATAGTTACTATTACATCACTTATAGGAATATACAAGCCCCTGCCGGAATAAAGGATCGAAATATTAAATTTGTTCTGGAAGATCTGACCTTTTCAGCAGACGACAGCCTCTTCAAAAATGCAGCAGTTTTACGCAGCAAACTAGATATCGTTTAATGTATTTTATTATTGGGTTTTTTACATCGGCTTTGATATACTGCCACAGAAGCATACCAAAGAAGGCTGAGATTTAAGCATTTAAGCATTTTAAGAACACTTAGAAAATCAGATATAGAGTAAACAGATAAAGAATATTCGCACGACGATTTGTTATTGTGGAACTTGAAATCTACTTCAGCCAACGACACAGAATACAACGAAATATGTGAAATTATTATTTTCTCTAGAAATGGAAAAGAGTTTTTTAAATTTGAATATCTTTTTCATGAAATAAATTCAACGTATCTAGTAAACTATTATTTTGGATTAATTTAAAGTTTAGTACATCAATTAAATGGTGACAAAAATGAACTGCGGTCTCTTAGGAAAATCTGCATATTTTTATAGCTTTGCTTTGCTTTGTTTAAATAAATCCTTTGGCAATAGTTCAGTGATAAAATGTCTTTCATATAGAAATTTTAGATTGTAATTCTTAATAATGAATTCATTCATTGCCTTCTTTTTAAGTTCATGTCTTTTATCTAAAAATAAATCTATTTATGGGTGCATCTCTTTTCAAGTATATCATAAAAATAAGAAAAGAAAAAAAGAAACATATTATATATATGATATTTTTTGAAAAATAATAATAATATATATATATATAATAATAATATATAATGGCAGAAATCGGTTGCAAGTGGTAAATTGTATTTTGAACAAGATACTCTAAAAGTATAAAGACATTGTAATATTTTAAACATTTCCTGTTATGCCATGAAAAATTCTCAATTAATATGGAAATACCGATAAGGAACCAAAATAATTGAAATCTTGATAAAAAGAAGTAATTTCGTCAAAGGACAATTGTGTTCGCCACACGGGGCTACAGGTCCTTCAAATGACCTTGGCCGTCTGCATAACTTTTTTTTGGAAAGACTCAGCTTTAGCATAGGAAATGCGAATGACAATTTTAAAAATTTTTGAAACATTTTGCATTGAAGAAAATAAAATTATTTACTTAAAATATATTCTAGAAAAATATATATAAAATATGTATATATTTCTGAATTGTTAAGCCATCCTTAGTAATACTTTACTTTTCTCATTATGCTGGCAGCTTTAATTCGGTACAGTTGCGCTCATAACAAATTGGCCTTAGTTGGCCTCACTTGTATTTGGTCTCGTGTAACCATGTAGCCGTCTGGATTTGATGAACATATTCGCACATGTATTCCAGTTTTGGCTAGTTTTAGGCGGTGGCAGACTTCGTTTCTTGTATTTAATGCTTTAGAGGGCTTTTATACGGTCCATTAAAAAGAACTCAAATGACAGCCTGAAGTGGCGTCAAGCTCTTTTTACAAATAATAAAACACTAATTAAAAGTTTTAAGCTCTAATATCCAAAAATCCAATTTATGGTTTAATGACGATACCATACAAGGGAAGGATTAATAGTTCGTATCTGTAAAGGATATGAACCTGTAAAGGATACGAACAAAGAGCCTTTTGCTTAGTATTTACTAAACACGCATTTTAGTGTTATATTAGACTGTTTATATAGAAAAAAAATACAATTAATAAACAATATAGAGCAATTAATCTTATTATTATTCGAATATTTGTTAAGAAATCTCGAGTTCAGCTTTTAATTTTTATGCAGTAAAATAGTCCTTCAATAATTCTAGAATTTTCTCAATTGAAGCTGACAATATTTTTCTTAAAGTGCATACGATTATTAAACATATAGAATACGATTTTTATATATTTGTTGTCTAACACAATTCGAGTTTCAACGAAATGTTGCATAACTTTGCTTTTTATATGTAAAACACTTGAAGTTTTCAAACGTTTCTGCCTGTCCATCCATTTGTCTGTAATGTCTGTATGCTGCCTTTTGCTTAAGCAGAACCGTTTGGAAACTATCAAAACAGCATTTAAAAATTTTCACAATAAATGACAAGAATTGAAATTGTTAAAACAACAAATGCAGTCATTCATACACTGGTTACATACACATGACAAACACCATTAACTATATGGGTTATGCATTTGATATATAAACGATTGTGGCTGCTGTGACTCACAGCGTGGTGAGAAAAACACACTTGAAACTCAAACTTATAACAAAATCACCGAAATTATATTAAAATCAAAAAATATAAACGTTTTGGAAACGCTCCTTTTTTTTTTTGTTGGTAATTTAGCTTGTGTTTAACATGCTATTAGGGAGGTGCCACCTAATGCACTCCACACACTAACGAGCAGTAATCAATGGGGGCCACAACAAACTTTGCAAACTTCACAAATGAAAAGAATGAAAAAATTATAAAGAAAATCAAAATATGTTGGTCAGTTAATTTATTTGTGTAGCTGACCAGCTTAATTTTTTTCGAAAATATAAAATGTCTATACGCAAATATTCATAAACTTATTGTAAACTTATTAAAATGTTGGGTGGGTTCGCCGACAACAGGCGTGCAACATTTATAATAAAGCATAAGTCGAATAAACACATACAACTGGTATTTTGGATAATGCAAAGCTCACTGTGAAATACTAATTAAATATTTACATTAAATTAAGTAAATAATTGTTATTATTAAAATTAACTTGTTTTCCACTAACTTGTACTTCTGCCGTTGTTAGGCATTGAACTCAGTCTTTCCATTTTACTTTTAGCTCACAATGAGCAAATTAGTCGAAATTTGCAATGCCATGTGGGCATGAGGTGTAAATGACAGATTTGGAGCTTTTCGTGGCCAATGAATAAACAAACAAGCCGACTCTTGGTACAAAAAATAAGAGAGCATGTTGCATTTGGAAATGAACTGCATACATATAGGTATGTACTATATAGTACTATAATAGTACTTTTTGGTACTTTGAAATAAAAATTTGCAATGGAAAGATGTGATGGTGTAGTGAAAACTGGCATGATGGCTCCATGCCATAAAAGCCAAACTCGAGTACTTTGTATTAAATCTGGAATAAAATTTAGGAATAGATTTCTGAAGAATTTGCTTAGGTCGTACTTTTGAATAAAAATTTACGATCAAATGATCTGGTGGTCTAGTGAAAACTGGCCAGATGGCCCCATGCCATAAAAGCCAAACTCGAGTACTTTGTATTAAATTTGGAATAAAATTTAGGAATAGACTTCAGAAGAATTTGCTTAGGTCGTACTTTTAAATAAAAATTTACGATCAAATGATCTGGTGGTCTAGTGAAAACTGGCCAGATGGCCCCATGCCATAAAAGCCAAACTCGTGTACTTTTTATTAAATCTGGCATAAAATTCAAGAATAGTTTTCTGAAGAATTTGCTTAGGTCGTACTTTGGAATAAAATTTTTTGTTGAAACGATCCCTTGATCAAGTCAAACTCGTATGATGGTCCCGAGTCCTATCATCCAAACACGTGTTTATATTTTGTATTAAAACTAGAATAAGCTATTGTATTCAATATCATTGAGTTGATAGCAAAAATTTGGGGCAAACAATTAATAGAAATAGTACGAAAGGAGTGATGCCATGCCTGATTAAAACAGAGTGGTGACTATTGTATTGAACGAGTTCGATACAGCACAAGAAGCAAAGACACCAGAGCATTTATAAACATTTTTGGAAACTCTCCTTTTTTTTTGTTGGTCATTTAGCTTGTGTGTTAACATGCTACACAGGTACCACCTGTGTGGGGCACTCCACACACATTAAAGAGCGGCAATCAATGCGGGCCACAAAATTTGCAAATTTCACTCATTCATATAGAACTCATTCAATATTTAATTTCTGACATAATCCTTCAATCAAATCGGGTTATTTAAATATGTTTAACTGAAATGGTAGAAACTATTAATTATGCAATGCATTTACTAATACATATGCATCTGCTACTGCCCGTTTGTACTCAAAGTTCTTACATCGTAGCCCCGATTTACGCCGTTTCGATTTGCGTCTTCATTAATTTTAGCTGAAGACCGCTTTAGGTTCTTTTGATTTCATATATATGACGAAATGTTCCAACTGAAGTTATGATTACAAGTGTAGAATTTGCTAATTTGTATGTAAAATAGTAAATGTAAAGTAGGAAAATGTAAAAGGCATGTAAGAAAGAGGCATTTAATTTAAGAAAGTAAGAAAAGAATTCAAATAAAAGAAAAGGCTAAAAGTAGTTGCAGTATATATTAAAAGTCGAGAAAAATAGGTGTTTGTGCAAGAAGAACCTCCGATAAGGTAATTCGCCAGAGAGAGATCTTTAAAGTAACTCCATTCGCTGTAAAGCTATAATGTAAGAGAGTTACAAAACTAAGAAATTCTTTCATGGTTAAATATATTCTGAATTGTTTCTTCATAATAATTAAGCTAAAAAAAATGAAATAGAATTTCTCTTAATAAGTGGAAATATATAAAGCAATGATGGAAATATACAGATACTTTGTTCTGCGGATTGCCGGGTACTTCAGTCAGCAGTGCTGGTTTAGCGACAGATCAAACCATTTCCACAATGCTTCCGATGTAGGGGAAATGCATAAAGGTTACATCGGAGAAGTAATCGCACAAACTACTTCTTGGCGGAGGACATGAGACAAACCAAAATAAATTAATAAAAGAGTTTCCTATGTATTTGTAGTTGGAAGATGTTGCTTCATTTTCCTGGGGTCTAGTTTTGTTCTACTGACTATAGAAGGTGCATAAAAAGTGTTATATATATATATATATATATATCTGTTATCTTACACCAATAATACTCAAAAACAAGAGAAATAACAAAGGATCTCTAGCCAGAGAAGATAAGAAGTATCTATCTACTCTCCAGGGATGGGAAAATAGAAAAATTTTTGCTATCAATTGTCATAACAGAATAATTTTCAAGATTAAAGAGTTACAGATCCTTCTATTCCAGGTATTGTTATATAATTGTTTTATAATTGTGCTATATAATGCATATAATCGTGCCGTTTTTCAAATTATCCTTAAAAATGCAACTGTGTGACTGGCAGGTGTGACTGGCAAGTGTTCTTACAATTGGAAAAATTGACTAATAAAATTTTAATATTATAGAAAATTCATAAATTGAATTGAATTTAATAAAATTTGATTTTCGTTTTTAGAAATCGCAGCAAAATACAATTTTCCATCCCTGCTTCGTGAGTGCTGTCATATTGTCAGTGGGCTGGTTAATTTGGTAAGCATTATTTATGCCAATGAACTGATCTAGCTCCCATTAGTTTGGTATGTGTGCTCGGTGATTGATGAATGTTAAATATTCTGTCACTGCTGGGTGTCTTTAGTTCTTGTTTAACTGATTTTGCGCGATCTCACACAGAGCGATACTGCCAAAGGTTTCCTTTTTGAAATGCATTCCTTTGTTGCTTACAAATTTCCTTTTTTTTTTTTTTTTTGCAATTGTGGCTGTGTGTGTATTGTTAGACGTTTCTTAAGAGTTTTTCATTTACATTTCTTAACTTCAGTGTTGATTTCTAATTTGCATAAATTTTTGGTATATTTTTATTTTTATTCTTTTTTGCAACAAGTCTTTTATTTATAGTCTATTGATAATAAATAAATTGTTAGAGCATTATTTTTAATTTAGTGTTGCATGATATTTGCCATTTTTTACATCTCAAATAATGATAATGGAAAATATGTAAACAGTGTCAATTTTATTACTCGTATGTAAAGTTTTTATTTTAATTTTATTGTTCGTTCCCTTTTTCATATTTTAGGGTTTCGGATAAACATTTCATTATTAAAAAATAAAAAATATTTTAACGAGTTTAGGATCACTATTTTATTTTTAAAAGAAAAATGCTTTTTAGCCCCAAGCTAGCTTGTAAGAAGGACCAAAATTTAGTTTCATCACGTCGATTTAAAGAAATCTATTCTAAAACTTATTAATATATTCTTAAGAGATTTATTCGTTAACAGGAAACCCTTTTGTAGATCGCAAATGTGTTTCACAGCAAATATTTGCCAGTAACTGCTTGTGCACACAAAAATTCAAGTTATGAAACTTTAAAAGTCATTAATAAGATTTTTGGCTTAATTGAATTACAAAAATATGATCATGTTGTATTTTTTTTTTATTTTTTTTTTTCAAATATAAATTTATATAGATTTGTAAATAACCGAAAATGAATGTAATTTGTTATACTTCGTCATACAGTGTTTGAGAAAAAACATTTTGTTGCTTTTACAATAAATTCATTTATCATAATTTATGTACAGATAATAGATTTTTCTATTGAATTTCCTCATATAAGTTTTGTGTATTGTGAACTACACCATTTCCATTATTCTTTACTCCCACATATACGACTTTATGCTTATTTAACTTTGCAAAAAAATAAAAATATTGTAACAACCACCTACTTAATGAAATTAATGTCGTATTAAGCACTTTAAGTATAAAATTTTTAACTGCTGCATTCATGAAAATAATTTTGATTTGTAAGAAAAATGTGCAAAGAAAATCTATTTAATGAGCCTGAACGTTGATATTTTACCATAAAATAATGCCATTCATATAATTAAAATTAATATTTTTATTTATGCAGAATATTACTAATTTCTTAAAGGAAACCTTTTTTAGTAGCAGGCTTTAAACGTGTAGGGGCTTTAAAATTTCAAAACTGATTGTTATCTAGTGAAGTTGAAGCGTCTTGCAAACGAAATCCAGGATGCATTTTATTGTTTCAAAATATAGAGTTTTACACTTCAACCGGGAGCTCCAAGGACATGAAGCCTTTGTGAATATAGAATTCAAAATAAATATTAAAGTAACCATAATAAATAAATAAATAAATAATAATAATAATAATATTGTAATATATGAATTTTTAAGGATTAAGAAGATATGAATACTGGCTTGAAATATTTTGGAAAAATTGTAATTATAATAAATAATTATAAATGTCGTCAGACGCACACTGTATCACAATTTTTAGGCTTTACTATACCTACTTCAAATAAAGCATACACAAATGCCGGCCTTCAGTTTCTCTGGTTCAAAAACGCAGTTTATTTATAAAGTTTTTAAAAATAATTCTATAGAAATTATAAGATACAGAGTATATAGAAGATTCTCTTTTTTGATTTTATATTTATATTTTACAGGATCGCTGTTACTAAGAAACGCATCAGCGGCATCGGCATATAACTTTAGTTTGGAATTTTTCAGTATACAGGAGTAGAGGTTATGCAAAAATGAGGTATCATTTTAATTTCGTTTAAAAAATTTTTTAAAAATTCAATTGCAAAAAGAAGTTTAAAAAAAATCTAAAGGTATCAAATCCATGACATTAGTTGTCAATTTAATCCCCCTCTACTAGAAATATTGGACTTTTAGAATTAAGTTTTATTTTAAAGGGTACACGGTTTCTGCAGATGTATGATAAGTGGTTCTATCCCTTTGAAACTAGATAATCTGCACGTCATTATTTCCATTTTCGCTTTTTAAAAAAATTTCGGCCGAATTATTCCGCCATACCACAAACAACACTAAACCGTAACTATTGGTGTATAACAATAGTTGCTCTAAGATATCTATTGGATCTATCTATTAAGATTATACCCCAATGTTAGACACCCTTTACTACAGATTATTTTATGTGTTTCTATGTGACTACTTCTGCTGCTTCCCTTATAAGACTCACAATGGATAGATGGGGAAATAGTCGATGTGAAAAGTTTCTTTGTAAATTATATTACATAAGCAGTTCAATTGCCTCATCCATATCCCTCCCTTTTTTCCAATTAATTTTATTAATAAACTAAACAATATAGCCCACATTTCTTTTCAGACATCTATTATATCTGGCAATGACCTTGTAGCATGCCATTCTCATTAAATATTCCGACGTTTTCTACTTATTTCAGTATTTTCAAACTCTGTGCTTGAAAGAATGTAAAAATTATGTAGTTCAGTGCATATTTCAAAATTAATTTTTTTTTAAATAAATATGAAGCGCACAGTATCCTCAAGTATAGAAGCGGTAGACATCGAAGCAATTTTAATTCATGACTTTCTTGTTCTAAAGCTCAAGTGGCTTTAAACCTATTTTAATGGCTTAAATTGCTACTACATTATACTTTAAGAAACATATTCGTAAAGGAATGAAATCTTAAGGAAAGTTGCTTTTGTGAAATCTTGAATGGGTTTTTATTTTACATAATTTACATAATATATATCTGATTGTCATTAGATTTGAACTGTCGACCAATAAGGGTGCGTTTGTAGGGGAATGAACAATGCGCAGCCTACTAAACCGGAGGCCACGGGTTTGATTTCTTCATAGATTTTGTATGTTTTCCTGCGGCCAAGCTGAAAGCTTAAAAGTTTAAATTAATTAAAAGAATGTTGTATTTTTCTGATGAAATTCAGTTTTTTGTGAACAACAAACGTATAAGTTAATGTAAAGCTTCCGATAGCTGTAAGCTTCGAATCATTTCACTCACGTTGCGTGTGCTTAACAAAGTTTTATTTCTTTTTGAGAACTGTTTATGCGAATTATAATTAAAATCAATTTATTTAATTCTGTATTTTCAATATATATTGATTTTAAATATATCGCTAATGAATATAATATAAACATATAATGCAAATAGTTTTTTCTAGCACCAGCAGTCAGCCGATGGTTGGCCCTCTTGCAATCTATCGTGCTGAATGAGAAGAAGGTAATTTAAGGAGAATATAATAGTATATGTAGAAATAGGCTTGGAATCTTTGAACCAAAAAGGGGAGTATAATCCTCTGTATGAAAACTAATCCACCAATGAATATAATGCGTAGTGTGATGCACTAAAGTAAGTGCTCGTAATGAGCGGGTGTGGGGAATAAAATTCAATAAAATTTATCGCAACAAATTATATTGTAGTAACGATAAAATAATGAAACTAATCCCAAATGTCAATAATATTGCAATGCTTGGCCTTATCGAGTAGCTTCAAAACAGATTTTGAAGCACCGTCTTATACATACATTAGCATTGTAGGCTGTTTTCGTTGGGCGAAGTCTATATTGGAATATTTTAAGAATGCATGTCCTTGAATATTTCTTTTGCAAAATTGTATACCACTTTTGATTCCCTTATAATCAACATTGAGAGTATCTGACTCCCTAAAATTTATACCATCCATACAAAGCAAAAAAGCTATTGAAGTCAATATTTGCATTATAGGCTCTTCTGAGCTTTGAAACAATTCTGTGCGAATCCTTGGATTACTATGGTAAATTTTTTCAAATAGTAAAAGCCAGTTATAGCTCGATACCATACTGTATATCTTAAAGTCCAAGAAAAAGTCCATCAGTTGTGAAAATGATTTCCTCTCAAATATAAAACTGAAGGATCGGATATCAATTGCAGCTACGAGTATGCATTAATTGTGTTCCAATTCTTTTCAGCACGTCAAGGAATTAATAAATTCAAATACTTTTCCGCACTGCAGGTCTTTGTTATTTTTTTTAAATGCCATGCTCTGCTCCGGATAACTCTGGCTTAGTAAAAGTTTCAAGATTTTAGTGACTTGAAGCCACAAAACAAATTTCTTGGCAAGAATTGTCAAGGCTTGTGAACCAAAAAAAATATATTAAATATTTCATATATTAATATTAATATATTATATATTATATTTATATATATTATATATATTATTATATTATATTATTATTAATATATTATATTTCTTATGGAGAGTTATAGTTCTTATTATCTATTTGAACATTTATTAATATTTTCTGCCGCTATAGAAATATCTGAAGAAGCTCGCGAAAGATGAACGAAATATCGCCTTAAAAATTAAATTAGAGAAGGACTTTTCATATAAAATAAAAAAATTAAATAACTAAATATTGAATAATATATAATTTAGTATATATATTTTAAATTTCCTTGCATGAATTAAAAAAAAATAAATTTAGGCCGCGTTACGATATATATAAAAGGCTATTGCACTGTAAAAGTGATTATTTATATGAACTTGCATTCGTCATTGCATTCTTTTACAATCAATACTAGTTGTCTGCCCCTGGATGCTTGTCCCTTTGGTTGGAGCGCAAGCAACGGTTTCGCTATAAAAATGTCTGGGCCAAACATTTCGCTTCTTCCTTTTAGCATTTTGTTCTCTTTAACCTAAAACGTACTTCATTCATTTAAGGTAATTATAATTTTCATAAATCTTCATCACATTTAATTGTGTTTGATAAGCGTGGAATATTCTTTTGGGAAGATTAAATTTTTTGTTCCAAGTCGCCAATGGCACACGAGTGCAGTTGAATATGATTTCTTAGTTCTTTGTTTTTTGTTATAAGTTTATGTGTCTTTTTCATGTTCTTTGGGAGAACTGATTTGCCGGCGCATTTTGTCTTATGAGTTCTAAGGGATTTTCTTCTGTTTTTATGGTCACGAGAATTGCTGATTGATGCAATTTAGTAGTTGCATTTGATTGTTTAAGATAAAAGTTGGCAATGTGGCTCTTAAGATGAACTTATTTGTACTTGTAGATGGCGGAATCATTTACTAAACTACGTTGTATATCTGATGATCTTTTGTACCAAGGAGAGGCAATTATTTAAAAATGCTTCCTGGTAATTACTGGCATTATTAAACGATCGATTGATATCGCTCAGTTAAACTCATTTTTGTATGATTATAATCTTTGAATTTGCAAACACATACTATTTTGTGATTTTTGCTTATGAAGGAACTCTGGGTGGTATATGAGGTAATTTGTAACAATATGGTGGTCAGTTCCACGTGGAACAGGTATTACGTTTAGCATAAAATTGATAATAACTGCATGCAGGTGAGATCAATATTGAGACTATTATTTTGATATATAACTCATAACTCAGAATTGCAGTTATCAATCTCATATGAGGCGATTGGAACAAGAAAGGGGTCAAGAGTTTGTGTCGATCTTTTGAGAAAATCAGTTCCAATAAACATTTGTAGATTTTGTTTTTTAAAAGTTGTTTTTTTATCAATTCGCTATAGAGAGTTTTATTCAAATATCATTACTGAATGAGGAGTTAAGATTAATATTTTCCTGTCTTACACAATTTTTCTCTCATCCATTTAAAGTTTTGTTTCTTAAATTGAAAATGTTTGGGGGGATGAACTCAAGTGTTATCAAATCTAAATCTATTTGTAAAGTATTGTGAAATATTTAATAATAATTAATTACTTTAATTAATTATATAAAAATTTCTCGTTATTTTTCTTGACAAAACGCTCGTGACAAAATGCTTTAATTCGCTTGGAAAATATAAATAAACAACTCGGTGGATCGGGCTTTCCAAAATTCCTAATGTACACTATTAGATTTTCTCATGCATCTAGACAAATGGAATTGAACTTTTGTTGAAGAAGACAGTGATTTATTTAGGAATGAATTTAGTAGTTTGTGTGGTGTAGCGAAAGTTTATTGGGCTTCTAGTTAGAGCCCTAAAGAAAATCTCTATATAATGAGTCTAGACAACTCCAGTTGTTGCGAATTTAAAGATATATAAAGAATCAGATACTTTTTAAAATAGCAGTTCAAAGTTGGGACTTGGTGAACCTGCAATGCGACCAGCAGATTTATCGATGTGGACATTAATTTGATCGTAATAGAATTTTATTATTTCATTGAAAAACTATTAAGACTGTTTTATTACTAATTATTCCTAAAAATTGTAAATATTATTTAATTGCCTTCAGAAATAAATATTTATAATTTTTTATATTTAAAAGGACGAAAAATTTGTTCTTCCAAAAATATGAAATATGAAAGTGAATATAGCCAATGGAAAGTGAAAAAGTTGAAAGCGGGAAAATTATTCACTATGGGGCTGTTTGATTGTGTTTTGCAAGGATCTATATATTTTGTATTTATCTAATTAAATGTTAAATGGAATAGCAGTAATAATATCCACTAAATTCTAATTCTTAGAGTAGTGCAATGGTCCTGTCGAATACAGGACCATTTAAGTCATATATACCGGCCAGTACGGTTACTGCCTGCTAGTCTCTCTTAAACATGCCTTGGTTTTAATTATCGGACTTCTTTCCTGAAGTTATTTAAAAATTTTATGAAATACTTTTACACAGTTCATCAAAGAGTGTGCAATTTCAGTAAGTCTGGCTTTGCTAAGCAATTTAATCCACAGTGTTAAATTTTACATTACAGTTACATTACATATTAAATTTACATACCGAACTTCTTATCACAGATATATATATCTGTGATTTATATATTTATATATTTTTTTTATTTTAATATATAAAGCCCAGTGTAACCTTTTTCGTAGCTAAATTTAGTTTCCTTATTTTCTTGGTTATTTCTGGCAACTGCACAGTCTTGCATATGATTTTTCCCACTACTTAAAGGATCATCGTACAACTTGTATTTTAGTTACTTCAGTTTTGTAGTCCGCTCTGAAGCCTATTTCAATTGTACTTTGATTTCATTTAAATCATTTCATTTTTTTGTTGGGTTGCATTATCTGACACTCGTACGATTTTGTTTAAAACTTTTCCATTTATCTTTTTCAGTTTTTTTTTTGTTTGCATTATATATGGCCAGTTATTGCAATCCTATATACTCGTACTTGATTTTACTACAATGTTTGCAATGTTTTACTTGATTAGTAAGTGATTGTTTCAATAGAGTTTCTGATATTTATATATCAGAAGCATTACAAAGTGTTTTATAAATTCATTTTAAGCTATTAAAATGTTTCTTAATGCTTTTATTTCTTTCTGTTTAAATCAGATATAATCCTTAAGGCAAATCACAGTCTTTGTAAGTGGCTTAAATACAAAAACGTGGTCATATGTCATTACAAGTTCATGTGTAATTGTCAGGAAATGTTCATGATTTTCTAATCAAATACTGTCTTAGAACTTTATTTGTTTGTGGCATTTCGAGAACATACAGATAAAGGAAGAAATAAAATAAAACTCAATAAAATTGCTTAGAACGGTAGTTAATAGCAGAGTAAAAATAGTAAACAATACCAATCAGCAAAAATACGGACTTAATAAAACTATAAAGTATATTGGCAAACGTCTATCTTTTTGTATACAAATCAAGTAGTAGTGCTTTTTAATTTTTTATTTTTTTATTATATTTTTTTTTGTTTTGTTCTCTTTGGCAATGTTACACCCCTTGGCTTATGTCTAGATTTGGGATGGGCTAATGCTCTTTCACTTAGCTATGTGCATAGGGTATAGCCAGCTAAGGAGACAAAGCGAGAGACAGACGTATGGGCTGATATATGGACAGACTGAGCTTGAAAAGTAAACAAACATTTCTGACCAAACCTATCTACCTGTTTAAAATTGACATTTCAATGCATTTATGATTTTTATCTTAAACTTGTACTGGCTAAATACAAAAAATCTTAAACATACAAACGCTTTCTGCTCTCATACACACATATTACGTTAGATGTTTTAAGTTTTTGTTTTGTTTGTTTGTTTTTGTTTGTTTTGTTAGAATTGCTATTGTCAAGTGCTGCTGCTTCAAATTGAACTGATTTAGATAAATTGTGCACGATTTCATGTGCAACTCTTCTGCTTATATATTAACTGAAGTTTTCTTTGGAAAGAAAAGCAAAACAAAAATAAAAAATTATAGCAGTGCCAAGACAATAACTTTGAAAATATTAAGGCATTCGAGACTGATTTCGAATTATCCCTACGATGCGTTACAATACCTAAAAACTATTCCCTCATAAATTTTCCAATTCCATTTATGTTAAATTGGCAAATGAAGTTGTTAATTAAAGCGCGAACATAAAATATTTCATTATTGTTTATTGGAAAACAAAAGACTTAAGACAGCAACACGCACAAAAAGCCAGCCTTGACTCCAAACAATTTCACAGGCCCCACGAATCAGATTGTGGCATATAGAGTGAACAAACAATAATATTAATCATCTCTAACTGTAATTCGTTCTGTTGCGATTTGAAAGAAGTCTTTGGATAATATGTTGTGAGTCTGTGTCATCTACTTGCACTTGTACGAGTACATTTTGTCTTTGCCAAATGCTGGACTGTTTCATTTTTTTGTTCTTTTTTTTTTGCCTTCTTCAATATGCCACATGCAAGTTCCGTTTTTCATTTCTGCTTGCTGTTTTTATTTGTTTCTTTTAGGTTTTTGATCGATGGTTGTTTGTCGAAATCATTAATATTTGATATATTTATCATTTCTATATGGCATATTAGTGATTTGATTATGTCAATATTATTGTTTATAATTGGCATTATACGCTAAATCAAAAAGTCACATCTGCAAAACGGTCAATAATAAATATCATTCAAATTGATTTATTTCATCTTTAAACGTTTTTCATGTTCTATAAGTTAATTATGTATGATTAATGGGAAAATTTTAAATTTCAATATTAAATAAGAATAAATGATTGAAAATTAAATCAATGCCCGTTTCTATATAGAATTAGAGATATGTATATAGTTTGTGCTTTATTAATTCATTTTACTAATCTATTAGATAATAATTTCAAATTGCCTTTAGAACATGACCAAATTTTCAAAAGCTTTGAAATGTTATCTGTAAAAACTAACCAAACTCTATACTCCTAATTAGTAATGTGAAACTTTGTTAAGTCATCTCCAGAACCTCCTTCTTCTGTGTAGAAGTTTGTGCCTCCTGGAGATGAAAGTGGGTGCCTACAGACCGCAAATACACCTTTTTTTGCTATTAATCGTTTTTGATGCGTAGGGAGGTAGAACTTTATTAATAAGGATACTCTTATTTTGAGTCAACTTATTTTTAAGTCATATCTATAACCTCTTCCTTATATCTCCTGGAGATGAAACTGAGTGCCTACAGACCGCAAATAGACTCTTTTTGCTATTAATCATTTTTGATGTGTAGAGAGGTAGAACTTTATTAATAAGGATATTCTTATTTTGAGTCATTTCATTTTTAAGTCATCTCTATAACCTCTTCTTAATATCTCCTGGAGATGAAAGTGGGTGCCTTCAGACCGCAAATACACTTTTTTTTTGTTATAAATCGTCTTTGAGGTTTCCATTATTCCGGTTATTTGCCATGGAAGTGTAGGGAGGTATAACTTTATTGATAAGGATATTATTATTTTGAGCGACACGCTCATTAGTTTTAGATGCCTTCTATTATTAAGATCAATGTTACATATATAAAATATTTCTCCCACACATTCATTTTAATTTTCAGGTAATAAAATAATTTTTAATAAATAAAAATTTTTATTAAATTAGATGAACGAAAGCTTTACTTTACATAAGCAAAGGTCGTAGAATTATAATAAATGTTGGATATTAACAATGACAAGAGTAATGCTAAATGACAAGAGTAATGGCAAGAGTAAGTTGCCAGTTCATAGCTTTCTGCAGGAACCAAAAAAATTTTCTTCTATGAGCAATGTATGCCTAATTGATAATTTAAGTGAAAAATTTCATTAAATAACTTAAAACTTTGATGAAAAATTTTAAATTTTTTGTTTAATTAAATTTATTTATTGTTACAAATTAAAAACGTATATTTCATTTAAGAAGTGGCAAAATAAATTTGAAAATTTATTTGAAGGAGTTGAACGATAGAGCTGTATTGCAAAGTCTTTGGGGTCTACTACAATTTTCATTGATTAAAATTAATTGCAAGTAAATGTAGAGGGGATTGAAAAGACAAGCCTTCCCACAATACTGTAAAAATAATAACAATAAAGTTCTTTATTTATAAATATATCAGACAAAATATTTTGACCAAATTTATTAAAATTCTCTCTTTTGACTTGATGCAATAAAAACAGGAATATTAATTTAGAAGCGCAGCAAAGTCAGACTGATGAAACTGATCACATTACAATATCGTAATTCCCCGTCCTCCTTAAAATCGGTTAAAGTGCATACTTACTTTAACATAACGAAATTCTTGTTAGTTTCTCTAGGCGTTGAATAATTGTGGCAGCCGAAAGTTCTCCCGTCTTCCTAACCGTCTTCCTGACAATTACTTGCAAAATATCAATAATATTTACAGTAGACTTTAAGCTGATTTAATATTTTCTAAATTTGCTACTCTGAACAATAGGATTTGTCTGAATAAAAGAAAACGTTGTTTATTATTTATAAATATTTACAGATAAAACTACAATGTATCCATGCGATCTAATTGTGTTAATATAATAAATATAATATACCAAAAAAAAAACATTATAAATATTTCAATCCTAATTTTCTTAACATGGCTTGTGAATTTAAAATTAAGTGCTGCTTTTGATATCTGATTGTAATAATTGACAATTGCCAAGAAAATATCATTCATCTTTAAATTATTAGATATAAAGTTGTACGAATTTTCCTTTTTTTAATGTCTTAATTATGAATGTGGTATTTGATGGCAAAGTTTTTTTTTTTTTTTTTTTTTTTTTTTTTTTTTTTTTTTTGCTGAGCTTGTTGAAGAAAATATTTCTTCTTTTCTTGTGAGAAGGCAGCAACTCAATATTAGGTGGCCTGATATCATGTTGTAAACTATGTGTGCGCAAGTGTGGAAAATTAAGGTGGCTCTGCTCTGGGAAGATTTCTTTGTTGCTATTCCGTCAACAATTTAAATATAAAAGAGAAATTTTGAAATCAAAAGTTTCATATTCTCGATCAAGATTTTTAAAAAAATTCCCGTTTGAATGTGAAATCTGTAGCTCTTTTAAAAATACATGACATTACCTGCAGTCGCCCATCCTTAAAAGGGGGTACCAATCCAAGGCTCTCTGTCCAAATTGTATACATGGTTACAATATTTTTGAGTGGAAACTAATTCTGGGCTAAATTTATGCATCGAAAAAAAAAATTTATGAGCGAGACACTGTGCGACCTCTAAAAGCCAATATATATTTTACGCTTCGGTTTTGGTATTGCTCTGCATTTCTTCATTTCTATGGCATACTAAACGAAAAGGTTTTTACCACTGAGGAAAAATGTAAAGGAGTGGACTCGCTGCAGCCGAAAACGCACCGGAAATTTAGAGGCAAACTGGAACTTTTCTATGTGTTTTGTTCACATTTGAGATTCAGGGCGAATAAAAACGATTTTAATCGCTCATAAAAGGCCTTTCAATTATTTACAATAATTTATCGAGTAAGACCCATAAAGTATTATCGCAAAAAAATTGTTTGTCAGTAATACTTGGAGGTATGCTCAAAAAATCAAGTAATTCTTAGAGCCATTACGTAGTACGAATTGATTACGATGGGAAGTTTTATAATACTTTAGAATTAATTAATTAATTTTTGAATAAATTTTACAAAAATATTTTTTTAAAAGTCTGGTATTTGATACCACTTTCTATCTCTATTTTTTTTTTTTTTTTTTGTTATATAAAGTCTCCCCTAATGTACTTATGGGTACATGTATTGAGGTTGGGTTCGGATTTGCTGAACATGTTTATGTATGACATTAAAGTTTCACATAAAAATTTGTTATTTTTATTTTAACATGAACTTCATTGTTCGAGTATGTGTGTGCTATTTGTTATTTTATATAAAACATTATTATTTATTTAGTTTCCTTTTGTGCAAAATGTTGTGTGTATTTTACTATAATTTTTGAATATTTTGAGGAGTGTCATTCGTAGGTTTCAATAAAAGCGGTTCAGTTTCTTTTAAGTTTTCTATCTTACCTCTCTTGATTGCAGTATTTTTCTATAAAATATTTCTCTACAAGTTCTGCAAAAAAGACTTGAAATTAATACTTGGCATTAATAGAGATTTTTTGCTATTCCTATCGTTTGTTCATTGAAAAAATTACAATTATTTATGGTAATAAAGTTCCGCTGCGCAAACTGTCTAAAAATTCATACATGGCAAGGATTCAAAAAAAAAAAAAAAAAAAACTTTTTTATAATAAAAATTTTTATATTTTTTTTTATTAATATGTAATTTGAAATTTGCATAAAATATGATTTATATGCCACACTTGAATGATTTCTTAATCAAATTACATACAATTATTATTACATATGCCTTATAGTTCTTTTATTCATTTTTATGTCATTATTGCATTTAATGCTGTTGTATATTTCCTGGTTAACAGTATTCACTTACAATACGATTATTTCATATGTGGACCATATTTTTGTTTAATGTTTGCCTCATGGAACAATGAGAATTTTAAATGAGCCTCCCAAGGAAAGCAACAAAACGAAAAATAAATCTCTGCAAAATCACCATACAAACTTTTATTGTTATTATAAATGACCACAGCAATAAATGTGTTCGTAGTAAGTACAGTAAACTGTTTCTACATTGGAAGTTTTGGAAAAAGTCATAGTTTACAATATGCAGCAGAATAGCAGGCTAAATTATCGGAAGGTGTTTTGTAGGGATAAAATCACTTTTCCCAAAAGGAAAACTGGGAAACCATTATAGGCTTTTTACTTAATTTAATGTTGTTACTAGAAAAACCGAAGCCTGATCATATAATCATAATTCATTTTTTTTAATAATTTACACTTCAAAATTCCCTACAAAAAAGTTTAAATATTTTTTTTAAATAATCATAATAATACGAACTTGTATTCAACAATTATCCTTTTCTGCCTCCTTTCGATAGGATCACTGTCTAAAGGAAATGCTGTTTTTAATATATTGGCAATCGTAAACAGCCCCTCTCCCATTTGCTTGAATGAGCATTGGCATCTTTGCCTTCTTTACGATTGGCATCAATAAATTCTGTTCGTATCGGATCTGAAATTGGAAGTTTCTGCTAATAAACATTAAAGGATGCAGTAACTCTTTTTCAGCACGAATGCTTTAACTCTCAACTGGAAAAGTTTATTTTTAGAAATCTTTTTCATCTAATTTGCTTATCTCATTTTAGGGAATTATCTTATTTAAAGTTTCGTGCAGTGTATTTCTTGGTCTGATGGTTTCAGTTCCACTAAACATAAATCTTTTGTCTATTAGAATTATTTTCGATTTTTCAATTATAAATAAATCCACCATTCATTACCATGGCAAGCCCTTTCATGTATTAAATAAACACCCTACATTACCATGGCAAACCCTTTCATGTATTAAGTAAACACCCTACGTAATTTCAAAGGGCCCTTTAAAGATTCTTCACTCTAAAGGAAATGAATTCAAGGCACTGCTATGAATGCAATGTTACTGAGCCGCGAAGAGGAAAGATTGCTGTAGGAGTTGAGGTTATGCTGGGCTATTTAATTTTATACTGTTTGATATTCAGGAAGGATAGACCGGTATAGGGTATTCCCTCGTGCTACAAAGGAAATATATTAAAGATTTTCCTGAAGTCGTTAAACATCCATCACTAACAAAAGCATAATCTGTTGAATACCATTATAGCCTAAAGGAGCAACTGGTGAAATATATGTACCCTACCTACATATACTTGGCATACGAAACTCTACAACACCTAACACGTAATGGAATTTGGAAAGAAGTGCAGCATATTCAAACTTAATGGGCCTGCCCGTTATTAAGTTAAGTGCCAGGAGCATAGAGTTTACCATGTGTGTCAGTACAAGAATAAGCTGCTCTGAGAATTCCTCAGCTAATAGCTGCTTATTAACTCCAGGACCAGCCACCAAAGGATGGCTCTAATAGCATTAACAGCTAATTGCTTTATAAGCATAACAAGCCTTGAATGCTCTATCTGTGTACTGTAACGTTAATTAGAAAGATATAATGAGTAGCGGTAGAAAATTCACAACCCTGTACTCACAACCCCCACCCCTACGTGTCTGTAGCGGTATTTATAAAATTTTTAGGATAATGTCCTACACTCTAAAGCAGGAATAGTAAAGAGGTTTTAAAGCTGACAGTCAAGATACCTTCTCTTTTTAAATACTGCATTATTTATTTGTTTTTACAGTTATTTTCCTTACAGTCGGTTCTGAATTTATGAATTTCGGTTCCTGTGTGTTACGTAGTGATATCCTGCGTTTACACACACTATTAAAGCGTATGTATGTAAGATTAGAGTGCAGGCGTAATTGCTGGCCAAAAAAAAAATAATTTTTTCATGCTGATAAATTTCCCAATCAAATTTCCATTTTCCTTTGCATATACTCCCCACCGTCAATTCTAGCAAGATCGTAATGTGTCCGTAATATGGCCTCTGGTTATAAAATCAAATACACTTGTTTGTAAATAATCGCAATTCAAGCATTTAATAACAAATTCAAATTTTGCAAATCGCTAACGAGATTTATGATTTATTTTATAATACTATTTACGTATGTATGGATGTACATACATATGTAGGCATTCACATGTGTATGTACGTATGCATATATTTGTCTTCAATCGTTTTTGTAGCAGCAACTTTAAAATAGATTTAGAGAACCCTTTTTATTTATGCTGCATGATTTATAGTTCGCCTTTGCTAGAAAAAGTAATACAAGTACACAATTGCTATTTATTTAATCAATTCAATGCAAATGTTTGTTAAATTAGGCAAAATAAAATAATAATAATATAAATGCATGCAGGTACGTATGCTTTTCTGAGTGTATGTGTGAGTGAACAGTGCTCATGTTGCTATCCAGAATTTGGCCATGGCTGATCACCAGCATACGACTATGAACATAATCTGATTCTAATGTGTAGCAAGAAGGCATGTGTTGTTGATTGTGACAAGGCAAAATAAGGCATAACTTTGTAAAAGTGTTCCGCATAAAATAATAAAAATTATTCTAAAAACTCTTAATAGAATTAGTTGTGAAAAATTGTTTATGGTGTTCAGTTAATTTAATTTTGCTTAAATCCATTTTGCTTTGCTTTCATTCAAATAACTCTTAAAAAGGCCGTACAATTTTCTAACAAATTTAAATAATTTTACATTCGAATATTATTGATTGAATGTAAAACGCTTCTAGGAAACAGCTTATCCGCATGCGTGGTGTTTACAATTAGTAAATATGGATTTACTGATAAGACATTTTGGAATGCAGGCAATTGCAGTTTGATGACCTTAGCTTTAGAGAATTGTGCACAAACGTATACTGCGCGAATATAGGATCAGGTCTAGCATATATATATATATATATAGCATCAGGTCAGGTTTAAAAGTCAACTTAGAGCGTCCTTGGGACTATCCAAATACCCTTTAATAATTATTAGTCTTGTGTATCATACACGTGCACACTATTCACATCTTTATTTCCACTTTTTCCCCCCCACCGAACACCACAACTACTAACACACTCACCCAAACTGCGAAATTGGAGTGCTTTGCATTATTTATGTCGAAAATATATCTGTAGTAGGCAGTTTTGCTTTCATCAATGTGTAATTGTTATAAAAGTGTTGAAAGTGGAGCAAAGTCGAACATATTATATATCATTGAAAAGGTCTCGAAGTCTAGTTTTTTTATGGTGTTTTCCTTGTAGCAATTTTATATTTATCTATAATTTTACTTGGTTTATTTTAAAAGCAGATTCATGACTAAATTCTGAGTGAATGTTTAAGAAATGTGTGGTATTAAAGGATATGGAAATCCTGGAATAACTTACTTAAGAATTACCTTTAAGAATTTCCCTTTTTAATTTGTTGATTTTAAAATAATAATTTATAGTACATATTGGCAAACGCATCGCAGATATAAGTAGTCCTAAAGGTCATGTTGTAAGCAAAGCAACTAAACATTTAGGATTGAGAGGGTTTTATTATTGCCTTACTATTCAATAATAATAATTTACTCGATGCGATTAACTGACCTGGTTTTCGTTACAAGCTCAGCATACTATAATTTAAGAATAAATTTTACGTTGAATTTTCTCTAGAATCATTTGCCAAAATCAGTAGTTCTTTTCAACTTTATTAAGGTAAAACTAATGAATAACTTAATTTCCTTATGGAAAAAAAAGATATAAAAAGTCAAAGCTCTATTAAATACGAATACAAAATTAAAAGCGTGTTGCTTCATTAGCCATTAAACATGCAAATTAAAAATTCTCTAGAATTTAACAGATTAAAATATTTTTCGAATAACAATTTGCTAAATGTAACGACTGAAATGGCCGCTACTAAAAGCGCTTAATTTAGTAAAATAATGGCAGGAGTTATTTGACTACTTTCTCTTCACTATTTTTTTTTATTTTTTTTAATTTTGTAAAGGTAATTCTTAAGAAAATTATACCAGGGTTTCCATATCCTTTAACACCTCACACATTTTCGCCAAGTATTTTGTAGGGTACATTTTGTAGTCAATGCACAAGCGCTACTTGATATTATTGAGAAAAAAGCAGTTAATAAAAAATTCAACAGCAAACTGTTAAAAATCACATTTCCTGCACTTGCAAATGTAATTATCGCATTAGTCAAAGTTTCCAAGATGTACTTCTATGCATTTTGCAAGTGCAACACTCTAGATGTTGCAGTTAAAGCTTTAGTAAATGAAGCTTAACAACAGAAAATAACTCAAGAAAACAGAAGCTACTGAGAAGAGAAGAAAAAAAAATATATAAAAAAAAACAATGACCTCAAACTTTTTTTGGACACTTCAACTTTTGGCCACAAATAATAAAAGTTAGGTGGCTCATTTTATAATTAAGTGAAAATATTTTCTTTGTCTCTCAATTTGTTTAGTTTGATTCTTTCTAAGATGTTTCAAAAGTTCGCTGCCGTAGCGAATTGCGAGAAAAACAATTTCGCTAGCAAATGCACTCGTACAAGAGAAAATTACAGAAAGCATGATTACAGAATTCATTTGGATATCTTATTAAGAATTAAAATTAATTACTGACACTGTAAAATTAAAAGAAGTCTTTTCTTTTAAGGGACGAATCAGGTGAAATATAAAATGGTACAGGAGATAGATAAGGCAGGGATCCCGCCCATCTGTTGGGTTATTTTGCCTTTTATTTTATTCATCCTGATTTTTTAATCAGTGTAGCACAACTGGAGAACACACGAGAAAAAGTATGCTTATGTGCTTAAATGTATATTATCAGCGGCATTAACTCCTTCTTCGTAACGCTTAAACGCCTTATTTCACTATCCTACACAGTCGCACGATTTCTTGAATATGTCATCTCGGCTGTAAAAATTTAATAGTGTTACCTAAAAATGTCCGATTTTTGTGACCAACAAAACTATATGCAAATTTTCTTAAAATGACAATTTCCATCATTTTTGTATGATAGGATGGTACCATGCGATTTTTTAAAATAGAGGATATCACTATCAGATTTACGAGTGAATGAATCATACGACTGCCTAGGGTAGTATACCGAGGCTTTAAGTGAGTAGTGATCATCCTAACGCTACTTGCACATTCCAAGAAGAATTATTAGGAAAGGTATTAAAGCGTTGTAAAAATCTTGTAGAAAATTTTTTGTGACTTTCGTAGTTATGCAACGAAACTACGACATTTGTTATGTGAAGTTAAAGAATATACAATAATCTATATATATAAAATGAAATGTCCGTTTGTTTATTTGTACCCTATAGGAGACCAAACCTCTGGACCGATCTTCCTGAATTTTTCACAACATTTAACTGGAACTCTGGCATGAATAATAGAGTACTTTTTTCGCTCACGCCCCATATAGTTCATATTTCTCCCATATAGATCAGATTTACTCAAATTGTATACACATTATATATACATATATACTCCAGGCGAGGTAGAAATAAACATTTCTTATGCCACGCCCCCTTTCAAGCCCCTATTCACGACCCTTTTCTTGCCAACTTTTATTTGAAAGCTTCCAACTTTTTGTTCTCTGTACAAATTTCTGCCATCCAACAGATTTTTTTCCAGCGGAACCAGACTTTTAGTGAAAATAAAATTTGCTGGCAAAACAAAGTTTGCCGGTTCGGCTAGTAGATATATAATATATAACACCCATTTAAATTGGTACTATAAACTTCTCATTATCTCCTCGACATCAGACATTGTAATTTAGAAGCATTTTCAAAGTAAGAACAATCAGCTGATTTCTCGAATTTGTCTTAGTGGTCAGAAAAAATATGACAGAGAAAATTTAGCAAATCGGATACTAAAACTTGAAATGGAAATTTAATAAAAAATATTAAAATTGAAAAAAAAACTTTTCAAAATTAATAAATTATAAATACTCCTACTGAATTTCTTTAATTTGCTTCGGCTATGAAATTGCAGCCACAGATAGGCATCCACCAATACATACATCTACAGATACTTATAGAAACATACTTCCAAGTAGTGGTAATGACGATTTAAAAATGCAAAATACCTTTAAGATAACAACATGAATAAATTACATGAAAAACAATTAAAAACTTAAACAATTTACGAAATGAGTGAACAACAACTGTCTTTGAACAACACCAACAAAAGAATACCAGCAACCATCAATTGTCCGGAATAATAAAAAAATAAAAACATCGCGATAGTCAGACCATCATCGCCATCATCATCGCCATCATCATCGCCATCATCATCGCCATCATCATCTCTTAAGCGTCAGGTGCATGTTGCACTTAAACGGTAAACTGTGTTGCTGCCAAACTAACAGCAACAGACAACGAGTTGAAGATACATCAGTGTCGATGCTTAGTAACAATAATAGTATAAATAAAATATTATAAACAAAAAAAGTCTGCTTTCTGAGTACTAAAGGTACTTAAGATGGAGTAAACTATTAAGACAAATCGAAAAAAAGAACCAGTAAAGTAAGATAAACATGAGAAAAACACCAGCAAACAGCATTTGTGACAGCGCATAAATCAAAATGATGGGCAACTACTGTCTTTTAAATGAAAAACCATAAAGGAAGTTACGAAAACTGCAAATGAATACATTTGGCGGCTGATGCTGAGCGGTCAATGATCATGTTTTTTTTTTTTTATTGGATAAGGAAGCGTTTACATTTTTTTTTAGTTAATTCAATTTTTATGTAAAATATCAACTAAAGAATGTAAAAGAAATATTATTAATTTTTCTCTAAAACGTAATTAGTAATTAATTAATTATAAATTAATTAATTTTTTTTTTTTTTTGATTGAATGATTGTGGCATGGCTAATCCTGATAAACTCAAGCCGTGCTTTAAAAATTAATTTAAACCGAAATTCAATACTTCTAACAACAATTTTATTTTATTTTACATTGTAAAAAAACAAAGTGTTAATTATGGTTTTAGGGATGCGCATCTAGGTGCTCAATCTTTATTTATTTTGCCAAATTTTATTGATGCAGAACTTGTCTGCGCAACGGCTAAGTCTTCTTCGTTCTCACATTGTTACTTACTTCTGCTTATAAATAATTTATGAAAATATAATTAGTTGTCTAGAGTTGAGTGACTTCCTAAAGTCACTCAAAAATAACTTATCTAGCGAAATTATAGTTTTCATGGTCATGATAAAGTATTGGATAACAATAATTCCAAACGGACAATCATAAACAATTTGGAATGTTTAACATGCGTAATGATGCACTTGAAATGTAATTAGCAAATGCATCAGTTAGTTTTGACTGTGTGTAGGTGTGTGGCACCAAAACATAACAGCAATGGTCCAGCACATAAATTGTGTCGTGGCTTTTCGAGTGCATATTTAGGGCATAGAGTGCAATGACCGCCACATGTGTGAATGAAATTAATGTATTCCACTTGTATTCAATGCAGGCAATTATGACTGTTGTGTTGTGCTACTTAGTGCAAGTCATACAGCTGCTAGTATCACACTACACCATTTAAAGTTTTATTAAAAATATCTCGGTTTTTGAACTCTTTTCAAATTTAAAATATTTTAATTTTTTCCAGTAATAAGTTTTATATTTAATTTATTAAAAAAAATCGGAATAAATTACGAAATATTTAAAATAAGAGCTCAAGGACCTCTTTTTTTGATACACAATATGTAAATATCGAAATATAAAATTATATACATATAATAATATAAAGATATATATAAAAAAATATATATATAAAATTCGAAATATAAAATTATATATAATAATATAACATTTATAAACAAATATATATATGTATATATAAATAATCGTAAAATAAAACCGTATATAATAAAATTAAAATTTTTTTTATAAAAAAAGAGGCCTTTGAGCTCTTACTTATTTTAAATATTCCGGAATTAGTTCCGCTTCAATTCAAGGTGCTCTTTTTTATAAAAAAAAAAAATTAAATGTCGAAAAATAAAATTATATATATTAATATAATATATGTAAAAAAATATATGTATGAAATATCGAAAAATAATGTTATATATAATTATATAAAATTGTATATAAAAAAATATATATATATATATTTTTTTATCGAAATAAAAAATGATATATAAAAATATATATAACAATTTATATATATAAAATATCGAAATATAAAATTATATATAATAATAAAAACATATATATATAAACAATCGTAAAATAAAACCGTATATAATAAAATTAAAATTTTTTCTATAAAAAAAGAGGCCTTTGAGCTCTTACCTATTTTAAATATTCCGGAATTAGTTCCGCTTCAATTCAAGGTGCTCTTTTTTATAAAAAAAAAATTAAATGTCGAAAAATAAAATTATATATATTAATATAATATATGTAAAAAAATATATATATGAAATATCGAAAAATAATGTTGTATATAATCATATAAAATTGTATATAAAAAAATATATATATAAAATATCGTAAAATAAAATTATATATAAAAAAATTTTAATATTTTATATAAAAAAAGAGGGCCTTGAGCTCTTACTTATTTTTAAAAATTCCGGAATTAGATCCGATTCAATTCAAGGTGCTCTTTTTTGATACAAAAAATTTAAATATCGAAAAATAAAATTATTTATATTTTTAATAAAAAAATTATGTCCTTGAGCTGGAAAAAATTAGAATACTTTTTACTTATTCAAGAAATAAAATTATAGCAGTGCCTCAAAATATCGAATAGTTTTAGGTAAGGAATAGTATTAGTTAAGTGAAAAGGATTATTTTTTTCTAGATAAAAGAAAGATGTACCAAAAGAGAGTGAAGGGATATACAATCATGTCCTTGTAATTCAGCTGTGTTGTTACACATGTCAGAAGCGGAGAAGTAATCTATTACGGTTCAAATTCCATTTAGAAATTCAGCTTCTAATTCATCGGGTTTAGTAGTGTCTTAGAGAGATTCTTGTGAGAGGGATTCTGTCAGGTTCTGATCGATGGCTGTAATATGTTTTAGAGCCTACAAATAAGATCTCAGATATATACAGTGGAAACTACCAATGTAGAGATATTCCGATATGCAACCTTATAGAAATCTGAACTCCTTTTACTCTTGTTTTATTGAAAACGAAACGAGAGCAAGAATTTTTTGAAAAAGCTAAAAAAGCTGACACGAGTGGAAATCCTTGTTTTGGATAATAATATTTAAAGTCGTTCTTTCATAATTCCATTTAATTTCTTTTTTTTAATAAAACACTAAAAATTAAAAAATTTTAATTGAAATTATCTTGCAAAGAATCATCAGAAGGCGTCTTTAATTTTAAATAGATTAATTAGGTTAGATTAATTACAATTTTTTTTACTGATAATAAAAGTGGAATTATTTTATTAATCAAATAATATATTGCATATATTCTTTTATATTTCCTTGGGATCCAGAAAATGGGATGAGAGAAAACTATATGGATATAATAAATGAAAATTATGGTATAATAAAATATTTAACCATAAACGTCCTAAATACAATTTAGGACGTTTACTTGGCAAAGCCATACTTTTCGGACTTTGAGATACTCAAAAATTTACTTCATACATCTCTCGTCGCATGGTATAGTCGTATTTATATGATTTTCTGAAAAAATAAATTATTTAAACTAAATTTTTCTTGTCTGATTAGCAAGCAAAGGTTAAAAGAAAATTTGGAAATTTGTGTTCAAAAAGACCCCTTTCAGACGTGCAAAATTTACTTTGTGGTGTCTCCACAAACTCGTCAAATCTGAACAGCGGACAAAGATAAAAAGGTAAGTGAAAGATATATATAGAATTAAGAATATATTTAATTAGTTTTTAGCTTAGTTTTACCAAGGAAAAATTTACGCTCTTGTGGTTTTCCTGTAACAAGCAGTCACTCGGCTCTCCAATTAAAGGATGTACGTGATATATCTGTTGCCTTAATAGAAGTTGAGCCGTCTTTTATTACCATTTTATTATGAAATAGTCAATAAAAAATGCTTAGAAATATGGAAATAGATATTTGCCTAGGAGAAGTACCACAAAAAAAAAATTCATTTAATTTTAACGGTAACGGTTGAGTGAATGTTAAAACGCGTGTTGCTTGAATTTCAGCAACTATTTTAAATCGGCAATTTAAAAGCAACCACAAACCATTTTCACTAATTAAATATCGGCATAACGAATATTGATTCTTGTTGGTGTATAATTCAGCATATTTCAGTAAGTTTTATTGGTCATAGAATAATCACGGCGAAACACGACATACGACTGCGTGCTACTAGTGCGCATGCGCAACAGTGTTGCAAAAAATTTCAACAACTTTAATGTCGAAAATTGAAACAACATTAAGAAAGAAAATACCTCAAAACACAATTGTTAAAACAAATCAAAACAGTAGTAGTTACTTTACGAAAAGTAAATAATAATAATAATAAAAAAAAAAAAAAAAAAAGAATACAACAAAATAATGGGGAACATGTGGAGTAAGAGATCAAGAGAGATAGAAATCTTTAAATAAAAACCTCAAACCTTTTGAAGTGGAGGCCAAGGTAGTATTAAATGTAGTATTGCAATAACGAATAGAACTGCACAGTAGTTGGAAACAAGAAGAAGAAGAAGAAGAAGAAGAAAAAAAAGAAGGCTGAACCTTAAGGTTGGTTGTTAGTAATTTGGCGTTGTTCTTACTATTTGGCATTGTGGTCTGTTTTTGTGTTTTAATGACGGCGCTTGGTTAGCCAACAACATGCTTATAAAATGCACTTGAATTTTAAATTTTTGTAACAACAAGTAATTCTAGAAACAGCAGCAATAATCGAAAAATAGTAGAAAAAATAGAAACCGTAATAAAAGTGGCATCGTGAAAATTCCTTTAAACGACATTGAGATGCGGAAACAGAAGCTTTTTTGTCCGTTATCGCGCTGGTGTTTTCTACTAACACTGCACATACTTCCACACACACACACACACACACACACACACATATTTAAAATTCTATCATTCGGTTTCAAATAGTTAACATGCAGTCGCATTTACGACAACAAAATGTTGCCAACAAAAGTGTGCAGCTGTTTACAATAGCAGTCTGCCACAGTAAAGGTTTCACATCTTGTTGTTGCTCTTTCAGTTGTTCTTACTTAAATCGTTATAAACGTATGTGATATGCAACAAATGAAATAAAAAACCCCTGCCCTTGTCGCTTGTCATAAAAATCTTAACAGCATATTAATTATTTTCTTCCTCAGAATTGTTTCTGAGCACACGTTCGTTTTAAATTCCATATGCTTCAGATGGCTTCTACTAGCAGAAGCTTTTAATGCACAATTGCAGTGTACGAGTATGTGCAGCAAGTGATCTTTGTTATGAATTATAACAATGATTGCTACGTTAACAAAATTATTGCCAAGAGTTGCTTGTAAAGCATACAGTAGTTTATTGGATTTCTTTTTTGGGAATATTAATTTAAAATTATTGTAATTAGTTATGCGGCTTTAAGTTTTCAGAGAAGTCAGATAAGCTTTTTCTTAATACTTGATTTGCATATTCCTTTTCCTGCCATTAAACTGACTGGCAAGTCTATTTCAATTGGCAGCCTGTCCGGGGCAAAAAAAAAAAAAACTGTCAACAGGGTTGGGAGTAGGAGACTTGCTTGCACATGAGGCATGTAAAAACCATTTTGCAGAAAATTCGTTTGAAGCTGGCGAATGGTAACCGGGAATGCGAGAAGTAATTGCTTCTGCATATGCGTAATTGACTAGAAATTCAGCCATTTATTTTTCACTAAGATTGCTAACCGGGAATGCGAGAAGTAATTGCTTCTGCATATGCGTAATTGATTGGAAATTCTTTTGCATGATGCTACATAATTGAATAGGCAAACAGTTTATTATTCTGGTTAGCACAAGTTGCTTTATCAGCTTTTTTGGTTACTGAGTTATTGAGGCATGTGGCCATTGTAGCGGTATTTTTGATTGCATTGCATGTTATTGAGGCATGTGGCCATTGTAGCGGTATTTTTGTTTGCATTGCATGTTATTGAGGCATGTGGCCATTGTAGCGGTATTTTTGTTTGTATTGCATGTTATTGAGGCATGTGGCCCTTGTAGCGGTATTTTTGTTTGCATTGCATGTTATTGAGGCATGTGGCCATTGTAGCGGTATTTTTGATTGCATTGCATGTTATTGAGGCATGTGGCCATTGTAGCGGTATTTTTGATTGCATTGCATGTTATTGAGGCATGTGGCCATTGTAGCGGTATTTTTATTGTATTGCATGTTATTGAGGCATGTGGCCATTGTAGCGGTATTTTTGTTTGTATTGCATGTTTTCTCTTTTAACCGTCAAAACCACTGTTCCAAAGTATTGTGGCATAAAATGATGCTGGTGGCTTCATATTTTTCCTTTAGTTCTGTTCATATATCAGTGAGGCAGCAAATATACAACTCCGGTTATTATATATATGTTTGTATGTTTGCATGTTTGTGTGTGTGTATGAGGCTGCTGTTGTTCTTATTGGTTGGTGTTGCATGTGTTCTTGTTATTATTATTGCTGTTGTTGTTGTCGCAAATGTCTCGCTGGAGATGTTATACTTATAACTGTTTCTGCTACAAGTCTGTGAGCAACAGAATGTTGTGTTTGACCGTAGGCCATTTAATTTTTTTTTTTCGCTGTTTTTTTTTTGTGGTCTTTTTTTGCCTGTCCCGAAGAAATTTACTTTTTTCGGTTGAAAATTGAAAAGCAGAAAAAATTTGTCATGTATTTTTCTTTTTGCCACCCATGGCGGAGTTCATTTTGGGTTTTTTGTTACAATTTAAAAAGCCACAGATGTGTTTCCAATTTTTTTTTTATTTTTTTTTTTTCGGTAAATTTTTTTTTCTTTCTCATACGGACAGTTTTTATTTTCTTTAAATGAAACACGATAATTGTAAAAACGAAATGTAAATCAGGCAAAAAGTTCATCATTTTTGCTAAGGATTTATAGAAAATTTTTTATAAATTTTTCTTAAAGATATTTTTCGTTTAGTTGAGTCTCAAATCGCAGTTATATGAAATTACGAAAATAGAAAAAAAAGCTTTTAATTCATGGTAAAAACAATTGTTTAATTTTTGTTCTATAGTTTTGTGCCTGATGATGATCGTAGAATTGCTACTGACGATGCAGATGCGATGCTGCTGCCAATATTGCGGTTGCTGCTACTAGTGATATTGCAGTAGTTATTTTAATGGCACGGCTGCTCTTAAATAGTGCATAAAATCAATTGACATTTCTTTTGTTTTGTTTGTCTTTTGTTTCTGTATATTGTTTCATTTTATGAAACTTTTTTCTTATCATTAAAGTTTTTTCTTTAGAATTCTATTTTGGAGCAGTTTCATCTAGTTCGCCGTATTAGAAACAATTGATTTGTTAGTTTAGCGTCACGGTTTCGATGTTCAATTTAAGAGACAATTGCTGACTGTTTTGTTTTTCCTTTATATTGTTGTTGATTGTGTCTTTGTTGTGTTGTTGCTGCTGTTGATGTTGTTATTTTGTTGGAATTTCTGCTACTGTTATTTGAAATTGTTGGAAATTAAACAAAAACAAAAAAGAAAAACGTTGCCGCTTTGAATGTTATATTTCTAATTATTAACGCTTCGTTTAACTATAGACACAGTAGCTGGTCCTAAAATAAAATTGTCTGATAAACATTTTGGTTCCACGTGCATGATAAAAGCTAGAAATAAGAATATGTTACCTGACCGTACATATTCAAGATAACTTTTTTTTTAATTCTAATTAACAAATCAGTTTTTTAAAACACTTTTTCTTCTCTATTTCTATAAATATTACTTTTTTTTTATTAAAATTCTTTCCTCTGTATTAAATATTTTATCGATTAAAATTTATTGGCGTTTTCTTTTCTACAAAAAAAAACGCAACACTACCCGCAGGGAGGGCAATTTTATGTTCTTTTCTCAAAAAAATGTTGCCCTCTGAAAGGGTTGTATATTTCCCTTTCGCAGGGTAAAAGGCATTGCACTTTTTGCCCTAAACAAATCAACAGGGCACAAATTGCCCTGTAAAAGAGATGCATTTTATTCCTACACAGCGTTGCCAGACAATGTTCAAAAAACCCCTATTAAATCGAAAGAATCCGAAAATTTGATTTTAATAATTATTTTTGTATCGCATAAAACAAACAAAAGACAACAATACGGCTGCGTAATTATATGAGATATTAAAATAAAATTATTTTGTTTTCTCAAGCACATGAATTAGCAATCTGGCAACTGAACATTATTGTTTACACATTTCATAAAATATACATAAGTGTTTTGTTATCAGCTGTTAAAAAAAAGGCAACTCACTTTTTTCTAATTTGTGTTAAGTGTGGCCTACAAAACGATTGGATATCAATTCACTACCTGCTTTGGTCCTAATAAGCTATTAGGATTTATTATTATTAGTTTATATTAGTTTTATTATTATTATATAAAAAATAGATTTTTCACAGGGTGGGCAAAACATTTTGAAAAGGCACCTTTTTATAGGGTAACATTTTTAATGTAGAAAAGAAAACGCCATAAGTGTGGCCTACAAAACGACTGGATATTAATTCACTAGCTGCTGTGGTCCTAATAAGCTATTAGGATTTATTATTTGAAATATTTTTTAAAACGAGCATTGGCAACCTCTTTATTATTTTTTCAACAATTATATTAATTTTTTTAATAATTGATCCGAATAATTGAGTATCCCATTTTATTTAAAGTAATTAAATTTGCATTACTTCTCTTAGAAATTTCCTAAAAATAGATGGCTTATCCTGAATTAGTAGGAAAGATTGCACATTTAAATTATTATTATTTTTTGTATTATTGTAAAGCCATTAATAATATTAAAAATTATTTTTTTTTATAGTAAAAAATATTTTTAAAAATATTAAAATATTTTTTTATTATACATTATAGTTTATTATCCAGGCCTGATGGCAATTAATAAATCAAACTTTGCTGCTCTTCATCAGGCTCAACTAAACATCACATTTTTGTAAGCTAATTAAAAACAAAAATATTAAAAATTAAAAATTTGTAAAATAATGAAATCACACAATTTGAAAATAAAATAAAAATATTTTTATTTTGAGCAAAGCCGTCTGTTGTCATTCTTATTTACTAAACTAGAAATTTATATGTAATTGTTTTGTGTCTATATATGTATGTGCAGAATTTTCCGTGTAAAATTACATGTAACCTTTCAAGGAAATATCTGGTTATATAATTTTGCTGCGGTTGTAAAATTGTAGCATTATTTATGTTAGGAAAGTGCCGATCTTTATCACAATAGTCGCAGCCTATTAGTGACGTCGTTTTTTGTTCTGTTTTTCTTTTTCATGCATTGCAGTCTGAGATATAGATATAGATCGGACTAGGCAATTTCCAGGACCTTAATTTTTTTATTATTGAAAATATTTTTTCATCGCTGAAAAGTAAAACTGAGATGGAGGAAAGATGTTACGATTTCAAAGCTGATAAGTTCTGTGTTTTAAGGCTTTCAAAACTTTTATATATGTATTATATACGAAATTTCAATGCCTACGAATATTGATGATATAAATTATATTTTCATACTTTTAGTTTTTAAGCTAAAATATTTTTTTTTAAGTATTAGAGAATAATTTTAAAATATTAACTAATGTATGCATGCAAGTGAGAGTTGCTTAATGTGCTTCACGTGAGATGCCGAACAATGTGGACGAGACAACCTGTAGCCGATATGCTAGAAAGCCGTTCTCAGCAATTGGTCTTCATAAGGTCTTCGCTTATAGCTTTTTAAGTAACCACTTGTGCCGAAATGATATTAATGTGGTTCCTCGAGGAAGTCCATTGCTTTGAGTGGGCATGTAAATAAACACATTTCTCACAGTTGGCTCGCTATGTAGGCTAGCGGAGTTATTGCTCAGAATATAACTGACGATAGTAATAGTAATACTATTTCAATCAGCTGGCATTAATATCGCTGAGATGTCTACTTACTGGGCGACATTTAGTTTCATGCACTTCACTCGCATTTCTCAAAGCAACTTTTGATGAAAATATAATTTCACTAACTAATTCCAGTTTAATTGGTCACCAACATCGTGTGGTCCTTGGAGTTTTTTATAAAATTGCTTGTCTACAACGATACACAAGAGACAATAGAACACCTTCAAAGCAAAATTCACAACCGAAATTGGTGCGACAAGTTTTTAAAAACTGGTGCTGCAGATTGCCAGCAAAATAGGCAAAATCGCCTTAAGCATTAAATTTAGATCACAAGAAAATGATGATAATTCACATGCTTTGAATTGCCAAATTTTATTAATACGAATTTGTATGCAACTATATAATTGAATTTTAACATTTTTAACAATTAACTTCTACAATCATTCTTTTGCAGGTAAATATTTAATAATATAAAAAGTAAAAAACAAAACCATACAAATTCAATTATTACTATGAAATTTTAATTAATTCTCAAGTGAAATTTCGGCATAATAAATCATTCAAGAGCTTTAAATAATAAATCAACGCATTGCCAATTTATTTAATTTTTTTTTTATTTTTTTTTAATTAAAAATTACAGTTTAACGGCCGGTTGGCAAAGTTATGAAATTTCTTCTTACAAAAACCAAAAATTATTTGTTTAAAAAAATTCTGCATTAAAAATGTCATAAATAATTTTGCAATACAAAAAACTCACCATAGATATCAAGATATATTAATTTAAGCGGAATTGTAGCAGTAAAGAGTTGAGCTATTAGAAAAATTGATTTAATTATTAATGCTTTCATTAAAACTTGTCATTATAATTTTTATAACTTATTGGCTTTTTAATAAATATTTATTTGTTACAATTTTAGTAAATTTTTTCAGCCGAAGTGGCCGGTAACTAACGCTGAACTTAAGGCCATGCTTTAAGTTTATTTTAATTATTTAATCGGCTTTTCAAATCTTCACATATTTTGTTTTTTTTCTTTTTTTTTTTTGTATTTATATTTTTTGTAAATTTAATTAATGACATTTTCAATTTCTTTAATTAACTGAAGGTTTTAGTGTAAAAAGATGAATTTCTTTTTACGGTTTCATTACTAAACTTGTTTTTATTGCCGCTGTTATTAAAAACGTTTGTTAACGTTGACATTTCCTTATTAAAGCTGACAAAAAAAAAAAAAAAATTTACAAAATAAATACAACGACGGCCGGCCACACAACATTATGGCTTTCGCTAAATTTGATATAACATTGTAGTATGCGGTAATATTGTTTAATTGGATTGCACACGTGTTATTTATGATCAAGCCAGAAAGTCAAAGTCAACAATTAAATCATACAAGCAAATACGCTACACTGTAAGAAATTATATATATGAAGTTATGCAAAAAGTGGGCTTACACGAAACTTTTCTTTTTATTTATTTACTTTTTATTTATTAGGGTCTTTCCACCTAGATAAAGTTTAGCAAAGCCAGTCTTACAAAACTTTATCGGCCAATTATCTTCCTACTTAAATATTACAACATTATAAGATACCATTATCTAAATGGTAAAGCCTGACAGTAATTAAATAGACGATTCTTAAACAAAACCATATTAAGGCAATTTTTTATAATAAATATTAATTCATTGCATTATCTTACTCCCTCGCAGTATATACTCCTTTTTTGAAACTCTGCTCTTACAAAGCAATAAAAGCTAATAAAACTTCAATTCGTAAGTACAAAATACTACTATTTGTAAAACTTCTTCCCAAGTCCAATGTTTCTCGAGAGTTTGAATAATTATAAATGACCTCCTGGCAAGAATTAAATGAAATTCATTAAGAAATTGATGGTGACCCATCCCAGCTAATATTCTAATTGATATTCTAAACTCATTTTAAAAAAAATAGTGTAGCTGGTAAATGTGATATTTTTTAAAATATTTTTCCATATTTCAATGTATTACTCCTTTTTAAAATACATATATATTGTGAAAAAAATATATAAAACTATATATATATAAATTAGAAAAAAAGAAAAAAATATTAAATATTATTTTTATTTAATATAATTTTTCTTGCTTATTCCTAAAAAAAATACTCTATAACACCAAACAGTAGACTTCCCGCTTTAGAAATTTTAGAAGTATCCCGATACAATTACTGTAAGTAAGCTAATGATTTCAAATCATGTGCGAATGTGTAAATTATAAACTTTATGTCGCACTTTAATTGCTGGAGATACCTTAATAAGGACACAGTGGTGCCCATTGTGATTTGGCTTGTTTTTTAAAAAACTTAAAATTTAAAAGGAAATTTTACAAAAATTTCAGTGTATTTATTTAAGATAATATCAATCATTAATAACAATTTTGTATTATTAATTATGTAATTATGTATTAAATTGTATTATTAAGCTGAATATTTTTCCAAAAACATCATGGTATATTTCGAAGTACTTTCTACTCCAGTAATCTGCATATGAATCGTCCTAATGTCCTAATTTCTCTGTAGCCCCTATTTCAATTATTTTCGCATTTCTTGTTTTTTTTTTTTTGTATACAAATAAAATATCCACTTTGCAATCCTAAAAATAATTTAAATAAAAGTGAATGAATTGAGAATGATGCATGTCTCTTAAGTCTTTTGTTTTTGCTTGTATAGTGTAAATGAGAGGGAATGAATTGAGAATGATGCATGTCTCTTAAGTCTTTTGTTTATGCTTGTATAATATAGTATATGTTGCATGCGAATTCAAATACAATTAAAACGTATTTTTCGGAGAATTATTTTGAAGTCACGTATATTTTATTATTAAAGGAAAAAAATATACGCTGGTAAAGCAATTTTATTAAATTATTATGGTGTTAAATATATAATTATAAAATTTAACGTGTTTTCCTTTGGTATTATTTATTGACGTCATATTAATAATTTATACTGGAACAGAAAATATTAATAGCTGAGCAACGAGTAGACATTCGTTTATGCGAGCGGTTTAAAAGATGAAAAATAATATAATTGAATATGTGGTAAAGCAACCGTTTTTTCTTTAAAAAAGTGTTTTTTTTCATAAAATTTTTTTTGTAGGCTTATGGAAATGCATGTGCCATTTGTATTGGTGAAAATTTTAAATTTACGTTTATCTCAACAGGTGACGACAAGTGGCGCTGTTTTCTTTCTGCCGATGTACTCAACACAGGCCGCACGCACATCAATGTAAAATAAATAGAAAGGAAAAAGAAGTATAGACTGTTAAAATATTTTCCATACACTGATGATGATAAGAGAATTGTCAATTATAGGCAAGTAATTGAAAAATTGATTTGCTAAAAATGCCTGCGAGGTAAATTATGCAAAAAAAAAAGTCGTAAATTTATGCAGCATGTTGTAAGAGCCTGATTGACTGTTTAAAACAGGCGAACTAAAAGTGCGTAAAGAAAGCAAAATGGTATAGTTGCAATTCGATATGTTATCAGGTGGCCGAACATGTTCCTCTTGTCTAATTGTCTATGCAATAAGAGCTAAAGGCATTGCTTAAATTTATACTTGTAGCTACAAAATCTTTGTAAAATAATTTCTTTATTAACTTGTCGTAGAGGAAAACTTCAAGAAAGCCTTAATCTATTTAGTGCGTTGTATGCTAAAATTCTAGCAATCTATCACGAAATATGATAAATGCTGAAAATTACCTTAAACTTAGTTGAGTATCATCAATTATGGTTAAGTTATCTCTTCACTTCATTTAATTTGCTCATGTTTTCTTACAAAGAAATTGAAATATACTTTTCTTAATAATTTTTCCATATTTTTAATAATGTTAACGTTTTGTATTTATATTTCATATTTCTAATTGTTCAGATGGCTTAAGATAGACCACTTATACCGCAACCAATAACCTCGTCATAACGTTGCTGATATACGTTGTCAACAATATGACACGATTCGTACACACGCATAGTTGGCACGCCAACATTTTCTTGTTGATTGATTGATGAGAATGATTGTGGCAAGGAAGTGGAATAGCTAGCAGTCGTCGTACACTTTATGTTATTTGGATTTAAAGATTTTCCAACACGTTGCTCATTTGAAATATTTTTATAATTTTTTATTATTTAATCATAGAAAATTATGATGAGCAAATGCGAACATAAAATTGTTTACAATTTTGCAGAGAAAAGAAAAATGATAAAAATAATAACGTCCAACGCCACTTTTGGTTATTTCGTTTTAAAACGGGCGTAATGATTCGCATGAATGCTGCAGAAGTGTTTGTAAGAATATTAAGTTTTCTTTGAATTTAAATAATCCATAAATGGCGTTTTTAATTATATAATTGCTGTTCCTCTTTGTTAGACACAAGAAGGAAGAGACACAAGAAAGAAATAATGAATAAAATTTTTTTTTTATTTGTATCAGATGGTTCAGAAAACTTAGAAAATAAAGAGTTAATTCTTTTCACTATGCTAAAGGCAATTAAAAAGAAGTCTTTTAAAGCTCTGCAAATATTTTTTCTCTACACTTTTATTTAAAAAAATCAAATATTATATAAATATTGGTTTTTTTGAAGCCGATGGTTTCAGCAGACAGTGATTCTACCAGAGTTATAACTATATAATTTATATAATTTTAATATGAAACAAATAAGTAAATTAATAAAAATAAATATTTTATTTCAGCTCATTGAAAGTCCTCTGTCTTCTTCAAGAAAGTCTTCTTTAAGAAAAATTCCTCTATTTATCAAATTTTTTTTAAAGTTTTTTATTTAAATGACAAGTAAATATTTAACAATAAAATTATGTATTAAAATAAAAGAGATTAAGACTTTATAAGTAAGGAATTTTAATATTTAATTGATGTATTGAACATTCATAATATTCCAGCCATTAAGACCTTTTTAATTCGATTGATGTAAAATTTAATTAAATTAATGGCAAAGCAATTAATATTATTTTTGAATTTAAATAACATTCTAAGAAAATAAAACAAAAGAATAAACTAAAAGCATTTAAATTAAAAAATTTACATATAATTATTATTAAAGTAAAAGAAGAAGATTTACGTTTTTTAAAAAAAGTATTGGAGATATTGGCGCAGAGCATTTTATAAATTACCAGGCAAGGAAGCGATCTTTGAAAATCATGTAAATAAAGAGAAGAAACAGAAGTTTGTAGTAATCAGTATTTGCTTTCATCAGCGGAAATATAAGTAATAGACACTATATATATCTTCAATCTTCAAAAAAGCCAATATCAACGTTACCAGGAGGATCGGCTACATAGAAATAAGGCCATCGGCTATACAAAATCAAGTAATAAAGTAAAGTAGTAACAATAAATCTCCGAAACATGAATTGTTTATTTCTATAAAAACACGACAGAAATTTTGATTTATTGTTGCTACTCTAAACAGTCAAACATCCTCATTCAGAATTCCAATGCTAATGAATATATCTTTCATTATACATCGTAAAGGACGGCAATAAAACTATTGTTTTATAAATCATTAAATAGAAATGAAATGCCGCGTTTAAATGTTGTTTATTTAAAAATATCAAAAATAAAAAAAAAAAAAATAAAGTTTTCTTTCACAAATTTTTATGTTACTAAACGACTAATTTTCACTGTGTTAAAATTGCATTTTTAAAAAACAACAATAAAATTTCCTTTTTTGAGAATTCGATTGCAGCATATAATTAGATTAAATAAAATGTTTAATGTTTCTGATGTACGAATAATTAAAATTGTGCAACCCACCTGAACAACAAAATTTTTGAAATCAGTTGCAATAAAATTACTTACCCACATTTAATTCTCTCAGTGCTGGCTTTTGTTTGATGCAAGTGCATTTGTCCGCATATGCATCAATGCATATAATTTATGACAACAAATTCCTATAAAATTGTAATTATTTTTTACTATAACTGCGTTTCTTTTATGACGAATATAAATCAAACTTCCCTTCAATAATTATCTTCGCATTAAAATGTTGCTTGAAAAAAAAAATTAATCGGTTCATTTACAAGTATGGTTTGTTGCATTTTAGTCGTTTTGCTTTGCTTAATTACAGATCATAAAAAGTTTATATCAATATTTACATTTTTGTCTTGCAGATAAAATTCATTTTTCTCCCTGTATAAATTAACTGTGAGGACAACATAAACTTGCATAAGATGAGATTTCGTACAGAGTCTTCATTTAAAACATTGTAGAATTCTTTTAATCAATGCTGTGATTAAACCAGTTTCTGGCACACCACACAATCTTCTATAGGTGAATTGGGATTTTGAGTTATTTTTTATTCTTTTTAGTATTGAGACTTCCTCACTTTAAGCTTCTTCAGTTAAACACCTACACAATTAACACAGAAGCGCCCACAGCAGAACTAATTTATATGCATACATAATTCTTTTTTGCTCCTCCTTTTGTTTTTGTTGTTTTTGTGTTACTAGAGCTGCAGCAGAAACTGACGATTTCTAAGGCGAAGGCAAAGTAAGTGCAACGTGCTCGCAAGTATGCATATCATCACTACTCAGCCTATAAACGAATATACGTACGAACATGACGTACGTAGGTTCGCTCAAAAGTAATAACAATTATAAGATGGTCTTTTATTTACAGTGTAAAACGAATCAAGAGATGCATTAGATTTTCAAAATGGGCTGCATAGAACCCCTCAACTGGCTTTATAAAAAAGAAATTTAAATAACATTAAAAAGCGAAAATAATATTCCTGTCAAGCAGTGTTTCAGACCTCTTATGGAGAAGAAGGCTATTGCAATAATATGAAGCTCTTTTCCTGGCTTAGTTGCATGAAAGCCATTTTATTTCTCCGCTCCGGGATAATGCTGGTCCTGATATCTCCCCTCAAGTATTGATTGGCGATTATCAAATTAGTTAAATTTGCCAACAAACAAAAAGTTTTGTCATACTTTCATTTGATGAAACTTTACTTTGCAGTAAATGCTGCACCTTTTTAAAGTTCTTCCGGATACGGATGTAAGTTTTTTTCAAATATCCTTTTAACGGAAAATTATCCCCTTTTTACTGAAAATGATGTCTCGTTTTTAAAAGGATTTGTTTACGCCTGGAATGAGCACTTCTGCTAATCTCCGCGGGATTGCTCACCTTGGCGACACTGTCGGTCTTCGCCACAGCGTGCTGAATTTTCACCTCAGCAGCGACAAGACGACAGTGTAAAAACGGCAACGAAGTTTTGCTCTTCACGAAGGTCAAGCCACCCGTATAAGATAAAAAGGGAAGAGATCGTTTTTTCATCATTAATCTTCAAGAGTCAGTCTTCAATCGTCAATCTTCAATCATCATTCTTAAAATCCAACAGTGAAAGAAATAGTGTGTAGAATATGTATACAAATGAAAATTTACAATATTAATAATAAATAAAAAAGATTGGAAGAAATTGTAATACTATAATTACGGTGACACATACTTTGTCAGTGAGGGCAAAAGGCCAAGTATCAAGCAAGCTTTCTCCGAAACTTGTGGTTCCTATTCGTCAACATCGACCAACCAAACCATCCCAATCTGCAAGGTTTCAGGTCCGCCACGGCAGACACCCCAATCGGACCACCGGAAACAGGATTCTTGAAAAAATAAACGTTTTATTTTAAAAAGTGAGCAATTTTTTAGATTATGCAAATGGAAGGAAAAAGCATTCAACTCTTAAGAATCTTTATTTTTAAGAAAAAAAATCTCAATATATACAATGGCGCACTTGATACTCTTCTGAAGTCAATTCTTAAGTATTTCTAACTAAAATTCGAATATTATAGTTTGAAAGCTTATCTCATTTAAGAAGGAATTTATTTGATATAAAAGCCCAATATATTACCTAAGACATCCGTGGCTTCATTTCTTGCCAATGAAAGGTAACATAGGAGTCAAGGAGTCAAGGTAGGACAATCCAACTTAATTATAATTAATTAATTTTAATTTTAAAATTTACTAATAATTGGAAATATTGGAAAATTCTATAGATAGAGTAGAGGATATTATAAGAGCATATATATCTTTAGTGTGAAGACTCTGTTTTGGATATGATATTGCAATCATTTTTAATGTTAATTAAAAAGGGGTTAGTAAAGGGGTCCATACAAAAAGACAAACAAACTAGGTAACCAAAAAAATTATAATTTCATTACTAAAACCTGCCGCTTACCCCATATTCCATTAGGGAGATTAATAACAAATGCATTTCCACTGTTTTCTCATACTTACAAAAAAAAAAAAATTAATGAATAAATGAGAATTATACTCATAAGCTCATATGTGATAAAGGTGAAATTAGAATGCCAAATAATTAATAACATTTCTGGCGTTTAGGACAATTACAACAAACTGTTATTAGAAAAATTCAAAAATTGCATTATCCATCCCTGACTATAGGATGGTTTCCGCACGGTGAGACTAATGTAACATTACGAAAATAAGATGTATAAAATATTTATTTACATAAACGCATGCTGAAATATTACAGTACTGCCAGACGTACAGGATTTATTATAGCAATAAAATGAAAGGGAGTGAAGGGGAAAGACTCATTATACCCGTTTTAGCTGTATTATTTGCATATATATAATAATAATTTATAAATTATTTAATAAATTAATATTTATAAATATATAAATAATTTAATTATTTTAAATAATTATTAAAATTTTAATTATATTATATATTTAATAATTAATAAATGTTTAATATATATATATATATGTTCAATTAATTGTTATAAGCTTTTTTTTCTATAGATATATAACAAAATAATAATTAATAAAATATCTATTTATTAATATAAATTTATTAATTTACTTATTAAATATTTAATGGGAATAATTTTTGTTCAAATTTTTAACATAAGTGCCAATAATATTATTAAAATTATTTATTTTAAAATCAAATATAATTAATTTAAATAATTATTATTTGTAAATAAAATAATAAAAAAAAAAAAAAATTATGTGATTTATATTATATATATTAAATATTTATAAAATTATATTAAATATTTATAATATTTAAATATTTGATTTTAATTTTATAATATTTATGTTATTATTAAAATTGAATTTTTAATTACTTATTTTAATTATTATAATTTATTAATAATTAATTATTTATTTATTTAAATATTTTATTTTAAAATATAAAATTGATAAGTTTGATTATTAATATTAATATTATAGGGGGATAATATTTTATTTTATAGGGAGAAATTACCAAATTTTAATTATTAATATATAGTAATTTTAATTACTTATTTTAATTATTATAATTTATTAATAATTATTTATTTATTTATTTAAATATTTTATTTTAAAATATAAAATTGATAAGTTTGATATCAAATGATTTACTTTTTAATTTATTTAGTATTTATTTTATTAATTTGATATAAAGGAAAACATAACCAAATTTCGGGGAATACCCGAAAGAAAAGGAAAAATTTTTAAAATAATTGCTTAAACTACAAGCTTTCACCAAATTGTGGCTAAATATATTTCGCTAAAAATGCATCTTCAGTTTCTACAAGAACTTCACTATTCCCCGTATCAAACGAGTTCTACACAATAAAAATTTCAAAGAAAATATAAATATATAATATTTGAATACACTAACTGCAATTGGAAGAAACTTCCTTTCGGATAATTTACAATTTATTATATTTCCAATTGTTACTAAATTTTGAAATTAAAATTAATTAATTATAATTAAGTTAGTTGGTCAATGCCTGTGTAAATCTTCAGCCAATTGAATTGATGTTTAATAAATAAAATATTAATTACCAAAATTTAGTTCTTATGAGACACACATGCTTATACGGTGCTCATGGCACCAATTGCAGTCTTGTGACTTTGAAGTAACTTTGATGTATATCGGGAAAGCAAGGCACATAGTTTCTCTAAGAAAACTTCTTTGAAAACTCATCTCACTTTCATGTGGTATAAAAGAGTTCTTCAGCAGTTCGTGTAGGAAATAGAAAAGCCTCATGAATACTGAACCAGCTTAATTACATATAAATACTGCAAAGTGTGCTTAATTACTAAGCTAATAGAGCAGGGAAATGGTGTAAAATGGTAAATTGTGTTGGTATTCCAACTGCAACACATTTCCAGCTAACAAGAACTCCAAATGCATATTGGCGACGTGTTTATTGGTACCACGCAAAACACTGACTTTCTTGTATAAACGAACATCATTAAATGTAGAAGCGGTTTGCTTTTAACTAGCCAAAAGTAGCACTTGAAGGCGTCTAAACTGTTGAAACGCATATTTAATATCCTCTACACACTTACCACTGATCCGCCACTAACTTAAGTGCTTCACTAACAGTGAAGAGTGTGGTCTGAATTTACTCATTTTTACGTGAATATTTTGATTACTTTCAACTTAAAAATCTTAAGCGCAGCCACTCTCGTTGCTTCTACTTCATGAGCGCAAAACTTACGGTCTGTTCGGTCTTTGGTGAATTTTTTATCTCTCTTCCATACTGTTAAATTTATCAAATTTTATATGACAAGGCGGTGTTAATACGAGTGGCATATTTTAAATGAAAAACTATAAAAACTAGGAATCAATGAAGAGCACCAGCAACAGACATTTTTCAATTAATTTTCAAATGTGTTCCGTTAATTACAATGTTGTTGTTTTATTGCGTAAAACTCCAGATCTTTCAAGCACCAACACATTTTATTATTCATTTCCAATAATAAAGAAAAATTAAGGAAATGTGGATGAAAACTTTGAAATATTTGCTGTTGATGTAGGTGTAATGCTAAGAAAATAATTGCAAGTGTACAGATATTGAAACATTTTTATTAAAAACACTTCCTAAATGGTTTGCTGGGATAAGAAAATATTTGGGCTCAAAGGACGATTTTATATTTTAATAAATTTCTTATTTGTGGTATAAATTATCACTTCAATTTATATATAAAATTCTACAATCGCAGTGCTTGTGAGAGAACTATTTTTATTAATTATTTTATATTGCTAAAATTTCTTTCCACCGAAACTGTGGACGTGGACCTATAAAGTGATTGAGTATATGAATTTTTTGAAAAATTCGCTTTAAAAGTGGCTTATGAGTGGCTATTCCTTGAAAATATTCACCTAATATTTACAAATGGATATGGGTGTCTCATGAGAATTTCATACAGGGGCAAGGAGAGCAAATCCATTTTTACGAAATTTCAGACAGAGATAAAGCCGGTTTCTAAATCCGACTTTTACTTTGCAAACCAGAACGTTACCTAATAATAATATAATAAATATATTCACCTAATATTTACAAACGTATATGGATGTCTCATAATAATTATATAGGGGGTCAAGGAGAGCAAATCCATTTTTACGAAATTTCAGACAGAGATAAAGCCGGTTTCTAAATCCGACTTTTACTTTGCAAACCAGAACGTTACCTAATAATAATATAATAAATATATTCACCTAATATTTACAAACGTATATGGATGGCTCATAATAATTATATAGGGGGGCAAGGAGAGCAAATCCATTTTTACGAAAATTCAGACAGAGATAAAGCTGGTTTCTAAATCCGACTTTTACTTTGCAAAACTAATATGTTACTGAATAATAATATAAGAAATAAAACTAAATATAAAATACCTCGTTAGAGGCACTCGATTGTTTTCCATATTCACTCAGGAATGGATTTCTTAATCCGCATATAAATTTGACCTTTTTGGATTCCATTATCTAACTCTTTAGTGCTTTCAAATGTTCAAGATCGGATGAACAATTCTCATATTATGAGGCAATTTAATACTCCTTCAGCAATAGAATCTTTTCTTGCAAAGCCAATATATCTCAGAAGAACAAAATAAGGAAATTTGTATCACTTGGATTCTATATAATATTATCTTCTGATTTTTTTTTTTTTTGCAGATTTCGAAAGTAAAAACCGCCAATAGCTGACATTTTGGAGAAAAAGAAATATTGTAAAGAATGTCTAATGGGAGATGGAAAATTCAGCAACATTCTAAAACTTTTGAATTCTTCATTTCGTATGAATTGAAATTAAATTTAAATCATACAAATATATATTAAATAAATAAATTTCGCATATTACCTCAATTTTTGTTTATTTAAATAGGTTTTATAATTATTTGCAGGAAAAATTTTTAATTTATCACTGTGCGGTCTGGCCAGACCTCAAGTGTTACAAATGACACGGGTGTATCACGGAGGGTTAAATAATTGTTGAAATTGTTAAAATTTATTGGGTTTTTTAAATATTTACTTATAATTAATTTCTTATATATTTCTTAGTAGTCTGATTGAAATCGTCTTCTATAAATATCATTAATTTTTTTTTTTGGAATTTTTTTAGCTAAATAAATAATAATAGAATATTGACATATTTGCGATTTATTTATTTGTTTAATTATCATCCTGAGATATGTTTCGTTAAGGAACTGTAAGACAAGCCACCCATTTAAAATACGAGTACTTTGGCAAATAAAAATATTGCACAGCCTACTAAGCAGGATGTTGCAGGTTTGATCCCTGCCTACACTCCGGCTGTTTTCCTGCGGGCAAGCCGAAAGGTTTACAGGTTATGTTGGTTAAACAAAACCATACCATCTATATAGTACAATAAAAAAAATAAAAATATTTTGCTTTGTATGTGTGGGAGAATATATTCGAATAGGTGCTGCATTGAGCTTGCGCGTAGGAAAAATATTGTGCAATATTGCCAAAATAATTCGATATATTTTGCATTTGTTTTCCTGGTTTAATATGAATAGCAATACTTTTAATTTGTGTTGAGATAACGCACCAAGTTCAAATGTTGCATGTAAGTAGGGTGCTTAATACGTGGATTTGTTCCATAACAGATATGGAACGTGTTACAATGTTTTTTTTGTTCAGAGTTACTGTGAAATAGTTCCATTTACGTTGATGTTATGTAAATTACACAGAGAAATTTTAATTTTCTTTAAATTTTTTTTTCTATTTTCAAAAGTCTCCTTATGACGGTCTGAACAAAAATATACATGCCTGAAACATTTGGCAGTCAATTTAAATTGTCACTTCACGTTGCCCTCCCTCTGGCCCTGAATTTGTATAATAACAAATTTCAAACCAAAAAAAACAAGAAAAAAAATTACATTTTTAGCACTTTTATGTGAACCACACTCTGTTATTTTAGCACTTTCCAATTAGAATTTATTTATCCAACACCTGAAAGTTCGAAGGCTTTCTCGACACGTCTCGAATGCTACTAATGACTTAAAATCCCACCATTTCATCTTAATTTCAAGTAATCAAGTGAATAGCAAATACAAGACAAAACAAAACCAAATAAAATCCTCTTTTTTAAACAACTTCAATTGATTTTTTAACTTTCTGACCCCACAACTCTTTAACGTACACAAGAAAATTTGTCAAAGTTCAGTAATTGTTTTGTCACCCATGTTACGTACTCGTACCAAAAACCAACGACAAAAAAAAAAAAAAAAAAAATAAATAAAAAATCTACAACAAGTCAAAAGATAACACTTTAAGACACGATTATCATTTTTTGAAAATCTTGAAACAACTAAGAGACATATAAGCGAACATAAGCAAATCCATTATAGGCAAACACACATCTACTCGTAAACACATTTCTATATACATACTTCTGTACTCGAATCTAACAACCCACCATATACGTTTTTATCGTCTTTTTTCAATTTTTCCAGACACGTAGTCATACACCTCCATGGCTGGCATTACAATTAAATTGTATGATGACTTGAGCGTAGCGTGTGAATATTTCTTTAAATGATTTAAAATGTAAATGTATGTTTTTTCTATAAACATACATACATAGTACATACATATATATTTTATACAAGAAATCCAATGGTTTGCCTGCCTGTTTGTCTATTCGAACATTACTTTGTGCCTACAAATCCAGCATGTCCGTCCGTCCCGTGGCACTTGTAAAAATGATTAACATTGGACATTTGCTTATTTCGCATCTTTTATTTTCCCTGATAACCCCACAAATTTACAACAACATTTTCATATTTTTCATTTCCCTCTCGCTTCAGTAAAAAAAAAGTATTAAACGCGTGTGCGCATGTCCGTTTAAGCATGCCATTGTAATATGAGTAAAATGCTGAGACACTGAAAATATGTTTCTTAATTTTGTGACCACCGTAGTGCAGATCTGATAAAAAAATTTTTTCTTTTAATTACTCACACAGGCATATTTTTTTAAAGAACTTTTATATAATCAAAATCCGTTTGGCTTTCTTTTCCTTTTCTCCTCTACACTTTAAAGGACTTTAAATTTTTTTAAACCAAAATTAGTATTTATTAATTAATATACCTAATTAGGGTCCTTCATTTCTATACATCAGCCTGCAAGCAAAGGATTTAATATCCTTGATCAACTTGAGAGTTTACATTTAATAATATTTTCGTACAAATATGGTACAGTGTTGAGAGGATTCCGTAAATTGCGCCCTGGATATGGTGGTGTAGGGTGACTATGACTTCGCACATACCAACATTCCAAAAACATGATAAAATTTGAGGAAACATATAAGACAACTTTAATAGATTTTCTTGGTTTTATTACTGCGGTATCGAACCCACAAGCTACGATTTCCTTAGAGGTAAGCCAATAAGTGTTTGAATGTGGTATTTAAATCGTATTACTTTTTCGATAATTTAAGCCCATCTGTATTGAAAATATTGAGAAGTCTGATCTGGCGTAGGAATTTTTGTTTAAATCGCTTTTAATATATATTTATTTTAATCTTTAGTTTTGAGATTTTATGGCGTATTTACAAAACTCCTATAAAAGTTTGGTCTTCTGTTATATATCATGATAATTTTTATATTATTACATATGACTATTTTATTCATTTTATTATTTTATAATAAAAACTATAATTTTGCATAGCATTATTAATAATATATCATGAGAAATAAAAAATTAAACAATAAGAAATGCAAACTATGAAAACTTGCTTGAAGGGCTTCGTCTCTTCTATGTAAAATCGAATTTATCAGATGTCGCTATCCTGTTCAGATCATCGCTTGCAATTGCTCTGCAAGAAATAAGTTTTCACGAAATTCACGGAAGAGTGTTTGCTTTTCGTGCCAGTTTTGCTAAATAATATTGACAGTGTATTATTATGACAAGCAACTATAAAGTATTGTAGCCGATTTTTAAATATTCAACATAAAGAAAAGATATAATTATTAATTAAAAAAATTTTCTTTACCGACTACCCACAGATATCCTGTATATATCGTATCGCATATGTCGCATCGTATATGTCGCATCGCATATGTTGTATTGTATATGTTGTATCGCACATGTCGCATCGTATATGTCGTATCGCATATGTTGTATCGCATATGTCAATGTGTTCAAAGTTGGCGAGAATTGACTTGATATTTTAATGATGCTTCAAAACTTTCTCGATTTCCTATTGGCTTATTTTCCCATATTATTAAATTAGACCAATTTTGCTCCCCACTAATTTAATATTTTAGAAACTGCTGATACCCAGTTTCATTTTGGCTTATTTTCATTACTAATCAAACACTTTTAACTTCTAGTAAGACGCTAATTTGGGAGCAAGTTTGCCCTTGAAAAACTGAAAAGATTGGCGCAAATATGACGATGCTTTGAAAATAAAAGGATTTAGTTAAAAATTTAAGGATAATTTGTTATGGAACTATAAAAAGATTAAATCAAGATACCCAATTTAGAAGCAGACCGCCGGACAACTGCTGCACAGCAAACGCTTCGTTTTAACTGGAACTCTTAAAGATCTATACGAGGCAAGAAAGACAGGAAATGGCAGGAAATATTTTGTATGTAACAGATCAAAGTATAACCGGACAATGTCCCCTTGAACATACAAAACACGGCTGATTTGTTGCAAACAGTTGCTTTATTGTCTATGAAGCCGCTGTAAATTCCTTAAGTGCAACATGCCTTGCCTTCTTTGCTAAACAGGAACTTCTTCTCTTTTTCCTTCTTCTTCCTCTTCTTTTCACCAAACTATGTCATGTTGTGTTTTTTTTAATTTTATTAAGTTGTAAATAGAATCAGCTCAAGACTCTTATAATTAATTGCCTCCATGTAAATTTTGCCTTTAACTGTTTTCTAACATTTCTACGGACGACAGACTCTGATTGACCTTCACTGAACAAACTTATATATAATTTACAAAAAACCACATTTATGTGCAATTTAAAAAACAATTTTCCAAGAAAAAAAAATTATAAAATTATTATCGAGAATTAAAATGAATATTATAAATTTATTAGCTTTTAGATATTCCCACTGAGTTAAGCCTGCCTGAACTCCTGTGGAGCAGAAACTTGAAAACCAGGACAAACTAGCAAGCAAAAAGCATAGAGAGCGAGTGTTATCCAACTATCAGCACATATTTAATGAATACTTAAAAAAATAGGAAAAAAAAATTAATGAAAAATATTATTGCATGTTCATATCTAGAATAGATATATAAAATAAAATAGAAGAAAAACACAAGGAATGGAATAAAATCGTTACCCCTAAATTAGACACACGCGACAATAAAAAGCTTTCCTAATATTTAATGGAATTTGTTTCTTGCGGCCGCATTGCATGGACTCGTAATGTGAACTTATTTCGCTTTTAATTTATTAAAAATTTTATTTTTAATTTAACATTTAACAAGTTTTTGTTTCCTTTCATTATACCCTTCTCCAAAAAGGATGGAAGGGTATAAATAAGTTTGATATAGGGGATGCAATTTCAATAAATATTGATTTCCGACCATATAAAGTATATATATTCTGGATCGTTATAAGAAGGGGAGTATTTCGTCTGTCCGTCTGTCTGTCTGTCTGTCTGTCTGTCCTCATTTCCTTCCGGTAATTTTGTTGCGCTCAAAATTGACCTTAAATTTTGTCTAAAATCAAAAATTTTTTTACCTATCTGTTCTAATTTCTTTCAAAAGTACCACTTATAAAAAAAAGCAAAATCGGCCGATAAATAAAAAAAATATAGCCAAAAAATAATTTCATATATTTATATGAAGAAAATGCAAAAAATCCACGCTGAGTAACAAACCAAGGGCATGTGTATTGACAAGCACGTCTACGTTCGCAGCCAAACTTGCTGTTAAAATTTCACTATAAAGTTGGGTAGATAAACGACTATTTTTTCTTAATTTTACCCTTTTTGAACGACATATGTGCTATATTTTTTTTTTTTGAGTATATTTGTAAAGCAACGGAGCCACTGGGGATCCGTGGCGGGATGCTTATGTATATGAATAGAAAATTTTTGTTTTTGTTTTTGTTTTTTGTTTTTGTTGTAGCAAACGCAAATTCATTTGGTGGTGGTTTTGTTTGTGTATACTTTTATGTGTTTGCAAAACGATTGTATAGTATTCTGGCATATGAAGTGTTTTTTTGCCATCATAGTTTTCTTAAGCATTTTTGTACATGCATGCACACAGTGTTGCAAAAATTTCTCCAACTATATATAGCTATTGTGTTTCGATTGCCTGCGATATGGAGCCATGAGAGCCTCCGTGGAGCTGTTATCAATGGAGATCTTGAATTTGGAGGGTGGCGTCGCAAGGAATTCCTAGCGCTGCAGAGAGCAGCAGAAAGAGAAAGAAAGGTAATCTTAGAAAGTAGTAATCGGTGAACACCTCCTCACGAAGTAATACTATGACGATATGGGTACGTTTTTAAGTTCTTCTTTATGTTGCTTATTTTTTGAGAGAACATATCCATGGAGAAGGGTATAGAAGATTCGGCACAGTCGAATATAGCACTTTTACTTGTTTGACATATAATTGGATTTAGATTAGTAAATCGCTTAACAATCGTTACAATAATGGGTCTGTTCGTCTAACTTATTGTGTTTGTCTAATTTTGTCCATTTGGACAGTGGCTGGTTTTAGAGGTACAAAACCACATAATCAGTATAATTTCTGATAAAAAAAAACCATAATTAAACAAAGCCAAGATTGGTACAAGATCTTGTACACTGTTCGACAAAAAAAAATTACAAAAAAAATTTACAAAAATTATAATTAAAATTTTAATTATATATCATCGGATGATCCAAATTTTCCATAGTTAACTGTTTAAAACTTTATATTTTATTGTATTTTGCGGGAATTGTTAGTTTGAGGGCAACATTTATATTCTGTTGAATAACTTTGGTGGAATGAGTGCAGTTCATGTTTACAGTACTCATGACAAGTTAACAAAGACCGCGTGCAAAGATTTCAGCTTGTCCACAGGAAGACCCATAGGGTCCGCTTAGGTATCGAACCCGGCAACATGGTGTTTAGTATCCATGGTGTTTCATTATCTATTTGCCTACACAGGCAGCCACTACACAGATATGTTACTTGATTTTCATATGATTCCCGAATTATTTGCATGACATGCTCATCAAAAGTTTTCTTCTGCCGACTTTTCAGTACCTGAACGCAGCATATATTAATGAGTGCGTAGGTATCGAACCTGGCAACATGGTGTTTAGTAGGCTATTCATTATCCTTTGGCCTACAGAGGCAGCCACTACACAGATATGTTACTTGATTTTCATATGATTCCCGAATTATTTGCATGACATGCTCATCAAAAGTTTTCTTCTGCCGACTTTTCAGTACCTGAACGCAGCATATATTAATGAGTGCGTAGGTATCGAACCTGGCAACATGGTGTTTAGTAGGCTATTCATTATCCTTTGGCCTACAGAGGCAGCCACTACACAGATATGTTACTTGATTTTCATATGATTCCCGAATTACTTGCATGACATGCTCATCAAAAGTTTTCTTCTGCCGACTTTTCAGTACCTGAACGCAGCATATATTAATGAGTGCGTAGGTATCGAACCTGGCAACATGGTGTTTAGTAGGCTATTCATTATCCTTTGGCCTACAGAGGCAGCCACTACACAGATATGTTACTTGATTTTCATATGATTCCCGAATTATTTGCATGACATGCTCATCAAAAGTTTTCTTCTGCCGACTTTTCAGTACCTGAACGCAGCATATATTAATGAGTGCGTAGGTATCGAACCTGGCAACATGGTGTTTAGTAGGCTATTCATTATCCTTTGGCCTACAGAGGCAGCCACTACACAGATATGTTACTTGATTTTCATATGATTCCCGAATTATTTGCATGACATTCTCATCAAAAGTTTTCTTCTGCCGACTTTTCAGTACCTGAACGCAGCATATATTAATGAGTGCGTAGGTATCGAACCTGGCAACATGGTGTTTAGTAGGCTATTCATTATCCTTTGGCCTACAGAGGCAGCCACTACACAGATATGTTACTTGATTTTCATATGATTCCCGAATTACTTGCATGACATGCTCATCAAAAGTTTTCTTCTGCCGACTTTTCAGTACCTGAACGCAGCATATATTAATGAGTGCGTAGGTATCGAACCTGGCAACATGGTGTTTAGTAGGCTATTCATTATCCTTTGGCCTACAGAGGCAGCCACTACACAGATATGTTACTTGATTTTCATATGATTCCCGAATTATTTGCATGACATGCTCATCAAAAGTTTTCTTCTGCCGACTTTTCAGTACCTGAACGCAGCATATATTAATGAGTGCGTAGGTATCGAACCTGGCAACATGGTGTTTAGTAGGCTATTCATTATCCTTTGGCCTACAGAGGCAGCCACTACACAGATATGTTACTTGATTTTCATATGATTCCCGAATTATTTGCATGACATTCTCATCAAAAGTTTTCTTCTGCCGACTTTTCAGTACCTGAACGCAGCATATATTAATGAATGCCGATCCATATTTATCTGTATTTGTTTTATATTTATTATATGTATGTTTGTATGTAAATTTTTTCGTTTTTTTATTTCTTTTTTTCTCTCTAATTTCATAAATGATAAGTTTAGTAAAGAACACATTCGTCAAAGGAGTATTAACGGCGAGTCAGCTTTCGTTTGCCTGAAATATGCATATGTGTTGCCATCTCGCATTGTAGGCATCCATGCCTACAACAACATTTCGTCTTCAAGTTATTTGGCATGCTGAATAAAAAGTACGATTATTTTCCTCTTGTCTTCCTGATTGTATACAATAAAAGTAACACATTTCAAGCATTCAGCATTATTTTTATTTTGCATGCAATTTATGCCATCGGCTTATTACTACGCTGGCCAACTGCAGGTTGCCGTTGCATGAGCAGCTCAAAGTTTTATGCAAAGTATGCACACACACATACAGATTTACATTAAATTGTTAATGTATGAATATCATAAATAAAGATTTGAAAACTTTTGTTAGATTTCATTGCATGTTTTTAATTTCTTCTATCGATTATTTAATTTTGGGCACATATTTAAATTAACCTGCAGTTTTGTCCAATCATGTTTTGTAAGCAAACACAAAAAAAAAAAAAAAAAAAACAAAGAAAAAAAAAACAACATTAAAACAAGAGAAGATGGTTAATGTAATGAAAACTAAATTCAGCGACTTTGTTGCAAACAAGTACTGCCTTTTGTAGACGCCTTCACAACACATTAATTTGCAGAGGACGTTGTCAGGTCATAAATATTGTGATCAGTATATCCAGTGAAACTTTCATTTTCGTGAATTTAATATGGATTCAATTAAAGTTGTTGTTGATTTATTAGATTTTAATTATGCAAAGATTGATCGTGTATAGAAACGATTGAAACATAAAGAAGATTTCATAGAAAAAATAAATAGCGGGTAATCCATATCGTGGTTTCAATCCATATCGTGGTATGGGACTAGAATTCGACATCTGTCAAACTAAGTCTGACAACGAATAAAATTTTCAATTTATTATATTTAATTTTTTATTTTGTTGTTTTAAAATATAAAAGTATTTTAAAAAGAAAAATTATCATATTTAAATTAATTTAAAAAATTTATAAAAGTTCACAAGAAATTCTTATTCATCAGCAAAATTTTACTTTAGAAATTTGTTGCAAAATATTTAAAAAATCTTATGAAATAATTTAAAGCATAAAAAACAAAATAAAATTAAAAAAAAGAAAGGACTCCTACAAGCCAAATAATTTAATTTATCTTAATGGAAATTAATTAAAAATAAAAGCAAATGTATTGTTTCTTAAAAATATTGTGCTAAATAATACTTTTAGCCACTTTCGTTTTTCAAGCGAAATGTTCTTCCATATCCACTCCTTTACTTAATAGATCCTTCTTGGCGGATCAAAGGACATTAAACAATAAATTATTAGAAAAGGAATGGCCAGGTATTTAAATATTTCCAAATGGCTCATGAAAATAAAATATAAACCTTTCAGTCAAAAGACTTAAAAACTGGAAAATTTTAAAAAAATTTGCTCAAGAGATTTAATACTTCCGGTCTAATTTTTTAAGGATATTTAAGTGGAACTTCTAAGTCAAACGAACTTAAAATTTACCAAAAATTTGTTCCGGCAAGAAAAGAAAAGGAAATTAGCAACATGCTAAACAGATAACTGCTTCTCCTTTATCCAATTTCGCTGCACTGTATTACGTGGGCATGGACTTTTCGCACAGTGACGCTTTTAGAAGGAATTAGAAAATTCTGGCAAAGAAAAAATGAGACAAAATTAAAAATCAGGAAATCGGCCGACTTGATTCCAGTAAACGAATCTTAAATGAAAACGAATTCGCTCGTAATAAATGAAATTATCATGTGGGCCGAAAACAAACAAAACAAAAATACAGCATTTGTAACATGTTTGGCTAATTACTGCCCCCCGGGAGTCCTTGATTTTTATTTATTAAAAATAGTGATTTATAGAATTACAGCAATTACGAGAGCTTACACGTAATTTTCCTTACTTTCTTCACACGAGACAGTCAAAGGCCTGAAACAGTCGTTACAAAAACCAGGTGGAATCTGGCTAAGAAGGAAACGGTGTGATTTACAGAATTACAGAAATTACGAGGGCTTACACGTAATTTTCCATACATTCTACATATGGGCTTGTCAAAAGTCTGAGTTATTACCAAAACCAGCTGGAATCTGCCAGAGAAGGAAACGGTGTGATTTACAGAATTACAGCTTTCAAATTTCATAAAAATCTTCAAGTGTTTTATATGGAAATACTGATGACAAGTTACTCGAGAGTCCATAAATAGGTGTTTCTAATATTGCCTGGTAAAATGCCAGAACTTCCAAATGTTGTTTAAGAAGCTCGAATATCGCAAATTTGCTGCCATGAAGCATCTCTCTCACTGGTTGGAGTTGTTTAAATGCAAAAAGGTCCTTTAAAACTGCCGTATTTAAAAAAGGATGTTTAAACATAATTATGAAAGAAGAGTTTCTGGCGTCTGATGGCTGGTGTCTAATTATCAGCACAGATGCAGACGCAGATAGAGCTGCCCACTAGAAGTTTTTCATTAAGTTATTAAATAAAATAAATAAACATCGCCTTTTTTGTCACATAAAATATTCAGGATTTATATTTGTATTTATCAGATTATGTTCGAGTACGTTTACTACACTTAAATATGTTATGCCATTTGTCAAACAGATATAATAGATATTTGTTTCTTCTTCTTTAACTTGTTACTTGTGACTCGTTTCCAAACACGACTAGTCACACCACACTTATCGTTACATGCCCCTTCATTTAAACTGTAACTTCAATGGCAAGAAAACCAGCTCGTAGAACGGCAGAGGGAAATATAGAGCTTCAAGTGGAGTCGTATATGTGGGAGTTCATTTGCCTTGCTGACGCTGAGTGCAGTTGGCAAATGACTGGACAAATGTAAAGTATGTAAATGCTGGCAAGAACTCATAAACGAATAGACCAAGACATTAGCTGCTGTAGGGAAAAGCCGAAATGTTCTTGTGGCCCAGACGGAACATTGTGAAGGCACAGTTGAAATACAAACTTTTGTCAGATGTCATCTGAAAAATAAATTTGAATATGTTGAACATAAAATCGAATGCTGTGTTGGCTAACAAGTTTATAGTTTTAAAAAGGGCGATTTGACCAATTCATTCATGATTAGCAATGTACGTCATTGTCTTCATCGTTGTCGTCATCTCTAACATCGTGGCAGTCTCAGTCAGTTGGTTGCCAGTTTGTATTTCTTTGTAAAATTACATACAGCATTTCGTCTTCAAAATGCTTTAAGACAAGTTATTGCAGCTTATAGTGGAGAAGGTCGACTTTGGTTTGCCTTAAATCCATATTAGGAATCCATATTAGAAGGACATTAAAGCATATGACTGGCATACCATTATAGTTGAAACATAGAGAGTTAATATAACAGATGAAGTGTCGATTTAAAATTGAATCAAAATGCGTTTGAGGGCTGCATGAGACAGGCTGTACTACCCTTAAAGGTCCAGATATTTTCTTGGTTCAACGTAATCATTCCAGTAGGAAAATAATTTTAATTAAAATAAATAAATTTCTCGAAATTTTCTAAATATTTTTTTACTTTTTTTCTCTGTTAAAAATCCGCTTTAAGTAGATTCCAATCGCAAATTTTTTTTTGTAACGATTTTTAGAAGAACGATTAAGCAAATCGGCAGCATGAAGACTTTTACGTTCTTAACTACTAAGAAGTGCAAGGGATTGCGAATTGGTGCATATCGGTAATTACCTTTCTCACAGAGTCTTACGGTTTATTGGAAACATTTTCTAGTTTCCATGATTAGTTGATCCCAAATCATCCAAATATTTATTAAAAAAAAAAAAATTGTAGAGGGATGCACCCCTTAAACACTTGATGACATCCCAAATCATCCAAATATTTATTAAAAAAAAAAATTATGGAGGGATGCAACCCTTAAACACTTGATGACATCCCAAATCATCCAAGTATTTATTAAAAAAAAAAATTGTGGAGGGATGCATCCTTTAAATACTTGATGACATCCCAAATCATCCAAGTATTTATTAAAAAAAAAAAAGTGTGGAGGGATGCATCCTTTAAACACTTGATGAAATCCCAAATCATCCAAGTATTTATTAAAAAAAAAAAGTGTGGAGGGATGCATCCTTTAAACACTTGATGACATCCCAAATCATCCAAATATTTATTAAAAAAAAAAAATTGTGGAGGGATGCAACCCTTAAACACTTGACATCCCAATTGATAATTCTTTCAAACATTTTTTTAAAAAAAGGGAATATTTGCATTCAAAATTACCCGAACTAAATTTATAAAAATAAATAAATTAAAATAATTAAATAAAATAAATAATAATCCCAATAAAATAAATTAAAGGCATCTTCATGTTGCAATTAAAAGAAATTAAAAATTGTTTCCATTTGGAAAATTTCTTGCTCTACAACCAATTCATGCGGAATTATTGTAACTAATGCTTTATTATGTGTTAGAACACCTTCTGTAAAAACTTGAGCTTAAAGTTCTTTGTCAATGCAAATGACTTTGCGGAGAGAAATTTGCTGCCATGGAGTAAATATTCCTCCAGCTTACACCTTAATAATTATGATTTAAGCATAATAATAAATCCATACAAACGATGACTGTTGTTAGAACCGCTCTAATTTAACTTAAACGGTTTTAAATTTAAAATTAAATTCTTGTTCTTGGCTTGAATTACATGTACATGCATGGTAATCTGATTCTCTTTGGCGAATGTTGCATAAAAATTAACATACTGAAATCGCTTGTAGAGGAGAATAGATCTGTTGTATTAAAACAACTCCTTTAACGTGTTGGCTCTACTCAACTTTGTCGCTTTTTTATTGTCTATTCTATCTCGTTAACAGACAAAATAGTGTTAATGTTCAGTGCAACACCATTTGTGTTGTTATTGTTGTGACATCGTTACCAGTAACACCATCTTTAGGAGGACAAAACATTCAGCAAGGAAGATTTGTCTTTGCTACGGGTGTTAATGTTATTGATACATATTCATTTCCTTTTCTTCTCAACTCCGATTCCACATTATAGCTCAACAAACACCAGTATTCGATATTGCCTTTCGTATTCAGTTCAAGTGTTTTTATTAAACTTCTAATTAAAAAGTTGTTTCCTTAAAAGGAAGTGATTTCTAAGCGAAATTTAATTTTATATGAAAGCATATAATTTTTATTTAACTCTCTTTCTAGATAAAAGAAATCGAAATTGGAATAATTAAGGAATAATGAAATATTTTTCATTGATCAAACTTTTAAGCAGCCGTTCCAAAGCTGCACTTGTGTGGCACGCTTTGCTGAATAGAGGAAATAGAAGAGAAAAGTCAAAGACTAATGTGTGGTAGGCATGGACCGCCTCATCCTGTGAACCTTTCTCTATCGATTTCTAAATACTGGAATGTTGAAATGTAATGATATAGTAAACCATTCGTTTTGCAAATTTTCCTACTCATCAATTTCGTACTGCAATCTCAATGCGTACCGGAAAAACTTTATGGGGAAACGGATATGGAATTGTTGAAATATATTGGAAAAATTGTTAAATGTATGCAAATGTTGGTAGTCAGGCTAAGTAATCCACTAAATATAAAAGGATTTTTAATGTCCCCTAAAGGTGGTTTTGTAAATTCTCTTAACTATTCGAAATGTTTTAAAAATTTTAAAAAAAGTTTAATTGGTTTGTCACAAAGATTTTATGGGGAAACGGATGTGGAATTGTTGAAATATATTGGACTCATAGTAAGTGTATTTAGGTGTTCGTAGTGACCCCAATGAACCCACTAAATATAAAAGGATTTTTTATTGCCTCATAGAGGAGGTTTTGAGAATGCCCTTAACTGTTCGAAATCTTTTAAATTATTTTAAAAAATGTCTCCAAATAAAATTTATACAATAAATAAATTTAGAATAAAATTATGAATTAGAAATAAATAAATAATTTAACTCGAAAGTAAAAGTAACAAACTAGACTCGAAAATAAAAGGAATGTAATAATCCCTTTCATTTGACTCCTTATGAATTCAAAGGCTGAAGTGAATAATGTGTGCCTGCATTGCGCAACTGCAACAACAATTTGAAACTGTTAAAGCTGCAAAAGCTTCCAGAAGTATATTAGACGGAGAAATTTTAAAGATAATTTCATTTCAATGTATGGTCGCCACATTTTGCGCATTTAACTGAAATGGTTAATTAAATAAAAGTTAATTATTAAAACTTTTTTGTAGCATCAAATGCAGAAGAATGGAAATTGGTAATGGAGGTAAATAAACAAAAAAAGCTTATTATGAGCGAAGTAAATAAAATGTATTTTAAATATTTAAAATTTAATATTTATATTTGGAAATACTTGGAAAAATTTATATGTTAAGAAACAAATGTTATTTTAAGCTCAAATTATTAACAATATATATATTAAAAGATCTTGATAATTCTGACTGAGAAAAGATTTTGATAGTTATTCCGCGAGCAGGTGGGCGTGAAAAGTCAGTGGTACTCAGTTACGCTTTCGGGATAATTTATTTAATATTATTTAACAGCTTTTACCGGGAATTTGGTGAAAAAATTAAATCTATAAAATTTTATAGTCGATGGCCTCAGTAGCCAGTGCTTGCCAAAATGTATCATTATAATAGTAATTAAAAAACATATATAATAATTCGGTTCGTTTTCGTTGCCCTAAAAAGCGGCGAATCCAACTCATTGTGCAGACTCTCAGGATGCATCAAACATCTTGATAAAATAACATTTTATCAAGAACCGTCTTTTTTTTAAGAAAATAGCATTAATATTGTGCAATAAAAAATATTGTGTAGTCAAGCCGAAAGGATTGATTTCATTTAGGAGTTCGCTTTGATGGCCACTTCTTGCTTTATTAATAAAATAATACTGCGTATTTTTTTTTTAAGAAAATAGCATGAATATTGTGCAATAAAAAATATTGTGTGGTCAAGGCGAAAGGATTGATTTAATTTAGGAGTTCACTTTGATGGCCTGCTGTTGCTTTCATTTTATTATTGAAAAATTTTATAAGTCATATTGCAATAGTATTCATTTTTATAAAACTATGTATATCCGGCATTTTATAAAAAATTAAGAAAGATAAGGAAAATCAAAAGGAAATACCGCTAACATTTATAACAATGTACATATTAAAACAAGATCGTTTATTATTTTGCAGATAATAAAATTAGTCATAAACGCACCTCGTATACAATAAATTTTAGTTTTTGTGACATTTTATTTTGGTAAGCTTTAAAATTAATTATTTTAAACTATTTGCTGTATTTTATTAATAAATTCATTTTGAAGTTGTCAGAGATTATAATCAGATTTACGAGTTATATGCAATATTTGCAAATTTTTTTATTATTTGTATTGCCAAGTTGATCGAGAAGCACAACAAACAAAATAAATTGGGAGAATAACTGAATTATTAATGAAATTATTTTGAATTTAACTGCGAATACTGCTATGAAGCGTTTGCTGGGTTAGACAAGTTCTTTCTTATGAATGGCATTTTCATCTATTTGATGCGGCGGCCAACCGCATTATGAATTATTGCAGGATGAATTTCAACTATTCTCAAGTACTCGTACTACTCTTTATATTCTTCTCTAGACAATACTTGCATATTTCCTTGATTCCTGCATAATGCTTGGGCGTGAGCTTTAGTGTGAGCTTTGGCTTCAGAAAAGCAAAAGAAAAAATAAACAAAAAGTTAGAAAAATTGCATTCGTCTTCATATTTCATGGTACATTTTTCAAGCTTCATTTTTAATCGCCAATATCTGTGTAACCAAATACAAAGTAAGCCTGCATTTTGGTGACCCATTAATTACAAATATTCATGCGAGTAGTCAGATTTTTGCTTATCAAACATTTTAGTTTCATAACCAAAAAAAAAAAAAAAAAAAAAAAAAATTATAATAAAACTCAAAGGAAACTTTAAAGCTCTAAGTGAGGCAAATTGATTTGTCTGAGGTTTCAGTTACAAAAGCAAAGAGTTGTACTTGCCTTTTCGAAAATATCTGGCTGATTCAAAGGCTATCAGAACACACATCTTACTTATTATACACACTTACCATTAAATATGCAAAGTAAAATGAATTAAGATTAAAGCCAACTAAGTAAACAAAACAACCGAAAATAAGTCTTCACGACAAAACTTACAAGCGGAGAGGCAACAATTCCTACATACCCACATACCCATCCAGCAGACAATTCCAGATACTAAATTTGATACAAGACACACAGTACAATAACCTGCTACTTGTGCAATAAATTATTCATTCATATAAGAAATAGAAAAACATTAAATTTATTTAAAGAGAAAAATCCGATCCTATCCTCGTGTGGATAGGAGGTTGGATGTGTGTACAAAACTTGCCAAAGATGCTTGTAAATATATAATTGGAAAAATGAAATGAAATGAAATGAAATAAAATAAAATAAAATAGAGTTGATGGAAAAAGAAGCGTCTTCTAAAGTTGATGATATGCAATCACACAATAAAATGGTGCTGCGTTTATGGGACAGAAGACTGCAGAGCTAAAGATGTTAAGGATAAATGGTTTATGGCAGACGTCTTGAATGAATAGTCTTCTTAAACATATTATTATTGTTTATGTATTAAAAGCTATTTAGGATACAAAGAAATGGGAATGATTGGCAAATGTTTTCTCTTCTGCTCATTTCACATTAACCATCTGAAGGATGCAAATAATCCTATAAAAAAATTTTACAAAAAATTTCTGCATTAGTCCTGTATTCCTTATACGAATTTAAAAATTTCTTAAAGGCCTTTACAAAATTAATAAAGCGTGGCTAAATTCTAAGTGGCGATGGTGAATGTGACCTACGCCATTCCATTGACATTCCTCAATTCCAGACCAATCCAATTTGAAACATGGAAAGACACATTATCGAGCAATTTGTTAAAGTTATTCAGGATTATTATGGAAATGGGCGTTCATATCAAAAAACATATTGAGGAAAATCATCTTCCGTGATGAGGCTCATTTTGACTCCAGTGGATTCAGCAATAAGTCGAATTGCCGATTTTCTGGGCCAATGAAAATCCAAGAAACCATATTTCCTTGCTGCCTAATTGTCTTACTCCAGTTTAAGAATATTAGCATTCGTCATAATTTCTTGCTGATAAAATTTGCTTGATGAATTTTTATTCCCAAGACAGTCCAGCCGACGTACGCTGAATGTTTGGGCTTGCATAATATTTTTAATAGAACTGCAGATATAGCATATGAGATTTATTTTTCTTTGCTTATAATGCAGTAAATATTAAAATGATAATTTTCATGCCACTCTTTATCTATTCTCATGTAACTGCATATACAATTTTATTCTTAGAATACATTAATATCGAATGATACAATTGCAATAAGATTTCATTGGTCTAGTTTTGGAACATTTCGGAAATGCGAAGATCAGAAATTGTGCTTGGAAAAGAAGAGCGATATCCTAATATGATGGAAAACTTTTTAACCCCACAACTTCATTCTTTGGGCCTACAACAACATAGTGCGACATTGCGTACAAGCAGGATTACAATAGAATCACTTTAAAGCCTCTTTCCATAACAACTTTTTTCAAGAAATGCTGACGTTGATTACCCTGCTCCGGACTCAAACAATATCTTCGTGTTCCAATTAACGAAATAACGCGTGAAATGTGAGAGAATGGATTGAAAAATATCTTCTAAAGAGCTCGCTTTTGTGAGGCTAACCGAGGCGGCCATTTATCTAATATATTATTTCATAAAAAAATTTATTTAAAAATTATAAACAAACCAAGTAGGATACCTTTCCCGCGGTCATGCTGTATTTAAGAAAAGGATTTTCTCTTATTTGATCTTAGAAAACTTCATTACTTACATGCCAATAAACTCTTTGCAAATGTAAGTGGGTGTATAATACCGTTACAAATGTAACCAATCAAAATTTTCGCTTTTGGCTAGATTGGAAGAAAAACATCCAGACTACCTTTAAGGTATTCGTTACCATTTAGGGGTTAACAAACGGATAAATTATTTCGTATTTATAAAACGAGAACTCATGCTGTGTTTAATTCATTTATTTGCACATTTTAATTTAATAAGATAATTTTTCAATACAAAAAACTAGAATCTTGTACAATATTCATATAAGGAAAATTAATATAATGCAGCTTTGCTTCATGCATGCATGCAGCCTATTTTGATGTATGCAATCGCCATATATGAGCGGGCATGTATGAATGAAGAGAGAGAGAAAAAAAAAATTGGAAAAACGCTAACGAATACCGAAAACAAAAAATAAATTATTTCGTAAATCTAAGCAAAATTAATAAACAAAAAGAGAAAAAATAAATAAATAATAATAAGTAACTGAAAGCCATGATGTTCATCACATATAATCAATTCAAAGCAGATGCCTGTTTACTTCTTTATTTAAGTTTTTTTTTTTTTTTTTTTTTTTTTTTTGTAAATTTACGCTAAAATATTTTGCGTCTTTTTCATTTTTGTAAATTAATTTAATTTTCATGGCAACAACCGCATGTTAGAAAAACTCATTATATTTAAACATTCCTTGTTGTCTTGACGGTTAAAAAAGAAGTCTACGATTTCTGTTAAAATCAATCATGGCAAAAATGATTAACCAAATCAATACATAAAATATGAGTGTTAAATTTGGCATGGTCGAAACGAATTTGGTATACATTTATGGCCAAAACTTTAAATATAAGCAACGTGCTCATGTAGGATACACATGCACGAAAACACACACACACACACACTCCTAAATGTATTTCAAAATAGATGGTTTTTAATTAACCAATTTAAGACATGTAAGCATAACTTGAGTTATGAAATGTTTTTATACTATTTATGCAAAATAAATACAGCTTCATATCTAAGCCATCTTTTTGTCGATAACCCAGCAAACAAATTCGCATTATCCTTTGTATTTGCTTTAGACTTATTTATAATTTTAAAAGAAAGGGTCAGCGCTGCTATAGCTCGCCTGGCATTATAATCTATTTATAAGTATAATATAGAAATAAATAAATAAATCAATATTAACATTAACCATTTCCTTCAACAGAGTCTTATTTTTGATACACAAGCTAATAGTCAAAAATTTTTCCATTTCACATCTTGAAAAGTCCTACAACAAACTGGAAATTAGGAAATTATATTAATTTGTTAAAATTAATTTTTTATAAATTTATTTTGTTATATTAATTAGTTAAAAAAAAAATTATGCTGTTCAAACCACAACTGATTAAGTTCCACAATAAGCCCATATTTGTAGTTACTGTTGTGCTTTTTAGAACTTTCATATTAAATTATTATTATATTTTTAAAGGCAACGAAACTAAAGCGGAACCAAAGCGGATCAAACTAGGAGAGATGTGACTTGTGGTTTCTTAATTTAAGAACCCTTTTGCTTACATTTCACCTTGAGTTGGTTTATGTTTTCATTGCAATATGTATGAGTGAGTGTATGTGTGCATGAATGTACATATGAAGTGTTTGGATATAAAGTTTTTTCTTCATCACAGTTTGTTTGAGTTTTCGCTTTAATTATTTAGCAATTACTATTTAGGCAATTTTCAATACATGTTCAAGTTCTTCTTTTTGTTCCTGTTCTTTGAGGGAACATATCCTTGGAGTAGGGCATGGTCGCACACACACTCTTTTCATATCCCTTCTGAAGTAAGCTTTTTCATATGCGAGGTATTTCATTTACTGATTTATAGGACCAGCACTCCTTCCCAATGCATGTCTATGAGACTTCTCGCTAGAACTCGCTGTATTAAAGCTTAAGTTTGTATCTACAACTATATATATGTATATTTTTCATGTTTATTTTCATTTCAACATTTTTTATATTATGAATATTTAATTACACACATTGTAGTTATAACAAGATCCCTTAGTCGGTGATGGCTTGTTACACGCTTACAAAATTAATTTTTTTGTTCATTTATTTAATTTATAACGACAAAGATGATTTCAGTTTTGCTTTACTGAAACTCTATTTAGTGGAACAATCTACATGTTACGGCTTTTTCGGAAATTTGTAAAATAACTTAATTGGATAAGAAAAGATGGTTGTAATATAAAAGACGAGTTAACATTTTTTTATATCCCATACATGCATATTTAAATATAAAGACTGCTAAGTTTTTATTTAACTCCTGATATTTTAACTTTAAATAATGTGTTACATTTAAATGCTTACGAAGTAGCTTTTGACGGCACATCTCAAATATTCATGTGGAATGAAAAATATGTAACGAAAAATATATATATTTTTTTTGTCGTTTTGCGCTACATTTTTGTGGGAAATAAATAAAAATTAGTAGAATTGTTTTTCAGATTAATTTTTATAAATTTACACAATATAAGAAACTGTAAATTGTTAGGAAAAATAACAAAAAAAAAAAAAAAAAAAGAATTGCTTTTGAGAGTTAAAAAAAGAAAAGTAATATGTTGTAAATAAATGTTTTACTTATAAAGCAGGCCCTCAAAGCAAACCGCAGAGCATTAAATTAAGTTAAAACTGTTTCATTTTTAATGGAAATTTATGTTTTCAATTTGAAAAATATTCCATGCGTTCAGTTCATGTCGTGTTTTCTTCAAAGGCCGCCATTTGGAAACCATCATTTGCTTGGCCATTTATATTTCGATATGTTGGCTTGTTTTGCTTTTCAATTCGGCTTCCAATTTAAATTTTAATTTGTCTTAATTCTAATTTTTTCTGTTTGATTTGCATTTTACTACATAATATAAATCGTCCATAAATCCCCCTTTAAAATTATTGAAAGCTATAGAAAAGTAGCTGACCCCGGGCATACATTAGTTTTGCCTTAATTTATTTCTTTAAAAGTTTATATGCAGCCATCCGAACACCGGCAAGAAAGCATTAACCCTCATCGGCTCCTCGAGAAATACGTCTAATCGGTGAATAATAAGTGAATCCTGCCACAAATTTTTCGATTGTCTCAAACAGCTAGAAATGCCTAGGACTGTGATAACCCGTAACGAAAACTTTTCTTACTCGGACTACTTCAGCAATAACATTTTATCGATAGTTTGCATGAGTAGTCTTCGTGGCAACATGTTGCAGCAATTGGCAAAGATATTAAATTATATGCGTTTTGTACGTATAATCGGTCCCTGCATGTGCACAATTTACATCTTCAACATTGAATAACTGTGTATGTGTGGGAATCACCTTCACCGATTTGTAACTATATCTGCACTGCCATATGCAGGTAAGGGTACAAATCAAAAAGAACCCTCATCGACCTCTCGAGAAATACATCTAATCGGTCCCTATATGTGCACAATTTAGATTATCAACATTGAATAACTGTGTATGTGTGGGGATCACCTTCACCGATTTGTAACTATATCTGCATTGGCATATGCAAGTAAGGCCTCTCTAGGAGAGGCAATATAATTAGCCTTGGCAAAATCCTGCCTACATCCCACACTACACTGTGATATCGAAATTTAGTTAATTCGTAAGGCTCTGGCGGCCCACATCATCTGGCGGTTTTTAACGCATCGTTTATATTTCATCTTTATTTATTATTTTACTTCCTTAGAAGAGGGTTGCGGAAGAGAAGACACCACATACATATAAAAACACTTGCGAAAGATTCTTGAGAACTTTTTTATTTACAGTTTGCAAACTTACTAACTAGTTCTGCCAAGGTTCACTCGCCGCAAAGGAAGAGGCAGTCTTGGAAACGTTGCTGAATACTTGATAGATGTCAGGAGATTGCTTGCAGTCTCCGCTCCTTAGCCGAAATAGATTTCAGATTATTTCCAAGGTTGTTTACTTATTATTAATTCCAGTAGAAACGTGGCCATGCACAAAACAACGGCCATTATATAATAACACCATATCCAATAGAGATCATTCACTTGGAATGGTTGAAGTGTATGGGGGAAAGTAATGTTAAAACGAATTGCTTTTCCCGTATCTACCATATCCACAAATGACTTACTTATCCAGTAATCGATAAGGCCCGTTTCCAATACATTCATTATAATATTGTTTAGGCGCAGTAGAAAGACTGAGTTCGGCCCAAGTGGAAATTTGAATTGCATCATTGGATTGGGGCACATATTTGTAGAAAATCGAAACAATTTTGTACGGTAATGCAATTGCAAAGCGTTGTAGTAATACATCTTAGAGGACGTGGTAATATAGGCGAAACGCGTATCGAACGTATCACGAAAGCGAATGTATTCAACGAAACTGTTAAAAATAAAGAATTTTGAGTGTAGATAAGTTAAAGAACCATTCGTGAGCTCGTGAAGGGTTCCTATTTCTGCATCAGCTATTGCCACCCTAAGCGACGACTTGGCCAAATCGTGATAACTTTTAATCTCCGGCTCTACGGGCGCTTGTGTGAGAAATGATAGCAGGAAGGAACTAAAGAACATTAAGTTTAAAATGCCAATTAGCATTAGCATCAGATAAATAATCTTTATTGATACATTCTTGTTAACATAAAACTTAAATGGCTGGCCTAAAACTCCACGTATTGCCACATCATTTATCAGGATTGCATGCCATTTACAATGTCATCGGTTGAAATTGTCTACGTGCAAGGCCAAAGCGAAAACGATTGTAAACACCAGTATTAGCAGTAGAGTTAAGGCCATTATCTGAGAATTGAAGATCAAAAGGAATATATCCTTTAACTTCAAGGTCTTTTCTACGGGCAGGAGAAAACACCATTTACCCATTTCAAAGGGATAGGAGTAGTCACGCGAATCGTCATCTGCAAATGCCGAAATTGAACTGGCTGGTATATCGAGAGAATAGTTTATTACATAACCCATTATATCCCTGTAATCCAAAATGACATTATGATGCACTGGCACAGGAAAATGAAGTGTGGCATTTAATTTCTCGCTAATCGTATTAACAAAGCGACCAATAAAACCATTAAGAATTTTTTCTCTCTGCTCGTTATAATATTCCATTGCTCGCGGTTGTGTGTGATCTGCTATTGTGCGCAGCTTGTAACCTTTCAGATTATCGAAGCGTTTGGGAAATAAGAGAAAATGCGAATTATTCGGCTCATACTGGCCAAATTCAATTTGGAATACGGGAAATATTGTATACTGTATAAAATTGCGTGTCTCATAAAAGTCCTTAAATATTACCAACACATTCAACATTTTTAGTTTGCGAGCTGTTTGGAAAAAGTCCTCTAGCCTATCGCCAGCAATATCCTTAGTCCTTTGCTCAATTATTACTGTTATACGTACAAAACGCATATAATTTAATATCTTTGCCAATTGCTGCAACATGTTGCCACGAAGACTACTCATGCAAACTATCGATAAAATGTTATTGCTGAAGTAGTCCGAGTAAGAAAAGTTTTCGTTACGGGTTATCACAGTCTTAGGCATTTCCAGCTGTTTGAGACAAACGAAAAATTTGTGGCAGGATTCACTTTTGTTATCTTCATGAAGTATTAAAACACCCGTATACACCTCTTGCTGATACAGTTTCTGTAAAAGTTCTGCGTAAAACTCTTTTTCGTTTTCATTATTTTCCATTATGTAATCGTAGACTCCGCTCACCGCCGCTACTGATAACACTAGTATTGTTAAAAGAAATATTTTCATTATTTTGCTTTACGATTACTGTTTTATAGCAACTTAAGGGCAACTGGGAAGCCTCTAATGAAAGTTTTTCCTTAAATAACATTTTTTCCTTTATAAGCCTTTTTGCTTCATTTTGTGTGATTATCTAAACTGTAATATCAATTAGTTGCTTATGAGTCGTTAAGTAGGACTTTATCAGTACTTTTCGTATGTTTTCTATCAAAGAGGGTGTTTTCACTTTATTCTTTATTGAATCGTGTACGTTGAATGGTAGTGGCACTCTAATAATATGTTTAGTAAAGCAGCTGGCCATAATATTCTAAAATGTGTCGCTGACGCCTTAAGTGGTCGAGCATGATGTGCAGTCGTTGGTTGAGTATCTAATACATACTCGTATATCATATATAAAGGAAATTTGAATGTCATTTGGCTGAAATGGGCTGAAATTGGTTGAAATTGGTTCAAGAGTCAAAAGTTAAAAGTCATTCTTAAGGAATAAAGTAACATGGAAGTCGTTGTTATATTTCATTGAAACAGCAGTCCTTCTTTTCCTTGAAAACTCATTCAAATCTTTAATATCAAATCTACATGAATAAAATTTTTTTTTACATTTTCTACATATTTTTTTACATATTTACCCTTAAAGAAGAAATTGGTGGCCATAAAATAATAATGGGTTTGCCATTTGCTCATTTATTAATACCAAGCAATTATCAGCAACTTGCCATAAAGTTATACTGAATTGGCTCAAATCATAACAGTTGATTTCGCTACAGGCCACACTAATTAATATTACTATGCCTCCAATCAATGCTGAATTTAAAGAGGAAAGTGGGAACAACTTTTGGCTTTTTTTATTGTTTTCCACAAACTTGTAGAAATAAGAATAACGTAACTGAGGAAAAGATGAAAGCACTTGTTAGTGCAGAATCTGCCTGCATGGAGAACTGCATTGAAGGAGACAAACAAAGTTGTTCAGTTAATTCATTCATTCATTTATTCAACCAACCGCAATCAAGCGAATCAATGACAATTGTCGTTTGTTGTCATTGCCTGGACAATAACGATATTGTTGTTATTGTCATCATCTCACTCGTTATCGCCAACAACATCATCAATTGAATCAAGAGGTAAAATACGAGTACTAGTACCACATTTAGGACGATCGTCTGCAGAGCTTAATCTTACGTTATACAGTGGTTAACAATGGCCATTGGAATAAAAGTCAGACTCCTCGGGCACTGCCAGCAACACAAACGAAGCCATAATTGATTATTATAATTTACACCAACAGAGTTTAATAACATTAAAAGCTAAAAGGCAAAAAAAAAGAAAAAAACAAAGAAAAAAACAAACAGATGATGACATTTTTTTTAATGGCACTGCACTATGGCACATTATTTATATTTGCGGAAGACAGAAACTGAAAATTTAAAGTTCCACTTTTGTACTTCTAGGCATAAGCAACGTTGGCTCTGGAAGGCAATAATAACTTGCTTGGCAAATCCTGGATTAATTGTCTAGTGGTCACATGTTCGTTGCTGTTGCTGGTTTTGCTTTGAAAGTTATAGCTTTCATAAAATTTGTTAGGCCAGTTCAATTGAGTGTATGAAATAAGAAACTGTTTGTTTTCTTTTTTTTTTTTCTTTGTTTTATTATTTTCGCCTTGTTATAACTTTTATAAAAAGAGAACTTTTCTAAAAGTGTTTAACTCCACTGTGATCTGACTTTTGAATTTGATACTGAAACAAAAACGTACTGATATTTCAGTTCAAACGCGCGTTAAAATGATAAGGTAAGTTTTATATAGTATATGTTTAATGGCAGAAGCACTATGGAAGTAAAATATTAGTAATTTTGTATAAAATTATATGTAATATAAGTAAAATTCCCCTCTTATATTACAGTCTGTGGAAAATCGCCAAAGCAAACCCAGTTGACAATAGAAAATTAGAACTTCGAAATTAGAAACAGTTGCGATTACAATTCCCTGATTATATAAATAAAGAAGGATATGGAAAGAGGATATAAAAAATAAAATTTCAACGCAGTTAAATATTACAGATTCAATGTGAACCGAAGTTTCAGAGAGAAACAATAAGGATTTTCATTTCCTGTGGTAGGAAAGAGAGCGTAGAAATTAGAAAAATGCGGAAATTTGAATTGCATTAAGTAATGCTGCAGCAAATGTTTTCCTAAAAATAAAACTCATCGAAAATGTGAATAAATTTCAAAAACTGTAGTACTTATTTTAGAAACTTTTCATACAACATCGCGAAAAATCGATAATGTTAGATCTAGATTTTGGCCCTTTCCAAAGTAAAGTTCATAATCTTTACTCCCCGACCACAAGAGGTTATAAATGCCCTGAATTAACGATAACACTTCTTCCAAGGTCACTTTCGATGGTATATGAAGCCAAACTGTGGATCTTTTATCCTCTTCTATTACGATGTCTGCAATTACACAGGATACTTTAAGAAGTCCTAAAGACATCTTGCTAAAACTTCATTTATTTGATTTATAGTCCCAACCTAACAATTTTCTTTTAGCTTATTTTTAAAAAGGAAAAACTCTTCGCAGCATTTAATGAAAAAATCGCCTTATCATTGTGTCGCGTAGGTTGCAAGTACGTTTAGGAATTGCTTGGTGGTTTGGCCTTAAAAATTAAAAATAAAAAGAAGTATGTCGGTCAAATAATATACTTGTTTCCAAATACAATAACAATCGTCTGATATCGTTTTAGTATCAAGTAGAACAGAAAACGCAATAACATTTTAACGAAGAGCTCTGATTTTGTAAATTTATGTGATGTGTCGCAATGTTTGGCGCTCAGCATTAATTTGTGATAAATAATCACAGTACATTTTTCGTCTTAATTTTTATTATAACTTCACTTTTTGCCATGTGCAATCTCTTGGCTGTACAACACTTTGAGGCCAACTAATTGATAATTCCAAATAAAATTCAATGCAATTTAATGTTTGCATATAAATTTAAAAATTCAACTGATGCAAATATTGCACTTGTTTTAACTTTTATTGGCTTTTTCTTACAAAAAAAAAAAAAAAAAAAAAAAAAAAAAAAAATTGTAAGCCAATTAGAAAAATCGAAAGAATGTGTTTACACTGATAAAAACGGCAAATGGAAATGATTTTTTTTTAATCACTGGCGATAGTCTTGCGAATTAATTTCCAGATTTTATTCTAAAATAGAATTATGCGGAAATTATTTTAATTAATTTTACCAACCAGTGCGATTGACTGCATATTTGTATGAATATATATTATGCTGATTAACTTTGTATATTTAAATTATTTAAATTGATCGGTTTGGAATTTATAAGGAGAGGTTTACATATCTACGATTTCTGCAGTTCGTATTGAACTGATATTCTTCGTTTTTAAATCACTTTTCTTAAATTTTTCTTAACAAAAAATTGTTTGCAGTCTTTTACACTCTGAAGTTAAATATACTGCCCTTATAAAACACTCGCACAAACACACAGACATCTCACGAAGAGCTTTCGAAGATACTCATTTGAAGTTCAATAAAGTCTAGCAATCTATTCATAATCGATACGTTTACAGAGTGAACTAATCAATTGTAAGCCTACTTTTGGAACACCCTGTGGCCGGTATTGTACACTAAATTGCAAGAAAGGATTTAGTTTTGGTGCCTCCTTAGGCGAGTGAATAATGCTCAGCCTACTGAACCGGAGGTCGCGGGTTCGATTCCTGCCTAGACCCTGGGTGTTTTCCTGCGGACAAGCCAAAAGCTTTGCATGTAGAGTTTGGTTAAAAAAAAAAGGTATTCCAAGAATAAAAAAATTCATGTTTTAAACTTTTCTGTTTATTTATTTAATTATATTTAAATTTATGTTTTCCGATAACAGAAGTCTTTCCATGGGAAGCAGATAACGAGTGTTTAAAATTATAGAAAACAGAAATCGATAACAGAAGCCTTTCCATGGGAATCAGATAACGAGTGTTTAAAATTATAGAAAACAGAAATCGATAACAGAAGCCTTTCCATGGGAATCAGATAACGAGTGCTTAAAATTATAGAAAACAGAAATCGATAACAGAAGCCTTTCCATGGGAATCAGATAACGAGTGCTTAAAATTATAGAAAAGAGAAATCGATAACAGAAGCCTTTCCATGGGAAGCAGATAACGAGTGTTTAATATTATAGAAAACAGAAATCGATAAAAGAAGCCTTTCCATGGGAAGCAGATAATGAGTGTTTAAAATTTTAGAAAACAGAAATCGATAACAGAAGCCTTTCCATGGGAAGCAGATAACGAGTGCTTAAAATTATAGAAAACAGAAATCGATAACAGAAGCCTTTCCATGGGAAGCAGATAACGAGTGTTTAATATTATAGAAAACAGAAATCGATAAAAGAAGCCTTTCCATGGGAAGCAGATAACGAGTGCTTAAAATTATAGAAAACAGAAATCGATAACAGAAGCCTTTCCATGGGAAGCAGATAACGAGTGTTTAATATTATAGAAAACAGAAATCGATAAAAGAAGCCTTTCCATGGGAAGCAGATAACGAGTGCTTAAAATTATAGAAAAGAGAAATCGATAACAGAAGCCTTTCCATGGGAAGCAGATAACGAGTGTTTAATATTATAGAAAACAGAAATCGATAAAAGAAGCCTTTCCATGGGAAGCAGATAATGAGTGTTTAAAATTTTAGAAAACAGAAATCGATAACAGAAGCCTTTCCATGGGAAGCAGATAACGAGTGCTTAAAATTATAGAAAACAGAAATCGATAACAGAAGCCTTTCCATGGGAAGCAGATAACGAGTGTTTAATATTATAGAAAACAGAAATCGATAAAAGAAGCCTTTCCATGGGAAGCAGATAACGAGTGCTTAAAATTATAGAAAACAGAAATCGATAACAGAAGCCTTTCCATGGGAAGCAGATAACGAGTGTTTAATATTATAGAAAACAGAAATCGATAAAAGAAGCCTTTCCATGGGAAGCAGATAACGAGTGCTTAAAATTATAGAAAACAGAAATCGATAACAGAAGCCTTTCCATGGGAAGGAGATAACGAGTGCTTAAAATTATAGAAAACAGAAATCGATAACAGAATCCTTTCCATGGGAAGCAGATAACGAGTGCTTAAAATTATAGAAAACAGAAATCGATAACAGAAGTCTTTCCATGGGAAGGAGATAACGAGTGTTTAAAATTATAGAAAACAGAAATCGATAACAGAAGCCTTTCCATGGGAATCAGATAAGGGGTGTTTAAAATTATAGAAAACAGAAATCGATAACAGAAGCCTTTCCATTGGAAGCAGATAACGAGTGCTTAAAATTATAGAAAACAGAAATCGATAACAGAAGCCTTTCCATGGGAATCAGATAAGGAGTGTTTAAAATTATAGAAAACAGAAATCGATAACAGAAGCCTTTCCATGGGAATCAGATAAGGGGTGTTTAAAATTATAGAAAACAGAAATCGATAAAAGAAGCCTTTCCATGGGAATCAGATAACGAGTGCTTAAAATTATAGAAAACAGAAATCGATAACAGAAGTCTTTCCATGGGAAGCAGATAACGAGTGTTTAAAACTATAGAAAACAGAAATCGATAACAGAATCCTTTCCATGGGAAGCAGATAACGAGTGCTTAAAATTATAGAAAACAGAAATCGATAACAGAAGCCTTTCCATGGGAAGCAGATAACGAGTGCTTAAAATTATAGAAAACAGAAATCGATAACAGAAGCCTTTCCATGGGAAGCAGATAACGAGTGCTTAAAATTATAGAAAACAGAAATCGATAACAGAAGCCTTTCCATGGGAAGCAGATAACGAGTGTTTAATATTATAGAAAACAGAAATCGATAACAGAAGCCTTTCCATGGGAATTAGATAAGGAGTGTTTAAAATTATAGAAAACAGAAATCGATAACAGAAGCCTTTCCATGGGAAGCAGATAACGAGTGTTTAATATTATAGAAAACAGAAATCGATAACAGAAGCCTTTCCATGGGAATTAGATAAGGAGTGTTTAAAATTATAGAAAACAGAAATCGATAACAGAAGCCTTTCCATGGGAATCAGATAAGGGGTGTTTAAAATTATAGAAAACCGAAATCGATAACAGAAGCCTTTCCATTGGAAGCAGATAACGAGTGTTTAAAATTTTAGAAAACAGAAATCGATAACAGATGCCTTTCCATATGAATCAGACAACGAGCTTTTTTTTGTAATATAATAACTACAATTCTTCGCATTTCGGGTAACGCATATTCCACCAATTACCGGGAATTTTAAAAAGCCTTGCATGTTTTGTTTATTTTTTGTGAGTTTTTTTGCCTTTAAACTTGTCTAGCCGTTTTGAATTTTAAGGCAAACTTATACAACATTTCAAAACTGTTAAAAGTTGGTCTTTGAAGCTTACAAAATTTGTACTTTCAGTCAAAAAAATAAAAAAAAAAAATAGCAAAAACTTTGAAATTAATAGACTTTAATTGCCTTTAATTACAGTTCCTTAGCTGAGATGGGGAAAAAAGGAAAATCAAAATGAAAAAATGCGCAGCGATATTTGTTGGTGTATTAGACATGCGCAACCGTTTTGAAAGTTGCATGCATATGCATGCTTGTATGTATAAAAGTGTGAATTAAATTAAGCCAAGATGCCTGGATTGGAATACCAATAAGTTGAAGTGTTCATATGTATCTGGATTGCGTTTAGTGGAGTTCGCAACAGACGCCTATTCGTTCCCCTTGCTATATTTCTAATCCTTTACAGTGATTTATGTTCAGTAAATGAATTAGCAAATTTTATATATTTTTTTTTTTACTCTGCAAAATTAGTAATTAAAATTGTAATAAAACAAAATATTTCAATAAATTTTTCTGAGATGCATTACATGTTGGTAGCTTTTAACTGATTTAATGTGTCTTTAGTTTCTTTAAATTTAAGGCACAAATCATTACAGATTATTAGCGATGTATAAACGTGATGTAATCTTGTGATTCGTTTAATTTACAATCACAATGGAGCCATTGGTTGGCACGTACACTGTGCAGCTTATGCAAGCTTGCCATTTAAAGTAGCTCAATCTGGTATGTGGCTATAAAATAAATCAGAATTTTTGTGAAGGTAACTTTTGCGGAATAATTAATTGTTACTAATTAATACTAATGCTTGTGTTCAATTCACTGTGCCACCACGTTGCTGCTGAACGTTTTACAAGCAGCAGCAGCTTTCAAAAATTGCTAGAAATAGTGAATTATTAAGAAATATTTTCTGTAAAAGTATTCTCGCCAAAAATTCTAAAGACTTTATTGAGAGCTCGTAGCATGGCTTTGACTTTTTAGTGGTCCTTTTTTTGGCACCGAGATGAACCGGGAAAATTAATTTTTAGTAAAAAGATTTGTGACTGTGAATTTAGGGCTCTTCTATTAGGCTTTTAACATTTAATTCCAAAGGATCCTTTAACACATACAAATCGTTAAATACGCTTTTGTAACATTATGCTTTCTGCACCAAAAGCGGCTCAAAGATTTAACTTTTTGGAAAAGGAGTCTTAGAAAAGGCAGGAGTTTTCTAGGAAAATTATCTATCTTGTTTTGTACAAATTGAGTTTGTTTCAATTGGCAGCCAGTCAGAAAAAACTCTCAAGGATCTGCTTACCCATAGGATCTGCTTTTAAGGATTTCCTTAGCTTTAATGAGGTGGCTGGATTTATTTAATTTACTACAACTATTAGTTGCCTCAACAAAGCCTAAAGGCAGCCAGATATCAAACTTTCAAACTCCTAACTTTCCTTTTCACCAGAAAGTAAAATATATCCTTCTCGTAGCTGATTGGCTCCTCAATCATACAGCGCAGTCCAATGAAATTGTGAGTTCCAAAAAATGGCAGAACACGATAAATGAGAATAAATTATATATTCGGAGATGGTTGTGTTTGTAAAAGAAATCGTCCAGCCGAATATATACACAAATTCCCCCTTGCCTCTATCCAGTTGCTGGAGCCAGTTACTGGATAGGGGCAACTATCATGAATATCACATGAATATCACTGGCAGAAAATTCTTGCTTTTCGTGCCATTAAATTAAAATACGAATACATTTTTAATAACGCAACATTTCTCAGATAGAAAAGCTGAAAAATTATCTTAAATTTTTCATCTCCTTAAAAACTGTAAATTTTCCGCCATCGCATAAATAGAAAATATAAAAAAAAAATGAAAAAATTAAAGAAATTTTAAACAAGACTGCGCTCGTTACAAAAATATTCACAAACAACATATTAACTCCATTAACAAATAAATCAAAATATTCACCAAAAATTTCTATTATAACAAGAAAAATAAAATGTAGAGGTGATAAGATAAAACATTTACAACAAATTCGTAAAATATACCGGAAAAAAAGCTGCCCACAAAACACTGAAATGCTTCTTTAACTACAATGTTAAAGCGATATTACGAGTAGCTGAAAAAATTTTGTGTTAAACGTTACTGAGGCGATAACAATCTTAAAGCTGCTAACTGTTGCGTATGCTGCTGATAAACTTAAAAATCAACCTGTTCCCACACACAACAACATTTTAACACTGGAGAACAAAAAAAAAAAAAAAAGCAGAGATGTAATAAGGAGATATGAAGAAAGCCAACGTACGTATCCACAGAGAACGATTGCAAAATACCTTACAAGTATACTGATTATGCTCACCTCCCGTACAAAAGTAATGATGTGAAAACAAGGCCAATTTTCTATTCGAAATTGACGAACGTTAACAGTACACAGCTTAAAGAGGGGCTAAGCTTTTTCCATTTAGTAGAAACGTGATGTAATAATTTCTAGAGAGTATGCAAGTATTGAAAAGACTTACGTTTCGTCATTTTCTTTATATTTCTTTGTACTTGTATTTAAGAAATTTGTAATCCTTAAAGGTACGGAGGACTCTGGCAAGAGCCAAATCGATTCTAGAGTTTTTTAGCACAGCCAATATTTACGTAGTGCACCTTGTCAAAAGTCGTTAGGCCGTCTTCAATGCAGCTTTAGATTCAATACAAATATTGACAGCAGTTCGTTCTGTTATGGCCATATTCAAAAACAAACTAATTGAGAATTATATAAGTGACGTTTCTCAAATACTGATCTGGAAAAAACTGTTCCTTTTTTTATATGAATAAAATATATTTTTCAAATAAAAATAAAAATCAAATGATAAAACTATTTAACTTTTTCTAGATTTGCTATAATTGTGTGCTTTTGAAATTCTCAATTGGTTTGTAGGATTGAAAGCATGACATTGCAAGTTCCTGAAGTTATTTTTCAAAACCATAGTAAATAGTTTAGTCAGAGCAATATACAATAAACCATAATTATAATAATAATAATAATAATAATAATAGTAATAATAATAATAATAATAGTAATAATAATAATAATAATAATAATAATAATAATAATAATAGTAATAATAATAATAATAATAATAATAATAATAATAATAATAATAATAATAATAATAATAATAATAATAATAATAATAATAATAATAATAATAATAATAATAATAATAATAATAATAATAATAATAATAATAATAATAATAATAATAATAATAATAATAATAATAATAATAATAACAATAATAATAATAATAATAATAATAATAATAATAATAATAATAATAATAATAATAATAATGATAATAATAATAATAATAATAATAATAATAATAATAATAATAATAATAATAATAATAATAATAATAATAATAATAATAATAATAATAATAACAATAATAATAATAATAATAATAATAATAATAATAATAATAATAATAATAATAATAATAATGATAATAATAATAATAATAATAATAATAATAATAATAATAATAATAATAATAATAATAATAATAATAATAATAATAATAATAATAATAATAATAATAATAATAATAATAATAATAATAATAATAATAATAATAATAATAATAGAAATAGAAATAGAAATAGAAGAATGCCATGGTACTAATATTTTGATGATATATAACGACGATTACTAACTAATTAGAAATTTCTGCTCTTAATGATATCTCGCTTTTGCGAATAAAATTTATTTCGCATACAACAATTAAAACAACAATTACTCGTTCATTAATTGTAGAACTTTAAATGCAGATTTCGATCTACTAGCGAAATATGCGTTTGGCGATATCCTAAGCCCTCTCCAAACTAACACTCCGCTACTTAAATACTCGCACTGAATGAAAACTCCAACCACAACAACAACAAAAACAAAATCTATATTTCACTTAGTGGAGCAGCAAATAAAGCAAAACTCACTTCACTCAGCCAAACACACACTTTTAGTGATAAAAGGCTGGCTGTAAAAGCATCCCACAACAGAGAAGAAACTCAGTGGAAAATAAATTAACAAAAAAAAAAATTACTCTGAAATGTTACATATTGCAAGTTGTAAGCAGAGAAGGAGCCATTTATACCGAAAGCAGAAGCAAAATAGCACCAGGCACACACTTTTATCTTAAATCATCTTGTAATCATTACTTATAAGTGCTGTTACCCGCAAACTGAACAACGTACAGAAAGCGAAGTATGTTTAACGAAAAAAGAAAATAATAATAATAATAATAATAATAAAAAATAAATATAAAGAAAATTGAAATAAAAAGTTTAAATGAAAAGCGCTAAAAAAGCGCTTATAGCGGTTTACAATAAAGTAGTTGGCTTAAAAATGCTGAAAACATTCGGACGAAAATAAAAGCTTTAACTAATGGCTTGACAAGAAGCCGATAGTCTTGTATGGTCTATCTGGACGTAAGTTAGAAATTCAATATGATATGAGTTCAATGCAAAAGCACTGCCAAAGCTTTATGAGTTTGCTTTAAGACGAGATTGGCTATTGGCGGAATGACATCTTCCATTGCCCTTAAAGTATTTACAAGGGGCGTAAGGGATGGTACCCTTAAAACATTGCATACCGTCTCTTTTAACAGAGTATGTGGGCATTGTTATTATAGAACCATTTATAAATAATAGAGCTCGGTCACCAGTGGACTTGCTTGCAAAATTTAAAAGTAAAATTTTGGCCGTTTGCCGCAAAATCCCATACGACAAACATGATAAGTACAGGAATAAAGCAATACATGGAAATACAATTTCAAATTCCAAGATGTTTGTTTTGGAATGGGCAAGTCAATACCCAGTGCTGATACAGTGAAACGGGATAGACCGGAAAAGTGCCTCAAAAAATCGAAAATTTCTGTACTTCAGGGAACATCCGCCTTTTGAACTTAATTCTCTGCTTATACAACAATAATGTGAGGTTAAATGCCATGACATAAATGCAAGTGGGTGTTTGGGGAAATTTGCTCTCAGAGTTTAGAGTTATATGTGTCAGACCCAAAAAGTAGTCTGACATATAAAAATCATTAAAAGTTGGCTCAAGAAAGTTGGTGATATGATAAATAAAAATAAAGTCGCCACTAATTACTCAACAGCAAAAAACAAAAAAATTATTGAAAATAAAATAAATGAAGAGCTAAGCAATAGTACTCAAAACTGTTTAATATTTGAACTTCAATATGTGCTCGATTTGTCTTCTCACTCCACCTACGCAGATTTACTTTTAAGAACAGCTTTTTGCCAGTCACACACTCTTTGTACGAGCACAGTTTTTTGTTACTGCCACTGCATTTTTCCGCCAATATTCCACGTTTTCACAGCAAATGATGTTGCCTCTTTTCTTATGAATATAACCTCCTTACCCCTCTCCAGTTGGATTTTGTGGCTTTCGAACAGGATGCAAATTATTAAAACATTTCAAATAGCCAGCGATATCTCTTTTAAGTTCAAGATAAAGACAAGCAATATTTTCCAAGCTCTTGAATCTGATACCACTAGAAATTCAATGCCAAAAAGCTTAAGGGTGTTATACGTTACAAGCTTTTAATACGTCTCCCATCCACACTAGCATACTTGCAACAACTGTATGATCTCTCCCAGACATTTTTTCCACATCACAGAGAGAAATTTTTATATATGTTGACTACGTCCACTTCAAAGTCGTAAAACAAGCACATGGCAAGTATTTATGCGGCGACATTTGTTAAGTATTGGTTTCATTTGTTTATTCACCTTCAACTATAAACAAATTAAATGCGATATTGGCCGTTAGTATAAGCCAATGTTGCCAGCTGCAGGGAAGCGGATATAAGCCAAATTGTATTTCGGCCGCTCACAGTTTTCTATTGAAATACTACTCGGTTTTTTTGTTTCATATCTCAGCTAAGGCGTTTTAATCAAGTGTGTTGAAACAAAGTTTCATTACGTTTCCTCACCCTTTGCCTATCGAAAGTAACTTATTAGATGTTTTACAAAAGGATTAGCATAGGTTGACCAAAAAGTTGCACACATACATTTAAGTGTGAATATATTTGAAGCTGCTCCCACGGAAGTGTGATGAATCTATATTTTAAAACCTTCCATGGAACATAAAATAAACAACTAATAAATTCTTCTGTAATTAGCAGAGTGAATCTAAAAAAAAATCCATAAAATCTAATAAATCTTGTAATAAATTTTTCAAGGAATGCAATGACATCTGTCTCGAACCACTCGTATACGATCTGTCAATTAAGCAGGAGTTCTTTTATCTTCTCTGCAATACAAGACATTTAAGCACATATTTTTCGAGCAAGTGATCCTCCAGTCAATCCTTTATCTCTCATTGTACTATGCTATTCTATTTCATCTACATCTATATATGCATTGATATCAAAATAGCATCACAATTTTGAAGGCAAGTAGCTGGAGCTTTTCAAGCATAATATTGTCTTCTAAGCTTTGGAACAGTCAAACACTTTTTATGGATTTTAGTGAAATGCTAATACAATAAGGTCTGACCAAAAGTGTGGAAATTAATAATTACTTAAATAAATAAATTACTAAATAAAATTTCACTTCCTATAAAAAATGAAATACGATGTGGCAAGTCCTTGCTGGCACTGTCTTCAAAAGCAGAACCGTGAGAATTTTTTCCATTAATTGGCGATTTATAAGGACACAACTTAGCGAACAAAGATTTTATTGTAGATTTTTTATTTCGCCAGGGAAGTATTGCCACGAGAGGGTTTTGAACGAGTGTGTAATAATTCATCAAAATAAATTGTTTCACTGTGCTTTCATCACTTTGATATTCCCATAAAGTCTATTGCTTGCTGTATGATCAAGCAAAAGCCCCTGGAAAGCAAGCCAATCAGCAGATCCTTCTCCGCACAGATTGAAAAAAAGAATACCATATTTTCAGTATTTTATTGCCAAAAATTAAATGCAGAAAAAAAATAAATAAAAAAGTCATGGATATACAGATCATGTGCTCCAGATGGAAATAATTGCTGACATTTAAACCGGATATTCAATTGGCAACAGTGAATGTAATATAAAAAAATATATAAATAAAATTAAATTTACAATAAATATTAAGTTGGATTGAAAAATTTAAAAATATAATTCCACGGCTTTCATTTCAGGCCGAAAAACTTGAAGCGACAACTCTGCTTCTAAATGTGTAATAAAGTGCAGAATGCAGAGTGAGTGGCTGCATTTATGCTACATTGCATTGTTCGACTGCAATCATAGCCAACTAAATATAAGAACAGTAGCATTTCCTTAATGTCAAGCCATGCCCGCCATAGATGAGTTTGCTTGTTTAAATGCTGGCCAGAAAAGAATTCTATTTCAGTTATATTTTTATAAATAGCAGCAATTTATTTTATGGCAGTTGCAACACGTGTTCCTTATTGCAAATCCTGCCTATCTTTTTATGAAACTTTAATAAACGATATCAAATTTATTTCACTAAATAAAATTATTTATGGAGCACTTTTTCTCTGCTGCCAGTTTATGAATTTCTTTTTTTTTTTTTAAAGAATTTATAAAATATGACTATAAGAAATTTTTGTAATGAAAATGTTTAGCGGTCAAAATATTTTAACACCTGCAATAAATATTAAGATTTTATTAAGTTGGTTAGAATAGCAAACATCGTTATTACTGAGAAGGTGGCACCAGCCAGCGTTTCCTTTACCAGTGAGCAGAAGCAACAGAGTTGAAAAGAAGATGTTATCGGACGGTTGCAACGCTTGCGTGTCTATTGTACAAAAGATATGTTATAGTTAGATATCTTATAGTTAAGGACACATCTGATAAGAAATAAAGTGAAAATGGCTTAAATCAAATATTCCGATTCCTGTCTTTGGCGGTCGTAAAATAAAGAAATTCTTTCAAGGTTATGTAATAGTAACATGGCGGCTGATAGGCAGCAAAAAGAAGAAGAAAGAAGTTCGCCAGTCGGCGGACTCCAGAGACACTGTCACAAGGAACTCTGCACTCTCTATCACTTTTCCTTTATTCTAATTTTAGAAGCGATTCTTTAAAGAATGGTTATACATGACATGACCTGGAGGTCATACAAAAAAAAGCCTTACAAATCAGGACTATACTTGAAACTGTAAAATAAGTGGAAATACTAGGACTGAAACCGTCTTCAATTTGGCTTTTGGAAATTCGGAACTGAAACCAAGGGGCAGAAAAATATAACAATTAGTATTCCAAACAACAGGAATTTAAATTTCGTTTAATATGCGGCTAAAACAGAAAATTTCTAAAATGTTCCTACTTTGCATCCTTTGTATCCTTTGTTTGTGTTTGCAAAAATAAAGGATATCAGAGTCCTCTTTAATTATTTTCAAAGTGGAAATTGCTGTTATTCGACATGGTTGATCATTTCCCAATCCAATATTTCAGTTGAAGTCAATGCAATTTGGAATATGGCGTAGTGTGTGAAAGCTTTTGTGAAACCAACTTAAACTCCAGTAAAGCCGAGAAGAAGGCAGCTTATAATAATATAATTACAATGGCAACGCTGTCAAAGATGGAATTTTAAAGAAGCTTAAGCACATGACAGTGATTCCTTGCTGGTGACTTAGCAATACATGTTATATGTACTACTATGGATATCTTTAGGCCATATTCATTATATCTTTCCCTTCGCGAGAAAGCAGCCAATTAAATTTTAAGTCTTGATACAGACTCCTGTTCGGCTTCATTGAGCCCTTCCACATTCTTTTTGGAATATTGAAGACCTCATTCGCTTTTAATACATCTCGCGATGCTCCATAATAGTTCCAAGCACACAAAACTAATAAATTAAGCTCAACTCGTTTTTAAGGCCAAACTAATGAAAAGTGATTTAAAAGCCGCAAAATGTGAATGTTAAAGTTGCAATTTAATTTTTTTTTTTTTCATTTCATTTAATGAGTCTATTTTGAGCCATTATGGCATACACTCGTACTTGCTTACCGTTAATTTAATTGCAGAAAAGCTCCTATTAAAAATGTATACAAAACATTTCACTACGTTGCTAAAATCTAAAAAAAAACAACAACATCAAAACAACAACAAAAATGAAACAATAACTGTCAAATTTATTGCCATATTTAACATAAATTATGCATATTTTTTATATTTTAAGTAGCCCTTTCATAAATCTATTTTAGGCATAAAAATAAAAACTGTACGGCAAAAACCAGAGCAAGGCAGAGCTAAAAGCAACAAACTGTTTAAAAAAAAAATGGCATAGAAAATAATTAATATAAGACGAACTTGTGTCACCCTACTTGGATGTAATATAAAATTTAAATTTGTTCCTTTTGGCTTTAGCTAATCTTGAGGTCTACCTTTTTTTTTATATAAAACATAAACTATATATGGCAAAGTTTTATATACTTTTATCGTTGTGTCTTATTTTTAATAAAATATTTGATAATATTTTCAATTATTATTTTTAATTATGCCTTTAGCTTGCGAATAAAATCTCTGGAATGTAAAAATGAGCAATTTCATCAATTCTTTGCTCCGTAGGCGAGTGAATAATGCTCAGCCTAATGAAACGGAGGTCGCGGCTTCGATTCCTGCCTAGACCCTGGGTGTTTTCTGCGGACAAGCCAAAAGCTTTCCAGGTTGCTTAGAGTTGGTTTAAAAAAAAAATTAAAATAAAAATAAATGCGACAGAAACATTTTAATAGGAAAAATATTGCGTCTATGAAAATAATTAATTTCCAACTTAACTTTATTTTTAATCGGTGCCTTTGAGTAAAGCCTAAATCTTATAACACATAATCACAATTATAGAAAAGAGCTTTTTGAGCAAAAGCTGTGGGCAAGACAGCAATTAATTGTGCAAGGCTGTGGCCACAGGAATTTCTATTGGTCTTGGTTTGTTCTTTGTAATAATAAGCAGCTGTTGGTGTTAACTGTCCTGGTTATATCACGCCCCTTTTAAGCTTAGAACTCTATTAATTTTGTTATGCACTGTAGTTGATGTTTAATAATATAAATTGAAATAAAAAAATGAATAATTTGAAGAATTAAGCAAATTCATTATTGAAAGTTAATATTAGGTGTGATTCTAGTTTTCCACAAGTAATTTATATGCGCTTTCATCTATCATTGCTTTTCGAGGGACAGGTGTGAAATAAAAAGGAATGAAAAAGTAGATTTTCGATTGGAGTTTAACAAAACCGCTAATATTGCTCACGATCATGCGATAAAGTAAAGATCTCGGAGGATATTTGCTAACGTAACGTATTTGCTTGCTTGCTTGAAGGCAAGAAGCAAGAAGAAGAAGAACCAGACCTCAGATATAAACTTGAAGCTTTCTATTGGTGTGATTGATGACCAGTGTTTTGCTTTTCTATTAAAAGCTGTGAAGAAAGTTGAACTTCCCGCCTACTGTGTAACAAGCCTTAAGCGAATTCAAGAGCTTTTTGGTCCAAGTTTTTCCAAATTCAATAGACGTAAATAATTCATGAACTATGCCAACGTCAGGATTTCAATCAAACATCATTTTCAACAAGTCGACCCGGATTATTGTATGGACAAGCTGAAAGAATTCCTTGAAAGAATTCCTCTTAACTATTTTGTTAAACTCATCATTAGCTGATTGAAAGCAAGTACTGGTCTCGCAATTCGTCATGAGATGACTGAGAGCAAGTAGTGCTCTCGGAATTCGTCATTAGATGAGTGAAAGCAAGTACTGGTCTCTGAACTCATCATTAACTGATTGAAAGCAAGTACTGGTCTCGCAATTCGTCATGAGATGACTGAGAGCAAGTAGTGCTCTCGGAATTCGTCATTAGATGAGTGAAAGCAAGTACTGGTCTCTGAACACATCATGAGATGGCAAGTACTGGTCTCGGAACTGATCACGAGATGACTGAGAGCAAGTAGTGCTCTCTTAACTCATCATTAGATGACTAAAAGCAAGTACTGGTCTCGGAAACCAGTAAAATTAGCAATTACTTCTTATGAAATAAGAAATTACTTTGCATTTTAGTAATATTAGTTTGTCAAAAGAAAAGTAATAAAATTTTGATCATTTTTAATTCCACAAATAATCCTTGTATATTATCTTCTGAGCAGATTGTTGAAACAACCTCTTCAGAATATCTGACTCGTCACGAACAATTTGGTTTGTCATTTTTCAAGCCTACAAATTAGTCTTAAAATGACATAATTTTTATGCTTGTAAGTAGGGTGCATGAAAATTGTATGTAGAGTACATGCGGATGTGTTGCATAAACGCGATCGCGATAATCATACATACACACACAATTATAGGCAGAGATGTAGATTAAGATTCCCTTGTATGGGCAAAATGCAGTAGCAAGGAAAGCTAGTCAGTCCATTTAATAACATTAAGAGACCACAAAGTTTATTACAAAAACTAAAAACAATCATAACAAAAACAACAACACTAAGAAAAATCTGTATATAAAACACATCGCACACACTTGTTTCATGTGTTGGGCCGGGCCGCGCCGGGCCTGGCCTGGCTTGGTGTGTGTTTCATGCTACAGATTTTTATGAGGACATTAGGAGTTAAGCGAAGTGCCATTGTTATTGTTGCACGTACTTTTTGTTGGATGTGTGGATGTGTGGATGTGTGTACGATTATTTGGCGAACATTGTGTTACGAAAAAAGGAAATATGCAAATCTGGAAATTGTTTTCCTCTTATAATGCATACATTTTGTTGCCTCTAATTTTTTTTTCTTTCTTTCCTTTTTCTTTCTCGTATAAAAATATTCCAGTGGCTTAAATAAGTATAAGAAATATTTTTTAGTTTAACTACTGATTTCTTGCTTAGTTTTTCTTTTCTACATATTTTATAGATTTCTCTGTGTGTGTGTTTGTGTGGATTTATATATATATATATATATATTTATATGATTTTTTGTTTTTCTTTAAGGTGATTTCAGTTGCTGGCTACAATAACCGCCTCGTTTTTTGTGTGCACATAAATGCAAGTGCTTAAGATGCACTTAAATGTTCAATATTTCATGTTTTTATGAAACATTTTTGTTTGTTTCTTTAGCTTTTTTATTTATATTTATTATTGTTATTGTGCGATTTTCTTTTTCATTTGCTTGTAATGTATTTCAGCTCTTTTTTATTGCTGCTTTGCTACTACAACTATAAGCCTGACTAAACACAGCTGTTGGCAACTTGCTTTTAATATTTGTTGCCGCTTTTTTCGCAAAGCCGTTTGCATCTTAAAAATTAAAGAGGGTCGCTTGGAAAGCTTTTTATTTGTCTATGAGAAATTAAATAGATTTTTTTTATTAACTTTTAAGATGCCGCTGCCATAAGATTTTAATATTTATTTCATTGAGTTTTCCTTTGAACATACGCAGAATTAAATTTTTTTAATAATAAAAATCAAAAACAAAAACAAAAACAAAAAAAACAAACAAAAATATATGAAAAGAGCTTTGATGTGATTTTATATATGTAGAGAGTGTATTATTTGTCAAAAATTAAGAACCGTTTTGGAATTAATAGAGAAGAAATTATTTTTGTAATCCAAACATTTGCAGTTGATAAAGGGAACCACATTTGTTTTGTGCGAGCTTAGAAATTTAGAAATTTTCTTCCATTCTAAATCCTCTTACTGGAATTACACTTAATCTACAAAAAGGACAATGAAAGAACGATGTGCTTGAAGAAATTTATTAAATAATAATATTTTTAATTGCTTGGCATGACAGAATATTAACCAAGAAGAATCCAAAAAACTGAATTTTCGAGGCAATTATTTCTCTTACGGTTTCCGACATTTTAATATTTATATCCTTTAATAGGCAGTTTTGATTGCTTACTAAATATATCCTCAGATTGCTTGCACTGCTGAGTTTGTTCAACTATAAGAAAATGTAAAATAAATTTGCAATTGATTAAATGAAATATTTTATTGGATAAATCGTGTACTATAACTTACGCTATAACTGAGAAAAAAGTTAAATAGCATCAACTAACACTTACATTTGTATGTCTGAACAGGGTGTTACCTACTTTGAAATTCATTTGCATTGCCATAATATAATTCTAGTAAGAGAATTTGAAAGGAATGGAGATTTTCCAACAGCTCGACATATAAAAGATTATGCTGTGAATTCTATTTACTGCTTAAAAATTCCTGGAAATGAAAATGAATATTTCTGAAATTAAAAAAATAGTACTACTTTGGAATGTACAACTAAAATTATTAAATTAAAATTAAATTAATTAAAAAAATTAAATTATATATAATTAAAAAAGAATAGTTTCAGAATGAGATTTACAAACTTCACATACTTTTATAATGTTAAATATTGCAACAGATTTGTGTGCAAACCACATACAGGAGAAGAATGCCGGGAAATAAATTCAACTACTTTTCATGCCCATTTTCCATTTGCAATTAACCTTCAATGAAGAAGGAGTATGCAGTGGAGCTTGTGCAGTTTTCCCCATTAGAAACTATTTCATAAGAATTTAATTAAAAAGAGTTTTGATATCTCACGTAGAGGTAGGAAATTTCATGTAATATATGAGGAAAGAGAACGACTAACTTTCAATTAAATAAATTTAAATTCTTTTAAAAAGGGGGTAAAAACTTGGCACTGAAAGGCATGAGAAATTTCCCTACATATTCCAATTATGTACTCCTTAAAATTATTGTCATCACATCGAAATTATTTTATTATTTTTTTTTTATTAGTATATAAAAATATATATTTTTTTTTGAATAGAATTATTAATATTGAATACAATTATCATATCAATTATTAATAATATTAAATTACTTACAATTTCTTCTATTGTGGAATGAAGTCAGCCTATATGAAAATAAGAGAATAATATTGTATATTAAAATGTGGTATAATTTTTTCGAGAAGATCTACTGGTAAGATCAGTTGTGATACTCAAAGAAATGCCGCTTAATAACCCAACAAACAAAAGGTCTTACAACTACTAATTTCGCAGAATATAGCAGGTAATAAAAAATATATATTGACGACATCATCAGTAAATACGTAGAAATACGTAGAATGGAGCTCATTAATTAGACAGAGTCCAAGTGAATTTCGAAAAATTAGAATTAATTATTAATTTTGGAGAACAGGTTTAAATTTTCTGATAAATTTTTAAACTCTTTTTTTTGGTAATATTCTGAATTTAAAAAAAAAATTAATAAAGAATAGAAAAATAAGTAGTACCACTTGCGGATATTTTAAATACTATATTTAGTGGGAAAAACTCTTATTCAGTTCAAGGAACGTCATCATATTCTCTACAAGACGTATTGAAAATGTTTTGAAAAGTGTTGGGAACTTAAAAACCAACTGGAAAGTTTTAGACACTTTTAAGGTAATACTTCATTATCCCACACAGTCGTACGACAAATTGCATAAAAATGGCGTTACTCGTGCCACACTATCATACAAGTATGTCCATGTCAATTTTTGTCTATGCTGATTGAAGTAAATACAACTCTGATTGCATGAAAAGGATCATTTTATGAGGTTTTACAAAAACTGTTGCAAATCGTAGAACTTGTAAAAAAAATCTCTCACACAGAGGCATATTTAAGCTGCACTCTTCTATTTTTTCAGAACACATGCCACATTTGGAAGATCGTACGATTGTGTAGTACAGTGAATCATGGCCTTGGAGCAAAATAGAGTTTCCTATACAAATCTTGATGGTTTTGAATAAACCTTATCAGTGATTCGTTCTTTGCAATAAAGTGATTAATATTTTGTGCAATTGCGATATTCAGAGAGGCTCACGGAGAAACTGGAAAATCGATTTCGTTTCCATGAATAAAATTAACGAAACGTGCACTCGTGACTCCTTTGGAAATCATAAAAATATATTTCGTCATTAGAGTTGAAATGGGGAACAGTAGGTACCCCAATACCAGTTTTTCTTTAATAACTTCTAAATAAATGTATCCTCTATTTTTCCCTATATGTGGGTGAGTTTTATGCTAAATCCTGTATAAAAGCCTATTTTAAATGGGAAACCGCTCCAAAAATGCTTTCCAGTAATATATAGAAGGCTATTGGGACAGAAGTAATAATTAGATTTCAATGTGACATCTCTATTTTATATCCGATATTTGTGCTCGTGAAACTAGCGAAAAGCCAAGTGGGGGTAAATAGCCTTATCAACGAGCAGATATTCATATCAGCCACGATCATGTTGCTTTCCCTTCGAATACAGAATATTACATAGCCATGATTGGTCACTTACCCATACACATGGCTTAGCATGCAATATTGCGAACGTAACTTCAGTCAAAGTTTCTGTTACTTATTTTAATTTTTAATTAAAAGTTTAATTTATCTGAATATTGTTTTATTTAGTTATTAAAAATTAATGCTGTAAAATTATTAATTAATAACTTTTTAGTGTACCAGCGAATGCTACTTATAAGAAAATTAAAACAGTTTTTGTGTGCCGGTATTTAATGAGTCCACTTCGCCCTTATGACGCACTGTAAGGGTTGAATTTATTATTTTATTTTTAAGCTACGCGTATACGCTACACACAATTATACGAAATTATACGTAACGTATACGCGCTGAATACAAATTTGCATATATCCTATAACTGAATAAATCTGGTGTATGCTGGTGTAGGCCCCCATAAAACATTAGGTGACTTACTTACTTTATCTAACGTAATCGCCATCTGTTTTGTACCCCCGGTTACTGCTGTTATCATCTTTAAAGTATTCGTATTCCCTTTGCCCTGCCATCTGATTTCACGAAATAACAATCAATAGTCATAAGGAATGGTAAATATAATTATTGGAGGCTTAAGAAAACTTCCGGGTATCATTAGGTGAACTAATTAAGAGGTTCAGCAAATATAGAAACTAAGGAGAAGGTCGCAGGTTGGGTCTCTGCTACAAGTCCGTTTAAATGCTACGTGGATGCTGGTGTAGGACCCCATAAAACATTAGGTGACTTACTTACTTTATCTAACGTAATCGCCATCTGTTTTGTACCCCCGGTTACTGCTGTTATCATCTTTAAAGTATTCGTATTCCCTTTGCCCTGCCATCTGATTTCACGAAATAACAATCAATAGTCATAAGGAATGGTAAATATAATTATTGGAGGCTTAAGAAAACTTCCGGGTATCATTAGGTGAACTAATTAAGAGGTTCAGCAAATATAGAAACTAAGGAGAAGGTCGCAGGTTGGGTCTCTGCTACAAGTCCGTTTAAATGCTACGTGGATAGTGACAGTCACTTGATAGCTACAAGCAAACAATTTACATTGACGACAAAATATATTTGAGCAAATACAGCCATCTTTACCATTCCCCTCCAGCAGTATTTCGCTAAAATCAATTGTAAAATGATACCAAGTAATACGTGCTTTTCCATTCGTATGTTTTATTACAATGAATGGCACCAGTAGGGCTCACCCCTGAAGTGACAAGCGTAATGAGTTGTATTATCTGGTTTCACAGTTGCTCTGCTTGGAATAAATTCGTCTGTCGTGAAGGTGACTTTTAGAAAAAACAAAGATCAATGCAATATTTTTACAATTTTATTGCATTCTCATTTACAAGTCGAAATAGCATAAAATGGACCTGCCATAGAACATATAACGCCCCCGAAATTAACGTAAACAAAATGACGAGCTCTGCTCCTATACTGAATAAAGCATTTTTCTCGAAAATATGAACTTTAAAAAATAAATAGAAAGTGTGTCACATCTATTGAAAGGAATCGGTTGGCTGTACTAAATTCTAGAAAACAAAATTAATTTTTTTTTAATTTCTTACAAATGCTACGAGCTAATAAGGAACAGTTGCAAGCAAATTTAGTTAAAATACCATATAAAAAATAAAACCAAAAACTTGAATGTTTCTGTTTGTGAAAATTGTTCTTTTAGAAACTTAAAAAATTAAATGAAATTGTTTTTACGAAAATAATTTTTAATAGATGTTTTTTTTTGTTTCAAAATTTTTCTATAAAAGGCGGTGTCAAACCATTTTTCTTTAAATTCATTATGCAGAGATGCACAGCTTCAAATTTTCAATCTGAAATTTTTTATGCCACAAATTATAGACATCAAAAAAGCTTTAAATCTTTTACAAGATTTTTGTTTAAGTTTAAGTTTTTAATATTTTTTTCCACTTTGTGTTAAGTTTTGAGGAAAAAACTGTTGATAAATTAAAAAATTTTGGAAAACGAGAAATTAAAAAATCTTCAAGTTTAAAATCTTTATGTTATTTATATTTTTTAATTAAAAATTATATACATTATTATATATATATTATATATTATATATTATATATTATATATTATATATTATATATTATATATTATATATTATATATTATATATTATATATTATATATTATATATTATATATTATATATTATATATTATATATTATATATTATATATTATATATTATATATTATATATTATATATTATATATTATATATTATATATTATATATTATATATTATATATTATATATTATATATTATATATTATATATTATATATTATATATTATATATTATATATTATATATTATATATTATATATTATATATTATATATTATATATTATATATTATATATTATATATTATATATTATATATTATATATTATATATTATATATTATATATTATATATTATATATTATATATTATATATTATATATTATATATTATATATTACATATTATATATTATATATTATATATTATATATTATATATTATATATTATATATTATATATTATATATTACATATTATATATTATATATTATATATTATATATTATATATTATATATTATATATTATATATTATATATTATATATTATGTATTATATATTATATATTATATATTATATACTATATATTAAATATTATATATTATATATATATAATATTATATATAATATATTATATATTATATATTATATATTATATATTATATATTATATATAATATATTATATATTATATATTATATATTATATATTATATATTATATATTATATATAATATATTATATATTATATATTATATATTATATATTATATATTATATATTATATATTATATATTATATATTATATATTATATATTATATATTATATATTATATATTATATATTATATATTATATATTATATATTATATATTATATATTATATATTATATATTATATATTATATATTATATATTATATATTATATATTATATATTATATATTATATATTATATATTATATATTATATATTATATATTATATATTATATATTATATATTATATATTATATATTATATATTATATATTATATATAATATATAATATATTATATATTCTATATTATATATTATATATTATATATTATATATTATATATTATATATTATATATTATATATTATATATTATATATTATATATTATATATTATATATTCTATATTATATATTATATATTATATATTATATATTATATATTATATATTATATATTATATATTATATATTATATATTATATATTATATATTATATATTATATATTCTATATTATATATTATATATTATATATTATATATTATTTATTAATTATTAAATATATATTATAGTTATTATTTATTTATAAAAATATAAAAATTTAATAATTAATTTATACAAATATTGAATAAATTGAAACAAATTTTAAATAATTAAAACAAATTTAATTACAATAGATATATAATAATTAAGATATAATAATAATTAATATAATTAATCGAATTATCTAATTCTTTTCAAGAATAAATTGTTAAAAAATTTTAAAAATTTCAGAAAATGGGAAATTAAAAAATCTTCAAGTTAAATATCTCTATTTTATTTATATTTTTTGTTTAATTATAAATTATTATGTATACATATATATATATATCATATAAATATAAATAGAATATATAAATTCACACAAAGATTTACATATAAAAATAATTAAAAATAAATTTTTAAGATAAAATAAAACTTTTATAATTTAAATATAAAATTAAAATTATAAAATTATAGAATTTTAAATAATAATAATAATAATATATATTATATGTTTATATATATATATATTTAGTTCCATTCTATTTTACATAATAATAATTTTATTTTTAATCCCGTTTGTAAATATCTCCATTAATATTTGTTTGTATGTATCAATTTGTAAAAGTGTTATAAATATTTTTATCCCTCCTCTCTTTTAAGCATGCTCTTTATATATATATATATATATATTATATTATTATTTAATATGAATTATAATTATTTTTCCTTTATAAATACATAAAAATTTTATAAATTATTATTATAAATATTAAACAATTTAAAAAATTTTAAATAATTAATAAATATTTAATATATGTATAATAATATGTGTATTATATACATATATATTACATCGAATTATCTAATTCCTTTTAAGCATAATTTTTAAAACATTTGAAAAATTTTAGATTACGAGAAATTAAAAAAAACAAGTTAAATATCTGTGTATTATTTATATTTTTTGATTAATTATAAATTATTTACTACAAAAAAGTTTATTTTTTTTTATATATACATATGTATATATATATATTATTTGTTAATTATTTAATATATATTATAATTATTTTTTATTTATAAATAATAAATAAAAATAATAAATTTTAAATATTTAATAAAAATTTAATTACAATAGATATATAATAATTAATAAATATTTGATATATGTATATATAATTCATCGAATTTTCTAATTCTTTTTAGAAATAAATTGTTAAAATATTAAAAAAATATAGAAAATGAGAAATCAAAAATTTTTAATAAAAAAAAATATATGTGATGTTTCGTAAATTTTAAGGCCTATTTTCGCCTTTATGTAATATATAGTATATCTACAGTACCATATTAATTTCAAAGAATATGAAATAATTAACAGACTAATAAAATGGAATGAAAAATAAAAAGAACGATTTTTTTTTCTTTTAAAGGAAAGAATATTTTGCAAAATAATTCAGATAAATGAAAATAGAAGAAATCTGCTTCTTTTCTGTATGCCGAACGAAATTTGTATTACTGTTTAAATTACTTTACACGTGAGTAGGATATTCATAGAAAGGTTTGCATATGCCACATACATGGTAATGGAAGAGGAATTTTGTTTATGATACAATACAAAAAGGTATTTCAGCCTTTAAAAGTGGAATAACCAACTTCCAGTTGCCTCTAGGGAGTGCAAAATGAATCGCTGCATACCGTTAAGCATGTAAATGCTTTCCCGATTAATATATGATGTTCGCCAATAATGTTTTTCTTTTCATAAAATTTACGAACAGTAAAGCAGGACTTCCAAAGTCTTATAAAGAAAAAACCATTTTAAACTGATATTAATTGGAAAGTGATGAGGGGCATCGCAATAGAGGGAATTACGTAGCAACCCCTCGTACTCAATTAAAATCTGTTATTTTTTTTTTTGTTTAAAATTTTTTATTTTTAAATTTAAATGAAAATCATTATTACTAAATCACTACTAGGTTTGTACATGCACACATATACACTTTTTTGTGTATGTGTGCATACATATGCAGACATACATTTAGATATTTGCAGCTAAAAAATCAAAATTCAAAATACAGTTGTTAAAGTGCCAGCGAGTTTTCATTCCTCGTCATGGATTTCGTGGTATTCTCATATTTGAAGTCTTCAGTACCGTGTCTTCAGTACACGTCATCTCCAGTGGCCATCATAATCAACAGTTTTGTTGTTTCGTTGTTTTGTTGTTTAGTTGCATTTATTAGTGCATTGTCTTCTTAATATTGCATTTAAACAAATATTTCTTTGCAAACATTGCATATTGTTTTGTTTAGCTTTTTATTTAATTTATTTTTCCATTTGCCCATTGTTGCTTTGTTTCCAATATTTGTTAGTTGTTCGATTATGGCCGTAGTCGTTAAATATATTCCTTGTTGTCCAGCGGAATGTTGCCATAATGTCTACTCGTATGTTTTTTCAGCATTTATCTTACAAGTAAGCATTAGACTTGGGTAGCATGTGCCATGTCTTATTTGAGCGAATATGCATTTCTATATTATTCTGCTGAAAGCGCCGAATACAAGCACAACACACGTGCTAAAATTATGTATGCATGTAATATTTACTCAACTTAGCAGAGGCCTTTTCCCTACACTAGCTTGTCATTATCGGCTGCAGAGGGATTTTGCGAAGATCTTGTTAAGAATTGTTTAAGATTCTATCATATAATCCTTCAAAATTGCCCTAAAGTCTCTGTATATAAAAAAAAAACTTCAATGTTTATCCTTTGGAACAACGAAGAAATTTATATGTTTGAGTGTCTGGTAATAGAAAAATTTTTTCTGGTTTTATTAAACACAAAAACTGTTCAATATAATATTTGAAAGCTTTTCTACTGGCAGTATCCTTTACGTTGCAATAGCAGTCGTAAAGGCATTTAAAAAAATTGCATTTAACAAAAATTCAATAGTGGTCTTTTGCGGATTGTTTAAAAGTTTATTATTTGGCAAAACATATTTCCTCATAACTTTAAGCTTTCCCATCTGCGACCAATTTATTGATTACATTTACGGCTAAATTTAATTACTTTTAAAGAAAAATTTGTACATTTTTGTAACATGAAAAATGGCAAAATATCTTATAAATTCTCTTTTAGCTTTAAAATGGTTAATGTGTGAGTTAAAGGGAGATTTTAGCTTAAAAGCTTATAAAGCTTAAGCAAAATATTCACTTTGCCAAATATATGCTTTCGCCCTCGTAAGTCTAACAGTTTTAATTTTATTTTTCTCATAAAAATTTTAGCTCTTTACTTTTACGGATTACCTGCTTTAAAAAAATATATGAAAGCTTGTACTTTGTTTTGTTGGACAGTGTAAAAACTGAACTTTATTGCTTGAAAGCATATTCTTAAAATTTGTAAACTTTTAAAATGAGAAAATAGTTTTATAAAAGCCAAAGAATTAAATTTTCTCTTTTTCTTTTTCAATTAAAATAATTTAAAGAAATTAGTGATGCCAATTTATTAAATTAAAAAAACAAAAGCCAGCCAAATTTAGGATCTTTCTGAAATTTTTAGTGTTAAAAGAGTAACAAAAAGTCGTATTAAATCGATTTCAAATAAAGTTGCATGTTTCCTTTTAACTCTGTTCCTCAAACACGGGGAAAAAATTAATAAAACAAAAAGTTTTACAGTCAACCGCAACAGTAACCAAAGGGTTGGTGGGAGGGGGGGAAAATCATATTTCATGTACCGGAATATAATTTCACTTGTTTTATTATTACATTGTCTATGAGTTTATATTGAAAATTGTTTTCCATGAATTGGCCAAACATTGTTTTTTCTTTTTGGTTTTTTTTTGTTTTTTTTTTGTTTTTTTTTTGTTTTTTTTTGTTTTTTTTTTTTTTTTTTTTTGTCAGTTTGGTTTGCTGATTGGTGTTTTTGGCTTTTTGTTTCTGGTCCGATCGTTTTGTTGGCTCTTTAGTGTGTGTTGGCGTTTTTTAATACAAAACATGTGTTGATCCACATTTTGTGTTAAAAAAATGAAGGGGTGTGGGGGTGGGTAAAAACTTGAGCAAAAATTAGGTTTGGCTATAAAGTGAAATCTGCATAAATTATGGTTTGTTTTTATTAAACACAGACAGACACACACACACACCCGAATATATACATATGTATATACCTGTATATAAATATTTGCCATAGTTTTTTTATTGAGAGAGATTAAGGAGTGAGTGCAGCCGGCATTCCAAATAAAAGTAAATGTATTACTGGTTTTACGTAAATATATTGCACTCTCATATGGACTTATTTCTTCGGACTTAAAAGGTTAGAGTAACTTAACTTGGCTTAAAAATGTATTTTTTTTTTATTTGTTTTTGTTTTCTTTTGTTCAGGAGATATATGGAAAATTTTAATACAAAAATTAACGCGTTAAAAACTCTAAATGAACTCTGGAAAAAAAGCTCTTCGAATTGATGATTAAATGAAAATGTTCTGCGAAGCCGTTTTTCATTTGTTTATTAGAGAATTTAATATGGGCAAAAGCGGCGCTATTTCTTCTCACTAAGCCAATATAAAAGCTTGTTTAAGAGGCACAAAAATAAAATTTGCAGTTTTACAGAAAACTTTTTATGGCATGCCCACTGTGCAGATTCATTTTACATTGTCCACGATATTGTTTTAGCATCCACATAAATCTATTCTGAGTAGTCACTTGATGCACTTACTGAATTTGCTGCTTAAAAAGCTTTCTTCTTACATTCAATTACGAGTAAAGCTTTAAAGGCTTTTCATAAGATTTTATCAAGGAAATCACACAAATAAATGAGTCGCATGAGAGCAACTATTACACGGTCATAGTTTGAATGGTAAACTATCAAGCCCAGTACGTTAATGTTTAATGTTGCTTCCAACTCATATATTTTAAATTCTAACAAAAATTTTTTTAATTTTTTTTTTTAATTTTCAAAAGGTTTTTCATTTATATACAATATTTATGTGGTGGATTTCATGTTTCAGCTGCCGTAATTCTGGCAGACCTTCCCCATCTACAACCAACTATTTTGAAATTGCATGTTCCAACAGGGAGTAATTAGCCATTTCCCTGAGCATGACAGGATTGCCATCACACGTTTATGATGGCATAAAGACAATCAATATACATATTTTGGTATTCTGTATATCAAGTTCACAGATATAAATTTTTGTTGCCCCGCAAGTCTGATGGCATAATGACATGCTATTACCTGGCGGCAAGTGTAACGGTGTTAAACGTCCTTAATGAACATGATGGCTTTTAATGTCATGTAAAAAACGTCAATGTAAAATGGGAAGTCAAGTAATGTCAAGTAAAAAATACAGACAATAAAAACCATAACAGATTCAATTTAGTACCAAAGACACAATGACGTTGAAAAATAATGTAAACAATGTAATGTAATATAATGTAAAATCGATTCTAATTTTTATGTAAAACTCTGGATTGTGGTACGGAAATTAATAAAAACTTTAGCATATTTTGAAAATTGAAAACGTTTAAAAATTTTATTACGGCCCTAATTCTTAAATCTAATTTTGAATTTCAAATATTTCTAACAAAATTTTAATTATAATTATTTTTGCAGGATAACGATTAAATGAGAATTATAGAATGATAATGAATTTTCGGGATTAATATGTCAAGATTTTTTATTACTTTTATGACCGCCTGTCGTACTTTTTATTTTAAAATTAGTTGTAGCCCCACAGAAAATTCCTTATAAATTATATATATTTGGAAAATTCCGTTTTGTCCTGCTGTCGTCCTTCACTTTTCTAAACAACTTATTTTTTTGTATTCTATTTTCTTAAGTTTAAAAGTATTTAGGAACATCAAACATCTCCGACATGTTGAGAGATATTAGAAAAATTATCTAGATTTAGAAAAAATTTCAGAATTAAATAGAAACAGGAAATAATTTTAAGCGTAGAATTTTCTTAGAAATATCGGAGATTATACATGGAAATCAGGATTTATTTAAAGATGGCTGCAGAGTTATTAAGAAAGAATTCTAGATACGAGAATGTATGTAAAGAAATTTATTAATTTATTTATTTACAATATTAAGAAGACATTTGTAATAAGAATGCATCTAGTTACGATTCTGTGGTTGTTTGGAAAGATATAGAAAAAGGGAATATAAATCAATTTCGGCTCAAGAAAGGTTGTAAAATGAATTTTCTGATTTTTTGAAAGGATTAAGGAACTTGTGATTGAATAATAAACTTTAAGGGCCGCTATTTCAAATACGATTAATTGAAAATGATCAGAAATTTTTTTTATTTATAAATATAACACAATGGAATTTAATACTTTGGCCCATTATTTCAATTCTTTATTTCAATTCTTATTAAAATGCTTGATTTAGAAACCCTTTTTTTCTTTAATTACTTGTTTATTGACTCATATTAATTTGCAAAATAGTAATTGATATATATATGTATATATGTTCGCTGCCTTACCTGCAGCTCTATATAACAATCTATATAACAATTTGTTTTGAGGAGGGATATAATGAAGCCAATGAGTCGTCATCGACTGCTATAATACGAATGCACTTTTTATTTAATAAAACTACTTAAATTAAAACTTTTTACTGTTTTACTTAAAACTAATAGGCTTTAAGCCTACCTCCTTGCAGCGGTACATATGTTTGCATTTAAAGAAGACAAAAAAACAACGACAAAAACTAGGATTATTGACTGGTTATATCGCTAGTCAATGACCACCAAAACTGTTTATACAATATTATAGTATGGTCTCACTATAACGACCAAATAAATTATATTACGAAATAATAATAATAATTAAAATTATATATAATAATTTAAATAAAATATTGACTTTTAAAATTTATATTTTTAAAATTTTAATTTTCTGTAATGCTTAAAATAATTTAATAAATATTATGCCACAATGAAAGAATTGATATTAATTAACATATTAACCACTATTAGTTATATTAAAATTAAATTTAATTTAAAAAATTTTTAAAATTTTTGAGACTTTGTTTTATGAATAAATTTAATTATAATATTTTAATTATTTTTTATTTTTTAATTATTTATCCAAAGATGCTCCTCAATGTTGGCGAAATATTGACTTAACAGATTATTCAGAAGCAAAAAAAAAATAACAACTTTTTTCCCTTTCCTCCACCCGTACAATCTTCTTAATGTATCCTGAAGCAAACTTTAAAAAAACCGCAACATCTTTTTAAAAAATTACAATATCGCAAGAATGATTGATAAAAATCATATTTTAAGATTTTTTTTTTTAAATTATACTTCTTCATCGTTTTAGGTAATAATTTGCAAAATATTTTTTTTTTTATTTGTGTTAATGAACTAATTAATTGGAAATTATTTTGCATTTCGCTTCCTATTTGCGTGTTTTATTTTTATAGAATAGAAAAATTTTCCTGCGATAGAATGCAACGAATTCGGCCAAGAAAACTAAGATTGCCAATAGTGACATGATAGCCAAATATATCAAAACATAACGGAGATCGTAAATTTTCATGGCGCGATATTCTGCCTTGGTACCTAAGTCTATCAATTTTAATTCTTTGGCCGCGTTCAGCTCAAAGTATTCCCAGCTAATCCATTTATACAAAAGCCCTGTCTGAGCACATTCTAATATTAAGTTATTGATTATGGACTTGAATATGGAGTTCTTGTGGATTGGAAATACCATTGGTGCAGTAGAGATAATACACAAGTCCTGTGGCCTTCTAAAGAGGGGGGCGGTGAACAATTTTTGTTGTTCATTTATAATGTCCCATTGCAGATTGGGTACTCCATAGCCATATTTGGTGTTGAAAGCGTTTCGCAAATCTGTAAACTCTTCATAAGTTTTCACCGTACGGAAAATAGTTGAATATTGTTTATATCCCGGTATTTGCATTAAATTTTCGTAACGTTGTTTCCACAAGACAACTTTCAAGTCAGATTTTAAAATATCGTCCATTGTCTTGAGAAAGGGTTGCTTAGGCGGATGGGTGACGTATGTGGAGAAATAGGAAAGATATGAGGTGGTTAGCAAAATGCCCAAGATACAAATTTTTAAATAAATAAATCTAATTAAGAAGGGCGGATTAGAAATTTCTGGAAACGGCTGACCCAGAATGCCTCTTAAGCAATTGTCATGACAGAAAAGGTCAAAAAAGGCGGCACTATGGCCATGAATGTATAGAGCTACACTTAAAAGCATTGACAGTAGAATTATGCTCGATATTACTAATAAATAGGTTTCTCCCTTAAAGACCGAGGTAAAGAAACTGTAGCTGGGAATATTTGGCTCTATTGGCAGCATTATGCACCAATTTGCTAAATAAATAGGATACGATGTGCCTACGGTTAATTCTTGTTGAGCATATATACCCAGCGAGATATCAAGCGTGCCATTTTTTACCAGATTTATAAGATCCTGATCGAAAAAAAATTTTTCTGATTTGAATCTGAAACGTTCTACCAGTGAAGCGTTGTATTTCTTTGCAAATGCATGTATGAAGTGACCAACAAATCCCCCAAAAATATGTCCCCCTTTTGGAGTTTTGTAATGAATTACATGGGAGTTGTGGTTGCCCCTATCTATAGAGACACTGTAGCCTTTCAAATTGTCCAAGCGTTGCGGATAGAATTCTTGACGCTCGTTGCCATCCAACCCTATTGACTTTAATTCTAGCTGAAATTCGGGGAAATGGTTGTAACTATAAAATTCTCCAGTTATCTGAAAATAAAAGCGAAAATAAAATTCTCCATATTGGCAGTAAAAAACTCCCTTTTTTTATTATTATTAACTAAAAATAGCCAATAGATAATTTATGTGTTTTATATCATTTACTATAATTTGCTAATTGATATAAAAGAATTATACAGGCAACGCTCGGTATAACGAATACTCAGTATAACGAATTCGGTATATAAGGAATGAGGTAAATTTTTGAAATTTTTACACTGACTATCGTATGTAACGAACGTTTTCCAAATTTTTATAATGGGTATAACGAATCCAACAAAAAATAATACGTTCGTTTTAAAGAATGCTGCCGCTATATCAATATCATACATATATAAATACTTATTTTCAGATATTTTTCTTAAAAATGCAATGAAATGTGGATTAGCTTTTTCTTTTTTTTTTTGTAAATGAAATTGCAACTTAAAAAAAAACTTCGCGATATAACGAATTTTTCGCTATAACGAATGGGCCTAAAAATATATCATTCGTTATACCGAGCCTCGCCTGTAATTAAAATTTAATTTATTTAATTAATTACAAGTTCCAGGAATTTAATTGCTCAATTCGTATAACCTCTTTAGTTTGTATCTAAATGTATCTAGAAGATTTCATTAAATGCAGCAGGGCCAGACTAAATGGCTCTGGTGTTCTTTGAACTAAAACTAATCAATTTGACTAAAACAAAATCCGATTCAAAACTTTAATTCTTAAAGCTTTTATTTAAAAAAAAAAGTTATTGGCATATAGCATCTATTAGTAGGACTTATTACAGAGATAATTATCAATTTGAATTGCTTTGATTTGCAATGAGAATTCCATTGAACCTGAAGAACTTGAAAAAGGGAAAAATCAAAAATAGAAAGTCTCAAGCCCGCAATAAATTCAAAAATATAAATAAAATCGTGACTTGATTGGAGATTCTCTTCGGACAGAGAAATTTATTAATTAACCGATTGGCTGGACTGCAGAGTTTAGTTTACACACCGAGCATAAATGAAATAGAATTTACTCTTTAAGCTATAAGCTTTACAAAAAGAAATTAGTCGGGATATAGATATTTAAACAAAGCCTGAGACAAGACCCTGCTCGTACAAGCCTGGCCAAGGATTAATATATCTGATCCAAATATCGGGAATGGTAAAACATGTAAACAATGACAATTGAAAACATCAAAACTGCACTTTATTTCGAATTGAACTTTAAAATGAATATCTTGTGGATAAGGAGGAGGAGGGGTGTAAAATAAAAGCAAGAATTTGCAAAAAGAAAATTATTATTATTAATAATTATTTTTTTTTTTATGTTTTTTGCAATGAAAATATACTTTGTTGTTGTTGAAATCTCAACTCACCTGATAGTCTGCCAAGAGTGCGACAACATTTATAATCTTTTGCTGCCAACAGTGTTGGAAAAGCTCTACTAAAATACTTTCAATAACAACTTTATCTATTTTGGCTGCTGCTGCTGCAGCAAACACATCGCCATCCGTTTTAACAAGCACAGGGAAATTAAGTAGGAACATGACTTTGGATGTCGTCATGTGTAGCAAGTTTCTAGATAATTTATCCAGTAGAACTTTATGATCATTTAAAGTCATTTGAATGCCTTCGATGTTAATATCAATAAAAACAATTGATAGAAAATATTCGCTGTACTGACGTTTCAGATAAAAACTTTGCAATTCATTTAATTGCAAAACTGGCACCTGTAATCTGTCCATAAGGCTCCTAACCAGTACCGTTGTTGGCATTACGCTCAAAACACTAAAGCCTCGTTGGCTGTTGTTTGATGCAGCGGCATTATTATTTTCCACATGCAACACTTTTGTTAAGTGGGCATCGAAATTGCTCGAAATAGTTGCATTTTGATTTTGCATTATTAAAATGCTTTCATATGTTGGCTTAGAATGTTTCAACTCCTTCAGGAATTCAATGGCAGTGAAATTTCCATAAGATCCGGCGTTGCCATTTATGTGCTCTGCTCTTGGAGGGATTATTTTTATTGTTAATAAAATTATTATTATAATGTTAATGTGGTTTGTCATTAAATAGAACATCTTGGCATTTGTTGGCTTTTGAAAAGTTCCTCAAGCCGTATTTGCCTCTACCGCTTTCAGTGTCTGTGCTAATGGTCTTTCCTTGATGATGGCGCTGTTGCGGGTTTTTTATCTTGCCTTACTGAAGCTTCGACAATATTCTTGGAAATGATTGTAATTTTACTTAAGGTGTGGATATTTATCTCTAGTCTTATAGTTGTTTATTATTTAGTATAACTTATATTTTTCTATTTTCTTTCTAAATCGGTATCATGTACACGTTGAACTTATCCATCAGAGGCGTCAGTATACAAAAAATGTAGGGGCAGAGTGGAGACTTCTCGTTCCAAGAACACTTTATATTGTCCATCTCAGTGTGAAAAGTAATTTTTAAGACATATATCTGGCCTCGATATCGATCGCAAGGAAGCACATGTTAATTATTTGGTTTTCGGGAAGAGTTTTAAAAAAAAAGCAGTAGACAACACTGTACTGGTTAGGCTGACAGCGCGGTTGTGGAATCTGTAATACAAGAATAATACCTCTTCCTTTATTTTGGATAATTTTCGTTCATTGTATAAGCCGCTTTTATCTATGAGCGTAGAAGGATTTTTATTTAATTTAATCTTTTTATTATTTTTTTTTTATTTTTAATATTTTATTTTGTTTAATATTTTTTTTTTTTATATATATATTAAAATATAATGTTACTTGATAAAAAAAATTCTTTGGAATAAGCAAAGGAGCAAAATATAAAACGTATGCTTCCTTATTCGCCAATAATTTATCATTAATTAATTCATTTAATTTTATTACTTTTTATTACTTTATATTTCTTTATTTGGTTACTTTAGTTTCTGGCTTATTCTACTGAATATGTATGCAAAACTAAAGTGCTACAAATGGAGGGCAGGAGGTATAGTTTGGTGTTCCTCTATGTGAACAAACACCTCCCCATAACGTAATACTTCATGCTTTAAAGACGCCTCTGCTGCTATTTGTTTATTTGAACATAAAAATCCTGCCTGCTTGTTTTTTGTCTTTTACACTTGTGCTAAACTTTATTTTAATGGGATCCCCAGGGATGGAACATTTTAGTTAAATTCAGTTTATTTCACTTTTAGGCTCATTGTGGTTAAATTTCAACGCTCTTTTAATGCTTTTATTTAATTTTGTTTTCCTTTGCCATCCGAAAGGCTTAATTTACAACTTTTTCATGTAGTGCGTGTCGCTGGAGTCTTGTATTTTACTTTTTCTTCTCTTTTTCTTTTTGTATTCATGATATAAAAAGTGTGATTGCGTTGCCCGAATGTGTTTATATATAAATATATTTTTTAATTGGCGAAAAGTGTCAGTATTTAGCTAATTGTACTAATTGTTAGTAATAAAATATTTAACATATCCATTAAAGTGCCCATTATAGGCGATTTTTTCAGGCACCTAATAAAAAGCATATTTTTATACGGTGTGCTGCAATACGGCTGAGTTAAGGCATTTTTGAAATATTTTTATTATTATATTATTTTAAGATTTTAGTCATTTCTTGAATAAAATCGAGAAGATTAGTTGAGTCTTTTGTTTGTGTTTTATGTCGCTTTGCAGGTATATGCGCGCGAGTTTTATTCCTTAGAAGGCATCTGCAATTTTTCACTTCATTTTATTTCATGATTTGGTGTCTTGGAATCGTTTTTGGTTAGATATTGCAATGCTTTTACACATAGTCGTATTTCTGGTAAATAATTAGGATAATTGTCGTAACTCAACTGCTAAATTAACAGTCAGGGGCAATATTTTTTTTAATTAATATGGAATTTTGAAACGAAAATAATAGCAAATAATTCTCTCATTTCTAGCATTCATCCTGCAGCTGGCATCGTGATAAATACAACACTACTTTCGAGAAGATTCTAGCTCCCTAAGAGAGTGCTCTTTGATTGTTGGTTTAGCACAATCCAGTAAGGCTTAGGAATAAAGAAATAAGGTAAACTGCATTACAGGAATAGAATTTCTTTTCTTAAGACCGAAAATATCAGCAACCATAAGTTATAGAAAAAGTTTAACAAACAGCAGAAAGTTAGAGTTACTTTAAGTTATAAGGATTCTGTTAAGGTAACTCAGCAAAGCAAGTTGAAGATCTGGCACCAACTGGCCTGTAAATTACATGGAAAGGCCTGAATAAATTTATACCGGAAGCACTAACTATTGTCTATTTTTATTATCTAAAATGAAAATTCTTGTGCATACGGCGCACCGTAAATTTCAAAAGGGCACATGTCATTAATTTACCAAGAGAGATATTTCTTGCGCTTTACAGAAGCTTAAATCATAATAAAACAAAATATTATATTTTCAATATCAGTGAAATTGGATTATATAGAATATTTTAGGATATTAATATTTAAATATGATTATGGCTACTGGAAAACTCTAATGGCGCGTAGAAGGCGTATTCAGGAGCAATAAATTGCACCAATTGTCTGCTACGTTTCCAGCTGTCTCGCCAGTAACTCTTCGAATATTGATTTCCAGGTGTTCAATTATCACTGTTTTATCGACGCCGGGAATCGGCCGTAGACAATCTCAAAGAAAATCATTTGCTGGAGCTGAAAAAGAATATCTTGTTGGCCCATTATTTGAACCATATACTGGTTGTCACGATGTCATGTGATTAAGATTAAAGCAATACGAAGCAATGCCTAATAATATCACTATGTGATTTCGATCACGATCTTTTTCGAAGAAAAGCGCATTTAACTTTAATTTGCTATATTTCGATGAAAGCTCAAGCATTATCTTTATTCTAAATACGACGGTTCTATTTATTTATTTATCCATCAGACAAAAGGCGTCTTATTAGGATCAAATCCCTTAAAAGGAAATTCAGTGAAAACGTTATTTATGCTTCAAACCACTCGCTTCATTCTGGTAATAACGTTACTATCAAAACATTTCATTAACTTTCGATTGCTAATTGGAACCAAACTATAATGCAAATATATATAATATGTAATAATGAAATATTACTGGCGAAAGACGTTTGAAAACGTAGCGGACTATTTGCGCAATTTGTTGTTCCTGAATACGCCTTCTACGCGCCATTAGAGTTTTCCAGTAGCCATAATCATATTTAAATATTAATATCCTAAAATATTCTATATAATTCAATTTCATTGATATTGAAAATATAATATTTTGTTTTATTATGTTTTAAGCTTCTGTAAATTTTTATATTCGGCCAATTGCACTTTACGGAAGTGGAAAAATTGTTTTTTTTTAATAATTTTTCCAATTATAAAATATAAAAAAAAAATACAATATATTTTATATAAAACATAAAACTAATTAAAGCTAATTAAGCTAAAAAGTGCAAAAGTCTAGTCCATTCAACGACGATTTCTATCGTAGTTTATTGATTTACTTCAAAGAATTCAATGCTTAACTTCATCACATTTCATTTCTTACATTTCCTTGCACGTTGCCTGTGTAATTTGTGCCATTAGCGCTCTTGTCTCGGACAGACATTTCATAAATGTAATTATAGACACAGGACTATTATTTGACCCCACCTCGCCGTCAACTTACAAATTGCTCATGTACACTTGTTAAGCATTTATTAAGAGTTTCTAAATATCTGCTCTTTTTGTGCATTTTTTCATGCTTCAGTTCTTTTCATTATTGGACTTATTAGTGAATAAAATATTTTCTAACTGTTTCTTAATTTTCATTGAAAAAATGGGGATCTGCAGCCGTTCTTAAGAAGATACTTTGTGGCAAGATTGTCTGTTAAACAACGAAAAATAATTCTTTTTCTTTCTCATTCTATAAGGCATATGAATGATGCTGATGCTGATGCTGATGCTGATGATGATGATGATGCTGATGATGATGATGATGCTGATGATAACGATGAAGTTGATGATGGTAGTGGTGATGGTGGAGATACTGGCGATGTTGGCATTGTTGGAGATGACTGTGACGACAATAATGATAATAATGAAAAATGTTAATTGAAGCAAAATGAAGCAAAGATCAAAATCGACATGCCGCTATAACAAAAACTGAAGTTTTTGTTGTTTTGATGTATTTCTCTTCTCCCAACAACGCTGACATTGCGTTAATTATTTTATCGATGTTTGAAGACCAGATATAACATACACACACACACACACACAATACGATGATCGTTGGAAAAAAGTGTGTTTTTAGAAAAAATGCAACATGTAATGGTTACAAAAGCAACAACACAAACAACAGCAACGAGACACGAAACGAAAACATATGAATGCAGTATCAAAGAAAGAAAAAAAAAATCGGAGGTTACCACTTAAGGAAACGCATAAAAGCTCATGTTAACAGCTGCACATGTCAGTTAAGTAGCAGCAATACAAAAGAAACTATAAAAACAAAACCAACAACTTTAATGCCAACAATAACAACTATAACAACTACAGAGATATAAAAATTTACAAAAATTTTTTAGGATGACTGTGTGTTTACTGTTGCATGTTAAGAAGCGGCAGTTGTCAGTCAAAATCAAAGTGATGAGATGAAAAACTAAAAGTACGTAAAAACTAAAAATTAAATAAACAGCGTTTGATAATGGAGATCAAATCATTTCACAATCCATATTAAAGCTTTGAGAAACTCGCGTATAAGCCGTCAATAACCGCTTCCATTTAAATATTTTCATACAAGAGCTTTTACTAGCATGCCGATTAACTTAAAAATGTACATATTAATGCGTACGCCTGAGCTCTGTCTACCTTTAAGACTTACCGTTTGGTAACATGCTTCGAATAAGCCCCTAATGGGCTTCTCACATTAACTTCATTTACTTCAACAAAAAAAAAAAATAAAAAAAAAAAATATATATATATATATAAAAACCAAAAAACAAAAACAAAAAGCAAAAACAAAAACACCTTCATGTGATCGTGACACTCGTGGTGTTTCAATGAGGTACCATTTTCATTAGCTTTTCTGACATCCTGTATTACAGTATAATTGTTTTATAACTTCAAGCCACATCGATGGATAATGCAAATAAATGTAACGCCAGCCGTCATGTTTGGCGTTCGCTATCGAAATATATACATAAATTAGTTTTTCTCAGGGAAATTCGTTTTATTTATTTACACAATAAATGTAATTGATCATGAATATAATGAGATTTTCACTGAAAATGGTCTTTCCAAGACCAGCCCTGTTCCTGCTCCTCAGTATCAAATCAGAGAGTACAAGTTCTTTTGAACTATTCTTGATTATTTTTCTAGAGAAAGCCGAGCAACAGTCTGCTCGATTGATATTTGGTTACATGTCCTGCCACCAGTCACTTAAATTGTTCAACAACAATTAACAAAAATTCACAAAAATGTGTTTCTTTTCCCTTCTATGCCGATTGCTAGTATGGTTTGAAACCTTCAAGTTAGCCATGGCAGTTGTCGGACTTTCTAGTTCAGCCAACGATACCGGAAACAGTTGATTTAATTAGTACAATTCCATTGCAGTTCATATCTGTCAGACTCTCAGTTGTGCTTGGAAGCGTGCTGGCCCCTGCGTGGCCCGCCAGGATTGTTATTGCTATTTGCTAACGTATTTTCGCTAAAGATTGAGGCTAATGAATCTTTGCGCAATGAAATAAAATTTTCTAAGATTTTATTTTTGATTTCGCAACACTAAATTCTTGTTACACCTGCTACACCTGCTACACGTGGACCTGTTTCTTAGGAATATAACATTTTTTTTATTTCTTATAATTATTCTAAATATTTTGCATTGTGACAAAAATCGCACAACTAAAGCCTGCCTGGGACTTCTGACCTCAATTTTGGTTTTTAGAAAATCAGTGATAAGAATTTAGTTTATTGTTAATGCTGCTCCACAGTTGTAGTAAAATTTTGTATGTACATCATATCTCTGGTCTTATTAATATATGCATGTTCATAATATCTGTTGTCGAACTGCAGCAATGAGTGGCGTGACTGTTTGCCAACTTGCTAAAAAGGCAAGGAAAATAAATAAATAGAAAATTTCACTTAAAACTTATCAATGATGAAAGATCTTTCTCGTCGCTCGCTATACTCGCATTGTGTGTGTAGGGTTGTGTGTAGTCCGAAAATTGTCTAACATTGTTTTTCTCTATGAGGAGTTTGGTTTTTATTTCGCTTGCTCAGCTGTAGATTTTGCACATGAATGTGTTTGGAAGTGGAGAAGAAGCTGCTGCTTTTGCTGTGGTACAAGAAGAGAATGAAAAAGATCGAAACATGTCGATTGGGGAATTTGTTTTAAGCGCCAGGCGACTGCACAACGAGTCAACTCTCTATGAAATAGAAACAACATTAGAAAGAAGTATTCATATAACTATAAGACTGCAAGACTGACAGTTTTCTTTTTTCATTCTGTAGAATGTGCCACTAACATCAGAACAGTTATAACGTTATAACATTTCAAATTAAGTATACGTATAGCGAAAAGCTTTCGAAAGGACTGAGACCACTCATGTTGGCATATGCAAGCATTGCCACATTGTTTGCAAATCAAGAGTAGTGAGGAGTTTCAGAGTCACGGCACATGCCTTGCTGATGCTAATCCTTCCATTTACTTACTTTTAGCCACTCGCGATCATGTAGTTCAAACGCTTGTCTGTACTTCCTTCGTGTTCGTCGTTATATTTTCATTATAAAACTTTTGTTGTTGTTTTTTTAAGTAATGGCGTCGGAAATTTTAAAATGTTCATTTTCTAAAATAATCTTTCATCCAACAGGTCTAGTTGAATGTTTCTTAGTTATTTCATGTTTTTCTATCGCGTTTTGTATTATCGCTGTAGCATTTTGTCTGACACAGGTGCTCGTTTTCCCTCCGGTTTATTTACGCGTAAAAAAATAAAGCGTTTTTTAGTAGCATCCATTTTTGTTTTAATAAAACATTTATGTTTTAAGATGCGGTTTTTTTTTATTTTTATAATAAAATGTTTTGTTTGAAGCAAAATCATCAACAGGGTTTGAAGCAAAATTAGTTCTGGATGCCCTGTAGGAATAATTCTAAGGACACTACTTAAATCTACTTACATTTTCTCTACATCGACATTAAATTAAAAAGCTCGGTTGGCTTGGCGTAACAATTCTTGAACTGCCGGTTTAACTTGATCGGATAGGTTTGTCAGTTTATTTAACAACAAAATCTATAGGTTCATTTATATTCTTGCTATAAAGCTGGGAAAAGAATTATTGCTACGTAGGATGCTCGTAAAGGTAGAGGTAAACATTTGTGCTATTTATTGTACAGGACATTTCAGATTCGATCAATGTTATTTCATCAAATTAGTCGTAAATAGGTTGATTGAATCGTTTTGCTCTAATTTTCAACTAATTTTTCAACATGATTATGGATACATATATATATATATATATCTATAGGAATATAACATATATCCGTGACAGTTTATATATATCTAACTTTAGTGATTTCAAATTCCAGTTAGGATGGCATAAAAATGAATAAATCGCAGGTGTAAGTTTTACTATAACATACCTTTAGAAAAATATGTATCTAAACGTATTAGTATCGTGATTTATGCTCTACGTAGGTTCCAGAGATGGAAAAGTTGTAGAAACGTAGAAAAGACACAGGCTAGTTTTTTGCACCTCTAGTATCAAAGTAGCTGCCGTTACAATATGCCACTTTGCAATTTACTTTACATCCCACATAAAGCACTGCTTCAGGAAGAGCGCGAAGAAGGGTGCTTGTGTTCAGTGTAAACTGTGATTTATGTCAATTATATATGTATTTACTGCCAAATGTTTAACGACCACTGTCTTTGTCTACATGACTTAAATCTTTCCATAATAAATAACCTAAGAGATATTAAAGCACATGAGCAAAAATTCATTATAGTTTTTCTCGTGACTGCCGTGACTGCTTAATAAAACACAACGAATATTAAAAAGTATTTATATACCGATTTTCCACCAAAATCAGCCCCAAGTCAAAATAAAAATTGACATTATTACTTTCTATTTGGAAACACTCAGCCAGTTTAAAATGTTTTTAATGCCTCCTAAATACTCTTAATTATTACATTTTGACCCCTACAAATTATTATCCAGCGATTTTTTTTTTCTTTCCAATTGGGTATTCTTCTATCGTCGTACGTACGTTAACTTATTCATTCATGAAGACTAACTGTCCGTCCGTCCATCCGTCCGTCTGTCCATCTGTCCGTCTATTTGTTTGTGCATTTTGGTTTATTAGGAGTCAATGAGGCGCTTACAAGCACGCGTCTTAATTGCTTTTAATGTTTGAACTTTGAGGTTAAAAATGGAACGTAGAAACCTGTGGACTTGCAATGTACAAGTACAATGGAAAACGCACAGCGTTCGTTCGTTCGTTGTTTTACAAACATGCCTACTTCTATTAGTAAGAGCAACTTGTTGTCTATTTATCTATAAATTATTTTTCATTTGTTTATTATTAGTTTTTTGTTAATATTTCTTTTAGTTGCCACACATCTCGTTGGGTAGACTTTTTCACTATAAGCTTTATTTTCTTTTACTAGATTAAATGGGAAGATGTCGATGGCTTAAAATCACCAACAGTTAAGTAGTTGTTGTTAAATTTTATTTCATACTTGACGTTGTAAATGTGTGTCAAATAGACTTAAAACTGTTTATGTACAGTAGAATGCCGTCTGTATAATTATTGGTTTTCCTAATATGGCCTGCTTTTACTAGACATCAGCAATTAACAGATTTTCCAACTGAATGCTAATGAGAATTAGCAGGCTTTAATACAATGTATTTTAATAAAATGTAAATTGGTATTTTTCATTAATATTCTTATAAGAATAATTAAATTCCTCTCAAGCAATTCTTAATTTTACATTGATGTATAAACTTATTTATATACTCATACGCTGTAAAATAAAAAGTTTATGCAGAATTTTATAAAGCCGTCACACTATTTTGTTTTAATTTTAATGCTGGCAAAACTAAACTTTCATTAGTTAAAAGTCAAGTTCTAAAGACTTGGATTTTGATTTCCGATTTAGCTTTCTTATGGTTCTTAAATTTTTCCTTTTTTTATAATAAACGAGTATTCAGAATAAAATCTGATAATAACAATATTCAATAACAAATTTCAAAATAAGCAAAATTTAAAATTTAAAAATTTATATTCCCTTAAAGGAACCTCCATCCGCCGATTTTAAAGTAGTCTAATTCTATCTAATTGTATCTAATTGTAAAGGAACCAAGTCAGCTGTTGGCCCGTAATTTCGAAAAAGCAAATCAGGCCGAAAGGTTAAAAATCTCGTGATTTGCAGAATACCAAGAAATCACCTCAGTGATTTTAAAAACGTTTGAAAACGTTATAAAAATAATTTTTACTAACTTGACGTTTGTTTTTTATAAGTAACAAAAATAATACTTCATTCAAATCTCTCAATTCCATATCCTTCAAGCTTCAGTTTTTAGTTAACTTGTTGGGAAATTAAGAAAAGTTGGTGAAGTATATGAATACAATATAATATTAAAAAAAACACCTGTTGTATAATTCAATGTATTTAATGTGGCCAGACTTTTATGTAGTCTATTTTCGGTCATATATTGTATATCACATAGAGTTGCAATTCAGAAAAAGGAACAAAAAGGGTTTCGGCATATTCCATTGTATTATTAATGCTTATTATAGTAAAAGGCAGACCTTCAGTTCTTCGCTATAGACGAATAAGGAATATAACAGTATATAATATATAGCTTGGGATGGCAAGAGGTAACTGGTTATCCATGTCGTGGTTTCAAAAGTATAGGACTGGAATTCGACATCTGTCAAACTAACTTGTTAAACCAATTTTTTTCTTTTTAAGTTGGAAGTCTGACATTGACTAAAATAGATCGCTTAACTGTCACACAACGCATAACGATTATCAAAACATACTACAAAAATGGTGATTCTTTAACAGCCACATATCGCGCTTTAAGAGGAGATTATGGTTTACATAATCGTCCAACTACGCAAGCGATTGGCGAGATTGTGAAGAAATTTGAAGAGACTGGAGCGGTTACAAATATTGTAAGGCCTGTACATCACCGCTGAAAATATTGCTGCTGTAAGTGAAAGTGTTGCCGAAGACTGGAATGTATGGATTCCTTGTCGTTCTCAGGAATGAGGACTGTCTTACGAAACATTATGGCACATTTTACATTTATGTAATATATAATATATATTCATATAAAGTCCAGCTCACACAATAACTGAAGGCAAGTAACAATTTATAACCTCGTAGATACGTGGAATGGGTGCTTGAACACCAGACGGTGGTCGACAATTTTTCGAACAAAATTTTCTTCAGCGATGAAGCGCATTTTTCACTCGGTGTGTATGTTAATAAACAAAATTGTTGTATTTGGGGTTCTGAGAATCCTCCAGCAATTGCAGATAGAGGCCTTTACATGCAGAAAAAGTCACTGTTTGATGCGCTCTTTGGTCCGAAGGAGTGAATGGAAATTATTTCTTCGAAAAGGGCGATGGAATGACCTGTTAGAGAATACGTGGTTTCAACTAGACTGTGCCACATGCCACACAACTCGAGCTAATGTGGCTTTATTGCAAGAGACATTTCCTGGCCGCATAATTTGTCATCGTGGCGATATCAACTGGTCACCAAGATCATGCGATCTGACACCATTAGACTTTTTTTGTGGGGCTACGCGAAACACCTCGTTTAATCAGATAAACCTTTAACTTTAACTCTTGAGCACTTAAAAACCAACATTCGTCAAATTATGGCTGACATACCGCCCAATACATGTCAAAGAGGGTTCGAAAATGACCTTAATAGAATCAGTGCTTGCAATACCTCGCCTGTTGGCCATTTAAATGATGCAGTGGTTGCCACATGATGTCAACGTTCTAACTTTATAATAAAAAGGATTTTTCACGGAAACAAACATTTCTTATATACTTTTATAATTTTTATTTACGTTTACTTTTGAAACCGCAAAATGAATAACCCGTTATTTTCGTATTAAAAATAAAAATATGTGGAACCGTGAAACCAAATAAGAATACAGGAAAAAAATTTTTTTATTTTTAAATTTAGTTATTAATTCTAAAGTTATAAATTCATTTTTCTAGCGCTGTTTTTAACTTTTTTGGTAATGTAATTTTAATGCGATTTTCATTAGCCTCTTGCGATGTAAATAATGTATTTAAAGAGCCAATTGATTCTATCAAATTTTAGTTTGATTCCGATTTTTAATCAATATCTGTAATAGCTGTCTACTTCAATACTACACTTTGCCCCTGGAGTATTAGAATCACATCCTTCGAAAACGTCATTCAAGTCCGAAATCAATTCAAACGTATAAATTCTTTCCTTAATTTTCATTATATCTAAAATTAATTTAACAATTTAATTCTCACTTGTAGTATTACTTACCATGGTTAGCTAATCTGCAATAGATGAAACAGTTCCAAATAGCATTATTGATTTTTTTTTATTTGTGATTATCATTTATAATTTTATTTATTAAATAATAAAAATTTGTGTTCATTTTATAAACTTTCAATAAAAAATATTTCTAATAAACTATAAAATTAAAAACTTAATCTCAAAATACAAAATTTCTAATAACAAATTTTACAATGATTTTGTTTATTTCATTATTTAAAATTTATCAATAAAAAAAAATACATTTGCTAAAGTAGTTAAACTATAAAACATTAAACAATAATAAATCATTGAAACGAATTCAAAATTATTTTAATTTCCTTTCTAAAAACAAATTATTTGTTTTACTTTTGCTGCAAATATTTACATACAGCTGCCAAAACAGTGTAAATAAGTATTTAATTAACAAACAAAATAATACAATAATAATAATAATAATAATATTAATACATAATAAATTATTTTAATAATAGGTATTTTAATTGATACTTTTTTAATTCTTTGTAAAAAAAAATAGCAAAAAGAGCCCCCACCATTTACTAATAAAATTGCATTAAGTTTTCTTTCTTATGATTATTTGTTTATTTTTTTTTTTTTTTTGTTAAACAAAAAACACTTTAATTAAAAAAAAACAAATTATTATTTAACAAGAAAAAGTATAAAAAATCACATTGAATATTTTTTAGATTTATTTTCTTTAGATTATTTGCTTACTACTGGCTAAATGAATTAAAATTATTGGCAGTTAAATTGCAATTAAAACAAAAACAAAAAAAAAATAAAAATAATAATAAACTTCCAATAAAAACGTACAATTAAAAAAATACTTGGCATTTAAGTAAAATTAATTTACTTACTCATTAGTTTATAAAAACAGCTTTTGTTTTAATATTATGTTTAATAATTAAATTATAAATTAATATCAGCAAACTCTGGGTTCGTTTATAAGGTGCGCTTCAAAGTGATAAGGTTAATTTCCTTCTTTGTTCTGTGAATTTAATTATGGACTGATTGCGTTTTTCTATTAAACATTTTAAAGTAAACTTTTTTTCCCCCCCATTTGTTAGCACTATTGCATTTGATATCATTCATTTACATGCCCGCAAAGTAAACCGATTTTTTCTTTCAATTCGGCATTTAACACATTTTTCGCGGCAACTTTTAAGTTCCAACTACGCGAGGAAAGCATTTGAATTGCACATGCAGAATATTAATTTTTCAGAAAACGATTAAAATAGAGAATTGAACGGCATTAGACAACACCCACTTCACCAAACAATTGCTTAGAAGTCCAACAGCTTTTTATTTTCGGTTTTTTAATATAGACGCCCATGTGCCCACGAGTAGTGGAGCCGGCTTGTAGCAGCATTTAGGGCACATGGTTAAGAAAATATTTTATTTTGAAAATAAGTTTCAGATTTAAAATTCATTTACTCAAAGGAAAGTAAAAATTTGAACTCGGCACATTCCTAGAATATATTGCATTTACGAAACTCTAACAAAAAAAAAATTGAAGGGAGATGTTTTTTTATTGATCCGAAATATAAACATTCAACAAAAATATTACAAGATTATTGAAATTAAAAAAAAAATCTTGCCTTCACCCACAAATTTCTCAGAACTACTGACGATTTACTCAACTTTAAATTTAAGAGTACCTGCCAAGTTTGCTTAAATCAAAGTTGTAACAACAACAAAACACTCAATTTAAAGGCACTCGTATTCTTTCACTCTTTCTCATTTGTCAGCTTATATGAAAAATAAAGAAGAGGAGAAAAAAAATGTAAAACAATCACAGCTGGAAAAACGAATATGTGTTGCCCATGGAAATAGAGATAATTTTCTTTTCATTTTCGAAAATTCAATTCTCACTTTCAGTTTTCAAACATCGGCTTGCCTGCTAAGAGAGTCAAGTCTATTAAAATGGATTTTAATTTTTCGCTTCACTATACTTTGAAGCAACCGAGCTAGCAAAATTTTCATCAAACAGAAGTCTTTAAATATAAAGTATTAAATAAAATATACTATCAATATATCTCTCGTCAACTTTAAATAAATTTTTTTTAAGTTAAACGAAAATGAAGAGAAATATTTCAGTGGAAAAAAGAAATCGAAGTGTGCGATTTTTTAATTACCGGCGGTAACGGCTGAGCGCTGTCTTCTGATAATACGTAGCCATGCTGGGAACAATTGCGCATTCAGCTTGCCATAACAACTTCGACTTCTCAAAAGAAATCGTAGGAAGAGCTCTCACAAAATATATAAATATATCCTTAAAAACGCATGCAGCAGTGTCGAACTGGCAGAGGCATGTGTAAACAATAGCCAAGTGATTAATTAAAGCCTACTAACTATTGATATCAATTATTCATAATACATATTTTAATATGGTTTATGTAGTATTGCGGGAGATCGGTGCAATTAATAGGCACTGAATGGAAACAGTGATACAACGGCAGAGCAAATTTAATAATCAATAATAATACCAATTGCTTTTACAGCGCCATTTCTTAGTACCTGTTGATGGTTCAAAGGTATAATATTTAGGCTGCTTTGAAATACTGCACCGCCTCCTTCCCTGCCGGATTTCCTGATTCTTTTTGTGTAGCACTTGTAGAAGATACTAGAAGCGGCCATTTGAATTGAATTAATATTATTAGATCGTATTACTTAAGAGAGTTAATGAATATTTGCAGAACATTGAGATTATGTTGAACCACGATCCCGGTTTCACATGCATATTAAGTCAATGATTTTACGCATCAACAAATATATCAGAACGGCTATTCTTAGACTCTCTGAAGAGTAATTATTGAATAATATTTATTAGAGACACTTGATTATTGTCCAACAACGGCCGGTCCTACTGGGTCAGTGATATATGTGTATATAAGCACATGTAAGTATACACTTACCTCTCTAAATCTCAAGAATACTGTTTTAATGTTAAATATCATATAAATAAAATAAAATATAATATAATATAATATCAAGTTTTGCGCAGATATATCAAAGAAAAAGGACTATAAATGAAGTAGATTCTGAAAGGAAATGCATTGGAAATTATTTAATTATACAGCTTAAAGTGTTCAAAAAGTGCTAAGAATTCTAACATATGCATACATATATCAAATTGGTCGAAAGGAGAAAACAGCAAAGTGCTGATTTTCTATCTAAAAAGGCCTACATTTTAATCAGCACCGCATTTGCTGTACGATTTTGAAGCTTTGCTCAGTAGAATGTGGCGACAAGTGCAACTAATGGCATTAGTAGGCGAAGTCATGCGACAAACTTGATCCCCATAAGCGTTATGATACCAGCAAGAAACCAACTTTAACTTACTTTGCAGCGGAAAATCGTTTAATCAGCCTTAGAAAATGGTAAACACTTCCAAGTTTTCCATTCGAATGTACTGAAATTAAATTACGTACTGGCCAGTTCTAGGCAAAATCGGAGACATGAGTAACCACAATGCATTTATTTTGTAAAACCGAACGAATAATTACAAATTGTCACGTTTGACTAGTGCACATAAATGGAAAAAAAGCCTACAGAAATATATTTTACGGTAACCATTTTACATATTCCAAATAAAGAAATGAATAAAAAAAATATAAAAATTTTAAATTTTGTTCATATTTAAGTAAAAAAAAAAAAAAAAAAAAAAAAAACGGAAAAAATTCTCATCATTTTGAATTGCAAGTTATTTATTTTTTCGTTTTTTTTTTATCAAATGGCAAGTATTTTTTAAATATTCTTTTAGTATAAATTTTTACTGTTTGCTTTTCAGTATTTACAATTTGTTTTAATAGGTTCTATCCATTTAAATAATTTTTTGGAGATAAAGTTTAATACTTGATTTTCCTTTTAAATATTAATGACGTTCACAAGGCCGTACTTATTATTGCTTAAATGCTGCTACTCTGAGCTTTTAAAAAGGTACACACATATACAATTTTAATTTTGTTACCAGCAAGAACTTTGCAATACTTTCAGTACAGCAACGGAACTTCCAATTTGAGTATTTACTTTTCGATTCTATTAATCTCGTGGTTATTAAGTTTGCTTATTTTTAATTATTATTTCATTTGGCACATTTTATAGTACAATTATATTTTTAGTTTATTTATATTCCATTTTATAATACAAAAAAAAAATTATAATTTTTAAAGATTAAAGTGTTTGAGGAAAGTGAAAAGATCTATTTAAGAGGAATCCTTTTGTTTTGCGAAACCAATAATTCAGAAAAAAATACATTAAAATTAATAAAAACTTGAAATAAAAAATCCATAAAACTTTTGTGCTAAAAAAGATTTTAAAGTTGGAATTTTTTATATAAAATAATTTTTCAGTTATTTAAAATTGTTTTTATTTTTGGTATTTAAAGGCTTTATTGTCCTCATTTTTTTTATTAATTAAAATCCGGTACGTTTTGCTTCTAATAAAATATCGTGATATTAATAACAAAAGATGTAACTGTAATAAATTAGCGAAAATAAAAATGTCATTTATGTCAATTGCTCTCTAAAGCATCGATGTCACCAAGAAATTAAAATTTTTCTATTTATTAATTTCAAGTTTGTATCTTAAGTCTTTCGATTTATTTATGAGAACTATATTTTCAGCACGTTTGACTCTAAAGTTGGAAGAGCTGCGAGGTGCGTAGTAAATAATGTATTTTGGATAAAAGTTGCTGAAAAGTTTTTCTAAAATATTTAATTTTGTGAGACACGTGTTAGATAATGAATTGTTAATTCAATTACTTCTAATTGAGCATTTACAATCACATCACACATAAATTAATATTTTTTTTTATTTTTTGACTGAAAGAACTTTAATATTTTTAAAATAAATTGATACGGGATTGCTGATGGGAAAAATGCTGCAAAGAAGAATTTGCTAAGAAAAATCGTATTGTCATTACAAGATATATCATTTTTACGCTTTGCCACAACAAGACAGCAACAGATCAAAACAGATCAATTAGAAAAAGTGTTTAAATTCTGAAGAAAACTGTTGTGAGTAAAGCTTTAATAATTAATAATAATGAATTATTTCATATTTCTCGCAATTCGTAGTACACGCTTTCACGGGGTAAATGCTTGGAAATAGAATCGGTATAAGATTTGACATATCGGCTGCATACAACACCGAAATATTATCCGAAAAATATTTATTTATTTAAAATTGCTCCATAATGGGATAATTTTTAGGCCATTTGACAGCCAATTTTATATGGCAATATTATAAAAGCAATTCTGAATTCGTATCGTGTGCTTGAGAAGTTAAAACGATAATACAGTACCGAAATATTATCGGAAAGAAATTTATTTATTTAAAATTGGTCCATAATGGGATAATTTTTAGGCCATTTGACAGCCAATTTTATATGGCAATATTATAAAAGCAATTCTGAATTCGTATCGGGTGCTTGAGAAGTTAAAACGATAATACAGTACCGAAATATTATCGGAAAGAAATTTATTTATTTAAAATTGGTCCATAATGGGATAATTTTTAGGCCATTTGACAGCCAATTTTATATGGCAATATTATAAAAGCAATTCTGAATTCGTATCGGGTGCATGAGAGCCATTTTTATATGCCAATATTATAAAAGAAATTTTGAATTCATATCGTGTCCTTGAGAGGTTGAAACGATAATACAATACCGAAATATTATCGGCAAAAAATTTATTTATTTAAAATTGCTCCATAATGAGATAATTTTTAGTCCATTTGACAGCCAATTTTATATGGCAATATTATAAAAGCAATTCTGAATTCATATCGTGTCCATGAGAGGTTGAAACGATAATACAATACCGAAATATTATCGGCAAAAAATTTATTTAATTTAAATTGGTCCATAATGGGATAATTTTTAGGAGTTATTTTTGCCCATTCTAAATACTAGGCAAATGTTCAATTACTTTTTTGCAAAATAGTTCTTGGTTCGATACCACCACGATAACAACACCATACTTGTTCATATCAAAAGATGATCCTGGCCGCATGTGGACCGGCTTCCGGATTGTTTTCGCTCCAAATACTGAGGGAAAATTTATATTTTAGAAACTCCAAACATTGGAGTGACCTCATCAATTTAAAATGGTTTCACGCAAAAAGAATTCCTAATTTAGCTTTTTTTTATATTTATTACTGCTAAAAGTATTAATGAGTACAAATAAAAAATAAAAAAATAAAATAATAAAAATAAATAATTTACTTAAATAGTTAAAATAAATTCGTTTAGACACTACGGATAGTTATTTTCCTCGTAACTGGTTAGTTGTTTCTCCTTTTTTTTATAAAATAGAATAGTAAATTCTTTGAATGTAAATAGCATTTTGAAGTAACGAACACAAAAAAAAAAAAAAAAATTAGGAACAAAAAGATAGTAAATGTAAAGTTAGGCAACTCGAAGTGAAAAGTTTTTTAATACTATTTTAAGCTATTTAGGTGTGATTTAATCAAGAGCAAATTAAACTTTAATAATAAATTCTACCTGTTAGTCAGCAGACCATTTGCCGGGGGCAGTATTGTGGTGGGCGTTGTAGGAGCCGAAGTTGTTGTAACGGGAACACCTAAATTTGGTATTCCACTTGACGATAATATGCCACTGACTAAGCCACCCACTGTAGTTGCAGTCATTGATGAGGGCGTGTTTGGTGGATTTGTTAAACTTAAAGATCTCGGATGGCTGTGGGCAGCAAGCGAAGATGTGCTTAAGTTTTGTGTATTTGAGGAACGGTGATGTTTGCTTGCACTACCCTTTACCAAACTGCCATTATTTTTTTGCGCCATATGTGTCTGGTAGTGCTTGGCCAGGTGAGCTTTTTGGCGAAAGCTTTTGCCACATAATGTACACGCAAAGGGTTTTTCGCCAGTGTGCGTGCGTATGTGAACATTGACGGAGTATTTGTCTTTGAAGCCTTTTGAACATATGGAACAATAGTGCAGTGAACGCTCTTTGCGCTGACCCGAAGTCGATGTGGATGAAGATGACGAGTTTGCACTACTTGACGGAGTGGTAGATGAGGTAGTAGTGGCGGTGTTAGCACCTAAGAGGCCGCCACTACCCACAATACCATTACAATGAGTGGGACTGTTGCTGCTGTTTGTGCTGCTGGCACTACTTGAATTATTTCCATTGCGATTTTGGCCATTGGTTAACGTCATGTTATTTGAAGAAGCTTTATTATTGTTTGTTGATGTGGTGCTGTTGTTGCTATTAATGATGTTAGTATTATTGTTGTTGATATTGTTGTTGTTGTTGTTGTTGTTATTGAGATGCGTTGTGGCTATGGTACGCTTGTATTTTTTTGTTACTTTCGCTGCTGGAACAGTGCGTTGTATAGACGTGGTTACTTCCAGTTTCAGTGGCTGAGGCGGATGCTGTTGCTGTAGTGTTGGCATGACAGAAGGCATACCACCCACTGGTGTTGATTGTCTGCAAATATTATTTGGTGTTGTTGTTGTAGTTAATGCTGGTGCATGCAAGCTTGTTAGCATTGTTTGATGACTTGTAGTGGCTGTTTGTATGCTGCCCGCTGTGGAAGTTGCCGTTTGTGTTGAACCATTTCCATTTGCTGACATCTGCATCAATACATGGTTTGTGGCATAGTCATTTGTATTATTTCCTGCTGTACAAAATTGTTTAATTTTCTCAAAATCATCATTAAAGGCATTTTCTAAGGTGAGGAACATATCATCAACTATAAGGCTTGCAGCTTGATTGTTGTTATTGTTATTATTATTGGTATTTGGATTATTTGTGACAGGCGTTAGAGGACCATTTGTGACGGGTGAATGTGGTACGGCTATATGTGGATTATGGCCATTCGGACTTTGTGTATCATCAAACATTTGAGCAGCACTTAAAGATGTATCGCAAAAATTTAAACCATCCTAAGAAAATCAATTAATGCAATAAAAGTTAAACATTCATGTTTTGGTGATAGCTTTCCTTAAGTTCAAAAGTCACTTAAAAACTTTTTTAAAAGCAAATACGTATGGCTTTAGAAAATTAATGACACCTGTTTAATATACTTACAGCATCTACAGGAAACAATATCCTTCTCATGTCATCTTCTTTTACTGTTGGTGACGTGGACATTAATGATAAGCCATTGTGCATGTGTAGGCCCTTGGCATAACCTTTACCTTGTAAGGCGCTACGCAGTAAAGATTCTGCCGAGTTCTATGGTTAAAAATCGAGAAGAAGAACAAGGATATTTAATAAAGCTTAAAAAAATGAGTTATTGAAAGTTAAAAATACAAACAAAAAAAAAACTTAAAAGAAATATATGCAGGTTAAATTAAAGCTGGAAGTTTTTATACGAAATACCTTAAGGCCGCCAATTTTAAATGAATATTTTAAAATTTAATTAATTATCTTTGTTTTATACTCAAAATCGACTAAAATAAGTAATTAAAATTTTTATTATTTAACGACTTTTCATTGTAGATCATTGAGTTTGTAAACGGAAAATTTTTTTGTCGGGAAAATTATATATATATATATATTTTCATACAGCGAGTAAGTTTAAAAATTTTACAAAGCCGTTACATGTTTACAATGGCCGTTAAGCATTTTAAATTTTATTAATCAGAATATTAATTATTTAGTGGGAAAATTCGTAATTCTAATTCAGCCTAATGAAGCGGAGGTCACGGGTTCGATTCCTGCCTAGACCCTGGGTGTTTTCCTGCGGACAAGCCACAAGCTTTGCAGGTAGAATTGGTTAAAAAAATAAAAAAAAAAAAAAAATGTAATTTTAAATTAATGCACAATTCTTAGCAATTGTGGCAAGAAATGCTTAAGCAATTTAAATGGATGAACTTTTACAACATTAGATGGACTTTATTTTATTCTTTCTAATTTTCTAATATCCAAATAGCGTAAAAAAGTAATTGAATGAGAATTATAATGTGTATACCTGTTCATTATTATGATCTGTCATATGCCAATCGTTGTTGTTGTTATGAAACTGATCTAATTGTTGATCAATACTTAAAGCTGTTGATACACCATCTGCGGCATTCGAGACATTCCCAGTAGCCCCACTGCCCGCCACCGAAATGGTGTTTAACAAAGAAGGTAAACGTTGATTATTATTTATGCCACTACCACCAGCATTACTGCTATTCAGAACATTGGCCGTATCATTTGCCCCATCCTTACAGCCATCCGTACTAAAACCACTGTCATCGTAAGGATATTCCGATTTTATGTAACCCGGGAAGGTACCCAATAGACTATCCAAATCCAAAGTACTATTAAGGTGGGCATCTGTGTCTCGTTTTAACCACGGCTCGTTACCATTTAATACTGTCAGTGTATAAATTTGGCCATCTGTAGAAATAATATTCGAGATGGTACCATCACTATTTAATTGAGTTTGTGGCACGGGTGTTGAGGTTAATGAAGTTGAGGTGTTCACGGATGTAGCAGGTGTTTGATGATTATGCGGTGATGCGGGGTTAACATTACTGGTATGTAAAGGATTTAAAGTATTGGCAGGTGATGAATGATGCATTACAGTTGCTGAGGAATTATTTGAAGAGGCAGTTGTGTTTGATTGTTGCTGCCAGCAGTAACGATCTAAATCTTCGAAAATAGTAGATGTGTGCTCTTTGTCTGAAGTCCAAAACTGAAAGAAAAGAATATGTTACGATTTTCTTACATAAATTTCAACAGTTTTTTATATATATATATCAATAATATGGAAAAATCTATAAAATCAACACATTTATTTCTTAAATATTCCTCTATTTAACAACAATTGTTCCTGTCATGTTAAATGTCGTCTTATTGTGGAAACCATTAGTATATTCATTCATTGGAACAGAGCCATGCAACTAAGGATTTAACTGAAACGCTACCAATTGACATCTGTTTGATGTATTAAAGAAGTAAATACGAAAAGAAATTTTCTATGAAATCATCACAAACAAAAAGAAAGGCATTTCAAACGTGTATTACAGCATGTCATAGAAATTGCAGTTTTTAAACTTAAAGAAAAAAAAAAAGAAAAATTAAAAAAAGTAAATAGAGAAATAAAACAAAAAAAAAATCAATTCACTACCACCATGTGGACAGCAACATGATCTTTAAGTGGTTACTGAAATGCATTTTTATATTTCTTTTATATTTTCAGTTACTGATCATGTCAATAAAATCATACACGTAACCGAAAGGCACGTTATTTTTACAAAGAAAAGATATTTTTTATTTTATTTTTTTTTTTTTTTATGTATATAGTATACGAGTGCATATTTTTTTAGTTTTGGATCTCGCGTAGAAGGCACGGTTCGCTTAACAAGCCATACGGTTAGAAACAACATTGAACACAAAATATGTGTGTATAATAAAAATTAGAGCAAAAGTATTTGAAATGTACACATAAAAAGCTACACACACATACACTCGGGAACACTTTAGAAAAATTGACATGTTGTTAAAGAAAAGCTGGAAAAATGAATGAAACAAGGGCACGTGCTATCAGCAACAAGAGTAGAAACCTGATGTCTGAAAAGGTCATTTGTTAAGTTAACTTAGAGCTAGACAATCTATACTTGTCTTAAGCTCACGCCAGATATTTTCGTTTAGATTTTCTTACTACTCATTAAATGGCTTGTTGTGGATTCCTAATGCAAGCCAGTAGAAGGAATTTATTTTAATAAGAAGTTTTTTGAAACGAGTAATTAACTAAATAATTACAGACTTGCCACTTTTTATATCATTTGACATACTGAACTGCAATCACGTTTGTGTGTTATTTGTTATGAACTTTATTTTTTATTGGAATATAAAGATCTTCAATTTTTTCCACTATGCCGGCAATGGAATGCATTTTTAATTGACTTCAGCAATAATTATCTCAACCGAGTGCTCTCTAGTAAGCACTTTATTGGCAAAATATTACTGTGTTAATTACTAAAAAACAATTTCATAGGAATATAATAGTGAACTTGAGTATTGATAGCATTGATAGATCACTATCATCATTACTATCTTGCACTCGGTATGATAGCAAGGTGACCTAATAGCTGAAATAGTTCGCTTGAAATATCTACCAAAAACGGATTATATTAATTCTTTTGTTAAGTTAGAATGCAGAAATTACGTATTCTAAACTTAGTTCGTTATTGGTAAGAATATAAAATCAATTAAAGTAAATATTTTGAAGGACGTCCGTTAAATACTTTTACAAAACGCAAGTAAAACTTTTCCTAAAAGCCAAATGGAAAATCTCTCAATATAAATGCGGTTTATTTTATAATATTTCAGATGGTTCAACCTGCAAAAAAAACTTAGAAATAAAGATTTTGATTTTAAAAAATTAACTCCAGATATAGATAACATAAAAGATAAAGATAAACTCATCTTATTTACTTTAAAAGAAAAATAATATAAAAAAAAAATTTTAATATATATCATCATATATATGAATACATACACCATATATGTATATGAAAGGTTTGGCATTAGTTAACACGAACTCAGGATATCACTGGAAGGCGAGAGTTACCTGTGACATGGCTGAATTAATGGGGCTGCTTATAATTTTCCAAGAATTATAATTCCGAGGGAATCGAAAATAATTACACTCCATAAAGAAAATTCTCACACCAGTAGAGACCACAATTGCTTCTATGAGGAATTTTAAATACAATATGACACTGTATAGTGTCACTTCTGTAGGGACCACAATTGCTTCTATGAAGGATTTTAAATATAATATGACACTGTATAGTGTCACTTCTGTAGGGACCACAATTGCTTCTATGAGGAATTTTAAATATAATATGACAGTGTATATTGTCACTTCTGTAGGGACCACAATTGCTTCTATGAGGAATTTTAAATACAATATGACACTGTATAGTGTCACTTCTGTAGGGACCACAATTGCTTCTATGAGGAATTTTAAATATAATATGACAGTGTATAGTGTCATTTCTGTAGGGACCACAATTGCTTCTATGAGGAATTTTAAATATAATATGACACTGTATAGTGTCACTTCTGTAGGGACCACAATTGCTTCTATGAGGAATTTTAAATATAATATGACAGTGTATATTGTCACTTCTGTAGGGACCACAATTGCTTCTATGAGGAATTTTAAATACAATATGACACTGTATAGTGTCACTTCTGTAGGGACCACAATTGCTTCTATGAAGGATTTTAAATATAATATGACACTGTATAGTGTCACTTCTGTAGGGACCACAATTGCTTCTATGAGGAATTTTAAATATAATATGACACTGTATATTGTCACTTCTGTAGGGACCACAATTGCTTCTATGAGGAATTTTAAATACAATATGACACTGTATAGTGTCACTTCTGTAGGGACCACAATTGCTTCCATAAGGAATTTTAAATATAATATGACACTGTATAGTGTCATTTCTGTAGGGACCACAATTGCTTCTATGAGGAATTTTAAATATAATATGACAGTGTATATTGTCACTTCTGTAGTGCCCACAATTGCTTCCATGAGGAATTTTAAATATAATATGACACTGTATAGTGTCACTTCTGTAGGGACCACAATTGCTTCTATGAGGAATTTTAAATATAATATGACACTGTATAGTGTCACTTCTGTAGTGCCCACAATTGCTTCCATGAGGAATTTTAAATATAATATGACACTGTATAGTGTCACTTCTGTAGGGACCACAATTGCTTCTATGAGGAATTTTAAATATAATATGACACTGTATAGTGTCACTTCTGTAGTGCCCACAATTGCTTCCATGAGGAATTTTAAATACAATATGAAACTGTATAGTGTCACTTCTGTAGGGACCACAATTGCTTCCATAAGGAATTTTAAATATAATATGACACTGTATAGTGTCACTTCAGTAGAGACCACAATTGCTTCAATGAGGAATTTTAAATACAATATGACACTGTATAGTGTCACTTCTGTAGGGCCCACAATTGCTTCTATGAAGGATTTTAAATATAATATGACACTGTATAGTGTCACTTCTGTAGGGACCACAATTGCTTCCATAAGGAATTTTAAATATAATATGACACTGTATAGTGTCACTTCTGTAATAAGGAATTTTAAATATAATATGACACTGTATAGTGTCACTTCTGTAGGGACCACAATTGCTTCCATAAGGAATTTTAAATATAATATGACAGTGTATATTGTCACTTCTGTAGGGACCACAATTGCTTCTATGAGGAATTTTAAATACAATATGACACTGTATAGTGTCACTTCTGTAGGGACCACAATTGCTTCCATAAGGAATTTTAAATACAATATGACACTGTATAGTGTCACTTCTGTAGGGACCACAATTGCTTCTATGAAGGATTTTAAATATAATATGACACTGTATAGTGTCACTTCTGTAGGGACCACAATTGCTTCTATGAGGAATTTTAAATATAATATGACAGTGTATATTGTCACTTCTGTAGGGACCACAATTGCTTCTATGAGGAATTTTAAATACAATATGACACTGTATAGTGTCACTTCTGTAGGGACCACAATTGCTTCTATGAGGAATTTTAAATATAATATGACAGTGTATAGTGTCATTTCTGTAGGGACCACAATTGCTTCTATGAGGAATTTTAAATATAATATGACACTGTATAGTGTCACTTCTGTAGGGACCACAATTGCTTCTATGAGGAATTTTAAATATAATATGACAGTGTATATTGTCACTTCTGTAGGGACCACAATTGCTTCTATGAGGAATTTTAAATACAATATGACACTGTATAGTGTCACTTCTGTAGGGACCACAATTGCTTCTATGAAGGATTTTAAATATAATATGACACTGTATAGTGTCACTTCTGTAGGGACCACAATTGCTTCTATGAGGAATTTTAAATATAATATGACACTGTATATTGTCACTTCTGTAGGGACCACAATTGCTTCTATGAGGAATTTTAAATACAATATGACACTGTATAGTGTCACTTCTGTAGGGACCACAATTGCTTCCATAAGGAATTTTAAATATAATATGACACTGTATAGTGTCATTTCTGTAGGGACCACAATTGCTTCTATGAGGAATTTTAAATATAATATGACAGTGTATATTGTCACTTCTGTAGTGCCCACAATTGCTTCCATGAGGAATTTTAAATATAATATGACACTGTATAGTGTCACTTCTGTAGGGACCACAATTGCTTCTATGAGGAATTTTAAATATAATATGACACTGTATAGTGTCACTTCTGTAGTGCCCACAATTGCTTCCATGAGGAATTTTAAATATAATATGACACTGTATAGTGTCACTTCTGTAGGGACCACAATTGCTTCTATGAGGAATTTTAAATATAATATGACACTGTATAGTGTCACTTCTGTAGTGCCCACAATTGCTTCCATGAGGAATTTTAAATACAATATGAAACTGTATAGTGTCACTTCTGTAGGGACCACAATTGCTTCCATAAGGAATTTTAAATATAATATGACACTGTATAGTGTCACTTCAGTAGAGACCACAATTGCTTCAATGAGGAATTTTAAATACAATATGACACTGTATAGTGTCACTTCTGTAGGGCCCACAATTGCTTCTATGAAGGATTTTAAATATAATATGACACTGTATAGTGTCACTTCTGTAGGGACCACAATTGCTTCCATAAGGAATTTTAAATATAATATGACACTGTATAGTGTCACTTCTGTAATAAGGAATTTTAAATATAATATGACACTGTATAGTGTCACTTCTGTAGGGACCACAATTGCTTCCATAAGGAATTTTAAATATAATATGACAGTGTATATTGTCACTTCTGTAGGGACCACAATTGCTTCTATGAGGAATTTTAAATACAATATGACACTGTATAGTGTCACTTCTGTAGGGACCACAATTGCTTCCATAAGGAATTTTAAATATAATATGACACTGTATAGTGTCACTTCTGTAATAAGGAATTTTAAATATAATATGACACTGTATAGTGTCACTTCTGTAGGGACCACAATTGCTTCCATAAGGAATTTTAAATATAATATGACAGTGTATATTGTCACTTCTGTAGGGACCACAATTGCTTCTATGAGGAATTTTAAATATAATATGACAGTGTATATTGTCACTTCTGTAGTGCCCACAATTGCTTCCATGAGGAATTTTAAATATAATATGACACTGTATAGTGTCACTTCTGTAGGGACCACAATTGCTTCCATAAGGAATTTTAAATATAATATGACACTGTATAGTGTCACTTCTGTAATAAGGAATTTTAAATATAATATGACACTGTATAGTGTCACTTCTGTAGGGACCACAATTGCTTCCATAAGGAATTTTAAATATAATATGACAGTGTATATTGTCACTTCTGTAGGGACCACAATTGCTTCTATGAGGAATTTTAAATACAATATGACACTGTATAGTGTCACTTCTGTAGGGACCACAATTGCTTCCATAAGGAATTTTAAATATAATATGACACTGTATAGTGTCACTTCTGTAATAAGGAATTTTAAATATAATATGACACTGTATAGTGTCACTTCTGTAGGGACCACAATTGCTTCCATAAGGAATTTTAAATATAATATGACAGTGTATATTGTCACTTCTGTAGGGACCACAATTGCTTCTATGAGGAATTTTAAATATAATATGACAGTGTATATTGTCACTTCTGTAGTGCCCACAATTGCTTCCATGAGGAATTTTAAATATAATATGACACTGTATAGTGTCACTTCTGTAGGGACCACAATTGCTTCTATGAGGAATTTTAAATATAATATGACACTGTATAGTGTCACTTCTGTAGTGCCCACAATTGCTTCCATGAGGAATTTTAAATATAATATGACACTGTATAGTGTCACTTCTGTAGGGACCACAATTGCTTCTATGAGGAATTTTAAATATAATATGACACTGTATAGTGTCACTTCTGTAGTGCCCACAATTGCTTCCATGAGGAATTTTAAATACAATATGAAACTGTATAGTGTCACTTCTGTAGGGACCACAATTGCTTCCATAAGGAATTTTAAATATAATATGACACTGTATAGTGTCACTTCAGTAGAGACCACAATTGCTTCAATGAGGAATTTTAAATACAATATGACACTGTATAGTGTCACTTCTGTAGGGCCCACAATTGCTTCTATGAAGGATTTTAAATATAATATGACACTGTATAGTGTCACTTCTGTAGGGACCACAATTGCTTCCATAAGGAATTTTAAATATAATATGACACTGTATAGTGTCACTTCTGTAATAAGGAATTTTAAATATAATATGACACTGTATAGTGTCACTTCTGTAGGGACCACAATTGCTTCCATAAGGAATTTTAAATATAATATGACAGTGTATATTGTCACTTCTGTAGGGACCACAATTGCTTCTATGAGGAATTTTAAATACAATATGACACTGTATAGTGTCACTTCTGTAGGGACCACAATTGCTTCCATAAGGAATTTTAAATATAATATGACACTGTATAGTGTCACTTCTGTAATAAGGAATTTTAAATATAATATGACACTGTATAGTGTCACTTCTGTAGGGACCACAATTGCTTCCATAAGGAATTTTAAATATAATATGACACTGTATAGTGTCACTTCTGTAGGGACCACAATTGCTTCTATGAGGAATTTTAAATATAATATGACAGTGTATATTGTCACTTCTGTAGGGACCACAATTGCTTCTATGAGGAATTTTAAATATAGTATGGCACTGTATAGTAACGGGAAGGGAGGCCAAGAGGTGTCAAAAATTTAGCTTAATGGGTACTAAATGGCTATTAGTTTTTAAAGTTATTTTTGTAATGCAAAAACGAAAGACTTAAGCTACAAACCTCTATACGAGTACTGTGTTACTACACTGAAAGCTAAAACTGAAAAATGAATTCTTCATTTTATTTTATTTTAACAGTAAAATTAAAAACACTGCCAGTTAATGGCGCTCTTGTAATTAAGGTTTTTAAAATGTTTTTTTTTTTTTTGTTTCAAACTTGCATTGTTTCATTAAATACAATTCGTCATTACAAAATTCATTAAACATAACTTGGAAATAATCATATACAAATAAAGCAAATACTATTTCATACTGATTAGCAATTATTGCTCCATTATTTAAATATATTTTAAAACATTAAAAATGTTAAAGTAGTTTCTAATTTTCGTATAAAAAAAATTGAATAACAAAAATACTTGTTTTATTAAGTTAATTGAAACAGGTGCTTTTTTCTTAAATTGCCACATAAGACTTTTTTTAAAATACTTGCATAAATTTAATTTTCAAGTTATTTTGTTACTTTTTTTTTGTGTAACAAATACAAAAAAAATTGTATTATTTTGTTGTTTAATCAGTATTGTTTCTGATTTAGAGGCTTCTGATTTAAGTTGGTTCGTTGCCTGCTTAATAAACAGGATGGTTGTTTAGCTGGTATTCATTCAGTCAGTCAGTCAGTCAGTCAGTGAACCAAGTACTTACGAGTATTGTATTTGTTATTTTTTTGTGCTTTAAAACTTGTAATAGAGTCCATGTGACAAAAATATTAAAAAGTGTTAAATAGAAATATAAGACAATATTTTGCAGCTCAGCGAAATACTATTTTGTCTAAATTAACAAGGTGTTATTTAAAAACGTGCTGGGGATTTATAATACGTATTTTACAGATTGAGGGTACGTTTCGAAAATTATTTGGATTAAGTAAAATAAAAGTGACAATTTCAAATCAGTAGCATTATTAAATTAAAAGAAACAATTTTATAAACTGTTTCAAACACTTTATTTTTCGCATAATAAATACATGGCAAATATAGAGAAATTTTTTATGAATCGTAAAAAATATCTGTGCGACACATTATTTTTTGTTTTGATAAGACTTTTTAAATTCATTACGCTGAGAAGTATAGAGAAGTATAGAGAGAAGTATAAGTCATGTTTGTACTCATAAGTTTTATTTTTATTAAAAATAAAATATGTTGGCGATTTTGTTGGTATTGATAATAAATAGGTTTCCTTAATTCCTTGAAATGTTTCTATTAATCCCTTCTTAGAAATGTTATTAAATCGCGAGCTTCACAAAGTTTTTTTTGTGCTCTCTACAGAAGTGACACTACACAGTGTCATATTGTATTTAAAATTCCTCATAGAAGCAATTGTGGTCCCTACAGAAGTGACACTATACAGTGTCATATTATATTTAAAATTTACAAAAAAATATTTTAATTTTTTAATTTTTTTTTGTTTGTATCCGTATTGTTTGTATAAATAATTTTCTTATTTTGAAGTCAATGACAAAACTTACCTCATATAAATGCCGTAAAGCTCAGCAACTAATAAAAATTTTATTTTCATAATTTTAATACCAATATTAATAATATTAACATTACTAGTGGAAAATAAATCAAATTTTAGTTAGCACAACTATCCGTAGCCAACTATTTTCAATTTAGTGAAAGAAGTTGTCCTTTCAAAAGGATATAGTTCCTTTATATTATTTTCCTTTATATACATTACAAAATGTCTAAATAATCAATTAAATATTTACATTTTTATTTGTGTTTTTTTTAAGAAATTAAATATGTTTGAGTTATTTTGTTTAAGTCTGCAAGAGCAACATGCGTCATTAATTTATCGCTTTCAGGTGCAGACACTGTAAGTTTTTTTATAGAAACTCACAGGAGTTTTATTTACAAACATTTAATGCATAAATAATAAAAATTACACGCTTTTACTGTCAAGTGTCAAATGGCTATTCAAAGCTTAAAATAAATAAAAATAAAAACCACAACATAAATCAAATACGACATCTTTTATGATATACTGCCCATCGTAAAATATACATGTGTGTATACAAAGAATAAAAAAAAATTTACGCATACTGACGTGAGAAATATTTTTGGTTGGCACATCCAATGCGTAACTGCAAGAACACATTTGGAGTCGAATGGATAATAAGTTATTTCAAATAATTAAAAACACGTTATTGCTAAATACTAGGGGTATTCACAGTTTGCTGTAAATGGTTTGAGAAAGTGCAAATGTGAAATTTCAACAATGAAATATTGAAATTGGCATTCAAAATACATTATTTGCATTTAAAATACGTACTGATTTTTTTCCCTACATATATTGCAATTACAGCTGTAATATAGCAACAGCTGACATTTGCTAACAATTAATTTATAGTTGCCAAATAAACATCAATACTTTTTATATTAATTTTACACTTTCTAGTAATATTTAATTAATTAAAATAGTGCTCTCGAACCACAAATAGTGATAATTGCAAATGCACAGAACATTGAGCACTGTTACTGGCTAATTCCAATTGCAAAGGAAATTTATTAATACTATAATGGGTCTCAATACCGTAATTACTTAATAAAATTATTTATTTATCTACCACTTTTGAAAATATAATTCAGCAAGAATTTAAAGCTTTTTGAAAAGAAAGAAAAAATAATTTTAAGTTTTTTTAAACGATACTATTAAAACCACTTAGCCATTTTTATTCGATTTGTGCCATCTCACGTATGTAAGTACGTGAGGATTTGTAAGTTTTCCTCTAGACTCATCTTAAGCCTTATAGAATAAATTTGCATTAACTCGAATTTATTTCTGTTGAAAAAGAATAGCTTTTTTTGCGGAATACCTCAAATACAATATATTTAATTTTGCATAAATAATTTGAATTATTTGAATTTTTAAGCTTAAGAGTCTAAGCAGCTCTTAAATAAAATAAAATGGTGGCATGATTAACATGTTAAGTTTCGAAAAGATTAATAAATGAACTTTAAAATGAAGATATATCAAGCAAAGTTTTTGTTTTGTATGTTAAATTTTCATACAAAATCTCATTAAAATTTATATTTCAAAGTGTGTAACAGAAACACATACACCCATAACGTACACTGGTTTTACAAGAGACTGCAGAAGGACTTAAACGTTCCATGTGTATCAAGGTCATGGTATATCAACTCTATATAAAGAAGAAGGAGGATATCCTGAAATAAATATGTTTAATAAAAATATGTACAATGAATGAGAGCGAATTTTTTTTTCTCTAAAATGTATTTTGAAGTGTTTTTTTATTTACATGCGCGCATTAGAAGGATATGTTGTAATCCTTCCATATATTTTTTATAAGGAACTTTAAAAGTTTAGAGGTGAAAAAAGTCAAAAACTATCTTCATATGAAATAAAAAATTCTAGTGGAATATTTTGCCTATCACGTAATTGGAAATGGTTCATAATCATATAATAATATATAATAAGAGAGTCCTTTCAAGATATTGTTCATTCCATTCGGTTGCCTTCACATCTGGAAGCCAGCAAAAAAAATTTTTATAATTTTATATAACAAATTGAACCAGTTTTTGTCATAATTTTCCACTTTTCTATATAAAGCACTCAATTGACTGGCCATTAAACGCTGCAATTTTGGTTCCCTTTTTAATACACGCGATGTATTATTTGAATTGCAATTCAAAATTTAACACTACTGGAAAAAATATAGTTGCCACAATAAAGAAAAGTATTCCTCATAGTTTCATATCAAAAAATGAAATAAAAAACTTTTTTTTTGCCGCACAGCATTTGCGGTTCGATGAAATAGTATTACTGAACTACCAAACTTTTGATATGGACAGGACATTTAAGAAATTTTATTAACAACCGCGGTATTAGGGTGAAAGTTTACCTCATAGCCATGTAATGTTGGATCTGTTGCACTCGCAGAGCTACCATCACTTAAACCACTAGCATCATTGTGACTGTCACCACTAGTGGCAACGCTGCAGCTGCCGCCACTTCTATCCCCACCACCATCGTGTATCATTGTTCGGTCCGTGTTGGAACTGTGTTGATGTTGCTGGTGCTGTGATCCATGCAGCGTATGGCTACTGCTGTTGTGATGATGATGTTGTGGTGTCATGGTGTGAGAAGGCTGTGGCTGTTGTTGTTGCTGGTGCTGCTGCGAGTGATGTTGCGTGTGATGATGCTGATGATGATGCTGTTGATGATTGTGATGACTATGATGCAAATTAACATTCACTCCAAGGCCAATACCCATATCGGGCGCTGTAACAAAATCGAAAAAGTCTGCTTTCGATATATCTTCCGGACGAAAGGACTCACTTATATCCATGCCAGTGGATGACATTTCATCGGTGCCAATCATTTAGCTACTTTTAATTATAATCAAACAATAACGTCGAAGCATAAAACTGATTTGATACACAATTCTTAGATAAACGTTAAAAGGACCTGAAAATATAAAAAGCAAAAAACTCATAAAAAATCTAAAAATTATTTCAATACTTCAAATAAAAAAAAAAATTACTTGACATGCATTAAGATTAAGATTAAGAAACTACTGCTCATAATGGCCATTCGCTCTGCCACATTATCAGTGTCTTGATTCGGTTTTTTATCTTTCGTAATTCTTTAATGCTTTCAAGTACATTTCCAGCCTTTTACGAGTGTTTATTTTATTTTAGTTTTTCCACTTAACAGCATTATATTCTATACAGAGAAAAAAATACTTGAAATTTCAAAGTAAAACTATAAATCTTATTGACAGAAAAGGGTGACAAAGTGTAAACACGATTTTGTAACCGACTGCAAAGTAGGCAAAAAACTGCATACATTTCGCAGCACCGATTTTGCCACAATGATTTGCATAGAATGCACAACCAGATTGACATCAATACACAAAACTTTTTCGATATTTTGTCCTAAATTATTTAGTAGTTTATTTTATTCGTTTTTGGTGTTGAAGTTAGTTTTGGTTGGTACGCTGGCAAGTGCTTTAAGCTACTCAATTTGAGTGACGTTTGCTGACCAACTGCAGTGGGGCACGAATGCAGGAATTTTGAGAAGAAATGAAATTAACAAATAAACTGAGATATCGAAAATAAAATGAAATGCAAAAAGGAAACTTGTGACAGTAAGCCAAAATCAATTTATCTTAATAAAGAATAAACAAAAAGAAAATATATTTTTTTTTGTATAAGATATAAGAGCATTTGTAGCAAAAAATTAAACATCAAACCTTTTTATAAAAGTCTCTGTAAAAAGTGAAGAAAAATTTTTTAAACTCATGCCAAATTGTTGCACTCTGCTGTAGCATGAGCGGCCACTTTAAGCATTACTCTCCACAATTCCAAGCATACACATTCGATTTATTCATTCATACGGAGCGTTAAAGAGTAGAGTGTTTGAAATGAAGAAAGAAACCAGAGACGAAATTACACAAGCTACGAGGATGGTTAGAAAATTACTTATGTACACATAAACATATACAAAGGAAATAGTGAAAGGATAAAATAATTTTTCTTAAATTCATTTTAAGAATTTCAACATTTAAATAAAAGGACCTTTCACGCTCTGAATTAAAATATATTTATGGAAATTGACAATCCGCAACTACGTGAGAAGTAATAATTTAAAAAATTATGTAATTATGTAATACACAATTAGTAATACACAATCGTAGGATATGTCAAATGTGGCATATATTCTGAAAAACCGGGACAGTGTATCCTAAATTGCATCTGAGTGGCAAGTTTTTTTGACAAGCCGTACGATTTGCAAAAGTTTTTGAGAATTTTCATGCGATCAGAGTTGCTTGCCCAATCATTAAAGAAAAAAATTAGTTTGTATCATACTTGCATGATAGTGTGGCACCAGCGAAGAAAATTTTATGCAATTTTTTAAAATAGAATGGAATGAATCATACGACTGTGAAGGTAGTGAAGCATGACCTTAAGTATGTACCCGTTCCCCCTTTTTTTATATTTTTCCATATATAAATAAATAAAAATAAATAACTTTCTTTTAATATAAAAATGCATTGCTTTGACCCATTATAGCCGTCTTAAGCCTGACGTACTTGTAATACCGCCTTCTAGACAATAGCATGATAATTCCTTGATTAAATTTATTAAACAACCTCCTACGTTGATCTGCATACTTTTAAGCGTATAGAAGATATCTTTTTAATAGAAGATAATAAATGATATATCGTTTAACATAATTATATCAACAATGTGGTCTGAGCAGGTAAATGAAAACTTGGTAGCATAATAACATTTAGCAACTGAGTAAAATATTGCTAAATATACCTTTTATCACATCAAAGGCAGTAACTCACATACTTGTCACATAAAATTTAATTTTATATTATAGCAATAAATAAACAACCGATCAACAACCGATCAACAACCGATCAACAACCGATTACGTAACGGAATTGCGAAGTGTTAAAACTACTATTTATATTTTTTGGTTAGAAAGTTCAGTAGCACATTATTTGGAGCAAATTTTTTATATAATTATAAGTTAGCAGCTGGGCCTGGTCCACGTTCCTGGCCTAAAATTTTTCTTTTATTTTGAACTGCCCCTCGGAAAAAATCAAAATCAGTGTTTTTAGTTATTTATAATAGAAAAAATGTTACGTTGAGTCGATGTCGCGATACTTAACGCCGCCACGCGCCGATTAAGCAATCAACGCCTACAGCGCAACAGAGTACAGGGTTATCGAGCAAATAGAATATAGTGATATTTATTTAATTAATTTTTTTTTTTGGATGAAAATGGATTAAATATAATCCGGCATTGGGCTAATTAACGTCGATACATGCCGATTAAGCACCCAACACCTTCAGCGAAACAGAGCATAGGGTTAGCGTGCTCAAAAAAACTAAATATTTCTCAATTTGTCAAACAGAAACACTTCTCACGGCCCATACAGCATGCATATAAAATTAGGTCAAAATCGGTGCACTAGTTTTTGAGTTTATCGCTCACGAACATATACATACATCATTTTTATATACATATATAGAGATTGCAAAACAAGACATTATGTGAGCACCTCGTAATCCGAAAGATATTATTCAGGGTTTTGATAATTCGGAGAGTCTATCAGAAGTCCGCTTGCCTAACAGATAAAGCCATGGCATTGCCAGAAGAGATAAATGGTATTACCTCCTTCTTCTACTAAATAGCATTACAGAGGATACCACTTATGAGGCAGGGCTCATATTTTCGGCTTGTCTTCCGTAATTTATTATCATTTCTAGGATTTTATATAATAAAAAATCTTTCTAAAATTTTCGTGCGGAGTTAAGCCAAATATGAAATTTTAAGAATTTTAAACGAAGTAAAAGCTTTTCAAAGTTCTGGAGACCTAGATTGCTCGCATTGCTGAAAACTTTTAAACAATCTTGGCAAACAAAACTTTTAATTAAAATAAATATTTTTCTTCATGAGAACTATTTGCAGTACCTCTGGAATCCTGCCAGCGAAATAGTCACAAAAGAAATATAGAAAGATTTTATTTGAATTTTATAATCTCAAAACTTTTGTGCTTTCACTATTTTATTGGTGTACTGAAGTTTTACACGCTGTTAGAAAAGTTTCTAATGCTGGTCATAGTTTTTCACAAAATAGTAGAATTTCAAATCTTTTTGTATACAATTTATGTAAAAAATAACTTTATGATTTTTTTTATTTTTTTGTTTTTTTTTTTTTTTTTGTTGGAGCGCTATTAGTTAAGCTTTTAATTCTTTTGGCTTTTAATTATGGTTATTGTGGTTTGTAACTTATTTAAATAACTGAGTTGAGATTGTTACATAAAATTCACTGCCTTAAAAAAATAATAAATAAAATAAAATTCGAAGGTAATACTGAGTGGCTTAATGAAATTTTATGGTTTGACTTTAGAATTAAAGTTTTGGTTTAATTAAAAGTTTTAAATTCAAATTTTATTTAATGAAATACAATTTTAACTGTTGCCAGGCTTGTGACAGGAAAATGTTGCCGGTATTGAAAAAGGAAACTGTCGAAATATTTTCCATAATTTTCACGAAAATGGATTAGGTATAATCCGGTATTGGGCTAATAACGCCGCTACATACCGATTAAGGATATACATATACATGTATATCCTGCCCTTTGACCATTAGTTGCTTTATTTAGGACTGCCCTGGACAGGAAAATGTTGCCGGTATTGAAAAAGGAAACTGTCGAAATATTTTCCATAATTTTCACGAAAATGGATTAGGTATAATCCTGTATTGGGCTAATTAACGCCGCTACATACCGATTAAGGATATACATATACATGTATATCCTGTCCTTTGACCATTAGTTGCTTTATTTAGGACTGCCCTCGTATGTACACACTTCGAATTCAGCAATTGCATTTTACACAGTTTGATTAGTTGGTGGTGCTAATGCCGCTTAATGTGTAGTGTGCTTAAGCCGACTTCCACTGTTGCGGGTTGGACAACTTCAGTCTGATTGCATTTTACTGAATACCCATCATGATGTCTTGATGATGTTTGTGTTTTTCTCAAACTTGAATATTTTTCTTCTATGCTTTCAAGTTATTTCTTATTATTTTCATTTATTTATATATTTTTTGTTTTGTCTTCATATTGTGTTGTATGTAAGTCATTTCAATTATTTGGCCATTTTCATTACAAATTCAGTGTAATTGGATATTGTGGCCTGAAATCTGTCTTTCTTTATGCTGCTCTCAATAAAGACACTAAGAAAGATTTACAATATGTATTATTACAGCTGTAAAGCGATAGTGTAATGAAGTAAAAAAAAAAAAAATGAATAATAGCAACGTAAAATCGCGCTGATGGTAAGCACATTTCAAAAAAGGCGGAAGGTGCCTGTCATTTTTATCAGAGACAAAGTTTGATTGTTATAATATGCCTTATTAGGTAATGTTAAATATCATTGTGAAATTACAGAACACCATAAACACCAGTTGCGGTGTTTATGATTTTAATTTCCGGATTTCAATAGGACCACCGGTTTTTAGTACTTCTTAATTAAAATTATATATAGAACGTATTAATAATTTATAAGATTTTAAGATTTATAAGAGCTATTGATCAAGGAAGATTTTAAATGTAAATAAAATGAGAATTTAAAATCTTTTTTCTGCATAAATTATTTAGTTTTAATAAAAATACTAATGAATTTATTATATAGATAATGAAGCTGATTTAGTGATAAGAGAACTTTTAGAATATTAAAAAAACCTAAATGATATTAAAAGTAGTTTGTTTTGGAGTGAACTAAATTAAAATAATTAAGATAGAATTATTTTGTTTTCTTATTAGTTAGTTTCATGGGAACAGAAAAAGTTTATAATTTTGAACTATAGAAAGAATTTAGTTAACCCCCTAATATGACTTTACTTCATAATAGAAAATGTTCATTCTCTGTTCATTCATTCATTTTCTGTTTATTCTATTCGTTTCTATATTATTTTTGAAACGAAGCTGACACTCTTCATATGATCCTTTTGAGAAAAGCTCACTCATTGGTCTCTCTTATTCAAGTTAGTTGAATATATTTTGTGCCAAATTAATAATTAGTTGACTTTAATTTATAGTTTTATTTATTATAAGCTTAATTTCCATCCAAAGCAAACTCAAAATATTCATTTTATTGTATTCCATTACAGCAAATAAAAACGTAAATTATGTTTTAATTTGTGTCAGACAATGATTACTACGGTGCCACATTAATCGCTATCCCAGCGAAGCCATATAAAATATTCAATGTTACGCGTTAATCCTTCTGCATAAATTCAAATCAAATACGATATTTGCCTGTTACATTTATTTTCTTTTATTTATTTCATTATTTTCTTACTTATTAGTACTTAAAAGTGTTTAAAAATTGTTTTCCGATAAAAAAAAAGATTTTAAAAGCTCTAAACTAAATAGAGAAACAAAAATGCCTAATTTTAAGTATATTGTAAAATATGTTTACTTATTAAGGCATTATTAAAAAATATCATCTTACATGATAACACGAGAACTTGTAATCATTTGAGCAACAACTAAAAGTCCTTCATATTATCCTTTAAATGATAATGTTGTAAATTTAATCTTGATAGTCTCTTCTCTAGTTATTACATTTACTTCAACTGTAGAAATTTGTTAAAGTGTGGGGTGTAAACACTGTCCAGTCCAAATTTATCTAATAATTCTTAGGAGATGTTTTTCAGTTTCTACTGTTAACCGATATTTCATTACATAAATATATGCACGAGATGGAAATGATACCTTTTATTCCCAAACTATAGTAGATTATAAAAACTTTAATCAATAGTAGAGGTTTTGCGATGAAATTGATTTTTATCGGTAGCAGAAAAATAAACGGAAACGAAAAAGAAGAAAAAAATGCTTGAAATTTACTTGAAAAAGTGTTGCTAATCAATAAGGACTTTATTAAAACGCCAATTCCTTACTTTCCATTTAGTTGTCACTTCTCCAACCTTTTATTCGCAAACTATAGTAGATTACAAAAAATGTAACGAAGAATAGATATTTTGCGATGAAATTGATTTTTAGGCGTAACAGATAAATAAACGGAAACGGAGGAGTAGAAAAAAATGCTCTACATTTACTTGAAAAAGTGTTGCTAATCAATAAGGACTTTATTAAAACGCCAATTCCTTACTTTCCATTTAGTTGTCACTTCTCCAACGGCTGCAAATAAAAATGTTTAAAAAATAAATGGCAATTTAGCAATACGAGTATTCACTGTAGGTGGCAATTCTGTTGCAATAGTGCGAATGCAAAATTTCATTACTTTTGTATTAAATTACATTAAAAAAATATATATAATCTTTTGCATTCACAAATAAATAATAATACTTTTACACTTTTGGCTGACATTTAATTAAATTTCACTGTTGTCGCATAAGCATTATCGCATGGCATTATCGCCAGCTGACATTCAATTGCCAATAGAAATTAATTAATATTGGCAATTATTTAATAAAATTATTATTTCTTTGTCTGGCAGTATTAAATATTTTATTCAGCAAGAATTTACAGCATTTTCAGCCAATTGCAATGTGGCACTAAAATAGGAATCTTTAACTATGGGAAAATACTTACATATACAAATATTCACAATGAACTGCAAACTTAGGCGCAATACCGGAATTTATTCTAAGTAAATTTTCAAAATATAAATTGCTTAATAATATACTCGTATTAAGAAAATCAGGATTTACCCTGCAATAGGCATCTGACCAGTTCCTTATGGAACTGTAATCGTGCCACTTAGTTTTTTTTTTTAATTTATTAAAGCTAAACGTTCAATGTTGTATTCATCTCACGTATTTCAGAAAAAAAAACTTTCATTATTGAATGCTTGCAGAAATGATATGCCTTTTACCATACCGAAAACGCTTTTGCCTTTCACAAAATAATTAAAAAATCCAAAATTTTTTTTTAATACTCGTACTTCTATTTCTGTATGTCTGTTCAGTGTCCTTTACCAGCAGTAAATCTGATGAATTGGAAAAAAAACGTCATTTGTTTTATCAACACAATTGCCACAACGAAATGCAAATGATAGAAAACATTTGTTGTGATGCATGTACAACACGAGCGGAAAAAAGTAGCAAATTTGAAATTTATTTTTATTTTAAACAAATCACAACATGATGCCTTTTTTAAGCAATACAAAAAAAAAAAAAAAAAAAAATAATTCTTCTCTTTTCTAGGCAACAACTGCAACAGCTAATGATTATCATGATTTCGACATAATAAAAAAGTTTAAAGGAGTAAAAAAGGAAACGAAGAATGAAGTAGTACGACACCAAGTAGACAACAAAAACATGCAGTTAGTTATTTTGGTCAAAATAAACTTGTATTCCTTCGAAAAGTTGTATTAAAAAAATTACAAAAGCAACAAAATGTTAAACACCGAACAGCACCCACTTTCAGGGAGTTACTGACTACAGCTGAAGATAGCAACGTCAGCAGTGATGAGGCTGACGATCATGATGACGATGATGATGTAGCACCCACTAGCAAGGCCATTGGAGAATGAAAATATAATATTTTTTTTTTTTTTTTTCTTATAAACTGGCTTAAGACTTTCTATAAATTTAATGCAAAAAATAAAAAGAGCAATAATTTCTACGCTAAAAGATATTTTTTTTTGTGTGCTACATAAATGTAATGACTGTGTAGGAAAGTTTCCAGTTCATGATACATCTGACCAACATAAAATATTCAATTTTAATATTCAGAGATTTAAAATTAATTGAAAATAATCAAAACTTTTCACATCAAAGAAATTATTTAAGCTCAGTGTTACCTTCAGCTGCTTTCACGTCTAATCATCATTTTATACATATACATATACATATATATTTTTTTTTATATCTTTTTTTTTTTGGAAAAAATTCTTCTTTTAATGTTTTGTTAAATATTATAAAAAGCAATCAAAGCCACTTTTAATTATTGTTTTTCTTTATTTTAAAAATTACATACAGACTTTGTAATTTACTTTCGTAAACGCAATTAATCATAAATTTGCAATTTTCTGCAAATGACACGTTTTTCATGCAAGACTTTCTGGGCCGACAGGTGGCGACTTAGACATGCCCGTTTTGCTGCTTTAAATCTATTTAGTTGCAAATATTATTTAAAATAAATAAATAAATAAATAAAAATCAACCACACTGAAATCCAACTGGTTCATGATTTTTCTTGTGCAAAAGTGTAAAGTAAAAGATGACATAAAAATAATTAAAGAAAATTGCAAAAAAAAAAAAAATAATAATAAAAAACAAAATAATAATAAAACAAATAATTACGTTCATCTGTGTGGTGGCTACTTTGTGAGCCTCTTTTTCGTGCTTTAAAGCCAATTTTATTTGATTAATGACAACTTTTATTTGCCGACGTCAGGTGAGGACCTGCGGTTAGAAATTAATGTCGCTGGCTGTAATGAAAAAATGTCTGAAAGTGAAAACAAACAAGTCATACTTTAAGCACCAGCCTGCATAAAAGTCATAGTGAAGGCAGCAAAAGGTTTTTGGCGACTCCTGGAGCACATACTCGCATGCGATTTTCAATTAAAAATATTTAATTCTAGTAAAATACCTACTAGATACCTTTTTCACCCAAAAAAAGTAAAAAAAAAAATAAAATAATTCTTCTCTTTTCTTTTAAATTAAGAAAAGGATTTTTTTCAAAAATTTCTCCTCTTCAAAAAATTTTTTAGTTCAAAAAAAAATTCAATATCAATTTCAATACTTTTCAAAAATCTTCTAGACTTAAATGAAAGGACACTGATTTAATTTTTTCAAAATTATTTTTTTTTCATAATAATGAAATAGATTTTATATATTTAAAATTACATGCATATTTAAACTTTTCTATTTCGTATGCAAACAGAATAAATACAATGCTGGAGGAACGTTTTTGCTCCAAATCCCACAACTTTGCTTATTGATTGTTGAGAATGTGAAAAGCATGATTCTGCTGTCAGAACAGAAATGTCACTATTCTCAGCTGATTTTCTCATCTGTCAAATTTTACTTGTCAATATACCAGTTCTTTTACAAGCTTTTCAATACATAATAAGCTGCAGGAATTTATTTCAAATTTTTTGAAATATTTAAATATAATACTCTTTAGGCGATTTTTGAGGAATTTTCAATAAGTTTTGAAAAATCGTTAATATTTAACTAGTTGTCATTTTTTGAAGCAAAAGTAACTTGGAAAGTTCGTTTGTGGTGTCTGCAGAAAATCTTCAGAATAGTGGCTGCATTCGAACATGCCTAAAGTACCCGCGCAAAGCTTTGAGGGGCCATAAAATCCTTCTCCGGAATATCTTATTGCGTAACTACTTTCGCTTAATTTAGCGTAGAAAAATCAGTTTTCCTCACTTATAAATTTAACACGTGAATTTTTTTTTTCAATCTCTTTCTTCACGACATTCCATTAATTTATTCTATTAATTGTTAAGCGCAAAAGAAAAGACTCGTCAAGCGAAGCAAATATCAATTTATAATAAACTTTATGCAGCTAAAACCATTTTAAACATCTGAAAGAAAATATATAAAGAAAACTAAAGTAAACTATAGTTTCTACTCAATTTGAACCGTTGCGTTGTTCCCATAAAATTTTCCATTAACTTCAATAATTTAATTCGCTTCCAAAGCAAAAACAAGTTCAAATAATTTGTTAAGTTTATCAAGCAGAGAAGAAGACGCATATGAAAATCCCATATCAAAAGATCTGAATAAAATAAATATTAGTTTGAAATCATCTTCATCATCTTCATCATTAGAAAGACAAGACTTTGATGTGTATTTAAGAGTATTTGAAAATTAGAAAACAAAAAAAAGCTTTGCCTCTTGCGTTAAATGAACAGACATCAACACCTGATAGCCGACCAAAACAAAGCCGACCAGAAGCAAAATTTCAAATTTCAAATTTCAAACATGCACCAGAAGCAACAACAATACAAACTTAGCTGACAGTAGAAGGAGAATTACTAACAACTACAGTATATCGACAGCTACATAGTTAAGAGGTATTAGACGCCAACAAGTAGTGTATAGAAATCACTATTAAAATCGCCAACAATATTTTCACAAACGTACTCCACTCCACTCTAGATATCGAGGAAGCAAATATTATTGGCAAACAAAAATTTGTTTATTAACAAAAAAAAAAAAAAAAAAAAACAAAAAAAAACAAAAAAAAAACACAAAAAACACAGAAAAAAGCAGCAGAAATATTCATAGTAAATTGAACGTGGAAAATCTTTCGCATCTGGATAAAAACGCATATTCATTTACTATGGGACAGGAAATAACAAAAACGAGATAAATTATTTCAGCGGAAATCGCTGTTTGACAGTTTGCAAAACTTTTAAAAAAAAAAGCAAAGTTTTTGTAACACTTTCAAAGCAATAACTTTTTACCAATTTCTGTATTCTAAACAGCAACAAAAACTTTCTGTGTTCTGAACTGTAACAAAAACGCTCATTTACTTTTCTTTTCTCATTCAATTTAAAAAAAATAAATTATTATATAAACATTTTGAACATGACCATTTTATCCGCGAAGAAAAAAAATGTATACTTAAAGCTTGATTAATTTACTCGTAAGTCCAATACCCCGTTCAGACATATAGCTAAATGAGCAACTTAAGATTTTCCCTTCATTTAGCAATAAAATGTGGCTCTATTGGGTGCAAAATATTTGATTTATAAACTTTCTACTTGTTTTAAATTGCTTCAAAAATTGTGAAAACTTCCCATGGCAATCCTTCTGAGCTTTTGTGTAGGGGCCAATCAAATTGTTGTCCTTGAGAGCACTGAACGACATACAAATGACCAAGCCAAGAAAATTTGCTCTACTTGAGTTTTGAATGCAAAACGAATAAAAGTTAAATTGGCTGCAATAAATGGACACGATTTAAATACATGGCAAAATTAGCCGATTAGCCGATTAGCCGATTAGCCGGTAATATTATCCTACCTGTAAATATTTATTTCATTTTACAAACGCAAATTATTTTAATGATTGAAAAAATTATTTCTTTTTTGCATTTATATCATATAGTGTCATTATATGACACTATATGATATGTCATTATATGACATTATATGATATGTCATTATATGATATGCCATTATATGATATATATATATATATATATAACGAACTAATGAAAAACAATTATTATATAAAAAAATATATATATATATATTATATATACATATATACATATATTTTTTACATACCTATATACATATATTATATATACATATATATATTTTTTATATACATATATATTTTATAAAAAATATACATATATATATTATTGGACTAATGGAAAAACAATTATTGTATAAAAAAAATATATGTATATGTATATATATATATATATATATAGTATATAAGTATAAGTAAATGTAGATAGGATAAGTAAATGCAACATGATGTATAAACAAGCTTTGGTCAAGCTCATTTATATACTTTTTAAACCCACATTTTTATTCGTTATTGGCGGATAATTAATACGATGGATTATCTATATATATACCTCATAGATGTATATATTGTATAAGCATATATATTTACCTATTTTTAGAAATGTTTGTATATTAAAATTTTTTAAAATTTCTATTTTCTATACAATAGTATTTTTATACGATTTCTAAACTACCGGCAATGTTATTTAATTTTTAATAAAATAAAGCGGTTTTCTGTAAAATTATTCAAGATTGTATACCAATTTAGTGAAAAGCTCTGCAAGATATCGTATACTTTATGATGGCGAAAAAAGCTGAGATGTGGAATTCCTCTTGACTTCTGGCAGCAGAAAACTTATCGGTAACTTCAATATGCGATGCAAAAAAAAAAAAACGAATAATGTTGTGTCAACAGTCTGGCCCAATACGGTATTCTTCTGCCGGGAGTACAAACTGCCACCAGCTTCCTTTCAGATATTCATTGAGAATTTTTATAAAAAATAGTTTTCAACAAATATATTCTTAGAGTGGCGAAAGCTCCCCATGGCAGCGACAGGTTGTCTTAAAAAACTTTGACCAAGAGAAGCTGCGGAGTTGTGTCGAAATAAATAATAACCCAAACTGCAGCCTATTTTAACCTACAGTGCACTTTGCAGTACGAATACGAGTAACATCTTAAAATAAATGGAAAAATTACTTGAAAATATCAACCATCACTGGCAAGTGCATGTAAATGCGATTTTATAGCGGCTTCTTAAGCAGAAAAAATAAAGAAGAAAATACATCGGATGGTTGAAATTTTACATGATTTTTAATCTGTTGGTTGTTGCGTTGCTTTAAAAGCTTCAACATGCATGGCAATGTTGGCATACTCGCACATACTTTATAGTACAAACAAACAATTAAGCATTTATCACAAACACACGCACATGTTACAATAAAGAAACAAATCCAAGCCAGTAATTTAAAGAACCAGTACGTGTAGTACGCAGCCATCTTAAAAATCGTACGTTGTTTGATAAGACATTGAATTCAAATATTCCCGCATTCGATTTTGTTGTTGTTCATTTTTAATGTGTTGGATGTTAAGTCAATCGATCGGTTGATCGATCGATCGATCAGTCTACTTCGCTGGCCGTCGCAGCTTTTTTGTTAGGTTTTGGGTCGAGTGTTACAGAAAATGCGTAACGATTTATTGTTGCCACATGCGGTCGCTTTACGTTGCTGTCAATAATTTTTTTTCTTTGTTTTTTCATTTTCGTTTTTGTTGAACGATAGATTTTATTAATGTTTAATTTTTGGCCTGTTGTCGATATAATTTTTCAATTTATTTTAATTTTCCAGCAGATTTCTTCACTTCAACGTAAACGCTTTAATAGCTTTAATGGACATTTCATAGCTTTTAGTGGTACGCTAAAATTACTAATAATTTCATTTGTTATTAAATATAATTTGCTCAATAATTTGTTATAAATTGTTCGTACAAGTCAAGCCAATATTAAATGAAATAATTTTTTGTTTTCAAATCGAAATAAACAAAAGATCACACTCGTCGCCATATGTGATGACGTAGCAGTATGAGAATACGACGGTACGAAAATCACTGGAAGTTTTGTAGTTAAATTTGCTTACAGAAAAGAAATCTGAAATTTAATATTTAATTTTATTTTTAAAAATTTTCAATTTCATTTCGTGAAGAACATCCTGTAGATGAGAAATAATTTCTTCTCTACTCTTCACAATAAATTTTAGTACAGCTTTCAAAGCTTCCTACTGGCCCAGCCATCATTATTTTGTAATTGATTGCCAGCAATTATAGAAATCTGCTGTCTGCTTCTACAAATCGCATTGACAGTCAATACTTTATTTTTTTAACAAGACGTCATTATTTGACTACACGTAGAATAATTGCCATTTCCATTTTTCCGTTTTCTTTTTTTTTTGTATTGCTTCAATAGCAGATGATATACATATTTTGAAATTTTGGTTTTAAAGAAAAATATTCAGCTGGAACGAAATAGCATAAAAATAATAAAAATACTTTCAAGTTAAAAAAGTCAGCAAAAAATAAAAATAAATTTAATTTGAGACCAAATACTTTGCACTGATTTAAAGTTCTAAGCTCTAAGCTTATGTTTCACATAAATTTTGTAAAATTACAAAAACAAAACAAAGATTGGTTAATTTTTGCAAAAAAAATATTTCATAAAAATGCCTCTATTCAGCTAAATATCAGCTAAGTATCCTTTGAAGTTCAAAAAAAAATTATTAAAAAAATTGGGATTGATTATGAGTATTACAAAAATTTTCCAAAATCTATTATGCTTTCTTTTTGAAAACCAATTTATTTATTTTCTCACTTTGAATGCCATTTAATTTGAATTCCATTTCTTTTTTGTATCACAAAATTGATGTATTGAATTGAAAAAATTTCATTGATTTTTGGCGTTTTACTGCCAACTTTAATGCAATTGTGGCATACTGTTCCTGAATTCATATTATAAACAAACTTCTGTATAAAGTGGTTCTGATCATCGCACAGGACAATAAACACAAAAAGTAGATAATTAATATTTAATATTAGTTTTTTCTTTTTAGTTAATATTTGTGTACATGCAAATTAATAGGCCCTTTCAAGGACCTTTGGTAGTAACAACTTTAATAATAACAACTTTAGGACCTATTAATTCGCATGTACTCTGAAAGTTGTTAAGATTAAAGTTGTTACTATTAGAGGTCCTTGAAAAAGCTTATTCAGTCGCATGTACTCTAAGAGTTGTTATTATTAAAGTTATAACTATCAGAGGTCCTTGAAAGGTCTTATTAAGACGCATAAAACAACTTTCAAAAGTCCTTGAAAGGACCTACTAATTCCCATGTACTCAAATGATAACGAAAAATAAAAACTACAATTAAATAGTAACAACTTTAAAAGGTCGTTGAATGCATCTTGTTAAGGTAGTGCCATAGTAAGCGTCGTATGGTAACTGATATGAAATTAGAACTACCTGAAAATGGCATGTTAATTTTATTGTAAGCAGCAGCAATCGCATATTTTGTGATGGTAGAAATGAGTGTACTAGAAAGATAATTTTTTATTGCTTCCTCATTCTTGCTTGACCCAAGGGATGCTTTCGTTATATGACTAAGCCAGGACAATGTTCACACTTGCAAGACACGGCTCTATTTTCTATAATAAACTGTCACAACTATAGTTTTCTTCCCGTTTTCTACTAAACTTGCACTTTTTAATTAAATTCATTATATTACATGACCACAGTTTTATATATTTTTCAAAATTATTGCGCAATAAAAACCAATTCCTGACGTTATATTTTTTAATAAAAACCAATTGCATCCGGTTAAAATAAATTCCTATTCCAGCGACTAGTATTGTAGGAGTTTTAAACAAAATTTTGAATTTATTAAATTAATGGTTGGAAATAATTTTTTTTTTTTTTATAAATACTTTGATGTGTCAAATGCATTGACTTGACATAATAAAATAATAATTTGACTTAAAAATAAAAATTTTTTTTTTGTTTCAAAAAACTTAACTTTATATGTAATTTTAATTATAATTTCAAAAAACTCGTTTGTATTGAATTCTTGCGCAAATAATTAAAACAGCAACACACTTCTAAGAAGTTTTTCTTTTAAATTTAGTTTATTTGAATTGCAATCCGCTGTCACATTTTTTTAAAACCAAACAATCCAAATTTAGAAATTTCCAATGAAATGCAAAATTTTTAATTGCTTCGTGTTACTCTATTAAAAGTAAAACTCATGCCGCTGCCTTAATATGTAAATTATTGTCTACTCATATTTGTTTGCTTTCAACGCCGCCAGTAACAAATTACATCCGTTTTTCAGTTTTGCAAATAAAACAAAAAAAAAAAAACAAAAAAAAACAAAAACAAATAAATAAATAAAAAAAAAATTAAATAATTATAATTCTTGTTACTAGTCAATAACAAATAAAAAAAGTTTTCATGTGTAATTTATTTATAATAATTTAAATTTTTTTTTTCTTGCTTTAAGTCCACGTTTTTGTACTTTTTATATGTGAAACAATAAATCATAATTGGTAGCCGATTTGCCTTTGCGAGAGCTGGTTGGTACGAAAGAGTTTAAAATAAAAAGATAAAAAAAAAATTAAATGAATAAGTAGTCGTGGCCAAAAAACAATAATAATGGCAAGAAGGCGAGTTCAAGCAAAACTGCTTCGCAGTGCTTCAGATTGAATTTTAAGTAATTTTATTTTAAAGAGTGTTTACACTGGCCAACAGTTTGCGACTTATGGCGAATAATTAAATACGAATTTTTCAAATAAAATAAATTCTCATTTTTATTTAATTTTCTTATTATACATTTAAAACAAAATTCAATAAATAGATCATTAACCATCATTAGCTATCATTAATATAAAATATATTCATAGAAAATTTTCTATAAACTTTATAAAAATTAAATTATTTAATAAAAAAAAAACATATATTAAAAGTTTTTTATGAAAAATATAAAAATCTCTTTTAAGCTTCAAAGCGAGAGTTAAACAGGCATGAAAGAATCAAGTGACCACTTTAATTAATATAAGAGGGGAGAAATATCTCCCTAACAATTTTAAATTGAATGGGAGCTTTTAAATTAAAATGGTTTTAGTCAGCTAAAAAATATAATGCCAATATTCCAATACTAAATTGAAATTTAAACGCTGTTACGTTCTGCAAAGTCACGAGGAGTACGAGTACCTTCAGCCTATTAGATCGGACCATATTATAAACCACTATTATAAACAATATTGTCCGGCCCATAAAAAAATTATTTCAAATCTTAGGAAATTTAAAGCTAAATTTATTTAGCTCCAGCATCGTGCGTCACTCCGCAAGCATGTGAAAGCGTGTGACAAAAGACTTGGATTTGGTTATTGCCTAGAAACTGAGTGTTTTCTATAGGGGAGTTAAAGTTTTGCAAGGTTCTTTTCATGAAACCCAAGCAACATTTTAATTAAAAGATAGAAATTCTGCTTAAAGCCACAAGTTTTTAGAAGAAATAAGAACATATATAGTACTAAAAGTATTCCCCGACACAAATTATTTCGCTTTGAGTATACAAAAAAGCGTGTGTTAATCAATGATTGTGTTAAAACTTTACTTGAATAAATGCTATTTAATTAAATACTAAATGAGAATTACTGAAAAATCTCTATCAGTATACAAAAGCTCTAAGCTCTCCTTATTTTTTTTTTGTTTGGAAGAGCTTAAGCAAGTGAAAGTTACAGTATAAAAATACAGCAAATTAACTGTTAATACAATTCCTTCATTAATTCTATTTCATTAAAATGGGTTTTTATTTAAATTATACGTAAGATTGTATAACAGTTTATATTTCGTATAACCGTTTGTTTAAAGTCATCTTTGAAAAATATAAAAAATTTGATTTAAATATATTAGAATCACTTTATACTCTGAAATATTTCAATAGTAAGTAAGATTGTATAACAGTTTATATTTCATATAACAGTTTTTTAAAGTCAACTTTACACATTTAAAAAATTTAATTTATATATATTAGAATTTCTTTATACTCTGAAATATTTCAATAATAAGTAAGCTTGTATAACAGTTTATATTTCGTATAACAGTTTGTTGAATTTGAAAATTTAATTTATATATATTAGAATTACTTTATACTCTGAAATATCTCAATAGTAAGCAAGATTGTATAACAGTTTATATTTCATATAACAGTTTTTTAAAGTGATCTTTAAACATTTAAAAAATTTAATTTATATATATTAGAATTTCTTTATACTCTGAAATATTTCAATAATAAGTAAGATTGTATAACAGTTTATATTTTGTATAACAGTTTATATTTCATATAACAGTATTTTAAAGTCATCTTTACACATTTAAAAAATTTAATTTATATATATTAGAATTTCTTTATACTTTGAAATATTTCAATTATAAGTAAGATTGTATAACAGTTTATACTTTGTATAACAGTTTTTTTAAAGTCATCTTTAAACATTTAAAAATTTTGATTTAAATATATTAGAATTACTTTATACTCTGAAATATATTCAGTAATTTATTTTATATTTAATTTGCATCGCAGTTTTGATTTACAGGTAGGGAAATTCGAATTGGAGTTACTGGACTACCTATTTTTAATATTCTGTTGAGTATTACGTAAATAAAATATTAAAATTTAGTTTGTTTTGGTTGAAAAACCTCAATAGAAGAATGAAAGTTACATAATGAAAATATAATGTTAATACTTTATATTAAATAATAAAACCTCTGAAGCTTCCACATCCATTGCAGAATGAATTACACGTTTTTGGAATTAAAATTCATAAAAATTATTATTTAAATGTTTTATAAATACATTTTAAAAAAAGTTAAAAGTTAAACTTTTATTCTAAACAAATTGGAAATTATTTTGAGATTTCTTGAATCTTAAACAAGTTTTATAAAAAATATTTTTTAAGGCGTAAATTAGAATTAAAAACAAAAAAAAAATTAATATCATTTCTAAATGAAAATGTTATTTCATTACTTTAATAATGAAACTTTTAGTAAAAATAATGAAGGATATTATTTTAAAAGAATCCTTCAAACATTATTTTTTAGATTTTTTTTTTTTAATTTTTCGTATGTGAAGAAACTTTTATGAGTCCGTACTTAACTTATTATGAATGTCCGAAAGCTTAGGTAGACCCGTTTGTATTATTTGAGCACTTAGGAGTATTGAACAAGCCTAATATTAAAGTTGCCTTTAAACTTGACACTTAAAGCGAAATAACTAAAGAAATACAAGTTTATTGCTTTCAATGGGTGTTTCGAGAACATTATAATTTAGAATACAAGTTAAGAAAGCCTAATAATTTAAATTACTTTAAAAACTTTTACTAGTCAAGTTGGCTTCCAAATAATTAAATTACCTAAGGAGTATGTTAAGAAATAGAAACTGAAAATTAAAAACTGAACCGATTTAAATTATTTTCCTTGCATGTTTAAAAAAATTCAGATTATATTAATTTTTATTTCCTCTGCATAGAGAATAAAATGAAAACTTCAAACTGCATTGCAAGTGTAAATGCGCACAATAACATATATCTTTGATTCCATTTTATTAATTTAAACTCTAAATTTTATATTACAATGTTACGAGATTTATTAAAATTAATATCCGTTAGATTTTCTGCAGCAGAAACATATGGGGGCAAAACACATTTCAAATTGCCTTTGAACAATGTGTAGACTCGTATTATTGTTGGTGTATCTGTATCTGTATCCGCATCTGTGTCTGTATGTCTATCTGTATCTGTATCTGTATCGCGCTATTTAGTACGCTAATATTTTATTTCTGTTTTAATATGCAAACGGCCTTTAAAAGAATTTGAACACTCACGTTGTTGTTGTCGTGGTGCAGTTTGTGTTTGAATTTATTTCTTTTGCTCTTGTTTTTTGTATCTCTAAGCCACATTTATTAATTTTTTTTTTTCCTCAACTGTGTGCAAAAGGTAATGAAACTGAAAACAATGATAATCAAGCAACAAACAGCAATAATAACTAATAAAAATAGCGTGTAGTTTATATTAATAAACTTTTTTCAAACTTATTATTTTCATTTAAATAGAGTATATTGCAAACATGACAAGCACCACGTTGATGAAGAAACACACCTTAAATGCTGAATTATAACCACGTTAGCTTAACAAATGATTTCCTATACTCGTACTAAATACGAACAATTACAGAAATGAAAAACACAACTGCATACAGATTGAACAATTTAGCTGAAAGGAAGTGTGGTTTTGCATTTCGTTTCTTAGTCTCCTTTGGCGGCCAAGATTAGGGGAGTTACTAGATGATGGAAAGGATGTCATTGTCATAGATGTGTTGGCGATAGTTGGTTATTAACACCTTTTTAAACTGAAATGAATAAGCACGTGCAAAAGTTGTGGAAACGATTGTTATAACTTTAATGGAATATTAGAAAAAAATCTATAAATTATAACGAGATTAAAAAGTAAAATTGAAATTGAAAGTAAACTGAGTAGTTTTTAATATTGATACTGAAAATATTAGTGCTGACGCTTTTCGAAAGGGCCTGTTATACGTAACGATATTATTTATTTATATATATAAGCAATGTTAGATACACGTAAAATATGCCAGCAATTGAGCAGAGCAATCATTCAAACCTTCAGACGTCTAAAATCAATACACAAATTTCCAAATAAAAAAGGGTTAAGTTATCACGTCAATTCCGAGAAATTGTAAAGCATTCCTCTACGACCACCATTGGATAAACGTAATTCACACTGTAAATCAAATCTAATTTTGGAAACACTCCAAATAAAGTATCTACATTTTTTTCCTCTTTATAGAGGCCTTCTTCTTTCAGCAGATTACCTTTAAAGTGATAATGTATGCATTTGGGTCAATATCACGCCCTCACACACGGAAAGGAACTCCCCAAATGCTTTTCTAATAATCTGCTATATAATATTTTAATTATATAATAACAATAATAATAATAATAATAAGAATACAAATATTTTCTTAATCAGAAGTTAAACAAGCACGTTCAGGTCCAGTAAATATTCTGAAAATAATCCCCAGGTAAGCTTCTTAGATATGGACAACTTTTAGTTGAATACTAATAATTGCTCTTGGCTGAATTCGGTTCGTTATGCCACTACTGATAAGCAAAAATTTGTATTTAATTTCAATGCAAAATGATGCTTTCCAATGAAAACTATTTTTATTTCAATCATCACGGAATCATCAAAACAGTCGCAATTTTACACTTTGGTCAAGTTTTTAGCATTTTATTGAATTTTCTAATTTGGAATGCAATTAAAACGGTTGGAGTTGGACGGCTAAAAATCACTAAAAAAAAGAAAATTGTAATTCCATTAAACAATGATTTCTATAAGAATCTCTTTTACTTTTAATCAAGTTTTTAGCATTTTATTGCATTTTCACGTCTGGGATTCAACTTAAGGAGGAATTCCCAGAGAAAGGAAGGAGTTGGACGTTTAAAAATCACTAAGGTGGCTACTCTACAAAAATCGCAATTTTTTGTGTTGTTTAATTACTGGCAAATATATAAGAAATATACTCCTATTCTGAGATCAAAAATTAGCTAGAAAAAGTCCAGTCCAGCTTAAAAAAATTTGGAATTCCATTACAGGCTGACATCCAGAAGAAGGGCATCATCAAATCGAACACCTTTTTTACTTTTAATCAAGTTTTTAGGATTTTATAGTATTTTCACGTTTGGAATTCAACTTAAGGAGGAATTCCAAGAGAAAGGAAGGAGTTGGACGTTTAAAAATCACTAACTAAAGCTACCTTACAAAATTGGCAATTTTTTGCGTTTTTAATAACTGGCAAATATATAAGACATATACTCGTATTCTGAGATAAAAAATCAGCTAGAAAAAGTAATATAAATGCCAGTCCAGCTTAATAAAATTTGGAATGGATGAATTTCAGGAGAACGTAAGAGGCTGGGCGGCTAAAAATTTTTGGAAATAATACATTTTAAGTCCTGTTTTTAACTATTTATTGGCCGGGTCATTGCTGTACCATGACTCTTGAAAACTCTTCCGTATGTAGGTACTGTAGCCCTGCAGTCACATCCATGAAATTGTAATCATTTCATCATCCATTACTATTGCAAAAAAAAAAAAATTCTTTATATTCTTATTTATTGCCAAAGATCTAAACAACATTTTTTAATGAAAGTGGAACAATTGCTTTTCAAACGTTACACGAAACCTTCTGATCTTTTAATTCCTTTCTCTAATTACAATGTAATGATGAAAAATATTATACCACGACCGAAATAGAGTTTTACTTGAATTTTTCTTGATTTTGGCTATTTATTATTCGAGAGAATGATATAAAAACTCGATAATAATTAATTGCCAGCGCCTTCTTTGCACCAGAGTTAAGCACAAATTATTATAACTGTGTTATTAAGCTTTAATGCGCCTTTAAATACGAGTGTGTGTATGTTCAAATAAAAAATGGGCGTGTAATCAAATGATTCTTATATATTATTTTTTACACACACACCTCTACGCTTTTGAACATTAAAAGCAATAACACGTTTCTAGTAATTGAAATTTACCGCTCATTTGCAGCGAGATATAAATATATTTAATAAAGTATCTAAACGCTTATAGCGAACTATTCGCACGTACACACGTATAATGGCTAAATTATTTAAAGTTTATTTTCTATAATAATTTTTAATGCTAAATTGGCACTATCAATTTATTAAAAATAACCGCTAGAAAATATTAGATAAAATTATAAAATTCAAATAAAATCAAACAACTGCAATATAAAGTAGATAGAAAAACTTTGCACGAATATAAATTCAAATGTACGAGTATATTTTCATACAATAGGAAAATTAAATAAAAAAAACTTCCTATTATGAAAATATTAATTATGAGATTTGTATTAATTCATACACACTCTTTTATGTATCTACAATTAGCTTTTTATAATTGTTAATAATACATTGAATAATACAAAACAATTTTTTTCTATCTGCTCTAATTTGCATTATTTAATCGCAATAAAACACAATGCACCAACCGCCACAATAATGCATGTTCCTCAACGGATTGTGTTCACTACAAGTTGCACCCATAATTTTTATTGCATTTTAAAACAAAAACAATTGAATTGTTTTTTTTTCATACTTTTTATGTTTATTAAAATTATAGTTGAAACTGTAAAGGAATTAACTTAAATTATTAAGCGAACATTTTTCCAAAGAAATATTATTTAGTTTAATCTAGTGCTAAAACATGATCATGCACAAAGGTGCCTGCTTAAGCATGCCCAAATTAATAAAATTAAATCATGAAATTCCTAACCAAAAGTTTTTCGAAAATAAAACTTTGCCATTGTTTGCTTTGCAACATTTTGTAGCGACTGTAATGATTCTAACTTTGGATCACATATTTAGTGAGATCGATAAATATAAAGATAGAATTCTATAAAAACATCATATTCCAGCATAGAGGAAAGTACTTTGTCTCAAGGGAAGTAAATGTCTCAATCCGACATTTGGCTTTTATTAAACACTTTTTTAAACGTGAAAATGAGGTTTCCCTGACCTGATTAAAAAAAAACGAGTTATGGAAACCTATTTATTTTCATGCACTACCGAATACGTGGCGAAACCATCTGCGATAAAATAGAATGAGAGTAACTTGCAGATATGAAATCTTTGAAAGCGGTATAATTGCAACTTTTAGCTGACGGCGATGGGATTTTTTTTCTCAGGCTAAGAACTTTTGAAAGTAAGAAAAGGGAAAAAGGGGCAAAAAGAAGATAATATACTTTTAAGCTCGCTTGGTATCAGCTATTTTTGGGCACCAAACAGTGTTACTTTGCCACTCCAGACTGATTACTTACTTATTACATATTACTTATTTTCACAAGTGCTCACTAATTATTCCGTAACGTCATGATAACGCAAGATATATTGTCACACCGAAAAAACTACACGAGTGTTTCTATTTTGCGAAATAACTGCCAAAAGTAGGGTACACACATAGAACATGTCTAGTCGTGCTTCAGACATTTACTAGTTCTAACAACGATATAATAAATTTCTAAATCCCCACCTGAAATTCTGAAGATTTTTCCCATATCGCTGGATGTGCACGATAAATCAAAAGAAAAATTTTTGTAGCCAAATTATTCTGTATTATAGTAAATTAGTGTAAATTTGACAAATCATTAATTAGTGGCATTTTCCCCGTTTCTGATTTGTTATATTAAAACAAAAAATTAATTGGCCAATTTTTTTAAAAGGAAAGAACCCCGTTACAAAATAGTCCAAATCTTCCTTGTCACATAAACCCATCTTATTATTGCTGTTCTCTAGCCAGTGGGAACAATATAAGAGGAGCAACTCTGCAGGAACAGCTCATACAATTTTAACTATATTCATTCGTATATTTCAACGTAAAGAGGAACAATAAAAGATGTTATTCGTACAGCTATTGCTGCAAGCATGTTAGGAGTATAGACGCTGAAAAGTATTCCTAAAGTTACTTTTACTGATATCTTACTAACGTACATACCAGCGTAGCTGAATTTACGTTTTCAGTAAATAATTTAATACATATTTTTGGAGCAGTTATTTTCGAAAAAAGCTCTTGAAAGAGTCGTCCTACTTTATAATTTTGTATGCTATTGAAGAGATTAGATGCTAATACTTTAGCACGAACAAATTAAACCAGTTCCATTCTCATCTTATATAGATAGCAATGTCAGTTACTTCTTTTGTCACGCTGTAATCTTAAAAAAATCTATGCAAGAATGCCCGGCAGATTACGAACCGGGTTTGTTCATATTCGGAATACACTGTTAAATGCAGCTCAATTTCATATCAGTAACGAGATCTATTTTATTTTCTGTGAAAGTTTCTTCACCGCACCGATATTTTAGAGTTTCGTATAAATTAAAATCCCTATCTGAAATCGTCGTACAAATATGACCTCCTTCCCAGCTTTAGTGAGCTTATTGAGCAACCTGTTGAAATTCTTTCATTATGGATTCAGTAGGTATCATTAGCACACAGCAAATTATCTCAAAAAACGTAAAAATGCTAAAAACAATATAAACTAAAATTAAATCTGTTTCTGTCTAATTTTTGGAAGCCGATCAGAGCTCATCGTTTTTAAAGCTTAAAGAAACATATATAACAAAAGCAAATGATTTTTATTGCATTTAATAACAGCTTATTTGAAGCATAACACTAATTTACTTTTTTCAAAATATATTTTTTTAAAAAATGTTATTCCCATTATATTATTTTATACTTTTATTATAAATTTTTAATGTAAAAATTAATAAAAAAAAACAATCAAAATCTCGTGTTATCTAATGATTACTAAAAAAAAATTAATAAAAAACTCAAATTGATTCCATTATTGGCAAACGGTAAATTTTTATTTAAAAAAAGCAAATGTATTTACGTTGTGGAGTGCTGCCAATTAGAATATAAGAAAAAATCACTAAAACAAAAGTCGAAAGAAAATTTTTTATGGTAAAGATATAGATGAGGAATGCAATGCTATCTTCCAAATAAAATATGTATAAAATTTAGTTCTTTTTTATCAAAACGTATCAATTAAGAAAATTGTGAATAATAAAAAAATATTCAAAATATAAAAAAAAGCTCTTTGGATTCCCAAAAGTCTTTTTAATAGTCTTTTTTTAATAAAAAAAATATATATACATATAATTTAATATTATTAAAATAATTTTATCAAATATTAAATTAATGTGACAATAAAATATCAATAAGGTATTTTCTTTTTTAAGTCGTGTGCTTTCTTTGCTGAACAGCCATCACTATAAAATAAATTTGCATATAAAAAGCACAAACTAAAAAGATTGTTTGCTAGTCTGTGGAAAGTAAGCGGGCCTTATGCATTAATTAGGGCGGGAACTCCGTAATAATAATTGTCGACCTTGCTTTTTACTAATAAGTTGTCTCTCTCTCGTTATCTGTAGAGCTCAACCGGTAGCATTTCTTAAATTAAATGAAATACTGTACTGTTAGGGCAGTACAAATGAGTATGCTAAATATACCACATTTACCACTTTTACCACATTAGTATTTTCATTATGAATACCCCACTGCCGCAAAGTAAATATAATTTTTATTTAATGTTTTATTAATATTTATTTAATATTATCACACAGCCTGTTGCAAGCTAATGTTATGCGAATCACGATCATATTATAATAAGAATCTAGATTTAAATTTTTATATATTTTATAATTTTAATATTTTATATATTTTTTTTGTAAATTTTGTAATATGGATGTTAATCCAAATACAGCGATATTATATAGCAATGCCCATCTTATATACCAGTGCCCATAATTTTTAAAATTAATTCTGAAAAACTTTACACATTGAAGTTTAAGAGACAGAATCGCCTCATTAACATCTTCCCTTGGATTTTGAATAAAAACGTAATGAATCAAATAACAAATCTGGTGTGTACAATCAAAATTTCTTATATTAAAATTCCAATATGTATATAAAGTATTAGAAAATATTCCATAATTATTAAAGGACAAACTTGCTATTTGGTTCAATGTCCACTGATGGGTGCTAAGCCAAAATCATCATCATATATATACATGTAAAAAAAGCTGTGAAGGGTAGAAAATATAATTTTTTATTAAAATTAATTTTGTTAATAGCAAAAATATGCTTGTAGAACAAACTATAATGTTTCAAGTACATTCAAATTAAAAAATTTAAAATAGTTTTAATTTTCAATGTACATATTGAGAAAATCGTATTACAAAGGTTTCAATAGTAACAACTGATTTCAACAGATAAAAATTATTTAAAATAGATATATGAAAAGTTATTGCTTATAAATAAATTCGTCCTTGTTATATTAATGGTTTGCTTACTATTTGTATTATATAGACATAATAACACATCATGGCTAACTGGATCATAAATAGATTCTTCATAAGTTTATATAACGAAAAACAGTTACGATTAAGCAAATATATTGATGTAAATAACTAATAAGTAAAGTAATAAAGCGAATGTCTACAAAAAAAATTAAAAATATTAAAAAATACTTCAACAACAAACTTTAAACCATAATATTTTTATATACAAAAAAAAATATATATATATCTTTTTACAAGACAGATACTAAAGAAAAATTATTTGCAGTAATAATTTTAAAACACTAAAGCATTCTCTGCAATAAACCAAATGAAAAAGCATTAGGCCAACACCTTTTATATGGTAAACAAAAAAAAAAAAAAAAAAAAAAAAAAAATGAAATAGTAGACAAACTTCAGTTGTACGGGCATCAACCTAAAACAAAAGACTTAAGCAACATACACATAAAACCTAAAATAACTGAAACGTTTTAGTAAAAATTTGTGCAATTTAAAGGAAAACGTTAAAGCATATTTCTGGCTTTTGTTTAAAGTTAAGCAATTCCTGTTACTCAAAGATTAACTATCAGTAAAGGGTTCTAAAGTCATCTTTGTCTGAAAACTTAACGAATATATTTATGTTTAGAAAAAAAAAGAAGAAAGACCTCAGCGAGCTTGGTTTTCCTTAAAAGTAACCTACATGAAATTTATGTCTTTTTTGTTTCGTTATAAAACAAAAGGCAACAAAAAAAAAAGAATAATAATAAAATATAATAAAATAAAAATGGTAGAAAAAATTTAACTGGCATACAAACAACCGCTTGTTTTTTGACTCTCACTATCATTTGTATCATTATTATGCTAATTTGATGTAAGTTTTTGTTTGGGTTTTCATCACCAACTAACAACCACTACCACTACCACCATCACTGTTGCGATCATAATGATCACAACTCGTCGTCATCATTGTTTAAGTCATCATTATTGCAGTTGTAGATATTATTTTGCCGTAGTTTTACTTTTATCCATCGTCGCCGCAGTCGCCATCATCATTATCATCACATAGTTTTATAGCTGTGAAATAGAAAAACGTGAGTTTCACTTTTCATTTTATGGTAAAAAGCAATTTGCTTTTTTATGTCGCTGTGTATATCAAAAACTTAACAAGTAGACAACAAACGACAATAGTAAGAAAACCGAAACATAAAAAAAAAGAAAAAAAAACCTGAGAATACATCCTTTATTGAAAGTAGTTGCAACAGAGAGCAGCAAGAAAAAAATATAACTAAAAATTAGCATTTGTAATGAATGAACAGCTAAAGTTAATGTTACTTCAACGGCTTTGTTTTTCCTTCAGTATATTTGTTTTTAAGTTTTGTTTCTCGACTTCATGTCACTTGGGCTTTAAGTTTAGCAATAGCGTTTTCTGAACATTAACCCTTGTTTGGCTGGGAAAGCCAATCATTCAATTAATTACATTCAATCCCTGCAATAGAAAAACCAATAGCTATTTAAGGAAGTGATATAATTTAACAACACGGTTATTATCTTTTGAAATTGTTTATTGAATTGTAAATGCTGGAAGAGCTTTTGAAATATTGGTGTCAAAAAAGCTTGTTATGCACTTCTATTAAATCAAACATTTTAATTTCATTTTCAGTATTATAAATATAACAATTATATAGTAAAATTAGTAAGACCAGCTCGTGTGCTCATGGACCGCATTTTTCTAACTCAGCTATGCAGTTTGTCTATTTTTCATGGTCTTTTGCTTTTCAAAAGGGATTACTTACATTTTGAAAAAAATTACGATTCCGTTCATCAAGTGTGCTCCTGCTGCATCAAATATCTATTGCATACATTTTATTGTTGTTTTTGTTTTATGTACATTTAGGAAATCCTTTTTAAAAGTAATATATATCCAGATCAATTATTCAGCTGATGATATTATATTCCCCCCCAATACATCGCTAGATTGCAATTATTTACCATATAACATTAATTTAAATCAAGTAGGTACTTCAGCTTTCAGTTATAGGGGGCAATCTCTCAGGTAGAAAATTATACTTGATAAAAAATATGAACCGACTTTGAATAACAGTTATAAGATAAAATGTTTTTTACACATCTATTTAAAACACTTATTTGTTTATATCGGCACCATAATTGTAAAAAGGCTAAGTAAATCGTATATGTAACCTTTTAAATCTGGTATTTTGTTTTGAAATATTTTTGGTTCCAAATCATTTCAAATCTATTAAATCCACTTAAAAACAATAACTTCTAAATCTATTCACGATCAAAGCTATAAATGAAATTATAGATTATTGGCTCCTCGGTGGTGCAACTATTAAAATTACAGAAAAATATTTATATTTTTCTCCTACTTTTTCTTTTTTACAAGCATTTATTATATTTCTTTTAAATTTACAAATTAAAAGGAATTGAAATAATTTAAAACAACACCTGAAAAATCATAAAATATAATTTATAATACATTAGGCTGTGGTCATGCATGGGTTAATTAATTTATATTTATTATTAAAATATTTATTTTATTTCGTTTTCCATCACTAGTTGTGCAATTAAGTTAAATCTGCATCAAATTGTATTTTAATTAATGTTAAATTAATTACCTTAAGTAAAATAAAAAATGTTAACACTCTCAATAAGGAAGACTTAAGAATACTCTGTCAAATTATTGGAATTTTTTATTGCCACTTTGCAAGCAAGTATCAGATGATATATATATATGAATCAGTATTCCAATTCACTATCGTAACGAATTGTAAAAGGTCAGATTTAATGATAATTATATTCTTTTAAAGCAAAGACTTTGTAATCCAGTAGCTTCTCCTTCTTATCAGCATCGTTATAAGTTTTTATCAATTTCTGTCAGTGTGAAGATAAACGAAAAATAAAAATATATACATACATATATATAAAAAATAAAAAGTTTGAATTAATTTTAGAAAAGATCAATCTAACAAAATTTTTATTTATTGGCTTGTATTCATTTTCTTATGTTTAGAAAATACATTGTCTTATCATAGGAAGCCGACAAGAAAAATTCATAAAAAAAAGTTATTAAAATAAAAGACTGATTTAGATATATATACATAATAAAAAAAATATAAATATTTTTGTTATATTTAAATTTAATAAATAATATAAGTGCACAGGAAGAAAAAAACTATGTAATTAGAATTTATTAGAAGCGCTTGGCTACAGATTTGTGCCACAACACACTCTCACAACTTGCTATCGATAACAATAACAACGGTAAAGCGATTACGGGAAGAAAAAAAACAAATACAGCTTAATGGCACTGATAGCGCAACTCGTTAATGAATTGAACATTTTAAAGAGTTTTATAAAATTCCTCTCGTTTTATCGTAAAAATGGTAATTAAAGCGTAAAAGTAATCTTTTCAAATCCGATCATTTGTTTTCTAATCATTAGCTTGTGATGTGTATGCTGAAGCTAAATATTTAAACTCCTTTTGATAATTTGTAAGTTTGTAAAATTTATAAATGGAATACAAATAATTTAAAATCTTATCAAAACAATTCTCTATGCCGTAAAGGCAGGCTTAAACCCTCGAAATTTGTCAGAGAAATATAGAATTATATTTTTTATTTCCTTAAAATGTGTGTCTCTACAGAGACCTTCAGTTACATATATTATACTATTGATGGCAAACCTTTTATTCTTATATTTAAAAATATTTAAAAATATTTCAAAAAAAGAAAAAAAGCTTTGTTGTTAAAGATTAAATCCATTTAACTTTATTTCATTTCATATACCATTCCCATTGAATTGTCTTGAAACATTAAGTTACAAGACGATTTTATCATAAAGATACTGCAAAAATGATCTCATGAATTCTAATCTCTTATGCGTAACAAAATCTACTTTTGCTTATTTAAATTCTAATTAGTTATGCTTCTTAAATTAAAAAAAAAAAACCATCTTAATATTCAAACACTTAATTACCTTTTCCCCCTGAGCGACGAAAATGAAGAATTCTTAACGAAAAGTAATTAAGTTGTAAAAGACAGTGCCTTAAGGAATTTAAAAAAAATATATATATGTATATAAACAGCTTCATGAAAAACCGATTTAGTTTCTAAAAATTATTATTTTTTAAGATTTATAAATTGATTTATTGTTGCCAAGATCTATTGTTAAGATCTCTGTATGGGAAAGAAACTGTTACGGCCAACGACAGATATTGGCTGGTTAATAACAAATTTCCTCATCTTTTAATTATTTCATATTTAAGCATTACTGGAGCAGCTTAAATACTTAATTATTATTTACTACTTATTAATTATTATTTTATTAATTATATCTTATTATTATTATATTTATTATGAAACAATAATAATAGATATTTCCGTTTATTCCCAATTTCTTGGCAATAATTAAATAAAAGATAAATTAAATGTACAAATAAATTGATTTTTATTGTTCTAAATTTTAAAAATACTTTTCATATATTTCATTTTATATATGTAAACGCATATATAGTATATTTATAGTATTAACCATATTAAATGTGGAATACATGAACTAAAAACCTGGTTTTTTTAACAATTTTATCAGTTACTAACTTGTAAAGTGCAATGATTAAGTTTCTCTGTACAAGTAATGCTACAAGTAATCAGGAATTCTATTTCTATGAAGTTCTGGTTTCACTATCCCACAGAATATTAACACATGCCAATGCAGCAGAAATTTGGCTTGTATTATGAAAAAGTATTACAGTGCAATATAAAAACGTATTATTTTTTTGGCAGTTGAATACTACTTGCAAAAGTTTCACAAAATGATAGATTTCGTCTGATCAGGGTTGATTTTACTTATTTTTTTTATTAATTTTAATGTTTATACTGAAAGTTGTAATATATAAATTTTTTTTTTATTTTTTTAATTTTTTTTATTTTATTTTTAATTTGCCTCTGTTACAGCACCAAATGGAATAAATTACAAGCATGAAACATATGTTTTCGTAATACATTTAAAATATGATGCAACACCATATATGCCATTTTTATTTGATTTCATAAAGTATAAGGCTTATAAGGTATATAGCTTTGTGTGAATGAGTCGTTCGACTCTGCGGTATAGTGAAACAAGGCTTTTACTTAAGTAACGCTATTTTGATGAGATTTTTTAAAATAGTAGGGTATCACTTTCTAGTATGAATGAATCGTAGGATTTTAAAAGAAGCTCTTGGGAAATACAAAGAAATCATGAATATTTGGAGTTGTCAACAGAGTCTCAGCAAATCAAATCAAATCAAATCAAATAAAATTAAAATCTTTAAATAAGTAACCTAACTAAACAGTTTTAAATCTTAACTGATTGGATCTTTTCTTTATATTCAAAGATTTAATTATTATTAATTTAATCAAAGATTTACTATAAAATCAAAGATTTAATTAATTCAATTTTAATATTTTTCCTTGTGAACCATAGAAAAATTTACCAATTATGTGAACAAAAAAAAAAAAAAAAAAAAAAAAAAAAAAAAAAAAAAAAAAAAAAAAATTTCTTCTTAGAACTATTAAAGGGATATACCAATGAAGTATACATGGAAATCAAGATTGTACCAGTAACGAAACAGTCAATTTCAATGCACTCGGTTTCTTTCGCTCTTCCACATTGGCTGATACTAGTCAGCTCGACTAAGAAATAAAGACGGGGAGAAATAAATTTATAGGCCGCATTACTTTGTATTTTACATTAGAAAAAATATTCTTAAATTTAAATACGCGATACACTTATTTTTTATTGCTGTTCAGAAATTTTGGTTTCCAAATTACCCAGGAATATATTATTTGATTGCCTTCGTGCATTTCAGCATTGAAATTTTTATAAATTGATTGATTAAATTTTATTAAAAACAATCAACAAGTAATTTTAAATAACCTAATCGGACATTTAATTTGGCATCTGGTTTTACGCTTGTAAATAACAGAACAGATTAATAACTCTTATTTTCGTCTAGGCGAATTTAAATATAAATTAGGACTTTTTTTTATGGCCGCTCTTTACAATTGTAACTCGCTATGGGTGGGAAATCGCTGTGTATTTTGTCTGTCAGCTGCGCGCCGCATTTATCGCAGTGCCAAACGCCCACAACTACATTGAGGTTGTCTGTAGATTTTTGTGATTTGTTTAGAGGGCCTTGTCTGTTTAAAGTAAATCATTATTTGTGTATTTTTAATTTTTTCTTAAATATTTATTTAGTTAAAGTCGTGATTTTTACTCTGAATGTTGTTCATAATAAAAATCCAATGAGATTAACACAATGAATGAAAATATAAATTTTGTTGTGCCGTTTCTAATACTACCTGATTGGCTGCTACGCTGGCAAAGTGCCAGCATAAGTTAAATGAAAAAATTTAAATTTGACATAACTGTCTATAGCGTGATCGCTTAAAGGGTCTTAATTTTTCCTTTGAAATTTTGCAAGTATCTTTTACGTGTTTTTTTTGTTCTTTTTTTCTTTTGCATATAATTAAATATTTCTTGTCAGTTGCAAAACTCGTGTTTGTATATTTTATGATTCAAACATATACTCGTTATCTATTGTTAAGTAAAATATTGTTTAACATTTATGCCAAACTTAGTGGCAGTAATGTGTGTGGAGGAAAGTTAAAGGTCAATCAGTGTTGAAGGCTTTGGTGTGTCACTGTATTGGTAAGTACACTCGAAAAAGTACTGAACTAAAAATTGGAATAATTTACTCCCATTATATTCGAAATGGTTATGTTGGGGCTTTGAAAAGGTAAAAGTAGAAACCAAATTTCAGTAAATACTTTACAATAGATCAGTAAGATAAACAGAGAACAGTAAACAATAATTGGATTCAGAGGGAAGTATCCTAAATAACCGAGCATTGGTGAGCTTAATTCCGCAACAATTAAAGTTCAATGCAGGGAACTATTTGCTGATTATCTCTATATCGCTTGGATTCCATTATAATTACTTGCAAAATATAATTATTCTAGCCCAGATCAAGTAGGCAGGATTGCCAGCTGGTTTCCAACTATTAAAATTGTATTAAATCTATCAGGACTACTGCAAATTGTTTTTCGATATAAATTTTTAAATTATCTTATATATTTATCACATAAATTTTTAGTTATATGGGAATGGACTCAGCCCTATATTATTTTTGATTCACATTGTGTTTTTTTTTATCTATAACTGCAATATATTTAGATTAAAGATGAAACAATGCTAGTTTGGTTCGATGCTGCATATGATATATGATATACATATATCGATATCAAAAAAAATCAGTTCACTATGTGAACCGCTTTGGTGACATTACCTATAGTCAGTAGGAGTTTTCTTCATTATCAGCTTAAAATAATTTGATATACAGTCACTTATATTGCAAGAGAATCGAATAGATGTTTTAATGACGGATAAAAAATATGTTTTTGTTTAAAAAATAATATAATTTTTTTTTTCTGTAATATCATCTTACACCATTAGCCCATCGATATAGAAATTTTAAATTAATTACAGTGAAACCTACAAATAGTGTACACCCCTTCAGGTGGACAACTCCCTTCAATGGACAATTATCAATAAAAATCGAAAATCCACGCAAGTAAACCTCTCAGGAGCGCACCCTCTCATATACGGACATGGACATAATTTTGAGCGTTATTTGGTTCGAAAAACCTCTAATATGTGAACAAAATATAAAACAAATTATGAAAAATATTGAAACTAGGCAAAGAGTTTTATGTACTATGCATAAGATTCTGATAAAGAAAACTGGGAAGAGGTACCTAATAAAGTAACAAACGTTACAGAAGCTTTAAAATATCTCCATAATTTAAAACAATTTTTGTAAACAGATTTCAAAGGTTTTAACTATGTAAAAAATTTAGAAAGTCATCCGCAAGATGACGCCCGGTTGTTGGGAAACAAGCGAAATTGCGTCAAAATACTATCCACCATTTTTTTTTCAAAGAATACCTAATGTTTTATCACAGTTATTTTTTTTTACTTTCTTTAAAGCATATTTTCTGATCTCAGAATAAATTAAATTAGTTTCTTTGCGTTTATTAAAAATAAAAGATTACATACATAAAAAAAATTTTATAGCTTAAGATTTTTTATTTCACCTCCAACAAGTGGACACCTACCTACCATGGACAAAAGAGGCCCGACCGTAACTGCCCACTATTGAGAGGTTTCACTGTATTATATTATTAAGTATTAAACTTATTTCAATCATTTATATTTCTATATTTATCTGCGATTTTTCTTAGATAAGTTTTAATTAAGCTGAGTTTTTTTCAAGTGGAACAGATATTGTTGCCGCTTTGGTTAGAATTTTTGCAGTGTTATGGTCTCGGAAAGTGCAATCATACAATAATACTTTAATGTTCAAACCGGATTGTACGTCTAGTTCTTTAATCCAAAATTTTAACTCAATACAATAACTTTCATCGTTTTATTTACGGGTATGGTGGAAACTAATAATTATTTTAAGCGAAATTTCTATACTTAATATACTATACTTATACTTTTAATATTCAGCTCAAACTAATTTTTCAGAGTACAGTTTAAAGCCACCCCTTTCTTGCCAATTTGCTAAGACTTATTTGCCACCGTTGTGTTACCCTTAATTAGTAGACTTAAATTATTATTATTTTTTTTTTTTTTTTTTTTTTTTCAAAACCAAAAGTGGCTGAATCGTCAGTTTCACAAATTCAATTATCATAATGCGAGTAACGTATGCACAAACACACACATCTTAACACACCATTGAAATGCATCGTTATGTCAGCACTGACAACTCAGCACTGACATCTCGCCAAACAAACAATACAGAGAGAAACACCCACAATTATAGAAACTTTTTCATAATTTGTGTGATTCGTTTTCTTTCATAAAACACTAGACGCCAGTTTACTATTTTCGTCTGCAGGTGTGTGTGTGTGTGTATGTGTGTTTGTGTGTGCGTCTGTAAGATAATTTAGTATTCAAATTATCATCTATGAGACCACCACATATGATCATGGAAAAATTTTAAAGAAAAAATTTCAAAAAATTATCAATTACATTTAGTGGGATTTCGCAGAAATAAAATTATCATGACATGTTTATGTGGAAGACTTCAGCATGTTGGCAGGAATAGAGGAAAACACGATATATTGTAAAAATTTCATGTAGTAGCAAATTGTATACTAAATTTCATTTACCATTTTTTTAGCCATGAAATTAGGAGTACGCTGTTTCATGAAGTTGCATGTTATATAGTAGCATCATTGAAGATTTTCTAAGTTTTGGTTTCTTAAATTTTATAAAGGGATGGTTATTTGTTTTATTAGAAGATGCAATCAGAAAAAGGAAAGCTTTATGTTGACAGTTGGTTAATGTGTTTTACTTTTCTGAAGGGATTTAAGAGAGTATGTGGCTAAAGCTGATAAGAAATTCAAGCAAAGTGATGTAAAGATTACAATTAGATGAAACTAATAAGAAATTCAAAAAGTTTAAAATCTTCCAACTTCGTATTATTTAAGTCGATTTCTTCAATAGTGAGTAGTGAGTACAATTCCCCTTTGCTAACATTAAGTTTAGTTGTGGTTACTAAATTTAATCATTTTAAAACTTTGAGAGTTGAAAAAAAAAATTTAATTAATTTTTTCTTCAAAATCGGGGCTTACGATTGGGATTTGAATTTATATTTTTATTATTTTTTTTTTCAAATTATTGCATATATTTTATTTTGTCCGTCTGTCCAGCAGTCTGTCTTGCTCATTCCATACAAATTTCCATACAGTGATTAAATATTTTTTTTTGTATTTATATAATTGAAAATGCGATGAATTATATAATTCATTAAAATTATAGTAAGTCTAATGCCACATATGTTGCTTTGATGATCAGTAATTATTTTCTCAATCCATATTGCTTTGAAATAACTTGCGTTTAAGGTAAAAGGTTTTATTCTTTAGTGTATTTTTATGTCAGGATATATTGAAATTTATTATTGATTCGACATGATGGATCCAAGATATCCAAGATAAAGTCTTAGGCAAATTGATATAGGTATCCTGTAAAATTTGCTACATTTGCCGCTTTAATTAATGAAGCAGCAACAATTGCTGTAAATAAATCCTCTTTGTATACCATTAATTATATATCATTAATTATTTGTAAATCAAACTAATTTTTGTAATTTTAAGTTACTTCTCACACGTCACTTAATACATCACGTCACATAATAATACGGTCTGGTATGAAAAAAGAAAATTATTTTATATAAAGTTAATTTAGGTTATATAAATTAAAAATTAAAAAAAAAAAACTAAAACCAACGAAATGAATGGTAAACCATTTGAAATGATGGTCGACTTTTTGGTTTCCCTATAACAAAAATTTTAAAACAAAAAAATAAACAAAAGTTTATTTATGAATGAGGTCCTTCTAGAATCTAATCTTTATCGGTTAAAGTTCTCCTAAATCCGTTGTTTATCAGCTGTTTCCCTAATGATACGTATTTTATAATTCTCGTATAATTTTTATAAAATAAAATAAATAAAAACGAGAGTGTTGCAAGAATTTCATTCCTTATACAGATTCTGTTAGAGTTTTTGGTTTTTACTTTAGTTTGATTAGAATTACAAAATGGGATTATAAATTTGTTACAATTCACTAAAAATTATAATTCGTTATATATCGTTTGCTTAAACGACACCTTTTGCAATATTTTTCGATAATTTTCAAATATCTTATATATTTACGGATCCTGGAAATTTTTTTTTTTTTTTTTTTATTCATTTTTGTTTAATAACACGAGTAAACAAAATACTTATCAAATATAATTAGTTGAGTAAAAACACAATGGATACGTTGTACTGCGCTTTAGTTATATTTGCAGCAATTCAATGGGGAATTAAATCCTCTCCTAAAATAAGGCATCAAAAATAAATCATTCAGTAAAACGAAATGATTTAATTCAAAGACTCATTAATTTTAGAAATTGTATTACATTTTATTAGAAATATTTTCCATATTTTCATTCGATTACCCAGCGACTTCACCACAAATCTGGTGTTCTCTCAAGTATGAGTATTTGCATACTTTGAAAATCTTTTTGTTTAATTTTCGTTGGTCACTTTTGCCACAGAAACAAAATGTTTATGCACTTTTCGTGATCAAATTAGTTAAATGTTTCTATCCATAGGCTAGAAAATGTGTTATTTCTCTAGCATACATCGCTAAAGAAGTTTTCTATGTAGACTTTTCTTTTAAGGTGCATATTTATATTGCTTGCTTTAAGTTGTATGCGATTTTTCCTCTTTTTTACTTTAGTAGGCACCGCTATGGAGTGTAACAAAATTACATGTTGATCGTAAACCACAAGTTTATTCATACTTTATTGGCATATAAACATATTTGTTTCTACTCATTATATATAATTTTATATAAATTTGTTGTGTTTATTTTATTGATAATCATAAAGATGCCTTTTTGTAGGAATATATATATAATGATAGTAATTTTATTATCTAATGTGAGGTTTTATTTCATACTTGAACATGTCTCGTATCCTGTGGCCACTGTAGCGTCTTATGTTTCTAAAAAAAAGGCTGCATGGAATTTCTTAATTTCAAAAGTAAGCAAATTTAAGTAACGAAAAAGTAATGGCTTTGATAATTCTCGTAAATAAAACATTACTTTAGCAAATGCTTGCTGTGGTTCTTTTGGAGTAATGCTGATAAACATCAGACTATGTAAAATATTTTAGGAAAACAAATTTATTTAAATTCATTATTTTATTTGCTTTACAATTTTTATTTAGTAAACTTCTCGTTTAGTTTTAATTCAAAGTTAATGAAATGTTATGTATTAAAGGTTGCTTAATGAACTGCATTAAAAAAAAAAATTATAATATATTTTAATGCGATTTTAAACATTGACTTTCATAATCGGTCAATACTGAAATGGATAATTCCGCTTAAATTGCTTCTTTGTTATAACTTGAATTGTATTTTTTTATAACATTGAAGTCACTAAAACCTCCCGATAATTTTTAATTGAAAATTGTTTTGAAATTGAAAGGTCTTCATGAGATTAATAAAAAAAAAATCATTATAAAAGAATTTCTAAAATTCCATTTCAGTTCTTATTACTTCGGCAAGTAGCGGCGTACTCCTTTTCTAGGTTTTTTTTAGAAATTATTTAATTAATTAGTTATTTTTTCTATTAAAAATATAAACTATTAAATACAGATTTTTTTCATTTTACATTGCTTGATTTATTTCATAAAAATACATTATATTATTAATTGAAATTAAATTATTTTCATCGTTTAGTTTTCCATTACGCATAGTTGTTATAGACCACTATTTATTATTTAAATCGAACTAAAATAAAAAATCGTCAATAAAATGTAAAATCATTATTTAAGAATACATTGAATTCATTCCTACGTGTTGTCAGAAAGCTCCTACGCACATTTCACTGAACATCCTTAAGGTAAACCGTTTCCAAATTTTTTTATTATAAACTCCCTTTTTGGCCAATTTTTATATTTAGTATGAATGTGTTTTTTACAAAACTTAGATGGTACGGTCTAGCTTTTTATATGTCAATAAAACAAATTTTTTTTTTTACATATTTTATACCGACGTTCCGTGAATATTTGTTCACTTCTTCAGGGGATTTGTGTAATTTATTGAATTACAAAAAAAAAAATAAAAACAATAAAAAAGCAATATTTATTATTATAAAATCTCAATGATAATAAATAATCCTATTTTACTTGTTCACTGTCTAATTACTGTACTGTAAATGGCGCATAAATTGTCTGTATCATCCAAAATGTTTTAAGTAATTTTCAATTGAAAAACAAACGGCTACTTCTAGTAACTTCACTCAAATTTCACTAAAATTTCATTCAAATTGAAATTTGTATTCGATTCAATATTCATCACTATTAATGCTCTCTTTAATTAATTAAGTTAATTGTTATACAATCCAGTCAAAATATAACTAGTTTGTAAATTCTTTTTTGTTTAATTTTGATTAATATTATTATTAAAAATCTTAATGATTTTAATTAATTTTAGTTTTCTAATTTTTATTTTTAATGTAAGTGAAATTTATATTAATAATTTTTAAAATTTAAAAAACATTAAATCATAATCATAAACCATTCCGATTAATATTATTATTAATAATTTCAATGATTTTAATTAACTTTAATTTTCTAATTTTTATTTTTAATGCAAGTGAAATTTATAATAATAATTTTTAAAATTTAAAAAAAAATAAATCATAAATTTTGTTTTTAATTAATTTGCAGATTACTGCTATAATAATAGAGAATATTTTATAAATGATCTATCATAAAACTAAATATTTTATAGCAAATTATATAATGTAAACGAGAAGATGATTTAATTATTCTTAAATATTCTTTGCTTATATTTAAGTAAACCAATTTAAATCATTAATTATTCAATTCTAAAGTAAAATAGAATTGTGTAAATCTATTCTAAACTGTAGAAGTAGATATACTAAAATTAGTTATTATAATCCGCGTGGACAAATTGGCTAATTTACCACAATGACCTAAATCCCAAGAACATAGAAAGTTTCATTAAAATATACTGTAGTAGACCGTGCCAAGCACAGCTGCAATTGCAAAATTGATTTAAGCAAGAATTACCAATAAAATTTCTTTAGTTTGGTATATAAAAACTATAAAAAAGTTTAATAAAAATATGTCATGAATATTTTATTTCACCTTGCAGACATCTTTAAAATAATTCTAATAGAAGTTTGATATATTTGATAACTATAGAGTAAAAGAGTTTGAAATAATTGCAAAAACTAAGCACTTTCAACAGTTTTTTTTTATTTAAAAGTAAGTCTTCATAAATAAATACTTTGCAGTTTTTGCAAGCTGTAAAAAAAAAGTAATATTTTCATGCAAAATGCATTTTCCCCAAATATTTAATTTTGTACTCAGTGGTAAATATTTTTTAAATTTTAAAGTTTTCATAGAACACATTTTTGCACAAAAGCCAACAAGCAAGAACACCATGTAAATTGATAACAAAAGACTTAAGACACATACTCGTACGCTACAACTTCATACATGCAAATAGATGCTTGACTGGTGTCAGTTGCATTTATAAAAATAAGAGGAGAGTATCATTAAATCTTAAGATTATGAAAATAATTATATTATATTATTATGACTTTACTTTTTCCTTAAGCAAGAAAAGCTTAAAGGCAAACAATCGCTGCTCTGCAAACTAATAAATTTTCGTGTTTTGTATTTGTGTTTTGTATTATGGTTGGCTGGTAAAAATTTTTGCCATGTTACAGCAATAAAAGTATTTCAATAAAATAGTTTTTTTAAGGCAAAACAGCTAATAATAGTGAATTTTATGACTTACTATTTGACTTCTCCTAGAAAAATTCCGTTGAACTATTTATTTTCTCTCGTAGTAATTTAAGTTTTAACTTACATTCATATTATTGATATATAAATAAAAATACTAAGAAGAGAATGACAATCGTTCTCCACCCATTTGCTACGAACCAGGGGGTACAACAACAGTAAATGTCGCCCATATATATATAAGACTTTTGCAAATCATGAACCTTTCGAAAGACCTCTTATATTGCTCAGAAAATATGCAGTGATTTTGCTATTCAAATCGCACTTATTTTCAAAAAAAAAAAACTATAATACTCCGCAACTTATTAAAAATAGATGGAAAGTTATTATTAAAGTTATCAAGTAGGAGATCACTCGGGAATTTTTACTCAAGCTATGACAGCTATATAGTTTTACAAGGAGTCACATTTTTATTTTGCCTTTTAAGAAAATTACATTCTTTAGCGCTCTTCAAACTACAATTTCGTACATAAAACATTAAATTAATGGCGTTTTCTATTCTACATTGAAAATGTTGCCCTCTTTAAAATGTTTTCCCCGCCCTGTGAAAATGCAATTTTTATATAACCAGAAAAGAACACAAATTAGAAAAAAGTGCAATGCCTTTTTTTAACAGCTGATAAACAAACATTATCTGTATATTTTATGAAATGTGTAAACAAAAATGTTCAGTTGCCAGATTGCTAATTCATCTGCTTGAGAAAACAAAAATTTTTTATTTTAATAACTCATATAATTACGCATCAGTATTATTGTCTTTTGTTTGTTTTATACGACAGAAAAATAATTATTAAAATCAAATTTTCGGACTCTTTCGATTCAAAAGGCTTTTTTTAAACATTGTCTGGTAACGCCATGGGTTTTACAGGACAATTTCTGCCCTTTTGATTTGCGCAGGGCAAAAAGTGCAATGCCTTTTGGTCTGCGAAGGGGCAATATTATTAACACAGAACATGCAAACCTTTCAGAGGGCAACTTTTTTTTGAGAAAAGAACACAAAATTGCCCTCCCTGCAGGTAGTGTTGCCTTTTTTTTGCAGAAAAGTAAAAGTCATAAATAAAGCTAATTAACACGTCTTTTTAATTATTTAATTAAGCACAAACATATATCTAGTACCACTTTAAATTCAATGAAATCGATGGCTTGCAGACTTGGTGGCAATGTGTACGCATGAGAATGAGTGCATCCTGTCCAGGGTTCGTTAAACCGTTATCTTCAATACCAATAATAAAAACAACTAATTCAAAAATTCAATTAAATATTCTTTTAACAGATTAAAACTTTTTCGAAAAATATATTTTTATTATATTTATTTTATTACATAATATATTTATATATATTTATATATATATTTATATATATATTTATGTATATATTTATATATATATTTATATATATATTTATATATATATTTATATATATATTTATATATATATATTTATATATATATTTATATATATATATTTATATATATATTTATATATATATTTATATATATATTTATATATATATATTTATATATATATTTATATATATATTTATATATATATTTATATATATATTTATATATATATTTATTTATATTACATATATTTATATTATGTAATATTATATTATTTAATTTAATATAATATAATATAAAAGATTTAAATTTTATTTAAGCTTTTCTACAGCTGTCTTAAATTAATGAAATAAAAATAAATGTGTGTGAAGATAACAGAGCTATGTTATTACCTTAAGAGAAGTCGGTTAAAGCATGTGGTTTGTGTCCGGGGTGATAAATTTCGAAATTTATCTTCACACACATTAAAAATAAACAACTTCTACTGCTGAGAGTATTTTTACTAATTATAACTTAATTATTTAATTTACTTTACTTATGAATTGTATGAAAAATGTTTATTGTTGAATAGAACATTAGAAAGTTTGTTTTAGTATCTGTATAATTTTTTTAAATGGTTTTGGAGTATAAACGTAACAAATCCTGAAGTTTGAAAAACTGAAATCCAATTAGTTATTAAGGAAAATGTTCTATGCTATAGAAGTTATATTTTATTATAAATCTGTTGATACGATACTACTGCGTATAATAATTAATATTTTTATATTCTTGGCGTAGCTGCATATAAAATTGCTTCACCGTAATAGAATTCCACGGAGAAGATCTACGAGTAGGCTCTTCAACATTTACAACCGATTTAAGCTCAACAACTTTGCCAAAAATATAGAATTTTTCACAGGATTTTCTAATTTCTACATTTGCTACTTCAACAGTATTTCATTATTTTCCTAAAATTAAACATAATTTTACCATTTTTTCAGAAATATTTAAACATATTTCATTATTGATAACTCAAAATGAAATTAATTAATCAAAACAAAAAACGAAATTAAAACAAACATACGCAATTCGCATCGAAGTGCTTCAAAAAAATCTATGTTGAGAACAGGTTCCTTTATGAACAAAATGTTAATCTTCCGAAATAAAGAAGACAGATAGCAAGTTATTATCATTAACATAAAACTGAAGAAAGCTAAGCTATTAAAAATTAAAAAAAAATAAAAAAAAATAAAAAAAAATAAATTAAAAGTAATAAAACGCTAAAAGCGCAAAATTTTTTTTTTTATTGATTTAATTTAAAAAATTTAATTAACATATTTATTGCCCCTCAAACCAAGCAGGCACTTGCAAATTTTTAGTAGCAAAATGTAATTAAGAAGAGTAGAAAATAAAACCTGTATGGAAAACAACTCAATAAAGCGAAAGATGCTTAAAGGAGGTGTATACAAACACAGCTTACCTCTTGTAACATAAGTAATTAGCCTGGAAATGTTTCTAACAAAAATTCGTCGAAACTAATTTAAGTTTCTTTAACGGCAGCATTATTAATAAGCGAGATGGTTTCATTTGAGCTGCAATTAAATCAAATAAATATAATTAGTAATCTGTATCAATATTTATAATTTAATCAGAATTCAAGTTAGCTCGCATAAATTGTATTAATGATTAACATTTTTAATATCAAATATGAAATAAAAACCAGATTCCAGTTCAAAGGAATATAATATTTAATAAATTATGATTTTAAGTGATTTATTGTTCTCAGAACTGAAGGTTATTCAAGTTCGTATATAAATTTGGCTCAAATAACGCAAATAAAACGTGCTGAAAATATATTATTTTTATCTTTTGGGATTAGTAAGTAATTCTAGAAGATCACAGACAAGATGTTTTTTTAAATTATTGCTCAAAGTTGAGTTGCTAGAGATGCTGATTAGCGGCAATGGAAATAAATTTTATTTAATAGTGATGACTTGTAAGTCCCCCAAATATCAGGAGATGGGTTGTACACCTGCAATGCAATAGGCATGTTGAGCAATAGAGTAAAAATTATGAGTTCCAAAGGCGGCAAATTGTATTCATAGAAAGCAGATATAAATTGTTGGTAAATGTAAAGTAACCAGTAATATGCTTTCGAACAGTTGTGGGAAAGCTTTACATTACAAACGCCGGAAGTACGCATAGATCATACGGCTTTACTTATATAGTTGCCGAGATGATGCCGAGTTTACGAGATGATACTTAACAAAAGATGTCAGAGATAGAGGATTGTAAGGAAGACATATTTAAGGAGTAACTATCAGGACCTTTAAAGACGTAATTCCTTTAATTCTTTTAATTATTTGTAAACATATACAACTCTTGAAAAAATTTTTGTTCCCTGTCTATTTTGTCAACAGATATAAGTAGATTTGGAAGCTAAGCGGTAATGCACGGCAATAGTTTGGCTATTTCGCAAAACTTTCAAAACCAGTTGCTTCTTAACAGATGAAATAAAGCTGATGACTAAAAGCATGAAAAGAAGCTTTCCTTCTCCTAAATTTGCTATAGACACGTGTTGTTTGGTTTGGGATATTCAGAAAGAGAAGAATTAAATATGCATTAACTTTTTTTTACTACATTATGCAAAATATATGCAAAATAAAAGCCATGATGCTGGCTTGTGGTATGTCACACGTTTTCGTTGCCTTATTAAAATATGCACAATTCACAGGCACATGTTCTATAGAGTAGAGAGTTGAAAACGTAAAAACAAATATAAAAAACGAAAATTCTTCTCAAAATTATTTTATTTCTGAAAACAATTATTATTCCTTCAGATGTAAAAGTACACATTTTGATGATGCTGAGTTGACCAAATCGCGTGTATGACAAAAATCACCTTTCCAGTACTTTCAGCAAATCCGAAATAAATCATTATGACATAGAAAATAAAATCATTGAGAATTATAATCACTAAAATTATTTTCCTATGAAAACTGTAATATTTAATTAATTTGCGAACACGTAATTTTATTCCGGTATTAAATTTTTAGTAACAATCGAAGCAAATATCTCTCACACACTCCCTCGATGGTATAATGGTTAGTATACCCGCCTGTTACGCAGATGTCAGGGGTTCAATTCCCCGGGGAGCCAGAAGCCAAAGGCCTCTGTAGCCAGTGCTTCTATACATATTGCAATTATATTCATATAATTGTAATATTTGGTAAATAAATAAATAATCTCTCACAAGATTTCAACTTCATTTAATTCTTTTGTTTTTATTGTATATCATCTGCCTGATTGTATATATGTTTCAAAGGAAAAATATATTAAGTTTTTAATAAAAATATAGTATGTGCGTTGTCAGTTATAATTAGATATTATGATGTAACCTTCTTTCACGTAAGAAAATTGTGTGATCCTAAAGATATATCTCTGGTTGGATAGTCCAACTTCCAACAAATTCAGAAAGGAATTGCTGTTCTAATTACTGACCACATATGAATAAAGTGAATCATTTTTAGTACTGAGAATAATGATTCGGTAGCCCTTGGCGTTAAGATCCTATAAATATATTTTATAATATATTAAAATATGTCCTGTTTAATTCCACTGTGTATAAGACTTAACAAGCATATCATATTTTCTATTAAACCATTATTTTTATTAAACTATTTTTTTTTTTTATTAATTGAGTTTAATCCCACTTGAGATTTTAATGGGAATTAAAATCATTTTCTTTAAAAAGGGGTAGTAAAAAAGTATATAAAGAGGAAGGAAACATATTTTGTTGCTGTCTAACATAACACTGGAGCTCACCTTGTGGCAAAAACATATGGTGTTGAACTGTATGTATGTATGTTGGCATCCATTATAAGGGTACTGCTCCAAACGCTCTATATTGCAGCATTCCAAGACAACATCGTATTTAATCTGCCTTAATAAATGCCAGATGTGGGCATCGAACTTATAACTTTTGTCTATCGTTGGCCCACAGTGTTCAACATTTTATGACGTGCATAAAATTTTGTTATATTATTTAATATTATTCAGCTTTTTGATTTCCACCAAAAATTAAATTATTCTAATTAGTTAGAAAGAAAGAAAGAATTTTATAGATGAATTGTTACTTGTATTTCATTAGCCGTCATTTTTGATGTTTTCCTAAATTTCTATAAAGTCAGCACTCTAGTTTGAAAGCTAAAGTTGAAATCGTTATTTAAATTTGTTGAAACAAAACGATTTAGTAGATATTATTTTTTTTAATAAGAGATAATTACTTTGGACATGTTTCCCAATTTTAGTTTACGTAAATTATATTTTTAGTTTCAAAGTTTCTATGAAGGATGAAGTTGTTCTGCAAAGAGTTGTTCATACTTATTCAGTTATGCGTATGCACGTGCAGCAACCCATAAGAAGAGGTCTCTTTAAAGTGGCCATAAAAGTACTTTAAGTAAACATTTTTGGGAGAATTCTATATTTGTAAATACTTTTATTAATTGATGATCTTCCTGTACAGTGATATATTTAGCGAAAGCCCAGTCAAGAGAAGAAGGATAACACAGATACAAATTAGATAAAAAAATTTAATTTTTATATCATAAAACCTCACTTTAATATTTAAATTGCTGTTATAAATACATGCAAAATTCTAAATTCAAAGATGTAGTCTTTATTTATATACGTACGAGTATTAAAAAAATATATATACATATTTTCTTAATCATTTAAGCCATCACCTAAGCCTGTCATTAATCCAAATTAAATTGTGGCACAACTAAATTTTTATAACTATTTTCCAATGCAACAACGCACCTGTCTAAATCATAATTTCAAGATTCTCGAGATTTCCTTATACATACATATAATTTCGACTTTTGGAATTTTTTCACCTGCTAATACGACAAGATGTTTGTAATCTTTATTTTCGATTCCATTAATAGTTATGACAGCTTTTAATAAACAGCTTAACAAAACTGGCGCTTTTTCTTAAAAATATAAATAAATATTTATATACATATATGTGCATATGTCTGTATGTATGTATATATCTTTATCGAGTTTTTTTCGTCACTAGCAGATCATCTATGCTAAGGAAAAAAACTCACTAAATGAAACTTTATTTTTTGTGCCTTTCGTGCTCAGATTATTACGTTACGCATAGACGGATGAATGAAATGAAATGCATGAATACACACTGCATACCGTTGAGCAAAAATCATGTAATTTTTTTTGGTTTTATTTTTTTTTTTTTTTTTAATTTAGCTACTTGAATTATTTTTCAATATTTGTGTATATATTTTTTATAGTTACTGCTGTACTCGTATATCGTACATTTGTAGCAAGTAAGTATGTAGAAATGTTGTATGTGGCCGTTTTATACTCTCACACATTTATTGACCCCATTCTGTCTTAATGCTGTTGGAAAAAAGTTAAAAAGTTTAAGTGTGGCTGTGTATGAGTTAGTAAGTGTATACAAGTGGCAGTGTAGTTTTGAGTGTATGTGTGTGTGCATTTTATAGCGATTTTATGTTTAATATGTGAGATGTTTGGAATGTTGGCGGCTTTATTAATGCATGTCAAAAAATTACAAAAACAACAAGCAAAGATGCTTTGTCGGAAAAACTGATGGTTGAAAATATTACACTTCAAATGTTGGCCCCCTACGGAGATTGAAGGTGGTACGAAAACTGGCTGCTAAAATTTAACTTAAAACTCGAAATTACAATCAGAAATACAATATCAGTAGGATCCTAAAAACTTCTGAGCTAAAGCCGTGAGTAGGATTAGCGTTTGAAAGTCTTTGTATAATTTTCCGCTTTCATGCCGAACGAAACGAATTTTTCTACTTTAAAATAATGAAATTTTTAATGATATTTTTTAAAAAGACTAAACATTATGCACTATGGGCCATCATTAGCAGTCAATTTAATAGAAACTTTACAGGAGCGCTTAGATACGTAAAATTTTAATTGATAAAAATCCTAAAGTACCTACGAGCGCTAAGGAGAGCTGGAGGGCTCTGAAAGCTTAATAATTAATTTAATAAGGCTTAAGGAGAGCTCGAGGGCTCTGAAAGCTTAAAGTAAGCCACTGTTGTAAACTATTTTAATATTCGAAATTTTTGCTTTTTCTTCTAAAGTTAGAAATTTTAAATGATCTGTGACATTATCATTATCTGTGTCTTATTGCCGCTTCGAATAAGTATGGAGTTTGTGAACAAGCCCGATAAATATCCTGATTTGGCTTTAATTCATATTTTTTTTTTTGTTTGGAACTATAAAAATTTGATATAAAAATTCGTTACACAGTTTAGATTTATATAAATAAAAAATTAAATAAAATAAAATAAAAAATAAATAAAAAGAATCCGAATGCGTTTGAAACGTAGCGAGACTGATAACTTAAATATGTCTATGTAGTTTCTATGGAGACGTGATTTCTACTAATTCCTGCTTTTACGGATTCCAAATTATCTTGGAAAATGGGAATGTAAATGTGCAGGACAATTATACATTCAAATGATACGATTAGCATAGCGTTTGGTTACCACAATAAGACCGTGTGAGTAAAATGCATTAGTCCATACACCAAAATCATGTCAACATGGAACTACCAACGCGGCGCAATTCGCAGCAATATCATATAGCGGAGGAACTAAAAAATTAATCATAAATTACTATACCAAATACTATGTAGATACAACATTAAAAAAAATAATATTTTTATGTTCTTAGTTACGTATTAATGAGGGAAATGCAATCATAATCATAGAAAAGAAACTTTTGAAAAGTATTTATGTGGTACTAATATGTGCATTTATTAGAAGCCTACACGTTCCTAAAGTAACTTCTGATTCTAAAAAAATTAAATAAAGTTTTGAAAATAAAAATGAAAAATAATCAAAATTTATTAGTTTTCAAATCTTTAAAATATATTTTTGCTAATAATAAAGCGAAAAATTTTTTTTCGAAATTTGGGGTACATTTCTGTTGCGCCATTTCATCGCGCAAACGCTGCAATTCAGCTTCTAAGGAGGACATATCAGTGTTATGGCGAGCTCTCTCATTATCCAATAATTGTTCAAGATCAGGAATGCGAGCATTAAGAGCAGCATTTGTTGTTTCTAGTTCATTAATTCGTGTGTTCATTGCGTCAATACGTGTACGAGTTGTACGCAACTCTACGACTGCATTGGCAGCAGCGCCAGAATTTCGATTAGCACTAGCTTGAAGGTTTTTAATTTCAACTCATACAGCATTTCAATTTCGTCCCGATTAGCCCGCATTTCAGTTTCGTATTGATCACGTAACTCCTGGAGCGATTGCTGCAGCTTGGCTTCGTACCGTTCCATCAGACGACCATCAATTTCACTTATCTCCACCTGACGTCTGGATCGTGTTTCATTTATTTCTTGCGAATGTATTTAATCCTTGAAAGTCAACTCCTCGCGTATACTCTGAATGTTATTCTCCTTTAGATTTTTAGCCAAAAATCGTCAAATCACTATCCTCCTATACGTTTTTCAGCAGCTACTAAGTTGAATCACACTTAGTATGTTTGTTTTATTTCTTATACATTCAATTTAAACAAATTCATGTTGAATTAAAATTGTTATTACATAAATAATTATAGATATTTTATCTGCTGGATTTTTTATCTCAGAATCATACCAATAATATATTACGTAATACGAAGCGGATTAAAAAAATTTTTTCCTACTACGCAACTAATTTATAATGTTTTCCAAATATTATTTCTTAGCAAATGATTAATTGCTGCGAGAGTTTTAGAGCTGAACTATAAAAATTTGCAAAAATTATTTTTCAAGAAATCGGAAAGTAAATTTTTGCCGCAAAACTTAAAAAGATTTTTTGTGCCAACTAGTAGTTTAATTTTTCCTTAACTACTCTACACTAATATATTTTAAATTTTAAACTATTTTAAATTGAAAACTGCCTCCTTAAATGCTTGCTTAATTACATTCGAATTTATATAATTTTAGGGGAGTTGCCACCTTAAATACCAAAACTAAAAATATGGAAATTAAGATCACTGTAAAGAAATAAATGAACCCATTAATTTTCACAGCCATTAATAAAGTTTTATTTTATATTTGGCAATTGCAAAGCAGCATATTTTATACCCTCTTCCTTTTCTCTTTTAGGTAATCTATTATTTTATTTCATTTTATTTTTTTCTTATTATTATAATTTGAGTTTGAAATAAACTATTAGAGTTTATCTTATTTTTGTTTCAAGTTGTATAACATTTGAAAGAAACGTGTAATTTAGAACTGCTGGCATAGATGGCTATAAAATTTTTTACTTTGTTTTGCTAAAACTAACTTCTGGTGTTGATTTAGTTGAGCTGCCGACTGGTCATTCGAAATTAATTTGTTTCCAATTGATATTTATAACGTTGTAAATTTGAATAGCACAAACTTCGTTTGTGTTTGTCATTTACATAGAATAGCAAGAGAATCCGTAACTGTTTATGGCTGCGTTACTACTAATTTAAGACAGCAATAAAAGAGAAATATATAAAAGATATTGTGAAAGGTGACAAGTTAATAAATCAATCAAAAATTAAATACGGCTTAGATAAACCGTTTGATAATAATCAAACAATATAATAATGAAAACGAAAGACTTAAGGCAGAAACTTGAATGCCAAATAACTTCCTTGTCTGTCGTAAAATATTCAAATAGAAATCAATTTTATCGAAATGATGTGTGAAATATCTTAAAGTTTTTTTTTTTTGTGATAGCAAATGTTTATTGACTTACGTACGAGTATCACTTGGCAAAAATATTAATTCAATATATTTTTTTTACAAGAAATATTTGAGTATAATAAAAATAATTAATTAATTATGATAGAAAAATGTTTTGTTGTTATTTAGAAGACAATAGATTTAAAGAATAAAAAATGTATTTAAATTAAATATTTAAATATTAAATATATAACCATTTTGATAACTTCTATTAAGAACTATCAATAATTATTTTCTTTTGAAATGCATTATAGTTTCTTTGCAACAAAAAGAATTTGCAAAGTTGACTATTTACAGCATGTCGAATTAGATAGTAGTAGAATTACTTGTAAAATTTTTTTTCCTACAAAATAAATGAATAATGGCCAATTAAAAAAAAAAGTAAATATATGGATTCTTTTTACTTAAAAAGAAAAAATATTATTAGTGTTAAATTTATTACTCAAAATACGGTCGGCAAATTTATATTTCGTTGTTGCAGACATTTTTATGAACCAACCAGATAACGCATGAACTATTTTTACTTTTCATTAATTATAAATGCTTTCCGTATACGATTTCTTAGTCTTCGTTTATACTATTTTGGCTTTAATTTAAAGGGAAACTGTAGTAAGTTGAAAAGCAGGTACAGGAAAAAAGTGTAACGAAATATATTGAAATTAATTCTGAAATTCCAGATTTGGCAATGGGTTTCAATTTACCAGACAATACACAAAACATTGTAATAAAAATAAAATAAAAGTTTCAACTCCATCCAGTCCATTTGTAGTTTGTGTCTTTATTTTTTTTTTTTTCGTAGTATTGACTTTATAATTGTTTGGGGCTGTTTCAGTTTTCTTAGGTTTCTGTTTCTTGTTTTGTTTCTTTTGTTGGGTATTGTGGTATTTTTTGAGTGGCATTTTGGATTTTTTATGATTACTTTCTGGCTTTTGTTTCATGTAAAGAAACTACTAAGATAATTACTAAAGTTAGGACGGCTGTAGTGGAATTATTTTGTAAAATTATATAGAAAAAAATCGTGTAGAGACAATAAATAGAAAAGAATTATTTGTACTAGAAAATTCAGAAAGGAGATAAATTAAAAAAAAAAAATGTTTTTGGATTTCAGAATCTTTATTATTTAATTTTGTAATCTGTTGGCGATTAAAGTGAAATTTTTGAATCCCCTCTATGGAAAGAAAAAATTGCATATTTTTTACCTCTTTTTCATATTATTCTTCTTGCGATTCATTAATATTTTAATAAAAATATCTTGATAAATAATAAACCATATTTTTCTAAAATTTATACCTTTAAAGAATTTTTGTCGAAGTAACGAAATATCAAGAGGGTTACTATATGATTCACAATATATAAATCTATTCTTTTATGCTTTAACAGGCATGCTGGGCCATGATCCTCTAGTTTTATTTATTTTTTCTTACTTATAACTCTCAATGTTAAGTTGACTAATAGATGATCTACCGATCAGATGCAATTGTATACTATAAATGTTTAATATACAACCACGGCTTGGAACCATAATGCATATATGTATGATCTTCAATAGCATACTAGTTTTCTAATCTATTTTTCAAAACTTTTAAAAATGGATTTATAATTAACACAAATTTATAAACAATTCATTATTAGTATTGAAAAGCAAAAGATAAGAAAATTAAAAAATCTTCTAAGACCACAGATTGTGATTGCTTTTAATTTGAAAAAAAAATAAATTCTTTTCCCCAAAAACATTTGAAACAAAAATTAAGCAAAATTATTAAAATATACATACATTTTAATATTAATATTTTCAAAATTGAAAAACGAAATTTGAAAGAAATTTTAAGAAGGCTTGAAAGCTGTCTCTTAATTACAAAATCGCTTCTTTAACAATTGAAAATTATTCCATTCATAGATGAATTAATGAATTTTTCTGTTGAAAAATCACAAATGAGACCAATAAGAATATTCAGGAATATATTGAAAATGCCTTGAAATTTATTATATCGGAATATCATGTACTACCGATACGTATTTCACCGCATGCTAGAAGAGATCTTCGCTTGATCCAAAAACTTCTTGGAACTACTGTACTGAAGATTTATGCAACTTCCAATTAATGATAACTGGGAAGTGAACTTAAAGTTTTAAGAACAAAAAACTATTAATTTACACGGACTGATGTTTGTCAGTTCAAATGAAACATAAAGAGGGAGAAAAGCAATTTGAAAACAACTTCAGCATATGTATCAAGCATATATAGTTTTTATCAATTGATTTGCAGTTGCCATTTAAATATAAACAATTTATCCCACAAAAGCCATTCTCAACATGCCTCGTATTTGTCATTTTTGTAAGTAAATATTTACTCTTTTTATTTTTTCCTTTTTTTTTTGCAGTGTGTCATTTGACAATTTTTATATCCCCAAAAAATTATCGTATTTTATATACAGTTTTAATTGGCATTCTTAACAAAAAAGGAGCACCAGCAAAAAAAAAACAAAACCTCGTTGCATTTTTGTTGCTTATTATATATAAAATTATTTGGCAATGACACTTGCGGTCAAGTACAAAAAATTAAAAAAAAAAAAAAATATATACTAAAAATACAATATTTAACAAAACAAACAAACATTGATATAAATGTTCGAGTTTTATCTCAAAAAAAAAAAAAAAAAAAAAAAAAAAAAAAAAAAAAAAAAAAAACCTGTTGATTTTGTGAACAAATAAAATGAATTAAAAAACAATATTTTTTGTGGCGTTTTTTTTTTGCAACTGTGCAACTTTTAAATCTGTTACTTTAGAATAATAAAAAAATATATATATATGTATGTATGCATGTATATACAAAACTGAAAATCTCAGGTGTGGGAAATTAACTCGTACTGCGTTTGAACTGATGGTTTCAACTTATTTGTTTTAATTAAACAGCGAAGATTTTAAATGTTCCTGTATAATACAACGTTCATCTGATTTATTAAATTTTGCAAAACCTGCTGTTAATTTGATTACACTTGTTATTATTTGGAAAAAAAGATGTATTAGCAAGTTTATCTAAGTAGAGAGTTGCAGATAAACATATGCACAAACACACGCGCACACACACACACATACAACATGGACATGATAAAACAATGAATACACACTTTTACTTTACAAGAACTTCAGCTTCTTGTATATATATATAATTATTTTAAATTGTGCAAATGGATGTTTCTCATACTGAGCCCACCTGGATTTATTTAAAAAATATAACGTCTGATCATTTCAGTTATAAAAATTTATTTATTGATTTTTATAAATGACTCATTATCCACGCGGTAAACACGCAAACTTGGTTTTAACTAAAAATTTACTTGTATAAAAATCAGCAGTTTCCAAATGCAATCTTCCTTCTACTGATTGTAGACGTACTGTTGCTAGTAGTACTACCGGGTACAGTTTGTTTCTTTATAAGCAGTTGAGTACCGGTTTTTTTTTGTTGGTACGCTTAAAGTTCTAATAAGTTAAAACCAAAAAAAAAAAAAAAAAATTATATTACAAAACTAATTGCCGTTTTCTTTGCTTGCCGCTACTAAAATTGGTCTTAATAAAACTTTTAATCTTGCATAGTCGTTTTCCGGAAAAAGTCGATTTTTGGTAAATTGCTTATGAATAAGTGATTGAATCTATACAAAATATTATGCAAGAGAATTTCAAAGGTACAATTTCGAGATTTAAAATAAGTTAAGTAATGAAAAAAATTAAAAATAATTAAACTAAAAATTCATTTGTTTTAAATTTCTTTTACTTTTACATATTTTACTCTAGAAAGTGAATCCTTAGGAATTTTTATCCTGTTTAATATAATAAAATTTGTGTAGTTTTGTTCGATAATTTTAAAATGCAACTATTAAACGAAAATATAACATGATATATCTATCATTTTTCATTTCTTATACATTTGACTGGTGTTGCCTTTTATTACAAAAAATAAAGGAAATCAATTCCAAATTGTTATACTTCCATTCAAGAGATTTCATGTACATAATTGATTTTTCAGAAAAGCAATTGCTGAGATACCTTTTCATATTTATTGCAAATTAGTAAGTTATAATGAAACACTATATTACAAATTTAACTTTTATTAGAGGGTTTTATTACTTAGCCGATTTGTGGGAAGGGAAAATTTCAGAATATAATAGAATAAAATATGTAAATGATTGCCAAGCTGATTTTACATTATCCAATAAATTGCAATGAGCAATTAAATTTTTTAAATTTGATTATGCATTTTATATCCAATATAGACAAAATTTTGTTTCGTCAAAAATTCTCTTTAAATTATTTTATTTATTTATTTATTTATTTATTTATTTATTTATTTATTTATTATACTTAAAAGTAACTTATTAGTATAATGAGAGGAGAGCTGTAGCAGCGCTGGCTTTAAGCTCAATATTTTTTGCTACTTTTAAATGGAATTGTAAAGCGAACAGTTTTTTAAAAAATTTTAAAAGATTTTAATATGGCCATTGGTCATAGTACAGTCCATTAGTACATCATAGTGTTAATGTGGGGGCAGTTTGAAAAGAGGTAATCAATCCTTATTGGCTTGCATGCACAAAAAAGGACATTGTTTGGTTAAGTTTGTATCACTTATATGGAAATATGAGATTCTAGTAAGTCCTAATCTGAGTCTAATTATTTTAATTTGGTCCCTTCTGGTTAGCAAGTTTGTAGGCATTAACTTCGTTGGGATTAATTTTCCTGTGCCAGTCAATTGTTGTGTTCCAATTGCAGTTCACTTTTGACTTGAAAAATTTAAGTTTTTTACATCGTCAGAAAATATATTTTCTGGAGTTATAAGAGAAACAGTTAAAGCCGCTTTTGCGGCCACATCCGCCCCCTCATTGCCCCTTATTACAGAGTGATTAGGGGTCCAGATGAGCTTAATGCCAGGTTTTCTTTCAATAATAAAATATCTAATCATGTTTGGATAAAATTGATCGTTATGGCTTTTAGTGCAAAGAGAGAGAGAAGCAGAGAGAGAGAGACGGAGAGTCAGTACAGATTCTAACATATTTTACAGAAGGCGCAAATTATTTTAAATCATTGTTTATTATAGGAATTATAATTTAAATTATGTTATAGTATTCTTATAGTATTTCGAGAACCTCATCCACTCTATATATAGTAAAGACGCCACGGTCTAATAAGAATACTGTATTCTAATAAATAATAACTATTAAAAAAAAAAAAAATCTTCATCATCTAATCTAATCTCTCATCTAATCAAATTTTTTTTGCAAAAAAAAGAATTAAATCACCAAATAAATTTATTTAAAAAGTTAATGTAATTTAAGTTTCCATAGAGAAAAATATAAACATTATAACATTATGATTGATGAAATTACCTTAGGGCGGATAAGTTTTAAAATTTAACCACAAAATAAACAAGTAAATTTATGTTTGACTCTTTTGCTCACTCTGGTGTGGTTAAAATATAAGTTTTGTTTTTTTTTTTTTTTTTTTTTGAATTTTCAAGTTGTTTACATGCCATGCTTTATTCCTGTCTTGGCATTAAACGGAAGTTATAAATTCTCTTTAGCTTTAGTAAGTTAACTAAAAAGTAGTTTATGATTTTAAAAATAAAGTTTATCAGCTTTAGTTTCTCTTTCGGTGCCATTCTTAATATTATTGCTTGCCATATATTGCTTGGTATTAAGAATATTGTATTTAATTTAGCTAACCGTAGCTTAGATGTTTATTGTTCACTTTATATGTGATAATTCACACCAAGCAAAAAAAAAAATAGGAGAAGTTTCTTTTTGCAAGCCAAAGTTCGTGAAATACAAGTTTTGCGAAATTATTATTTATTTAATTTTTATTTCTTGGTATCACTTCACATTTCACTTGGTGAATTGATTGGAAAATAAAATATTTAAATATACTCTGCTTATTCTATGTGGGATTTTTATTTAACATGTGCTTGACTTGTTAAACTTCAATGTTGGCTTACAATAATATTTATAAATGGCTTTTTTTTTAAAAAAAAAAAAAAGTTATTATTAATGAAATGTGAATTTTGTTACACTTTTCAACGTAATATATCTTAATAAGTTTGTTATTTTATCACACTTGGCCGCAACTATCGCATTATTTGGGTCAATTTTATGGTTTAATTTTTTTATGAAAATTTCTCCTGAAATATTTTCTTTTGTTTTTTATTGCTACTTATCTTGAAATATTAAAAATGCCTCTTGTTGCATGATAAATCACATTTTGGTAAGCTCCATTCGGCATACATATTCATATATGTATATGTACATATGTATGTATTTCTTTGTAGTGTTTTAAGCATGCTCGTATTGTATTAAATTCTTTTTGGCTTCGAGCATTTTTGTTGACATTTTTTGTCACATACACGTTTAGACAATTTGACCAGTCATGTATTTTAATTTTTTTTTTATAATCTGTTTTTAAATGTTTAAGTTTAAAGATAGTGTAGATATGTTGTTACTACAGTGGTGCTTGGTAACGGACAAAACTATTTATCGGATTAATATTAACACATTTTCAATGTGGTAAATGAAAGTTTTGTTCCTAAGTCTTTTGTTTACCATAGACTTGCTAAAGTCAAGATAATTAAATTAATTAATTAAATATGTATTTTTAATTAAATTATTAATAGAAAATAATTTCATTATTTTCATACAAGAAATAATGCAAACAAAGTTAATGCAAAAGATCGATTCCATACGTTCGTAAATAGTAGACATTTTCAATCCGCCGCCTTGTAACGAATTTATTTCTGCAATAACACCGAATGGCAGGCGAAATTTTGGCTTCAAAATGTGCAGCCATACAAAGCCACGATAATCAATATGTAAATGATTCTTTCCAATTCTGAAATTTTATGGATCACAGCATGGAATTTACTTAAACAATGTTTGTTCCAATATAAGTTTGAAATAAATTTAAGTCGATAAAAAGTTGTAAATAAATTCGAAATTTGCAATGCTATTTGGAACAAAATAGATGTGCCTATAACGACTGATATAGGAGAATATTTTGTTGTTTGAATAAAACTTTTATTATATTATATTATTTATTATAAAAAAGAAATTAGTACACTGATCCACGATTCTTAAATACTTTATATATAAACGCATTCCGTTTAATACTTCCTTACATTATATGCCATCAAATTTGCTTTTCAAATATGCTTTTCAAACAAAACTATACGTAGTAAACTGCATACTTAGCAAATTTCTTGAAAAGTAAAACTGTAGTCTGACACACTCTGTGGAAATTATCAAGATACGTTTATTGGCATCGTATATATAAAAAAAAAATAATTGTATGCTGATTCAGCTGATCGTTTATATTAAGCCTGAGTTTGAAACACCTAATTGGTTTTGCATCAAATAAAATTTGAATCTTAAGTAAAAAGCTCTCATGTAAGTTTATTGATAAGCAAGGCAATTAGCTGGGCAATCTAATTAATTTTCATGTGGTGAAATATAATGTTAAATTTCCATCCCGCATATCTTATCTAAAAAAACTTTATGATTTTTTTTGTATATGAAGAAAAAATAAGATGATAGGAAAATAAACGAAATTTCTTGTAAACAAATTGAATTCGACTTTGACTTTAAAAATCTGCTCAATTTTTATTGGTGGATTTTAATATTTATGTATATATTGTATAGTGTGTATATAAAGAAAAGAAATCTCACAATATTTTTTGGGGAAATCTTTTTAGTAAAAAAGTGGATGGAGGAGGTACAGAAAAGTCTCGAAATTTCCGTGAGTGATTATTTTATATGAATATATTTTTTTTTATAAACTTTTATTTTATCTTTTTACTTTCATTATTTTGAATTTTCTTAGTTTTCCCAAGTTCTAAGTTTTCCAGTTGGTATATGCCATGCAGAGTAGGCTTGAAATACAGTTTCAGATGTTGTTTATTTACACTTGTATAAATTTTAATACACTGTAATATAATAAAATAGTAATTTGCCAATTTTACAATACGTAACCATATGAAATAAACTGACTGAAAAATGTTAATTCTTTTGCAAAAAAAAAAAAAAAAGATACAAGTGTGATACAAAAGTAATGATTTTATATTATGAATTTACTGAAATGATTCAGAATTTTTTATTATATATTTGACCGATTATTAGTTGCAAATAATCGTTTCCTCTTCAATATACAATTAGGCTAAAAGACATGTATTGCATTTGAGCCAACGCAGAGTTTCAAAGAAATAAATCATGTTGATAAAATAATTTTTATGCCAAAAATTTTCTGGTTCGAGTTTTTATATACTAGTGTTTCCTAAATCCAATGTACATATATCGAATCCCCTAATTTTGCTCAAGTTTTGCTAGACAGAAATTGCACTATAAATTTTGATTGTATTGAACTGCTAGTAAGACCTAAAGGTTTTATTATTTTTCTAAATTCATTTAATACAACTGAAAAATATTTTTAAGTGATCATGTCATTTATTTACCTCATTCAAAAATAATCCATTTGAATACTGCTCATGTTTAATATTAAAAATAATTTTTTTTAGTCAGGCTATTAAAATAGTTGAAGCATTTGACTTTTGTTAAGCGGAAAATATTTCCTTGATATTTTTTTAAAACACTTTATTGCTCTTTCTGCACTTTAATATTATTTTACGTATATTTTCTTCTTTCCATTTAATTACTTTAATATATTTATGCATAAAAAATAATTATTTTCCCACGGTTGTTAAGTATTGTGAAAGAATACAGACATTTCTACATACATATTTAATTGTAAGATTTATTCGCATATAATTTTTAGTTGTAGATTTTTTATTTCTATATTTTTCTATTTATTTTGACAGCTTTATAGCATGACTTGCCTCTAAGAAGTGTATGAAGATGGAAGGGGTTTTATTCATACATAAGACAACTGAACACCGATCACTGAACACTTTAGGATTATGCTTCACTTTTCTTTTATTACAGTTTTTGAGCCGAACACTCTTCTCTAGTTAGATTAACACAAATGCATATAAAGAAAAATGTTTATTGTAGCGCATTGCACTTTAGATTCATTAAATGCTATTTCTAAATATTTTCATTTAATATTTTTGTTGCATTTTCCTTAATTTGAATTTATAAGCCTCACGTAAACGTATATTTACTTTTAATTTTTTGTTGTTTCGGCGATAATTTTATTTATTGGTTGAAAGAAAATACTACACTTCGTTTTCCATTATTTAGATTTTAAAAAGCTGGCATTAGAAACACTTGGAGTTTAGCGAAGATAAAATAAGACAAGTTGTTTGATTTTTAGGTTCATAAATTATTTTACAAGAGTCTTTTCTTTTTTATAAACAAAAAAAAAAAATACTTCAACGAGTAACTTCCGCTGACTGGCTATTAAACTGAGTTATGCGAAATCTTATTGGCCCATTCCTTTATTTTTTATATGAACGCAAGTAAATAGTTTCCGTTTTAGTCTGATATCACGTTTTTAATATTATTTTTTATGATTTCTGTTGTTTTCTTTTACTTTATAAGAAAAAAGAAAAAGGCATCAAAGTGTTCACTATTATTTTTTTCTTTTAACTTTTTTTTTTTTTTTTAATTATAATTAAAGGAGATCTTTACGTTTATGGTAAAAAAAAATTGCAGTATATCGCAATGCCCCTGATTAGAACATGTATTTCATTTTTGATCTACTTCGCGCTGTAGCAATGTTTTCTGCTAAGCTCAATTAGGCAGAAAGCAATCGCAAAAATGCATTTATAAAATCGGCAAAAAGCGGCGGCAGTTGTTATCACGCATAAATAATTAAAAATAAATCTACTAACGTAACAACGAGAAAGAGTGTACGAAAAAACTAAACAATAAAAAACTAGAAAATAAAGACCGTTAAAAGCCGCTAACGTGCACGAAACGCACAACACTTGAAATTAAACTAAATCACAAATCATGTCCAAGAAGTTGCTGGCCAACATCTACAAACACAAAAATGTATGTATTAGCGGCAGCGGCAGCGGCAGCGGCAACAGCAATTTTATTAAGCAGCCACTTTAAACTGTAAAAAACAAAAACAATTGAAATAGTTAACAGCTGGCTTGGAATAAAACAATTTAAGAGCAAAATGAGATTCAATATTTTCCAACTTGACCAATACTTGTATTATTAAAAGCAATCTCGAGACAAACTCAAACAGCTTAAACTGAATTAAAGCACTGCCGTAAGAAAAATAACAACAAAGCCAAACACACCAAACACAGGCGTAAGAAAAAAAACAACAACAATTTTTTTTTTTATATAAAACAAAAGAGCAAAGTACCGTTGCTTTGTTTATTTCTTTATATCCCATTATTTTAAGAGCAGCAAATTATATTTAACTCTTACTTGAATTTCTCCACACATACATACTATATAAAGCAAAGTTAATATAATAAGAGAACATTTGAGTTTCATATACACACTTAATTTTGTGCGATTTAATTGTTAAATTGTTTGTTGGTGGTTTTTTAATGGAATCTGAAAAGTTAAAGTTTTAAAATAAAATAATTTTACAAGTTCATTATATAAAAGTGTATATATTATTTAATTAAAAAGCATTTATATTATTTTTTATTGCAATTTGGATTAAAAATACCGATTTTTTTTTGTAGCGTCAGATAACTGCTGCTATGCAACACCACAACACGTTTGTGTCACAAGTCTTCTGTTTCTAGGCGTTTTTAATTTGTTTAAGAATCTGGATTTACACTTGATTGATTTTTAATAACAAATTTTTAAAAAATATTTTTTTTTTCAATACTCCATTTTTATGTTATGAGAGATTGTAAATAAAAAAAATCATATATTCTAATTTTAATAAAGCAAAAAACTGCCCGCCACACCTTCTCATTGGTGTGCTAAGAAAGAACCTGCACATGTAATGATATAAAATAATTTTATAGCAAATAGTTTTACATATTTTTTTAGGTCAAGCATTTTGCTTATTTTGCCTAACCAAAATTTCTTCTGTTGGATGTCTTTTCAATTTTTAATTAGTTCATTTTCATTAACGTAAAATAACTTTATAAAACTTAAACAATTCCAAATGAATGACAATATACGAGTAGTTGTAGAAAACTTTCAGCATGCTGGCGGTTTATACTAATTTCAAACTTTCTTGTATATTCGTTAAATATTTTAACTACTGAAAGGCGTAGTATGTAAGTAACACTTTGCGATTTGAAAAAACTTGAAGAAAATATATAAAAGTCGCTTGAAAACTATCAAATTTAACAAAAAAAAAAAAGAAAAAAAAAAAACGGTATTATAAAAATTATGTTAAGGTTTCTTTTTTTAAGGTATCGTGTTGTGATTTTTGATTACTTACACTTTTTCTTCAACATATAAAACTAAATAGGCGGTGAAATTCAAATAATAATTAAAAATTGTGTTTGTTAATTTCCAAACAACATCGTGTAGCCTATTATTTGCTAAATTTAAAATAGAAAATAAAGCAATTTAGAAAAACAAAACTGATTTTTTATTAAGAACTGACAACCATTTTTCAATAGGGGCCTTTAATAATAAATGATGAGTAAACAAATTATTACTGAAAAATGAGATCAGTTTATAATTGGTATGTAAGTATGTATGTTATGTATATATATATATATGTATATATGTATGTGCATATGTATGTTTGTCTGTAATTGCTGTAATTTTAAACATAAATGAATTTTTAGATTTATAGGGAAATGTCTATGTATTTGTTTTATAATCTAAGCCCGCTACTCACAGGATATGTCGTAGTAATGAAATGCATTGGAGGGGAATTAAATGAGTGAAATATAGTGGAGGAATTTATTTCTAATTTCATATATTCTAACTCCTATGGGTGCGTATGTGTATTGTTATTGAATTTAATTGCTTACTTACACACGTGACAAACTTTGTGTTTTAATAATTTCACTTTTTGCGAACAAGAGATTCTGTTGTTTTCTGAATTTCCCTGATATATTATGAGTGAAAAATAAAAAATTAAGTCGTCTTAGGGATATAGACTTTGTGCCAGACTCGTGTTGATCCAAGTAAATATTTAGTGGCAAAAAGTCGGGAAAACAATTCACTTTTTATTATTAAAATGGTATATTAGGAATATGTAAAGGTACTGTAGCCTTCAAGATTATCACAAAAAAAAAAAAAACTAATCGGTTACTCAGCATGGCAGAATGAGAAAAATTATTCTTAATCAAATTATCGTAAAGTCTATAATTAAACGGCTTCTTTACGGTTAAAGCAATCAGAATCTTGCTCTATATATTAATGCAAAAATTATTTCTGAAAATATCTTGCAAACAAATTATTGTACAATTTATTGTACGGTACGTTTTTCTTTATAAACTTTCTTACGTACATAAAATAGGAAGTTATACCCGGCCAATAAGCCTTTATTCAAGTTGAGAACATAGGGTTTAAATTCTCATTTTGATTATGCTGAGAAATGGGAATTGCACTACCAGTATCGTTTGTTTTCTTCGAAGAATTTAAAATTTTGGCAATTTATGAACTGGGAGTCAGTCTTATGCCAACTCACATGTAAATTTTTTAACTATCATCCATATGCATAGCATCATCCACTTCCACATTATTTTGTGCCAATCATATTTTTATCAATTTCTTTATTACTACCCCTGTTTAGCTGGTTTTGATCCTTATTCGGCTCTCTTTATTACCGTTGATAAAATTTCTCTTGGATCAACTTGAGGACTACTGAGAGAGCACTAAAGCATTTTTATACAATTTGCATTTATCCGATAAGTGGTTGCCTTCGTAAACTTCCTTACGTAACTTCCTTACGTTCTTTCTTAATTTTTTTTTTTATTGAATTTTGAAAAGTAGAAAGCTAACCTTTCTCGTTTTAGTTATTGTACAATTTATTGTACGATTTATTGTACGATTTATTGTTACACCTTCTATACATATCAAAAGAGTTTCCTGTTGGATTACAGTCTTGTGATCCCTGTTTAACTGATCCTTGCAATATATTTCTTTATGAAATATGGCCGATGTAACATTTTAGAGCCAAACATCTAGACTGAAAAAAAGTATGTAGCTCCCAGAAAGACCCGTTTTTGTTAACTATTTGATTACGATTTTTTTTTTATATATTCTCATTTATTTTTTTCACCTTTTATTGCTCATGTTTCACTTTTCTTTTAATGTCAAGTTCAGAAAAAAAGTCGCACATTTATTTGCCCGTACATCAAAGCGTTTCCACAGCCGTGTAAGTATGTGTCTGTCTGTCTAGCTGATTGTTTCAATATTTAACACCTGGTTTTTTCTGGCACAGCGTATGTAGCGTTTATTAAAAATATATACTGGGATTATAATTGTTATTTTTTATAGCAAGTTTTATTCATAAACACGAATTGCATGTGCGGTATTACGGCTACTTGTCGAATTGACCATTGAAATTTAAAGTGACAGCTTACCTTTGAAATAATAAAAATGTAAGAAAACTGATATTTTTTTGAAACTTCAAACTCTACTACTACTGTAAGTGTGGTCAGTTATCTGAAATATAATCTAAAGTGTAGCATTTTGGTTTTTATATAGGAATACAAGGGTGTTAAAAACACAATGAGTATAATGCTGATTTTTTTTTTTTATATGGATCATTGAAAGCAAAATGATTTCTTATTTTTATGAAGTTTTTATTATCTGGTAAATAAAAGTGTTCTCATTAACTTAAAAGATTTAGATCGTAACAGTATAATTAAATTAAAAATACGCTGAACAATTTATATTTTATAAAACCATTTTAAAAATCAAGGCATAAATATTTATATATTTTATTACAAAGCGTTTGAGAGCTGCAAGCAATTTTAATTTTAAATCATTTAACTGCTTTCAATGATCAAATTTTAGCTGCATTGCGATAAAAGTTTCTTTCGCGAAAGACATTTTGATGTTCTAAATTAGATTTTCTCTATGAGGATATAATTGAAATAAATAAACAAAGTTTTTAAATTTTTAAATACTTAAAGTGAAAAAATTGTGCAGTTTTAAAGCTGAATTATAACCTAAAAATATTTCATATCACTTTTAATTTGTAGGATAAGTGTTGGCTTCAGTACACAATTTTGACAAAAACAAAATTTTTTTTTTTTAAATAATTTAAGAATTTGCATATTTTGTCACACATACTCATGCAATCCCTAGTTGTGGAGATCAGTTAACGATCTTCTGAGTGGCTAAATCCATCTGGCATAAGATTTTTTTGTCATACTAAAGACTACCGATGTAAAACGTTTTAAAAATGATTTGTATGAATAACTAAAACTTAATTTTAGAACTTCAATGAAAAGCTGAAACTAAAAGTGATTAAAAAAAAATATGTAATTTATTAAACAAGAATCAATGCGGAGTTAATTAATTGCTGAAACTTGAGGAAACATTTCAAAAATTACTGGAAAAGAAATGTTATTTTGTTAAGTTGTCGGGTTTAGAGTTATACAATAATCTTAATGATTCCACTGTGGAAAATCTTTTTTGTAAGAAAACATAAAATATTTACTTGCTTTCTTTTCTTCATCTCTAGATTGGTTTATATAAAGTAGTTTCTATATTAGTTTAAATATAGCTTTGTAAAAAGCACCATCATACTAAGGAAAATGTTTAGATTCCTGCAACCCTTTTTAAAATTCTACTAACGATTAGATACAAAACATATATGAAAAATAATATATATAAAAAAAAATTTAATTATAAATTAATTATCGTAGAGAAAAGCAAAATAACAGAAATTAATAATAAAAATTTAAAAATAATAATTTAAAAATCCAGATATGTTACTTAGCTTGGTCTTTCCTAGACACTGAATGATTAGAAAAGAAAACGAAATTATTTGCTAAACCACATTCTTCTAATTGGAAAGCATCCAAATTGTCTAAATTGTCTTACATTGCTTGCACATGTAAGAACTGTATTCACTATTCATGTACTATACTGTGTTACGATATCTTCACACGATAACACGATAAAAATATTTTTGATCAGCATAGGAAGTGTTATTATATGAACATTCACACTATCATTCTGTACTTAACAAATCATGCGATTGTATAGGATAGTGAATACTAGCCTTTACAGCTTCCTTCCAAGTAAGCTCCTTAGAGTTACAGAGAAAGGTCAAAAAAAAGGAACTTTGTCGAATTATGATATCAATGATTAAATATGATTTCGTCTTAGTAGCCACCTAAAACGCTAATGGGGCAAAAAAAAAAAAAATCCAAAGAAATAATTTTTTCATTGAAAATATTTTTATATAAATTATTATTATTATTATTTTGCATCGCATCATTTTTAATTGAAGTAAAAAAAATTGCTAATCGCTAGTCATCATTAACAGTAACATCCTGACTCTCTCATCCGTACAACTGCTTGTTTCTTCCTATTTTAAGCAATTTGTAAATCCCCTAAATCTGCACAAATAAAGCAAATATTTGTCAGATTCTTTCCCCACACATCCAAACTTGAAATTTATGCATGTATATGTTTTATGTAAAAGTTATAAGTAAAGTACTTGTGGAAAAAACACATCGTGTAAAGCTGCCTTTATATATACTTAAATAAGAAAAATAAAAAGAAATATATATAGTTTATCAACATTAAAAAAATTCATTTGAACAAACAAAATGTTTAACACATTTTTTTATTTCCTACTCGTAGTATGTGTGTATTGTAGGTCATGTAGGGAGTTAATGGGCGTTTACAGAAAACTGTTACACACTATCTCATGTTATTGCTATCTCATGTTTTTTTTCGTGATTATTTATTGGCTGTTTACGTCTATTGTTAGTTTCCTATAAGCAAAATTTAAAAAAATTCCAGTATGGCAAGAAAAGCTTTAAAGTGAAAACCTTCATAAGCAGATGAATTCATGAATTCCTTTAGTGCTGTTAGTGTTTTTAGGGAAAGACTAGGAGGCACACGTGATGCAAATTGGAACTCTGCATTCGCTCCATTTTCAATATTGCAATAAGCAGCACTTACTTGCCAGCTTATGCTGGCACACGCCCGTAGTCAATCAACAGACAGTTATAGCAATAAAATATAAGGAGAGCTCATAGTTTAAAACTATAATTTAAAACTGAAAAAGGATAAGCAACGTAACAGTCGATGCTTTTTGGCTATATATATTTTTTTTTTTTTTTTTGTAAAAAGCCGAATGTTAATGTTATAAGTTTGTATGTAAATATGATTGCATATGAATTGAAGAGCTAATAGTTCATATCTCAGTGTAAAGAAAAGCAAGTGACACAGATAAATCAAATTACACAATCCATATTGACTAAAATAATCTAATTGAGGAAAACACGAACAATTTCATTCACATTTCGTAAAAATATTTATTTTATTTATTTATTTACCAAATATTACAATTATATGAATATAATTGCAATATGTATAGAAGCACTGGCTACTGAGCCCTTTGGCTTCTGGCTCCCCGGGGAATTGAACTCCTGACACCTGCGTAACAGGCCATTTTGCTTTTCGCAAAAATATTTTAATGCCAAGATATTGCAAAATTGGATATATAAAAAGATATTAAAATTAGAGACTAATAATTTAAGATTGTGGCGATATTGCTATGATATTTCTACGATATTACTACGATACTGCTACGATATTGTTATGATATTGCTACGATATTGCTACAATATTACTACGATATTGCTGCGATATTGCTAAGATATTACTACGATATTGCTACTATATTGCTACGATATTGCTTTAATATTGCTACGATATTGCTACGATATTGTTACGATATTGCTATAATATTGCAACTATATTGCTACGATATTGCTTTAATATTGCTACGATATTGCTACGATATTGCTATAATATTGCTACGATATTGCTACGATATTGTTTGTCATACGACAAACATAAACGTAGCAATAAATAACTATATGTTATTTATTAGTAGATTTACTGGAAAAGTATTGGGGGAAAAGTACAGGAGAAGTGCTCGAGTACAGGAAATGACTGGCTTAAACTATAACAAGAAAATTTTAGGAGCTTTAATCCTAAGCCTTTAAGATAAGCCTATTTTTATCTTCAGTTATTTAAAATATGGGAATAATAATTACCTATAAGTAACTCGAGACTAATCGCGATGTATCGCTTCACAAGAACTACTTACTCGGTGTGAGAAAGTTTATCGAATACGTGGTAAGGTAACTAGAATAAAGAGCTGGATATTCTGGCATTCAGGACCTGTTATTGGTTCCCGTTTCGAAAAAGGAAGGAGAAAAGCAAAAATAATGAATAAAACTGCAAAAGGATTTCCGATCTACTACTACTACTTTGCGATTGTCTTTCATTCCTACTATTCCTTTCTAACTCTTCCGGCACAATGCTTTGCTTCTGGAGGGACTATCCGTTAAATAGTACTCTTAGGAAAAACAATATGTGAAAGGCTACGTTAACCGAAATTATATTTCAAATGTATTTGGTAAACCAAGATTCCTTAAAGTCAAACGCCCTCTCTGACAATTTGTAACCCACTAATGTAACAACTAGTCCTTCTATTTTAGTTTTTTTAAATACTTTCCAAAGAAATTTTACTAATAAATAAGCCAAAGCTAACCTTTCTCGTTTGAGTTATTCCATAAATAGAGAATAGATTAAATACAATACCATAATTCATTTAACAGAACCTAATAGTTTGTTTCGAAACAAACTGAAGTGAAAGCTTAGACGCCAGTAATATTTAATTTAAACAAAAGAAAATTTTTATAATATCAACAAACGATTAATATATATTGAGCGAGATCACTATACATTAACAAAATACATTTGTCAAGCAAGCAAAGCGATAAAAGATCTGATCTTCTATTATGGTCTGTATAATGTTTTAATACAACCGTTAGCATATTTTCATATATCATTTATAATTAATGTTTACAAAAATCGTTATATCACATCAAATGGCTACTAAAAGCTTACGACTATTTAATGAAAATATTAAAAAATTTTATTTATGTTTACAAACATGGAAAGTTTGTATAAACAAATTTTAAAACATATAAATAAAAACTTCTAGGTGTGCTCATAATTTATTATTGCCAATAATTAAGTGTAAAAGAGATTAATTAAACACTATAGAAGCTCCATTAAGGATTTAAATAATATATTTGAATATAAAAGAACATGAATTGATAAAAACTTGAAAGAAAAAGATTAATTTCGCTTTCTGTAATACTACTGGAATTGGATACACATGATATGTATATAATGATTATTAAATTAAAAATAAATTATTATTATTAAAGATTATTTGTGAGCATCATTTATTAGAACATTTTTTAATTGTAAAAACTATTTCTTAAATGGAATTTCATTTATAAAAATCAAATTTCTTTCTCATACGGAAGTAAAGAGACTGTCCAACTGGCCAATATACATACTTATATAGCAATATATGGTTATTATAAAAATATCCGGATCCGTTGCAGATGTAAATTGGTAATAAAAGGATAAACAAACAATGACAGACAAAGTGTATAACAGTGTCAGGCTTGATGGCAATAATTCTTAACATTCTATCAAACTATTTCGAATATTTCATTAAATACTTTTTGCAAGAAATATTAATATTTTAAATTCCTAATTTTAATTATTTATTTTAATAATAATTAATTATAAATTTTAATTTTAATTTTTATTTTCAACTATAAAAATTTTAAGTTCGTATAGGGGGATAATATTTATTTTTGAGAAAGAAATAGTACCAAATTTTATGATCTCTTTCCGAATGTGATTCTTGGGACAAATGTCGGCAATCAACTAATTTTAAAAAATTTTCTGCAAATCACTTCTGAAAATGCTTAGAAGTTGCATTGTTGCATAATTTATGCATTTAATCGCATGGAATCGTTTCTAATTCAACGAATATTTTAAATGAAATAAGTCATTGCATTTGAACAGGTATTTTCTTGAGAGCAGCACTGAGAAGGCATTTCCCCGACTAGTGGAATGTATTCTTGGGGAGTCAGAAGAAAGTGCTGCTTCGAAGAAATACTGTCACAGCATACCTTTGAAGTAGAATGTAAACTGTCTAATGTATATTGTAATGGATGTTATTTGTTGTCCAGTGTTAAGTGACTTAAACTTTCCAGCTAGGATTTATAATAGATATAAAGTAGTATAACATATATACGAACCATGTGAGAAATTTCAGAAATAAAGCATATATTACTATAGAAGTTATAGATTGCCCAACACCAAAAAGCAACAGAAAACCTTCTTGCTGTTAAATATCCAGCTGATTGAGAAATTTTTTTATCTAATTTATTTATTTAATAATAATTTACTGAATTGGTTAATATAATTAAACAGATACCCTGAATTGTTAATATAATATTGTAAAAGTAGTTTATCGGTATCCGCCTTAGCAGAATGAAAATTCTGAAAAAATGCATCAATGAAATAATAATATGAATGAAGACAATCTTAAAAATATTATTAAAATTAATAAAAATCCAAACTGAAAAATTTCTTCGCAACTCTTCAAGTATTTTCCTGCTTCAATAATAACCAGCTTCAGTTGGCCAATCCCTTTTCCAGAATACATGTTCTAATAGAGTGATGAAAATAGATGAGAAAGCAGCTGTTTTCAAAACTTTCATATACGTAGTTCTAGTTCTTTATTTATTATCAATGAGATATAAAGTAATGGATTAGTGAGCTCAATTGCGGAATATTTGCTTTGCTTTGCCTTTTTGTCTTTTAATTCCTCGAGAAAATGGCAATATTTATGTGCCTTTCGAGCTTTCGTACCAGTAACATACAGTATTTCTAACTAAGTTGCACAGCAAGAGTTAAGGTTATTTATTTCCAATAAAAAATACGTCAACGAAAACCTTTTTTTCATATTAGGATATTAATAAAAAAAATTAAAATAAAAAAAAATGCCAGATTCCTTAAATCTTTTTTAACAATTTTATCTTTATATATTCTAAGTTTGGTTACATTTTTGCTAGATGCACGCTTAATTTCAGTATGTCTTGTCTTTTTTATTTTGCGCAGGTGTTAGATAAATATCAAAATAGTGCAAAATCGTGCATACAAAATTTGTACGTGATTTAATGTTGTAGGAGTTACATTAAATGGCAAATAATACTAAACAACAACACCACAACCACAATCATTTAAACTACGAAAAAGCTCAGAAACCATCCACATCAAGCATATATTCTGATTCTATATCAAAATGAAAACTAAAATTTGCTTTTACAGAGAAAAAAAAAAATTAGTAAAATTGAGCTTAAACAATTGTGCATTTATCATTGTGCCATCTTACGTTGTTGTTGCAGCAACATCTTTAAGAAAATAAGTCTGCAAATACTAGATGTTAACGTTCCTTTTCCTTCTTTTTTTTGTTGTTTTTGTTTTTGTTTTTGGTTTTTCTTTGTTAAAGGAAATTTAATTTTTAAATCTAAACAAAACATGAAATACGTGTTCACTTTAATAAACATTAATTTGCTTATACTATTGATAGTCAGTAACATTAAGAAGACATGAGCAAAATTATAATTAAGACAAAGCGAAAGATAAGATGCCGTTAACGACAACCGATTTAAAAGAAATATTTTGCAAAAATTTTTCTCACTGCAAGAAAAATATCAAACATTTTTACTCTGATTTGTTAGAGCAGAACTAAACAAACGCGGTAGAAGTTAAAATAAATTGATCTGTTTGGAAATTATCTCATTATGATTGAACACTGCCAAGTAATAAAAATTAAATATTAGAAAAGAATATTGTGCAAAATATTTCAAAATACATATGTGATAAACAGGCTCAAATGCCATCAAACGCCATTAAACATCATCAAACGCCATTAAACATCGTCAAACGCCATCAAATGCCATTAAACCTCATCATCAAACGCCATTAAACATCACCAAACGCCATCAAATGCCATTAAACCTCATCATCAAAAGCCATTAAACATCATCAAACGCCATCAAATGCCATTAAACCTCATCATCAAAAACCATTAAACATCATCAAACGCCATCAAATGCCATTAAACCACATCATCAAACGCCATTAAACATCACCAAACGCCATCAAATGCCATTAAACCTCATCATCAAAAGCCATTAAACATCATCAAACGCCATCAAATGCCATTAAACCTCATCATCAAAAGGCATTAAACATCATCAAACGCCATCAAATGCCATGAAACATCATCAAGCGCCATTAAACATCGTCAAACGCCATCAAATGCCATTAAACCTCATCATCAAACGCCATTAAACATCGTCAAACGCCATCAAATGCCAATAAACCTCATCTTCAAACGCCATTAAACATCATCAAACGCCATTAAACATCATCAAACGCCATCAAATGCCATTAAACATTATCAAACGCCATCAAACGCTATCAAACGCCATTAAACATCATCAAACGCCATTAAACTATATCAAACGCCATAAAATGCCATCAAAAGTCATCAAACAGCATCAAACACTATCAAACACCATCAAACAGCATCAAACACTATCAAACACCATTAAATACCAAAAAAATTTAAGTGTTTTTCAATTACATAAGAAAAATTTGCTAATCTTTTTAATATAAAATTTAATTTAGTAAAGTAAAATTTCGTTCCTAATTATCCTTTTTGTGGGAAATATTGCGATTTCGGGAATTTATTTAAACTATTATTTTGGTTTTTATAAACGATCGATATTAATTTGCAATCAACTTGTTTATGATTTCACCACAGCTCACTTTTATTAAATCGCATGAAAATTGATTTGATTTGATTTTTCTGCGTAAGTATATGTGCTCTGTTAATCTGGCGATATTCTTATTCTATTTATTTCCAATAATAATAAATCGCTGATTCCTAACCGTTTACAATGCAAGATATGGCAGTGCCATCAATGAGACCTTGTTTAAAAAGTAGAGCAAGTAAATGAGAATTACATACCGAAGTAAAGTGTTTTTATTTAAGGAGTAGAGAAGCTATCTCTCGCGTCCCTTCTTTAAAAAAAATAGAAGGATTGTAAAAGCTGTGAATAGGAATAGGCACGGTGCTCATAAGTCAAATTGATATGATAAGAATATGTTTATTTCATACGCTCTTCTCAATTCATATAAGAATAGGGAAACTAAATTTTGATATCCTCGAAATTCTATACAAGCTTGCAAAATGAAATGATTCGTATTAAAGAAAAGAGCTACTTATTTGAAAGAGTTGTTCCATTACTTCGGTACGAACTAATTGAGAAGTGCTTGAGCTTAAGATTGTTGTTTGCAAGTGTATTTCACTACGGCTATACATGCACCAGAGCAATGGGCCTTTTCTATAATAAATCCCTTTTTTAATTTAATATAAGGACAGTTATTGCAAGCTTTTGCTGGAAGAAAGGCAAGAGCCGTTTGGAAGGTTAGCTATGGCGAAGTCAGTGGTAAAAATTACTTAAGAAGTACCTTCAAAGTAAAACGTTTAGTTTGATTACTTTTCATTAGAGTTGCGTAAAAATAGTTGAAATTATTAACAGCATTTTGATTAAATTTATAGACAAAATAAATATTATTTTTCAATAAAAAATAAATGCTAATTCTGGTGACCTTTTTTGAGAAACGCGAAATTTATGCAGTCATTGCTGTTGTTGGCATTTTTTATTATATAATAAAACTAATAATTAAAAAAATATTTAATCAGCCTTCCGATTGTATAAATTTCAAAGAGAAGTCTATTTTAAAAATGTTTCTTTAATATTCACTTTCGATATTAGAGGTTCTACGTAGTTTCATTGCGATTGCCTCACCTTTGCTTATCCAGTAAGTTACCCGTTTCGTTTTCATCAGTTAATGAGTAGAGTAGTGTAAAGTTTGGAGAAATTAACTGATTACTTCCAGCTTATTGTGGACGGCAACTGGCATTATGAGGAAAACAAAGCCCTGAATGTCCAAATATTGCCAGCATATTATACAAAAAAAACGTTAAGGAATAAAACTTAACTTATCAAATTTAGATCATTTTAAAGCAACAGCAGTATAAAATATTGCAAAAAGTATTTTATTATGCAGCTGTAGTAATTAAAAGTATTTTTAAAATCCACAAAAAATTTCAAATAAAAGTTAAAAAAAATATATATATGTATTAAACTAGTTTTTAAAAAATAATTAAATATCACCATGGTCATTAAGTTGTCTATAAAAAAATAAAAAAAAAATATATATAATCCACGATAATTAAAATAATACTTTTCATTATACTTTAATACCTCAAAAATAAAAGACAAAAATGTACAAAGAAAAAAAAATTATATTATAAATTAAATTCAACACTACAAAAGACTTCTTTTAAAATAATAATTTCAATTTTAATTAGCCATCCGGCTTAAAATAACATTAAAACTAAACGGCGAATTGTGCTGCATTAGCTTGAGATTTAAAGCAATTTCGCTCAAACTGCATGAGTCGAGTTATTTCAAATGTTTATTATCTCTAACACTGCATGAGCGACATATCGCCTTACAGAATGAAAAAAGATTCTAATAAATCTAATATCGCAACGTTTAATATCAACAACTATTTAACAGGCATTGATTTTTTTTTTTTTTTTTGTTCCAGGAAATCATAATAACAGATATAAAAAATTATGAATTCCATAATTCACGTTGAATGATGCCGCAGAAAATGAACAGAAAATTGCAAATAATATTGTTTATTTGACCCCATTTAATGATTGTTGCTTTTGTTGATTTTCTATCTCTATTACCAATTTCATTTCGTTTATCAATCCCCCAACCAACAATTTATTTATTTCATTTTTTAGATATTTTAATTTTGTTTTCTTTTTTTTTATTTTAAATCAATTGTTAAAAGTTTGCTTTGGGGTTTTATCGAAAACAAACGCACTGAAATGAATTTTTTTTTGCGTTTTTTTTTTGCTTTTTTTGCGTTTTTTTTTTTTGCTTTTTCCCAATATGAAACATGCGGCATTATTAACCCTCGTAAGTGTTGCAAGACTTGTCTTTAGCAGTACGATTTCAATTATTTTTTCGTCTCCACTCATATTCTAAATTACTTCGATAATATTTTACCAAAGTAAGATATATTTAGCCGATTTGCAAATATACAAAGCAACGTAGCCAAAACCGCCAGCAGCCAGTGCAGCCAACCAATCATAACTATATTCAAATAATTGTAGTATTAAATCGTACACGATTTACTGCTTACTTGAGTTATTTCCGCATATACTCGTATTTTGACATGACAGGGTCTTTTTGATGTAAAGTAATGACATGATGTACTTTAAAATCTCTTCTGTTAATTGCAAAAGACTTTATCAATATATAAACGAAAAACTCGTCAGTGTGAAAATGAAAATCGCTTAAACGTATAAAATTAGGCTCTGTTTGGAAGTAAAAATTACAGCGAAGAAGTTGACAGGGAACTGGAGGGTTCTAACGAAATTGTTGTCAGGTCTGGTGTTGTTAGGAAATTCCTTTGGCCCTGTTGTTCTAATTTCACTTACCATAAATGTCGTGTAGGGCTCCTTGGAAAATTCTGTTTCATATCAATCTGTACCGATGATATAAAAATTTTTTCTATCTTTAAGATTTCAGAAGATTTGAACTGGAGGTAATGTATGAACTTTTGGAGCTCGGTAACTAACTTGGCTCTAGAATGTCTAAGGGCTTTGTTGGGATATGCTTCTTTGATCTCAGATAGAAAAGAAGTACTTAAAATCGTTTCGACAGATCTCTTTCTTTCATTTTCAGTAAGCTGAAAAATTCAAGGGCAATGTAGTAATATGGCAGTACTAGTAAACCTCACTTAGGGTGGGGTTAATTCGGTGGGGTTTCTTCAATTCTAACTATCCCATAATGCTCCACTCTCACCAAACATCTTTCAAAGCAATTACTGCGATATCGAAGCATTAGTAAGAGCATATAATCGAATAGCACCGGACGGACAGTCGTGCGATTTATTCACAAGAAAATATTTTAAAAAATTAAATCAAAATGTCTTGGTCGATGCCACACTATCAAGCAAAAATTAAGCAAACAATTTTTTCTTTGCTGATTGAGATAAAACCAACTCTGATCTCATGAAAATTGTCTTCTTTGTCGAAAAAAATCTGACATTTCTAGACCACACTAATCCATTTTTTCAACAGATATACCATATTTGGCCAATCGTGGGACTGTGTAGGAGAGTGTATCGGTACCTTAAGTCATTTTTACATCGGTCTACATAGAAATTATTTTCCTAGAGGAAAATAGAGATCTTCAACATATTTTCTGGTTTATATTTAATTTGTATTCAATTTTTTCAAAAGATATACCATATGTGGCCAATCGTGGGACTGTGTAGGATAGTGTATCGGTTTCTTAAGTCATTTTTACATCGGTCTGCATAGATATTATTTTCCTAGAGGCTTATCATGCATATAGATCTTCAACATATTTTCTGGTTTATATTTAATTTGTATTCAATTTTTTCAAATGATATACCATATGTGGCCAATCGTGGGACTGTGTAGGAGAGTGTATCGGTATCTTAAGTCATTTTTACATCGGTCTGCATAGAAACTATTTTCTTAGAGGCTTATCATGCATATAGATCTTCAACATATTTTCTGGTTTATATTTAATTTGTATTCAATTTTTTCAAATGATATACCATATGTGGCCAATCGTGGGACTGTGTAGGAGAGTGTATCGGTTTCTTAAGTCATTTTTACATCGGTCTGCATAGATATTATTTTCCTAGAGGCTTATCATGCATATAGATCTTCAACATATTTTCTGGTTTATATTTAATTTGTATTCAATTTTTTCAAATGATATACCATATGTGGCCAATCGTGGGACTGTGTAGGAGAGTGTATCGGTATCTTAAGTCATTTTTACATCGGTCTGCATAGAAACTATTTTCTTAGAGGCTTATCATGCATATTGAGTTTCATCGTATTTTCTAGTTTATATTTAATTTCTATATAATTGTAATTCCCATTCAGTTATAATCCTCTGAAGACACGATATTTTTCTATCTTCTGATTAACACGGGTTAAAATATTAAACAAAAAATTTAAATAATATAAAGCAAACAATAACTGTTATTTTGCATACAACTTAAGGTATGGTACTTGAAAAATTGAATCCACCAAAGGAATTCATTTTTTATCTCTTCTATTTCATGGCAATCGTATGATAAGGTAAGGTGTGGTTTGTTTTGTTTGTGTAGCTGTAGTGGGATCTCTTGGAGAAATACATGGTAGATACTCGAGTATCTGAGACATGCCAAGTATACTCGTATGTACGAGTATATGTGTATTTGTATCAGAAAAAAAATTAAAAATAAACTTGACCAAAAATAGGGAAGGTAAAACAATTACACGAATATAAAGCTTTTAATGACTATAAGATACATATTTTGGCTTAAATGGCTTTTGCTGGGATTTTAAATATAAAGATTACAGTTTTATTGAATCTATTTTATTTCTATTATTAAGGAGATCTAAAAAATTGATCCTTGGAAAATTTTTGGGCGTAAAATTGTTACCACACTAATGACAAAAAAAATATAATTAAATTTGAAATAATAATAATAATTTTTAATTATATAATTAAACTTATTGCCAAATAAAATATTTTTTAAACATGACAAAAGTCACATTTATTAAAAATAAAATTATTTTAAACTAATTAATTGTTTAAAATAATTAAAAATAATTAAAAGTATTGCAATTGTTATGATAACAAAAATTATCTTTTTTAGTTGTTACCTGATCAAACGATTAGGATTCAGATATAACTTTTACACTTATAGATATTTAACAATATCTATAAGTTTTATAGGATATTTAATAATATCTATAAGTTTAAGTAATTCTTTAAGTATCGTATATATATATATTTATATGAATATAAATATATTATGAGTAGAAGAGCTAGCTGCACAGGCCATCGGCGTCTATAGGAATTTTAAGGTTAAAAATAGAGTGTCATTATGCGGCAACTGCTTGGCGAATGCTTGGGAAATGCTTGGCAGGACATGAAAATCCTTTTAAAGTAATTCTTTACAATGCTTAAAGTTCTACAAGGCGATTAGGAAAATATAATATTTTTATTGAAGGCTATAAAAGGTTCTCCAGATATTTTTTGACCATTATTTGAACTCATTCACATATATAAAAAATTGCTCGCTAGTCGTCTTTGCTAAATAAAAACAGAAACTTTAAGAAAAGGGTCACTCAAGTTATACTCGTATATATACGGATATCTGTTTACGCACAAAAAATCCAATGTATGTATATATATATATAGGATTATAGAATACGTTGTATTTTTTTACTTCACTTGCTTTTGTAAATTGATATGAGAATACGGAACTACTTGAAATTGTATATTAGCTTGCAAAATATTATCTGAGGGGGAGTCACTAACGTGTAACTTATGGCAGGGTTAATACCGGACAGTCGTGCGATTCATTCACATTCACTCATTTCTTTCTGTTTAGAGTCTCATGTTTGATAAAAAAGCTAAAACACATATTTAATTCTGTAAAAATCAATAGAAAACTAGAACCCCAATGCACGGACTTTCGCAAGTATTGGTCAAATTGTAAGCCAAAAGCAATATATTACCACTTCATTTATAATATAGTAAAAATATTTTGAAACTTTTTTTTTTATTTAACAATACTTTGTCATTGATTACTCAGGCTTACATAAAGATCCTCGAGTATTCACCTTAACTGATATTTGAGGAATTCTATGTAAATAGTAAATTGTAGCAAAATAAAATTTTTTTTTTGTTTAAAAATACACTGAAAGGTTTTTTGAAGAAATTTACTAAAAATATATAACTTTCAGCTTTTTTATTTTCATATTATTTGTGGTTATTGAAGAGGGCTATAGTAAACCAAGCTTGGAATAACAGCTGACAAAGCAAAGCTAATGCTATCTTTTCGCTCAGTGTAGAAAATACAGTTTTAAAGATTTTTAAATGTTTCAAGTTTCATTTTTGCAAAGAACTTAAGCATAAATTCTTATTAAAATCTTCATTTGTTTTTGTATTTTTCATTTATTGAAATTTTTTCAAATGAATTTACAAATTATTATTATTTTAAAAATTAACATCATGTTTTAGCTCATGTAAACAATTTATTTTACTCCTGCAAGTATCGATCCGTATGGTACGACACTTATATGACAACAAACTTCTGCGTTAGAATTTAAAATAGTTTATGATGACTTAACTAAGACCTCTAAGTAAAATCATAATAAACGTGTCGTGTAAGACAACTCAAAATATGACGCTGACGATTTCCGAAACAATTCGCAAATAAGTCGCATGGAACAATTAACATGATTATCACAATCATTAAATAAAGCAGAAGCAAGCGAAGAGCTGACGATCGCCAGCGAACCACATTAAAGAATAAGACGTAATGAAGACACGAAACAGAAGCAGATGGATGGAGGAAAATCGTCTAAAATTCGCAGAAATCCATTATATGCAATGTGTAGTAGAAATTAGCAATTTTCATTATCAAGTCTATTGTGGCAAGTTGGTCGCAATTTGTTTGTCTGGACATGAATGCCATCACTGAATGCCACATTGATATAAAAACATTCAAGCGACTCCTGTCTTTCTAATGGCTGGCAAGAAAAGGAAATTGTAAGAATACCTTGACGATGTTTCTGGTTTAATTTTTAAGAAAGAAAACATAAAAATAGAAAACGTTACAATAAATAAAACTTAATCGAGCAGATGTAGAACGTGGCAAGGTGACTCAAAGCGCGTGTTACTCTTGAAGACAAAAAACAAATTAAATGCAAACACAACTTATGCTCGAATAATCGCCGAATAAATAAAGATTTTCATAACATATAATTTAATTTAAAATAAAAATCACAAAAAAGCAGACAAACTGTAGTAGCAATCATTGATTAAATTCATTTGGCGTGTTTTTTTCACCGACATTTCATAGAATAATTGTTGCTGTATTATTATTATTCGCTGATGTATGCACGTGCCACAATGAACGTCTGAATAATGGGCCGTCAAGTTGCTTTGGTTGTCAATAAATGGCCACAATTTTTTATACAAAACTCGGTATACGATTCAGTGCTTTATAGAGACTTTGATGAGTGGTTAAACTATCGACAAGTTTTTCGGTTTACAGCAATACTGAAATGATTCGTTTATATACTCTGGGCATATATTTTCGATCCTTAATTTGTTTTGAAATCAGATCGCAGCCTTGTCATAAAATTTTAAAAAGGATAAAAAACTAAATAAAGATAAACAAAAATTTTTTGAAGGAAAAAATCATAAAAATATAATTTAATGAATTCATTTAATTTTAGAGATTAAACGGCAAATGCAAGATATAAATAATATTATTTATATTTCTATTTATTTCTAATCATGGTTGCCAGAATGTTTTTGCAAAAAATCGTCAAAAAGTATAGATTTCTGTAAAGAAAATCGTGAAAATCGTCAAGTTATTTTTAGAAAATCGTCAAAAAAAAATCGTCAAATAAAAAAATTTTCGCTTTTCTGATATTTTATTTAATTTATTAGAAACATATTAACCATGTTTTCAACAAATATACAGATATTCATTAATATATAACCATTAAAATTAAAAATAAAATCTCATAAATGAAATCAGAATTCGGCTTCGCACATAGACATATAATAATTTTTATAACATAAAATGTATAAAAAAAAAATAATTACAATGCTTGCTTTAAAAACATTTTGTGTATAAATATCAGAATTTAATATTTAAAAAAAAAAAAAGGTTTAACTGATCTCAGTTTAATTTTTTATCCTCGAAATAGCCTTTTCTGCATACGATGCCTTCTAAAAAATCGTTTTCTGAAGGATAAGTTCACTTAACATACAACATTTGCTAAATTTTGAAAGCCTGGGTTGAATCAAATCTTTTCATTTCGGTTATACTTTGCAAAAATCTGTTAAGTTTGTTTCCTTCCCCTCAAAAATCCTTTTTTTTATATTTAAAAATTTGCAATTCCCTAAAGGTTCATCCTTCTTTTAGTTGTTGTTTTCTATAAATCCTTTTAATTTTACAAAAATCGTTATTTTTGGACCAAAAATCGTCACTAGTACGTTTTTAGAAGTGAAAATCGTCAAAATGCAGAAAAATCGTCAATTTTGGCAACAGTGTTTGTAATGTAAGTTTGCAACAAAAAAAATTAATTATGGTTCCATTAAATAGCTGAGAAATCTTAACGCTTTTGTCGTTAAAATAAACGCCAAACAGAAACGATATTTAACGTTATTTTGCAGCTTTAAAATTTAACTGTTTTTAAAAAAAAAATTAATTAAATAAATATTGTAGTAAACAATACATAGAATAACGCGTGATATTAAAAAATAACCCAAGTACATATATTTCAGAAGCATTAAGACCATTCATCTCAGGAAGCTGCGCACTAGAACCTGCCTAAACAGAATACTTGTGTTTAACTTAAAGTTATAAAATCGAATATAATATGGCTTCCTGGCTACCTGACCACTATTGTAGCTGCAGCCAGCTCAAACTATTTTTCATTTTAAAGAACGATAAGGAATGGAAACAATGCCGCCAGTATAAGAAGAAAAGTCAAGCTTGCGATTTCAAAATTATTTTATTTAATAGCAGATCCAAATAAAAAAGTTACTTACATATGAAATAGAAATCCAGAAATATATTTTCACGTTTTTGCAGGCACACTGTTAATATATTTTGAGTAAATAATTTTATGAACAGAAAATCAAAGTTTGAAAGTGGCAACATTGGAGTATTCCATAATAGTTATGTAGGCGCCTGCAGTGGCACAGAAGTAGGCAGGGAATTTTAAAGGCAAGCATACAAAGTTCAATGGCCATATTTTTAATAGAAAAACTCTAACCAAATGTTGTGGTTCTGCTGGCGGATTGGCTCCGTTGTAAGTTTTCCATTATAGACCATGTCAGATTTTTAATATAACAATATTGCTTTGGCCTTATTAAGTGCAAGTGTGCAGCACGCCTAATATAGTATTATGGTATATTAATTTTCTACTAAATTTTAAATTAAGATCAAGTCTCTGGTTGCAAATAGTACGAGTTTTTTTTTATAATGTAAAAAAGTTGTTGTAAATTTTCTCTACATTTTGTTAGGAAAAATTTTTGTATTCTGCATTTCTGTATTTTTTTTTAGGACAAAAAAGGTTACATTGCTAATCTCTTTTGGAAATTCTTCTGTTACGTTAAAATTATCAAGAATTAAATCAAATTCCAAGACGAGATTTTTAATCACTTTATTTTCAACATTTATTTTCATTTACACAATTGCCGCTCTAGATTACAACAGTTGTTATTTCGACGAAGGTGTGCTTACCCAACGAATTATTTTGTGATCAGGCAGTTGAAAGAGATTCGTAAAATCTTTTTTGTTATTTTGCGAAATGGAAGTTTTCTAATTGCGAAGTTTTTAATATTAGAACAGTTCAATTATAAAAACTCTGATGATGTTTGAAGCTCCAGTTCATTTTTAAAAAAAATCTCACTACAAATCAGCTGTTTAGCTGCAAAGTTCTGGAAAAATGATTATAAAGTGATGTAATACTATTTTTAAAATTATTGACTATTTTTTTAAAAAGCCCAACTTTATTTGTCGCAAAAATGTTAAATTGTTTATGTGAGCTATTTGGCTGCAGTTTTAAAACACAATATTTAATTTCTGTAAGTGTAATTAACGAGAATTGTGATGTTTCCTTTCATGTTTATATTATTTTTTATATATGAAATTATCTTGAAATTTCCAACTTGAAATCAGTTATACGGTGCAAGTTGCTATATGTACAAGAGAATGTCTCTTTTTAGTGGAACACAATAATACGAATTTATGATAAATAAATAAATAAATTTACGATAAAGAAATTGTCTCTAATTCAAAGTTTTTTCTATTCTTGTGGCCGCTATTAAATAGAAAAGATGGCGGCAGTAAATAAAATTAAATATTTATTTAAAATAATAAGTACATTGTTTTTTAAGCAACTCCAGCGGGAAAGCTTTCGGAAAACTACCAGGGTCTGGGCAGGAATCGAACTCGCCACCACCATTTTAGTAGGTGGGGCATTATTCACTCAGTCTCTTGTAAGTATATTGTAAGTAAATGATTTTTTTCAGCGCTCCTGCATTCAAAATAATCAATTAAATTATTCATTGAAATTGGTTATACCTGCGACAGGCAGAAAATAATTAAAATAAAATTAGTTTTAATAAAAAATAATATATAAAACTCATATTGACAAACTTGGAATTGTGTATACCAATGAAAATGTCTCTCCTGAAAATAGAAATGGATTTAAATTCGCATCAGCTATGCTACAGTGGTGGCTTCGGCTACGAATAAAGTGCAATAGGCTTCTGTGTTCAACGTTCTTAATGCTTTATAAGTAAAACTATAGAAAATATCGAGAAAAACTTTTTTTATTCTTCAGAAATATGTAAATATACTGAATATATATATAAATATATATATTCTTCAAAATACTGTAAATATGCTAAACAACCCAGATTGGACTTGTGGAATATTTTTTTTGCAGTATGACTTTCGGCATCTTCCACTAATATAATGATAATGGATTTGTTTGCTGACAAAATCCACCTAGAAATTCCACATCTTGCCCAGACTGTTCGTTGGGTAAGTAAAACTCCTCAAGGTGTTGGTAAAGATTAGTGTTGTACACTTGCCTCCAAAAATAAATATGAATGCATACTCGCGCTCATAAAAATAGTTGTGTGCGCAAAACTTGCACATACACAACCTAAGCAGACACTTCCATACATATACCTTATTTAGTAAGGAGATTAAAAAAATCACACGTACACGTCTACATGTAAGAAAAATTGTAGAAAAATAAAAGAAATAAATATTGATACGCATCTATTTGTTACACATTACTGACACAGAGCATTGGCAGGTACGACTTACTTCAGCCAGCAACAAGTTCCTGCAAGCTGGCTAAAACTGTTTAAGTCATATTTTTTAAATCGGTTTACCATCATGTAGCTCCTTAAAACAAATATCTTGAATATGATTTATACTAAATTAACAAAAAAAAAAAAAAAGCTATTAAAATCGACAAGATGAGCAACAAGTGCGATTAACGGTGCAGCATCTTTTTGAAAAATGATGGGAAATCGCTAAAGCTCTCCGCTCGAGTAGTTGCGAAAATGGAAATTTTGAAAAGTCTTGTTCAGTTAATTTCAGCAAGTATATGACAGATGTATAGTCTGTGTGCGGACTTGGCCAGAAAGCTAAATCCACTTATGTCGAGTTAAGCGCTTTTTCCTGAACACCACCAAGTGTAGATATTGCAATCAACTTTTTTTTACCGGCTTGTAGTATTCGTTTGCTTTGATTGTGTGTTATTGATTTTTTCCTTATTGTTGTATTGCTACTGTTACACGATGTTGCTGGCAGTAATCAATGTTTTATATATATTTTCCTTGCTTCATATAACTGCAAGTATTTGTATTTGTCCATTGGCTGAATGTAGAAACATATTGCCTTAAAATATTTCGCCTGCGTAGTAGTTAGCAACAGTTCTTGATTGCACAGAAAAGTGTTGCCAAATTATAAATATATTTACGAAACATAAAGCGCTACTTGTTTTTCAAAGGAATGAAAAGCGAGTCATATCAAAGTAGCGAGTCATATCAAATTTTTTGCGGAAAAGGTAGAAATTGCAATTGAGGACAGAAAAATATTGCAGTGATAAGAAAAATTAAAAATTGCCAAAAAGTTTTTATCAGAGTAACTAAATTGCATTATAAGAGCTTTTAAAAGACAGGAAGCCTCAGATCGGTATGCAATCCTTCCAAAATGATTTTGGATTTTTAAAGTTTTTAAAGGAATTTTCAGTGAAACTTTATTCTTATGAATTAAAAATTAAGTTAAATTAGCGATAGCAGGCTAATCCATTTACGCATTTCTTATGCATAAAAAACGTGGCAGGCTCGATAAGAGATTAAGATAAGGAGAATTACGGATACAGAGATTCAGATAAAGAATTGTGATTTATTAACAAAAAAAAAATATATGTTCTTAAGAATTCCTTCATACATTAAAAAGATGAAAAATGGAATTACGGTAGGCCTGACAAAATGTCATATATTAAAGAAAATGCTTTTCCGCCAAGAGAACATGATCCCTTAGGGCAGTGATATTAAATCATCTCTTAGCAGTTTAATTGAAAATCAATAAAGTTTTTTCTGCCAAATCAATAATAACTCTAAATCGATTCCTCTGGAGTTATTAATTTGTACCCAATTGGAAATTTTCTATTTCGGAAAACTGAATGTCGTAGATGCTAATATTGGCGTTATTATATTCCACAAATAGATACCAAACCTCTCGCCAGATATGTGGGCCCACTAGATACAAGTATAATCTTTTATTTTAAAACAACTTGCTTACCTCCATAATTGGCAGCAAGTTTTACTTCTCATACTTCCCTTCTGAAAATTGAAAGTATAAAAATTTATTTAAACATTTTTAAGTGACGGTTTCGGTTTTTAAATAATTTCCATACATACACTTCACTCAATTTGCAAGCATTGCGAAACTGAGCACAAAAATGCATATAGAACAGAACAGTTGAGTGAAAAAAAAACCTGCACACTGGGGATAAATTTATCTCGTCACGATTTTTTAAAGTGGAAACTCTCGGCCCCGCTTTTACAACGAAACAAGTCATACTGAATGAGGAATCATCAGATATCTGTAGTAAAAAATATTTTTCGAAAATTTAATCTATAATTAAATTAGTTTATATAAGAAAGATTAATAAAAATTTTATTGAAAAAGGTTAGTTAAAACTAATAAAGATGACGTTGGGACGATAGACCTATTCCTATGGCCATATTCTGATGTATCAGTATCACGCAGTTTATATATAAGTAAATGTATATAATTTTATAGAGACTATTGCGATGGACGATTAACCATCAACGACGAACTGATTATAGAATCCCAGATAGAGCGAGGCAAAATGTGGCGCAAGTGGGGGATTCTTATGCTGCAAAGTTAGGAATCGACAAACTACTTAAAACTTGTTTATTTTATATGATTTTTCATATGTAAAAGGGTTTTTCTTTACAATTTTCTGAACGTTATTTTGTAAATGATTTTTCCACATATTACCACATATTGTTTAGCGAATCCTTAGAGGTGAAATAAGAGCACAAAACAGTCAAGGAATGATTTAAAAGCACTCCTTCTCAACACTGCTTTTTCAGCCTGATTTTTTAAGTTTCGTTTGCTGGCCATTAACATTAACTTTGCGTGCATGATTGCTGCAATTCATACACATATAAATTTATTTGGACGCATTTATGCATTAAATATCTCATACAAAGTGGTTATGAAAAACGAAATAAAATAAATTATATAGAAAAAAAAGGCTGGCCAAACAAAATAGACACAAACTTGGACAGTGGAAATGAGTATAGACGCACATACTCGCATATACAAATGTGCAATAACCAAAACAGTTGATGTTTTAATGCCTTTATTAAGAACTTATAAGTGTTTTATCATTCGTCAGTTCATTCACTTGTTCATTGACTTGTTCATTCATTTATTTATTTATACATTCTTGTAGATTACGGACATAAATTAGCCAAAAAACCCAGAAGCAGAAAAAGCTTTAAGCACAACCACATAAGTGAAACCTTTAAATATTGAATTTGTACAGCAACGGCAAAACATAATAAATTGTAAAATGAAACATTTCGTCTTTAAAATTTCATGCTTTACCCCCTTTAGAGGCGAACACATATGACCACCAGCCCATGCATTTATTTCATTTTTATTTATTTATTTATTTGTACTCACACTGTAAAGTGTGCTGGAAATTTTATGGCTGCAACTATTTTAATTAAATTGTTCAAATTGTATATTACAACTTAAGCACTTTGATTTTGGTGATTTGCTATTATTGTTTTATATGAAGTGGCAGGCAAGTGTAGCAAAAGGCAAACGTAGTTTTCTGTATGTTTTGAACATTTTAAATCCATCAAACCATAAAAACGGCAAAAATCTCCATATAAATTAACGGATTCAGTGCAATAATTCTCTATATTGATTTTCATTTTATGCATTTTGATTACAAATCATTTTACTTGTGCTGTTCAGTTAGAAAAATTTTACGCTTTTTCGTGTCGTGTCGCTCAGCATTTGTCGTAAACTGTTATTATGTAACGTAACAATAACAAAAAAAAATCTTGTTTAACGACCGAATGTGGCGTTAATATTTGATGGCGTGCCTCGTGGGAAACTTTGTAAAATTCACTGCTACGTGTGCAACTTAGTTGCAGCAGATTTTACATTTGTAACAATCGTGATTGGTTTTTTACTGCAGGAAAGTGTAACATTAATATATAAATTCACTAGAATATTAAAAATATACTGAAGTACATATATGGTTTTAGGGTTTCAGGCAATGCATTAAGAGCAGATTATCAAGGAAGAGTTTCTCAAATTGTTCTTAGAACATCTAAAAATTCAGAAACTCTGAACGGAAATGAAACTGGAAGTTTCAATTACTTCAAGCAAGCAAAACACCTACAATTCTTATCCGCTGCAATATTGGCTGGTGTTTTCTCAACTTACAAATATAGACGGCCGAAATGGAATAACGGAAAATCAATAAATTTTTAAAACAATAACATAATATTATTAATTTATTATTATTTTTAGAATATTTTAAGAATGATATTTAAAGAATGGCTAATATTCCGGCTAATACTTTTCCTTCAATTATTTTCAATAATTTGAATTATTACTATTAGCAAATGAAACAGAATTAAAGCGATCTTGCGACTCGACTTGCTGGCTTCTAAGGCTGCTGGTTGTTATCCCTTTCATGTAGCCCAGTAAGTAATTATTTTGAAAGCATCAGCAATACCATGAACAGTTTAGTTTTAATACATCGAGGGGGTCACTCTTAAAACTTACTTATTAAGAAGAAGTTTCTGGCTTACTGATTCATTCCTAATATAAATTTTGTAATGTTCTGTGCTGTTGAATAACGAAACTATTTAAAAATCTCATACTTCTCCTTACTCTCATGTCACTTGAATGCTTTGAAACTAGTGACAACTGCAACACTTATAGTGTGTGGTCATTCGCATTTAATCAGTTGTCAGAGCGCTGGGGTCAATATGTTTAATGCCTTCATTCAAGCTATCAATGGAAGATGATTAAATTGGATCTGCTGTAACTTTTATTAATTGTATTATTTAGCATTTATAAACTTCCGAAGGTTCCAATAATGTTAAAATTGTTTGTGTCGTGCAGAGGAAGGCATCCAGTAAACGAGTATTAAAGCTGTCAGCTTAAAGTTTTGTTGGTAACGGCGTGAGGCTGTCAAAAAATAATCATCAAAACTAATCGACAAAAAGCTGTCAACGGTAACCGTTGTTGTATTGGTTCTGTTCTTATTATAGGCGTTTTTACTGTTTTTACATTGAGCTTGACAACTTATTTAAGTTGCTTAAAGTCGTAAAGATTTTAAATCAATTTTTTTTTTTCTTCACTTTTGTTGTTTTCACTTAATGGCACGCGCCACGGATTCTGCTGATAAATATTTGGGCAGCTGAACGTACAATGTAAATAATATTTATTAACAGGTAGACGTTAACAATATTTATGTAAATAATCAATATGCTAAATTTCACGTTAATGAACCATTACTTATGAGAAGAAACGCACGCATTTATTTATGCGGCAAAATGGTCATAAATATTAATGGCCACACGCGACGTTAATTTAGGCAGTTTGCTAAGCGAAAATGTTATAAACTATTTTATTGGTTTCGGTTAAAATTGCATTTGATTTAATTCTCTAAGTTGAGCATTATAAGAGCGTTTGAAGAAGGATATTTTATTAAGTATTTGTTGAATGGCTATATTTTAAGAATGAAATAGTGAAAGCCTTTTCCGCTAATACTTTTTCTTCAATTATTTGTCATAATTTGAATTATTACTATTAGCAAGTGAATCAGAATTAAAGCGACCCCACAAGAGGATATTCAGGACTAAACTGGCTTTGAAATTCTTTTAATTATAAAATATAAAAATCCAATCACAAGAGCGGATAGAATAGATGTCGTGATCTCCTATTTCATTTTATATATTGTATATATATAAAAGAATTTAAGAATCGAAATATCCTTCGACATTAAGTGAATAAAAAAAATTGAAAAAAATAGTCGTGACCTCAAATATAGTGAATAGGAAACGTTGACCGAAATAAGTTAAGAAATTATAGATCTTTCTAATTAGAAAGATAAAAAATCATTGTGAAATTTTGAAATTAAATTGAAAATAAATTATACTCTTTCTTTATAACAACCCCCAAAAAATAGGGGGTGATATTGAGTATAATGATTTGGCATATCTCACAAATGAATTTGCCTGGGGTATTTCGAGGCTAGTGTTCACCTGGTATGAAGTACCAGAATTTTTTTAAATAACCAAAGCAAATTTACTGTCCGATAACCTTAAGGCAATTTAAAGGGTTTCAACCAAAAATATGTGTTGGGGTACTTTTCTTTCTTTGGTGGTCTAAATTCGCCAGCTTTCTCGTGGGAGTTTACTATGTAACCCCATTCGAAAGTATGAACAGCTCGAAAGTTGTTTTCAATCCGAATTTACACTCTTACCATGTAACACTTTTGGATCGAGTGAAAAATATTGCCACTAAAGAAATAATTTTTGGAATTACTTTCCAATGTATTATTCAATATTGGCAGCATTAATTACGCAAAATGTCAATGTATGTATGAATGTATGCTATTCATTACACAATATTTGTATAGAGCACAATGTCGAACTACCTCCAGAAATAGAAAGACAGAAATCAGTTCTTAGCCTTAGTCCAAGCCTTAGGAGATCAAATAGAAGGCAATTTATAAAATATTTATTCATTGCTATCCACTGAAGTCTTTACTAATTCATTTATAGTGGTCTTAGGAAAGAAGAAAAAGCTTAAATTGTAATACAGTCGAACTTCCCTATAATGAACTTCTGTATTATAGTGAAATTTCCTAAAATTGCCCTATAATGAATTCAATTCAAAAACACAGCTTTTTTGTTCCACTTTCAGTGTTTTTTGATTTCTTTACAATGAAGTTCTATATAGTGAATTTTTCTATACAATGAACAAATTTTTTAGATATGTCTTTTTGAATATAATGATTTTTTATTTCCATATAATGACTTTTTTTCAAACTATTTTCTGTTGCACATAATAATAACACTGTTTATCGGGAACGAAGTAGAATATATAAATAGGGGATTCCCAGAAGTTAAAAACATGTATCAAAAAATTGAAAAAATCACATCAATAGCAATCATTTCAATAACAAAGCGAAATGGCGCAGCGAAACAGCATTTCTCTAGAAAAAAAATTATTAATAATTAACGAAATAGAAAAAGGCGTAGCAAAAACAAAAACTTTAGCTAAGAAGTTCTGAAACGCTGTCCTTCGAACATCTGTGGAGATGACAAGTACCGTACCGAATAATGTATTTGCATCCCTGAATATATTAGAAAATTTTGTTCAAAAACAAAAATGGAACAGTATAATTCAATCCTAAATACCTGATTTCTTAAATAAAAGTGTACATAAAAAAATTTCTCTATAATGAAATTTCTATATAATGAAATGATTTTCTGGTCCCATGGAAATTCATTTTAGAGTAGTTCGACTGTATAATATAGTTACATCCTACACAACGACAACAAGGGTAGATATAACTTATGTATATATATAACTGGGGATGCTCTGTCATAAATTTGACGAGAATTTCAAATTGCCTTCGCTCCGTATTAAGATTACAAATACCGTCTTTCGAGCGAATTTGACCTCTACATTCGAAATACATAGAGAGGCAAATCCGTAAGTAGAATACAAGTATCCGTTAACCGGATATGGCAACTCGAAATAAGAAAATAATTTCACGAAAGCGAATTAGATGGTAGGGAAAATCCGAATACGAATATTTAACTATCGAATCGAATTTATTTGAATCGAATTTAAATGAATAATAATAGAATACAAGTATCCGTTAAGTTTGAAAGTAGCAAATACACGTATTTAGGAAAGCGAGTTAGATGGTAGGAAAAATCCGAATAGGAATATTTAACTATCGAATCGAATTTATTTGAATCGAATTTAAATGAATTTATTTTTTCTTTCAATTGAACCGCTAAAAATTAAACCAGTTTATATTTGTTGAAGCAAATAATTCATATGTTGGCTAATGAAATTTTCAAGACATTACGGTTTTATTAAAGAGGCACTTTGAAAATGTCGTTGCTCCATTGCAAAGGTAACTTAAATATTTTAAGGCGTTGCGCATTTTTTGTCAACTCTTCAGCAGCTCAAATATGTTTTATTTGTTGTCTTGTATACGCCAACAGCAGCCAAATACACTTCTAAATAAACAAAAGACGAGTGTCTTTTCTGTCATACCGGCAGCTACATAAATTGTAACGGTGCTGATTTTGACGATTTATGGAAAGTTGACACTGCGATTGACACACTGCTCTGCAAGAATTCATTTACATAACAAACAAATTTTTTTTTTTTTTTTTTTTTTTTGTTTTGCTACCACCTACAGCTTTTTGCTATAACACTCACTTAGTTATTGATCTACTATCAGTTTTCATTAAAACATTCATAAGTGGCAGCATATGTTCGGCAAGCACAACTGCTTGACAATTTTGTTTATGGCCCTCTCAAACGTTGACAATACTAATTGTCAAGCCGAATTACTTTTGCTTTAAAGTTATGAATTATGCATAAAAGAGTGTGCTCGTGTTTAATAATAAAGATGTATGTGCTATAGTTGCATACAGGCGAGTATTTATGAATAATAATATGCTTAAAATAAATTAATTTGTTTTAATAATTTAACCAGTTTAAATGTTTAATGTAGAGCTTTTATTGTATAATAATATTCACTAAAGTAGTATCATGGGTTTCGTTAAAGTTAATAATTATAGTAACTTAAAATATGGCTGATCAAACGAATTCAGCAAATCACTTTTAACTCTTTAAAAGGCGTGTGCTTGGTGGAATGATATTGTTTAATTAATTTTTAATTATATACAAAATAAAACTTTCCAGTTTAAATATTGGATTTGCATTGCTTCATAACCGTAAGTGAATTAATATGAAACAAAATGTTTGTTAATCTGTTTTGAAGCCAAACGATATGTTTTTGGAAAATGTCGGAACGAATTAAATATTATATGTTTTAATATATTTAATAAAGCAATGAAAGCTTTATCGATTGTTTAAATTGATATTATTGGTGAAGATGCATTAAAAAGAGAAGCCACGGTTTTACAATTGATAAAAATATTTTTTTTTTTTTTTTATACATATATATAAAAATGTTAATACAGGTTTGTAATGAATACTTTTTATTAGAGCTTTTTTTCTACCTGCGTCTTGACTTAATTTCGTTGCATATTAATTAATACACAAAAATATTTGAATACTGACAATGGTGTACTACCACAGATATACGACAAATAAATGAATTCAGCTCCTACACAATACTGAATACTCGGATGCATACTTCAGTGTGAAAATATTGAACAAATTTTCTTATTACACACATATAAGCACTTAAGAAATCGCGTCTTAAATGTTGGCTCTTTGAAAATGTTTTTTAATTCGTGTTTAGTTACAAAAAGAGCAGTGGACAGTCGCTTAACATCTTCCTTAATATTGGAATACCCCATCAAGATTACAGGATGGACCACTGGCCAGCAGACCCAACCGCTTGAACTTTACTTTACATTTATTTTACACATCCGGTGGCTGATTTTACAACATCATGCCTCAGGTGGCATCACTGAAAAGTGGCAACGTTAAAAGTCCTGCGGGGATATCCCTCTTGTTTCATATTTTACGTCTAATGGCAAACGTCGATATCATATTATATATTATATATTATACATTATATATATATCTAATGGCAAACGTGGATCCCCTATTAATCTCATACTCATATTATATATACATATATATAATATATATATATATATATAATATAATATATATATATAATAGGAGATCGACGTCTGCCATTAGACATAAAATATGAAACAATAAGAATATCCCCGCAGGACTTTTAACTGTGTCACTTTACAATTATGGTACCTGCGACATATATATTAATACATATATTATTTATTTTTCAACCTTGCTATCTTATATTGATTTTCATAGGAACTGAAATATCTACCTCTTTAAATGGTCATTAGAGTGGTGTCAGAAACTAAGCAAAAATAAAATTATATCTAATGACATATTAAGCTCATCATTTACTATCCTACACAATCGTACGATCCTTCAAATATGACATATATGTGCTGAAAATATAGAAGAGTGTAGCTTAAATATGCAGCTGTGTAACAGATTTTTTTTACAAGTTTTACGATTTGCAACACTTACTGAAAATTTTCACAAAATGATCATTTTCATGCAATCAGAGTTGTATTTATTTCAATCAGCAAAGAAAAAAAATTAGTTTGCATCATACTTGTATTATAGTGTGTTAGCAGCAACGCTATATTAATGCGATTTTTTAAAATAGTATGGAATTACGTTCGATTTTCATGTAAATAAATCGTATGCCTGTGTAGAATAGTGAAGCATAGCTTTTCATAATATTTATTATTAGATGTGATCAATAAATAGCATGAACTTTTATGAGAAAAAATTAAAGGAAAAAATTAAAAAATTAAAAATTAAATTCGATTTTGATCTTTTAGTAGCCATTTTCTTTTTATGTCACATGTCACTTATAAGACTAAATGCATTCGTGTGCAGTCCAAAATCAAATTCTTTCAAAGTAACATATTCAGCGATGCTCCAAACAGAAGTCCTTGTTTATGGTTACCAACTCGTATGGGCAGTTCCTTTGATTTATATAAAACTCAAAAAGCCGACAATTGCGCATGCAAAGACTTGCTAAAATGTGATTATGGTATGTTCCCACGATAACCTTCCCTGACAGGTTACACATTCCTGGGCTATTTTCGGCCGAAATGTGAGTAGTTTCAGCTACGAAGTTTACCGGACACTTAATATCTGGTGCCGCGGGAGTCAGGAGCCCATGGAACCTATTTGGTTTCAGCCTGACAATTGGTGTTGGATTCGCGGTGGCTGTGGTTGACGCCCACATCGCGGGCAGAGCATTCGCTCGGTGTGGAGTTGCATTGCAACCGGGTGCCTTGACCCAAAGATCGGAAGGGGTGTTAGACAGGCTCCGACTCTAACCAAGGGGGAAAACTTATGTCCAAATGCATAACTTTCTGCTGGTACTCACACTTATGTGTGGGGGCGCTGGTCGACGCATTATATTTACCCAGTGTTAAGAGCACCGTGAAGTAAAGCTATATTAGCAGGCATTCACGGTACCCTTTTACACACATAACCTTCCCTAAAGCTTTGGATTGAGACAGTTGTAAGAAAAATTGTAAACAATTAGAATTACGAATTCTAGCAAGAATAGTTTACATAAGTATAGTTGGCTCATGAAATAGACCATAACCTTGTTCCAAGTCTTCAAATTTTAAAGGAAATCTAATTTTTATTTGTTTAGTATTTTAAAGCGGTTATATGTAATTTAAATAAAGATAAACTCGAAAATATAACTTTTTAAATAAATAAAAAATACTGTTCATACTTTCTGAGGCAACAGATATTAAATGATGTGATAAGTGTTAAGGAAGCTCCTAATTATATTTCTAATATAATTATTTGTGGAAATGAAGATGACTACTGGTACATACTTCACTATTTCATATTTAAATCTCACTGAAAATTGAAAGTTAATATTAAGTAGAAAAAGGATTTTTTCAAAGAAAAACACTTTTAAATTATTTGGCAGAGGATGTTATCTGATTGCCACCACCTTTCAAGGTGTGCTGACACAGATCATATATTATTCTTTATCTGTAAATAGAATTGAGTTTTTAATAAACTAATAAAATCAAACCATGACTACAATGAGGTCCTTATGAATAACTGAACTAGTCATGTGAGGATTTTATTTTGTTCTCTTTAAGAGTTCTCTTCACTTGAAGCTGTGATAGGGGGACGCAATTTAATGTTTCCTTAGCAGATTTCTTTAGCAGAAAATAACAATCGGCATTAAAGTAAGATATTTTACATACAAAAATAACTCAACGGCAATTTCTCTTTTAATAACAAAAGGATTCTTCAAATTGCTGCAATTAGGACATCTTTTAAACAGAGAATAGTCAACATCAACAGTAAAGCATAAAATAATATATATATTTAAAATAAATATCACTAAATTGTATAAAAAAAAACAGTTTTCGAAATGTAAAATAGGGTTTGTGTTTTGTTGCAGGTTAGAGAAAAAAAACATTTAGTCACTGGATAATTGTATATGTGGAATCGGCCATCCATTGCAAAGTTACTAAAGGCATATCCTTCCAAAATCCGCAATTACTTGCAGTAAAAAGGAATATTAATAAATATTTATCTAAAATCTTCTTTATTTACTTAATAGCCATTTTGAATTTAATAAAAAATCTAAATGGAAAATTAAAGCAATTAAAATTATACAGCGAATACTTAATGAAGCATCGAAATGTGTATGCAGCAAAACAAAAAACCAATTCGGAAAAGCAGTAAATCTGATGACCTTTTTTGCGGGAAAATTTATGTGTCTTAAAAAAGAAAATTGTTACCAGTTAACAAATCACACATTGTGCAAGAAACAAACAAACAAACAAACAAACAACAAAAGACACCTCTCGTATTAACCATGCTCGTAAATAAACGCAAAACAAAATAAATTATCCTTCAAACAACAATGCGAAGAAAAATTAGAAAAAAGTAAATATACAAAATAAAATTATGTATAATAAAAAGACACATAAAGCAAAGTATCACACAGCATAAACTCAAATAAATATTCGTAACATTTGATTTAAGGCAACAACACAGTCATACAAAATGCAAACAATATGAATGACGACGACAAAACACACATAATGTGACTGCAGATACGACTGTTCCTCTGTATGTGCTCACTGCGAGTCCTCGTACACTAGGCCGCAAAATGAATGATGCGAAGTGTAGAAAACTGCAAAAGACAGCGAGCAATAAGCTTTCAATTTAAAGAAAGAAGAAGCAAAAAACCTAAATACATATATAAAAGCAAGAGTTTGCAATAAAGAAACCAAAAAAAATGTTTCGATATAAAAAATTGCAGCTCTCTACCTGCACAGCATCCAATTGCACTACATTGAATAAATTGCAGTGATATCTTGGAAAACAACATTGGTTGCTGACTGCACACAGCAGGCAGTTGTGAACCACCATTAAAATCATTTTGCATCATTAGCATTGTAAAGCACACTTTTCTTTATTTTATTCCAAAAGGTTTGAATTGGCAAAAGAAATTAAAAAATTTATTTGTGTAAAAATGTGCGCATGTTCCTGTGTGTGAATTGCTGCAGTGATAATGAGAAATTGGCTCAAGACGTCGTGAATAATATTTTTTGCGATTTCCTTACGCTGAAATAGCCATCGATGAAATTTTATAATAATTTTATAACATTCAAAAACAGTTTCATAGAGAAATGCTCTCACAAACTGGTTCAATTATTTTCAATAAAACGAAAGGATAACGAACGATTCTAGAAGAATCTAAAATACCAGAAAGTGGCTTTTCACTAGTTATTCCTTAAGGAAAACTTCTATTAAGTTGTAAAAAATAATTTCTGAAAAGAAATTTATGCAAAAAAAAAATCCTTTTTAAGTCCTTAAAAAGCAATCAATTAATTCTGCTCCAGATTAACACTGAAGAGAGTAAATTAAGACAGACATATTTTTTAAATTAATGAGAGAGTACCTTTAAAAATAATTATATTAAACCAGTAAATTGTAAAAAATAATTTCTGAAAAGAAATTTATGCAAAAAAAAATCCTTTTTAAGTCCTTGAAAAGCAACCAATTAATTCTGCTCCTGATTAACACTGAAGAGAGTAAATTAAGCCAGACATATTTTTTTAATTAATGAGGGAGTACCTTTAAAAATAATTATATTAAACCAGCATTAATCATTGAAAGGAATATACATTTTATTCATGACCCACTTTCTGGAAAATAGACAACTGGGCCAATTACTTTACGGCACTCATTTTCCATAAACGAATTATAATTTAGAAGTTCTAAAACTTTCTACAGGAAAAATTTTTCTTTTAATTTTTTTCCCCCCCTCAATCATATTTTTATAAAAATCCCTTGAGCAATATTCATATTTGATAGTGAATACAAATGTTTGCTTAAAATAAAATTAATCTCCCTTCGAGGCTACTTATCATCTAATACTCGTACTCGTACTCGCACAGCATCGCTAACAACATTTCCCTTTAAGGCTTGCAGACAAATCAAAACATTTCTTATTTCGTGTTCATTTGACTATGCAATTATAAGTAAAATATTTCAGAAAGCAAAAGATTTCCTCGAGTATGCAACTCTACAACGTATGTAATAAATGATTAAGGCAGTAAATCAAAATATAAGTGACCATAATAATGCACTTAGAAACATGAGCTTGTCTGTCTTATCTTTACGAGAGGCCAAGCTAAATAAGATGAACTTATGCGCAATGGCTGACACATGTTTTTAATTTGTTAAACCGTGAATTTTATAAGAAAGCTGCCCGACAACATATCAGCCAAATAAAATTAAATTGGACGTGGTATGAATTATTTAAACACCCATTAGGAAAAAAAGAAAATAATGTTTTCATATGACTTTTTTCAGTTACATGATGAAAGTTAAAATTATTTTTCATACAGGATTTACAATATGTTTATCAGTGAAATCAATACTGCCATGCGATTTGCAATATATGATTTTTTGGGTGTAGTATGAAATACTTAAACACCCATTAGGAAAAAAATTAAAATAATATTTTCATATGACTTTTTTCAGTTACATTATAAAAGTTTAAATTATTTTTCACACGGCGATTTGCAATAAGTATATCATTGAAATCAATACTACCATGCGATTTGCAATATATGATTTTTTGAGTGTAGTATGAAATACTTAAACACCCATTAGGAAAAAAATTAAAATAATATTTTCATATGACTTTGTCCAATTACATGATGAAAGTTTAAATTATTTTTCCAACAGGATTTACAATATGTATATCAGTGAAATCAATACTGCAATGCGATTTGTAACATATGACGTAGTATGAATTACTTGAACACCCATTAGGAAAAAAATTAAAATAATATTTTCATATGACTTTTTTCAGTTACATGATAAAAGTTTAAATTATTTTTCACACGGCGATTTACAATAAGTATATCATTGAAATCAATACTGCCATGCGATTTGCAATATATGATTTTTTGGGCGTAGTATGAAATACTTAAACACCCATTTGGAAAAAAAATAAAAATTATATTTTCATATGACTTTTTTCAGTTACATGATGAAAGTTTAAATTATTTTTCACACGGCGATTGCAATGCGATTTGCAATATATGACGTAGTATGAATTATTTAAACACCCATTAGGAAAAAAATTAAAATAATATTTCCATATGACTTTTTCCAGTTACATGATAAAACTTAAAATTATTTTTCACACAGGATTTACAATATATATATTAGTGAAATTAATACTGCAATGCGATTTGCAACATATGATTTTTTGTGAAACTGTAACTTCTGGTTATCGATATCATTAGCACTTTTCATCAATATACAAACAACACTAAAGGCATTCATATTGTGGAATATCGACAAATTCTAGAAAAAAAGGAATATGTTGACTACGTGTAAATACAGCTGATTGCTGTCAACTGCAAGAATTTTGCTATTAATTTTCGATGACTTATTCTTCCAGTTACCGTCGCCTTCGGAACGACAGCTATTTAACCAACGTATTATAACCTAATCAGGTGAACGAAGTGTTGGTAGTATAGTTAAATGGATAGAAGAAGATAATAAATAAAAGGAATGGATTGTGACCTAAAAATTACATAAAAAACATGATAAGACATGATATATTAAAGGGCATGACAAATACTTTCTGAGGATTCTTTTCTTTTATAACTGCCAGAGTTTGGTATACAATTAATGAGCTCAGCCACTCGTAGTAGACAAAATTTCCAGTTCTGCGAACGATATCAATTAACGTTTTCTCTATGAGTATTTGCTATTATGTATATGGGTGGCAAAGGAATAAAATGGAAATTAAATTTAAATTATGTTTAGTACGCATCCGCACTAGAGAGGATGCTAAAAGTATGTGTACTCACATCCGATAATTAAAATTAAATATTTAATACGAATAAAATACAATTAAAAAATAAATAAATAAAACTAATCATTTTATTTTCACTTCATATCGCTTTGATAATTTCTTAAAGTACCAGATTAGAAGCATTAGAAAATCATATTAAATATCATTTAATTGCAAAACTTTGGTAGCAAGTTTTTTGTTGAATTCAACATTTGATCTAAAATTTGAATTAAAAAATTAATTAACAAATAGGAATTACAAAAAACCAATTTGAGAATAAAAATTTAATTGCTTAAATAAAAGAACACTTCCACTCAATAGACGACGAGCAAACTAACAGAATTCAAATGATTGTAGATTATACGCCTAAAGCATTTTGTTAATTAAATATTCATTGAAAAATACCAAATAATTTTTCATTTTTGCGAATACAAACTGAAACTAATCAAGAAACGAAATCAATCAAAATTTTACAAAACATTTTTTAAATTACATTTTTTATAGTTGAAAAATAAAAACACAACAGGGTTCCAGCCAAGCATTAGGCTTCCTCTATTTTGAGAGTACCTAATACAGATTTAGTTTATTAAATATTTTTTTAGTCATTTCAATATCGGGTGATTTTTTTTTATATATTGCTGTTTTATTAAAAAGCTAATATAAAATAAAATAATAAGAATGAAGACTAAAATGTCATAAAACTTTTTTTTTATACATTCAATTTTTTAAATTTACGTGTATTAAAAAATGTCAGTTTAAATGCAAATTAATTAAATTTCATTAGTCACAACTTTTTTTTTTTTTTGTTAACTAACTCAACCTGCAAAGTATTCGGCTTGTCCTTATTAAAGTACGCAGGCGGTAGGCAGGAATCGAACACGCGAAGTCCTTCTTAGTAGGCTGTTCATTATTATTCGTTTAAACGTTTAATTTGTAAACGTTTGATATAGATCTTTTAGTATCGGCAGGAAAGTCCTTTGCGTTTACAAATTGAACTTTTCCTATGGATCTTCTAGTATCGGCCGGAAAGACCTTTGAGTTTACAAATTAAACGTTCGCTATGGATCTTTTAGTATCGGCAGGAAAGTCCTTTGCGTTTACAAATTGAACTTTTGCTATGGATCTTCTAGTATCGGCCGGAAAGACCTTTGCGTTAACGAATTGTACTTTTGCTATGGATCTTCTAGTATCGGCAGGAAAGTCCTTGGCATTTACAAATTAAACGTTTGCTATGGATCTTCTAGTATCGGCAGGAAAGACCTTTGAGTTTACAAATTGAACTTTTGCTACGGATCTTTTAATATCGGCCGGAAAGACCTTTGAGTTTACAAATTGAACATTTGCTATGGATCCTCTAATATCGGGAGGAAAGTCGTTTGCGTTTACAAATTAAACGTTTAATATGGAGCTTCTAGTAACGCCAGGAAAGAACTTTGCTGGGAGAATGAAATATTTTTATATCGGATAGTATGACAAACTAGTTTCGCTAATATATAATTATATGCAAATTGAGAAAAAGTTTTTTTATGAAAAGGTTGCTGGCTTCCATATCAAAAGGATAAAATAGTTTTTAGAATACCTTAAAACAGGTGAACTTGACATTGCAATAACTATTCCCTCTCAAAATTATAACCACATATTATTCCCGCCATTTTTCTTGCAACGAGGCAAGTCTAGTTAAAAAAATATTAGTCCAGCATAAGCCATAGCACAGATCCCCAGCTATAGGCAACCCTAGCATATATAAAATATTTTCTCAAAGTAGTTCACATATTTAATTGTGAGATTTGTCATAACTCTAGCCTTCATCATCAGAGGAGAAAAACGTGGTAAATATTTGCCAGAAACTTCAGATGTTATTTTTTTTTTTCGTTTCTAAAAGAAGTAGATTGAGGCCAGGGGCCAAATCGTCGTATACGTGATCGAATGAATTCGATCGAAATCTTTCATTTTGGGATCGTGACAGTCGATATCGTATAACACGTATCGAAATTTGGGATCGTGGCATTCGATAACGAGTACTCGATCGAATGTTTTCTCTCGTAAAGTCATTCGATAGTAAAAGAGCGTTCGTAAGCAAACACATGTGTTTCTAGAAGCTGCAATTTTTTAATAAATTGCATGAAAAATGTAAGTATATTTGTTTATACTTTAATAATAATAATATAAAACCACTATGTATTTGTTTAGGACTAATATGAATAAGATAAATGGTAAGCAAAAAAGAGATGTTAAGAAAAAATGCAGGGTTAGCCAGCAGTAGAAACACTTGCATTTAATATTTATTCCAAAGACCGCAATATTTGGAGTTCTACATTTTTTATTGCCATATTTGCTATTGCCATATTTAATTTCTATTAACCGATCCAATTTTGCTGTCAGGTCGGAATGAAATTTATGTACCTTTATTTATTCCAAAGACTGCAATAATGAAATATGTACCTTTATTTAACATCCATTTTCTACAAAATAAATTCTTTAAAAACGAAAAAAAACTTAAATTTTAATAATTTATTACTTGCTTACCTCTTTTCTATAATATTTGTAGTTTGTTTGTTAAGCAAACATGTGGTTTTGTTCTACTATAATGAAAAAAAATCTATTACATTTTTAAACAAATTTCGATACGAACGCTATCGAATGCCGCGATCCGGCTACTCGACACGTCACGAAATTTCATTCGATACGAAAGGTTACTCGTTCACGTATACGACGATTTGGCCCCAGTTTAAAAAAAAAATTAAATTTCTAAGCACTTTGTTTTTATAAAATAAATATATATTGTATAAATATTATTTACCGAATATTACAATTATATGAATATAATTGCAATATGTATAGAAGCACTGGCTACTGAGGCCTTTGGTTTCTGGCTCCCCGGGGAATTGAACTCCTGACACCTGCGTAACAGGCGGGTATACTAACCATTATACCATCGAGGGGCTAGTAAAAAATTATTTTTATTAATTACTTTTCCTAATTGTAAGCACTTCTTTCCTATTATACAGACGAAATTTTAAAAGTTTGGGCATGCTTAACTATATGCAGGAAAGGAGAGGAGAAAAACTCAATACAAGTAATGGAAAATAAAGACTGAAGCAGAAATTTTACATTGCAAATTAATGACAGTAGGTACTACTTTGCTAAAAAAAAAAAAATTAATTAAAATAAAAGAAAATAAAAAAAGCACAAAAAAGCCACTTAAGCCGTCACTTTTACATGCTTCCAGATATTTTTGAAAGCCTTTCAAAAATATTCATATTGATCACATACAAATTAATTTAATTATTGCCGAGTTAATTGATAGCTGTATTATTTAACTGCATTTTTTTAAACATACAATCGATGTAAATTTTTAGTTCCCCCATTAAAACTTCCCCCCTTTTTGGGACTAATGAATTGAATTGTAAAATGCATTTATGGGCATAATTACTATTATTATACACAGTGGATAAAAAACAAAACCTTAATTAGTCTTTTTTGGTAAAAGATAAAAAAAATAAAAGTAATAAAAATAATAAAAATCAAAATAAAAATAAAAGAATAAAAACTTACTCTCTGTTTTATTTATAAATTTATTTATTTATCTTTTGCTCGCTCGTGAAAGGATTTGTTAAATACAGACTTTGTTAACTCTCTGTGCAGAGAAATTTTGTTATTTTTATTAAAAAAATAAATAATTCTCAAACTCGAGTGTATATGTATGAGTATAATTTTTTTTTTTTTTTTTAATGACTAGTCTTTATGAAAAATATACATTAATAATAATACCGCTGTTTTAATAAACAAAAAATTTGTTTTTTTGCATTAAAAAGAATTTTTAAATTTTTTTTCTTTGTTTTTTTTTTGTAACTAAAAATTAAACTATGAAATGGAATATATTTATTTTTTTTTTGTTTTCTTTTTCAATTTCAGAAAAAACATTAAATCCATAAGTGTTGTTTATCGCTCTAAATGTTTCTTTTCATTTCTTAAATATCTAGATCATAACCCAGCACCTTTTCTAGCTTTTATCTTCCAAGCATTGTAAAGAGAAAGAGACCATTTTGCTACCCATGATTAGGTGAAGTTTTAGTATTCAAATCTCATTTCATTAATTGGATTTTTTTTTTAAACAATAAACAATTATAATAAATAAAAGGCGATAATAGTAAAATATCTAGAGCATTGACATTTGATTGATGTTGGCACGGTGTAATTTTTTATTTTAAAAAATTTTTTTATTTTTTATACTTGCAATAAAAAAAATAGATTTACAATTGGCAGAAAAAATTTTTTCTAAAAAACATTAGTGAGATTAGAGAAAAAGGTAATTTTTTCTAGTTAATTTTTGTTTATTATTTTTTAAAATAAAAAATGGCATCACTACCGAACTATCGACAGAACTTATTAATTGTAAGAAATTTAAGTTTTAGTTACACAGAGCAAAACCTGCCTCATAGAATCCAGAAGATTTTCTCTATAAAAACGTTTTTAGGCAAAGGGGTACCCAAGAAGTAAGAGGCGAAGAGTTTTCTAAAAGGATTCCTTATTATTTTAATGTGCTAGGAGCAAAAACTGCCTTATAGAATCAAGAGGATTTTCTCTACGAAACGTTTTTAGGCAAAGGGGTACCCAAGAAGTAAGAGGCGAAGATTTTTCTAAAAGGATTCCTTATTATTTTAATGTGCTAAATCTTATTAGTTTTATCAAAGAGGAAAACTCATAAAATCAAGAAGAAAATTTTGTGCACCAAAACAACAATCCATAGAGAATAACTTTTGATTTTATTAGGTTTTCTTCTTAATTATATAAAAAATGGGGTTCTTATTGATTTTATTAGGGCATCTTATTAATTTTACCAAAAAGGTTTTCCTTATTGATTTCAATAGGTCGCCTTCTGAATTTTTTTCAAAAATGTTTTCCTTTCGAATTTAGTAGGTTCCCATATGATTATGTGTAAATTATCTTTTTATTAATTTTATTAAGAATATCTTCTTGATTATATTACCTCGCATATTATTTTATAAGTATAAATTAACATACATAGAAACAATAAGAGATCCTTCTTAATTTTGTTAGGCTATCTTGTTAAATTTTTTAAAAAGTTTTTCTAATTGATTTATTGGGTATTCTTCTTGACTTTTTTTAAAAAGGTTTCCCCCATGAAAATAATAAGATGTTCTTTCTGAAAAGAAAAACCATTTTATTTAATTAGGTACTATTTAGACACATTTTGCTGTGTGTAGCAAGTTAACACAATACAAAAGACTTAAGCAAGAAGCACCATTAAGCAAACAATTACAGCAAAGCTATAAAACGTTACTCGAAATGTTTTTAATTAAAACTAAAAGTATAAAACAATTCTTCACTGTTATAATTTGTAGCATTATGTAGAATTTTATAAAAATTTTGTAAAACGTCCTCTATAACTAAGCTAGTGGTGATCATTCATTAATATGCAATAGTATTGTTTGCTCTCTCTATTAATTTTAAATAAAATAATAAAAGGAGTCTATATAATTCTTATTTATTTATTTATTTATCAAATATTACAATTATATGAAAATAATTGCAGTATGTATAGAAGCAATGGCTACTGAGGCCTTTGGCTACAGGCGTGTATACTAACCACTATACCATCGGGGGCTTTATATAATTCTATTTAAAGTCATTTTAAGAAAAATAATTAAACAAAATTAATAAATCCACAATACAGTATTAAATGTGTACTGGCTTGTAAGCAAGAAATTTTAAATATTGCCCCAATCTGATGAGATTACCGACAGTGGAACTTGTATTGGTTGCTAATTATTTGAATTAAAAATTTTTTATTTTATATATTTAATACCAAAAACACTGATATTAGAATAAAATTTATTCGGTAAAATATTGCAATTAGCCTACTTGATTGACCATTAACATTTACAAAAATTCTTAAATTACCATTACCTCAAATGAAAAATGGTAATGCTGCAAGCAATAAAAAAGTAAGCAAACACGGGCACATATATTTTTTTTTATTTTTTTTTGCTAAACTGTCAGTAGTGATGTAAATGTTTCCTTAAATTTTGTTTACGTATGTATTTCATTCATATCTAGCTGAAAGGAAAAAAACGTTACTCTCTAAAATTGTGTATAAGATTTTGTAAATGGAAAAAAATGGTAACGAAATGGGTGTGTTTGACGTGCAAGATTTTATGTTTCTGTTTGTACACATGCAACAACGTGTACAAAATGTATGTCTATTTTAATTAAGTGTCTGCCACATGTAATGACTACACATTGCATAAAGATGCAAACTGAAATAAAATTAACACAGTGAACACAAATAAAAAAAAAAAATAAAAAAAAAACAATATAATTTCAAAAGTGTTGCCAAAAATGGTGGTAAAGAGTATTTTTGTTACTTTTGACGGAAAAATGCATTTTTTCTTCACTTCTAACATTTGATTTAAATCTGGCACGTATTTGTAATATATATAAAAAGAAAAAAAAAAGAAAAAATACTTTTACAAGCAAAAAACAGCAAAGAAAAGACAACAATTGTGACATTTTGTCAATTTCAGTTCGTACGACATGGAGACAAAAATAAAAAAATAAGAAAATTTGCGCTCGTTCTCATACCCAGCCAAGCGACTTGATTTTGCATAAAAATGTAGAAACGAGAAGAAAACAACAATAAAACAATAAAAACGACAAATTTTTAAATTCTATTTTCAAACACTTTAAAAGTACAATTTGTTGTACTTGAAATGTGTTAAAGAAAAACTTGTTGCATGGCAAATTAAAGTGTTGAAATGGGCACGGCCTTTACTGCAGGTAATATGGGTGGGTGTTGCTGATTTAACACTTTCGCTGAAATATTGACAAGTTTTCCTTATACGCAAAAATATGCTATAAAAAAAAGTATAATAATAATGAATAAATTTTTCAAATAAAAAAAAAAAATTATTTAATAAAGTAAAAATGTTTTACATGGGAAAATTTAAAAAGAAAGAGTTTCATAAAAAAAAAAAAAAAACAAAATAAAATTCAGCAATTTATATAGTTTCTGGGCAAAGGAATAAGTGAAATGTGTTGGAATGGTATTCACACTTTGAGCATGAACACAAACAGTTATAAAAATATATATTTAAATTGAATGTCTGATCAAGGCAATATATATTTTTCCGAGCTGGACCAAATTCCACATGGCATCAGCTGGTTTTGATTTGGATATATAAAAAACATTATAAAAATGGAAACAGACGATCACCTCATAGTTTATACATTAACAAAATTTAATGAAAAGTATTAAAACTAAATTTGGAGACAAAAAAAATACATACAAATTACTAATATTTAATATTTTCTTATGATATGTGTATATACGTATGTCTATATATATATGCCGTTAAGCTAGTAGCCATAAAATAGTATTTAAAACGTCTTGATGAGTTTCTTAAACTTAAGGACTTGTGCAGAAGTTCATCTTTCCATAAAAGTATATCTTCTTCATTGCCAGATTTTTCGATAATTAACTGATTTACTATTTTTTATTTATTCAACATAAAAAATAAAAACATTAAAGTACTGCCAAAGAAATATTCTTTTTAAATTTTTGTGTCACTCTAAAACATTCCTTTAGTTATTGGAAGCATTTAAAAAACAGGTGCGATAATAAATACTCATTCATGCTAAGGAAAACCATGTCAAGCAGACTACATTTGATCCATAAAGAAGCCACACAAAATATTTAAACCTTCTTAAATCCAAGAAAAAAAAATCTATAAAACCAGTACAATTTGTTTTATAATAATAATAACAATCATAATGAAGAAAAAGAAAATTTAAAGCAAAACTATAGTTGGGAGTTGACTATTGTTCAGTTTATCTTCAGTTTTTATTTCTCTCATTCAATGTAGGCTGCTTCTTATCGTTTCGCTCACCAAGAAGAAAACTACATTTCCACTTTCAATAATTTTATTTGCGGAAAAATGTGAAAACAAATTACCTTTCAAATGATATTCTCCTTTTTCTACCACAAAAAAAAAATCCATCTAAAAAGTTGTATAGAATTTTTTTGAACTCTCTTCATTATATTCCTACAAAACAAGGAGCTACAAAATGACATAAATAAAAAAAGTTTTACAAACGAGCTGTAATTTTATTTCTCATATTTATTCAAAAAAGAATTGAGTTTTTAGGTTGGTCTTGCTAGTTATACGGAGAGACTCTGATAGGAACTAAACTCAACAGGAGTATGCGTAAAACGAAAGACTTAGAACACGAACTTTTTATGATTGTAATATTAAAATCAAATAATTCAATTATATTTAAGTACTTTTACACAAGTCCAGCACCAGGGAGATAAAACTAAAACTTATTTCAAACCAAATCTGGTAAATTAAAAAAATAATTTAAATACGCTTCGCATGCATCGAACCTGCCATATCGGCAGAGTTAATTTTTCTAAAGTACTTTAATATCTGTTTTAGGACTTTAAGGTTTTATTATTGCTGTTGAAATGTTTAAATGGCAAAGGCACTGCATTGTGATAATGAGCCTTTGAGCATATGTATACAGCCTGTTACGCGCATGCATCCTTTAATCTTCATTCTGGCCCTATACATTACTTGAGAAGATGATTTCTCCTTAATTTTCACCTCTGTTAAGCAAAAAAATATTTATGCAAAAAAAAAAAAAAGTTTAAAGAAATTTAAATGTTGCAACTGAAACTTGTGATATTTCTAAGCATATAAAATTTAAAAATTTCCTGTAGAGCACACGATGACATTTGCTACCATGCCAAATTTCATAACTAAACAACAGACAGTGAGTTGAAATAGAGAACACATGCGTAGAAATGTCGTTTTTAAATATAAAATACTTTTTATTAATTAATTCTTAATAACCAACTAAATCCATAACTGTTATAGCATTCTGAAATAAAATTGTTTATTTATCTTAGTAGTTAAAGGAAAAAAATTTTTTTTGCTTCCCAAAAGGTAATAAAATATTTTTAATTAACACTCATGCAATAAGTAACATAAGGTGTGGCATATAATTATTTATAAATAAAGCGGATCTTTTCTTTTTCCTCTTAGAGAATAAGTTAAAGTTTTACATTGACTGATATAAATATTTTATTATGTTGGGAGTGTTCTAAGGCAATGAAAAAATTAAATTAAAAAAAAAAAAAATTAAAAACATTTTTTTATTTATCGTGTCCAGCGAATATATATAAACAAAATAAAAAATTGGGTAAAAGAACAAGTTAACACATTCTTTAAGAATCCTACAACTTAAATGTGAAAAGCAAATTTTGAATCAAGATATCAATATTTCATTTACTTAAACAAATAAGATTTTGGATTTGGGTTATTCACAATAGAGCATAAAGTGTTTTTTAAAACAAAACCTTATACCATAACATTAATTAATTTCCAGACCATAATTTATATGTATACATATATATATCTACAATTCCATTAAACATTTAGTGTGAAAACTGGAAGGAATATGGAATATGGCAAAAGGCAAGTACGGTTTTAAACTTCAACTACATTTTTTTTTGGTGTTGTGGAAAAATACAAAATTTTATTGCTAGAAATATACTGATATAAATAAAAAAAATTGATGTTGGAAAGTGTAATATTTTATGGCAAAAGTTTTTTCTTAATTTTAAATCGTTTTTATAATAAAATTAAGCAAAGTAATGGGAAATAAAAACTTTTTTTCTATATGTTATTTACCACACTTATATGCTGTTAAAGATATTATGTTTGATATTTGAAGGTCAGCCAGCTGTTATGCATATATCATTGCGACCTAACACTGATCATCAGGGACACTTTTTTATTAAAAATTAATTTTGTATTTGTAAAATGTATTAAAAAATAATTTTTCAACTAAAAAAATAAAACAAATATCAAATAAAAAAATAAAAAAAAAGAAATAAAACAAATATCAGATATTAAAGATTAGAGATATCAACGATGTTGTAAAGCTACCCTACTGCTGGAGTTAATGTCGACGTCGTAAACGGGGTATGAACGCTGAAATTGTGATGTTCGACGTTTAATTTCATTTTGCTGTTAATGTCAACGCCGTACACGACGTTTAAATACAAACTGCTGATTTGAAAATTTATTTACTGAAATATTTGTAATTAAATACTTATTACTTATTTTTTTCCAAATCTCTCCTTTAAGAGCTGTATTCTTATAGTTCTTGGAGAATTTGTTATATAAATATTTTTCAATATTTAAATATATTTGTTTTTACAGGGAGATATTACCAAATTTTAATTATTATATATATAAAAAATAAATAGTATCCACCTATAATAACAATATTAAAAAATTGAACTCCTAAATTTTGGAGTTTAAAATAAAATATTTAAATAAATAAATAATCAATTATTAATAAAGTATAATAACTAAAATTGGGAACTAAAAATTGAATTATATTAATAATTAAAATTTGGTAATATCTCCCTATAAAAAATAAATATTATCCTCCTATAATATCAATATTAATAAAATGAACTCTCAATTGTTCGTTTTCGCGAATAGCATTTATAATTTTTTTATTTAATATACTATCCGAGCTCATTTTAATTAAAAAAAAAAAGCAACAGTTTAAACAAGTACAACAATCAGATAATTATATATATATATATTGGTTTGACGTTTCATGGTACGCCGTATAAACGCTGAAAAAGTTGAAATCGATTGAACTTTTTCAGCATTTAATTTCAGACATCGTTGAGATTAACAGCTCTCATACAATTTCATACGTTTCAACTTTTTTTTGACAGTTGACGACGTTCAGACGGCGTTTACGACGTCGACATTAACTCCAGCATAAGCCATAGCACAGATCCCCAGCTATAGGAAACCCTAGCATATATAAAATATTTTCTCAAAGTAGTTCACATATTTAATTGTGAGATTTGTCATAACTCTAGCCTTCATCATCAGAGGAGAAAAACGTGTTAAATATTTGCCAGAAACTTCAGATGTTATTTTTTTTTACAAACTCTACTTGCAAAGCTTTTGGGCTTGTCCGCATGAAAACACCCAGGGTCTAGGCACGAATCGAACCTGCGACCTTCGGTTCATTAGGCTGAGCATTAATCACTCTCCAACGCAGGCTCCCATATGACTCATGCCATAACCGTAGAATAATTCATCGAAATTGAAAAGGTCAAATATTTGGGGAGTAAGGACGTGTTCACGATTGACTTCTAATTTTAATTCTCTCACAAACTCTTTCTATAAAGTTTGATAAATATTTTTCGGAGGGAGTTATAGTATATATAATACGAAAATTCCAATGCCAGCATCTGAAAGGTATTGGCTTTTACAAATATATGTGCTTGCTGTGATGCGACCATTTTCCATTTGGTGAAATTACTAATATTTGATGTCATTAACATAAATACTTTGCAGGAAAACCAAGACTTTTTATATTTTATGCAACTGAACAACTTTATTCTAGTCTTTTACTTGCAGTTTTGTACTTTCGTACACAAATCGCCTTTATTGTTACATTCGAATTGTCTACTGAAAAGCAGCGAGAAAATATATAATACTTAAAGCCGCAGCTCCAACAAAGCAAAAAAAAAAAAAAAAAAAAAAAAAATTCATCATCGTTGACAAGACAGTTGAGCGAATCCGTTAAAGAAACAGCAGTATTTGAATTTAATATGAGCAAAGCTTAGAGTGGTGATCCCAGCCGTCTAACTATTGTTGCTGTTATTAAAAAGAGTTTGGTGAGATAAATGTATGTTGGATCGTATTCACATTTGCCATCAAAGCAAAAATTGTATTACATTTGCATGCTGCCGGACACGCGCCGTAATTTATAATAAATATTTTAGCATGCAGATGCAAAATATAAAAAAATATAATTACGAAAATTATATATTGTCCATATATATCTACGCCAATACGTATGCTTGCACATACAAACATATATATATATATATATATATATATATATATATATGAAGTTAAAGCGGAAGAACGTACGTTTGTTTAATTGCCAATTTCAGTCAAATGCATTATAATATTCTATACATCTTTAATTTTTAATAGTTCATTTTGTGTATAGTATATTTAAATGTATCGCATGTATCTTCAGTAGACAGTAGATATAATATATAATAATATATAATAACAATAACATTTTAAATCGCAGATATTTTTGTCGTTTTTGCGGAATGCTTTAAGTATATCCAAGGAAATCATATAAAGAATATGGTTGTTGTGCTATCCTCTAAGCGAAATCTATCTTATAAAAGACGATGACAAAAGGAATTATTAAAATATATTGAAATTGAAATTCTCAATCAATTGATAAAAAGCCTGACAGCAGAAACAATATTAATTTAATATTTTTAACTCAATATATATTAATTTTCATTTCAAAACATATTGAAATTTATTATCGGCCATATGGCGTGTCTTCTATGAGACTTTTACAAAGTAACAGTTCGAATTATCGTGTAAAAGCTTTATTGCTTGTTATATAAAACGGAAATATAATATTAAAATCGAAATAATACAGAACCATTTGAATCATATATACATCGTGCCTGCAAAAATTATAAACAATTAGAAAATAAATGAAACTTGTCCGCAAAATTGGCAATCACAAATAAGTTAAGAGAGAAAAACGACTGGAGGAATATTTAATGAGCCAAAATGAGCTTTAAATTTATCGCCAAATGTTACATCTATCGTAACATATATCTCCCATTTAGTTTCACGCTTTCTGAGACAGTCGTACGATTCATTCACAGAAAATGTGATAGCGATACCCTTACTGGTTTAAAAAATCGCATCAAAAGCATGTTGCTGATGCCGCACTATTATACGAAAATGAAGCAAACAATATTTTTTATGCTGATTGCCAGTCTATGGAAATTTTCATAAAATTTTGCTGGTCATAAAAATTTGACATTTTTAGGCTACACTATTCTATTTCTCCAGCAGAGTTGCCATATTTAGCAAATCGTATCACTTTTAGGCTAGTGAAACATGGTCCTAGGCAAGTATTTTCTTCTGCAGAGTTGCCATATTTAACAAATCGTATGACTTTTTGGGCTAGTGAAGCATGGCCCTAGGCAAGTATTTTCTTCTGCAGAGTTGCCATATTTAAAAAATCGTACGACTTTTTTGGGATAGTGATAACAAGTAGTTTTGCTAGTAAATGCAGGCATAAATTACTTTGTTAAATATGATTTCTTTTATGCATTGATTTTCCTTTTATTCCAATTTTACTGCACGCCAACGGCACCAATCCCTAACTTTGTCAGACCAATGAATACTTAAATTACTTTAAATGAACAATAAAATATCTTTATAATAAATAATGCAAAAGTTGTACACCCTTAAGCTTATTAATGTCATTATTCAGCAGGAAATCGGGCATGTAACAAAACACCTCATGGCTAAATAAAAAATAAGATATAAAAATGAAACTAAAGTCAGTAATTAGGATGGCTGGTGTTTAAGTTTATTGGCAAGTTTTGGTCGGTTGATATCAAAGGTACAAGTCGTTTTGAGGTTGAAATTAATTTTAATAAAATATTAGTAAGACGGAAATTAGTAATGAGATTGAATTGGTTGTAATAAAAATAAACATTTTATTAGATAAGTGGTTATTTAGCCTTACTTAATTATTGTCAGAAATCTTTATATTTTTTTCCTTTAGATGTCATATTTCTTTTTGAACATAAATGTATCTCTTGAAAGCTGCAGTTGCGAGGAGAGTTCATAGAGCCTAAAAAACTTTAAAGATGCCTCTAGTGAACTTTTGATGTTAACAGTACACGAATTGCCGCAATGATGGTAATTCTTACACTTGGAGAAATTCTGGAAATATACAGTTTACTTATGGTATTGTTGAAAACCTCATATTTAAGGTGTGTTGCCAAGCCAGTTTTATACAAAACCGCAATTATAAAAAGTGCAATGCACTGCCATTAGCAGCTGGCAGAATAATATATTTATCAATCCATGAAATTAATTACAAAATCAATACACATATAATAAAATGGAATGCTTGTTCAAAAGCAAAAGTTTATAATACCTTCAGAACATACCCGTATAGTGGATGCCTCAATAGCATTGTTTTAATAATTTATTCAAAAAAAAAAATAAATAAAAACAATTTAAATATTTTTCAGCTTTTTATGAAATACATAAAGAAACCTTTGCAATTAAAAAATTGTTGATTAATTAACTTGAAGCCCGAAAAATTTTTTTTAATTTCGTTAATGCTGAGAAATTTACTGGAAGCTTTTTTTTCAGCTAATAGTAACTCGAAACATATTTTTAGAAATCGTTTTCAATTCTTTTATGAAAAATTTATTGTATTATAGATCACTTTTCTGCAGAGTACAGTGTGAAGTTAAGAATTCTTTAGTGTAGAAGACAATTATAAGATAATATATAATAATTGGCGTAAATGTTCATTGCTTAATTGACACCACTGTAAGGTGGTGTTCCACGAACTGAGATTACCGCGAACTGCTAATAACAGCTGTTAAGTATGTGCAACATTTTAATAACTGCTATCAAACCACATGGTATTTTCCGGCGAACAGAGCCCAAGATGTGTGCTTAGTGGATGGTATTGTCGTCTATAATGTCCGAAGCGACAATAATTTTCTGACAAACTGAGAAATAAATATAAATTTAAAGGCAAATTTTATTCAAATGCACAAGGTTGTCTTGAAAAGGATTCCACTATTCTGTCTGCTAATTAACATTGTGAGAACCTATTACTACTATATTACTAACCCTTCCCCCTATTGATTTTACTCATATCTTCTTCAGTTATAGTAAAAATTAAAGAAAAAATAAAATTTTTTCTTAAATAAAATTTTATGTTGTGAAATTTTCCCATTTGCAGCATTTAGCATATGTCGGCATATATATAACACAATCTTAAGCTGTTCTGCGCCAAACAAAATAGTCAAGATATTACAGCTTAAAGTGGCAGCGAGCTTAAAAGAGAAAATAGAGAAAAATTGCATGGCATATATAAAGTTTAAATTTCACAGAAATTAATTTCAAAATAAAAATTGAAGATAAAAAATAAATGTGCAAAAAAAAAAAAAGAAAGAACATATAAAGTGAAATTTAAAACATTTAAATTTTAAACAATTTGGCATTGTTGTGCAATAAAAAATCAACTTTTTTCTTTTCTATAAAACAACAGAGATAACGAAGATTGCAACTGAAACCAAAACAACATACTAATTTGCAATTTCTTTTTTTTTTTTTTTTTTTTTTGTACAAGATATAGATATTGTGCTGTCTTATCTAGTACAAAATAAAGTTTATGATAACATTTGTATTTTTATTTAAAGTTTTTTTCTGCTTTTATATATTTATTTTCTTTTTTGTAGTTGCAGAAAACTTTACTTATACAAAACAATGGAGTTTTGGATTTTCGTAGGGAAGATATTCCCATAAACACAAAATAACTTCCTCAACTATAAAATGAGCAGGGGAAAATGTTAAGAAACACAATAGTCATTGTCAGAGATAAGAAAAGTGTTAAGAGCTGCTAATAATTAACAAATTTTGTTAGAAGAAATAATCTTCCTTAACATGTTTCTTATAAAATATTTTAAATGTATAAATAATGTGTTTATTAACATATTTTAGGTTAAATGAAATATGGTAAATTTTTTCTTAAACGCAAAAGTTGAAAACAACGCTATTAACATAACTTTGTTTCGTAGTGTTGAAAGATGTAATTTATCTGACCTTTCTTACATTTAATTACTGAGAAGTTATGTTGTAGATAAGGAAGTTATTATAGAATATGCGAAGATGTAATAACTTATCCGAACATTTAAATTCTACCAGGGCATAATGTTTTCAGCACTATCTTTGCATATCAATCTTCCGTTAATGGTGCTACTTTTAGATTGAATGCATTCTTATGTAAATAAACGGGGGGGAGAAACAAAACAAACAAAATAAAACTTTATAAATAATAATTCTATCAGCGAAATCATATAACGTAACTAAGACTTTAACTTTGCTAGAGTACATTTTTTATTTTAAGACAAGCAGTGTATTGCAACGGCATTGTAAGGGAGGAGCGACGGCAGATACAGCTAAGAAGGCCGGTACTGGGCTGGCTATGCCTTCCTTACTTAAACCATTTTATATGAGTACAGACTCATAGAAAGACTTTTTAAAGACTCCTTAAGATACGAGTTCAAACCTACGACCTTAGCAATTTACATTTACCTTCCCATAAAACATTTTTTTTGAAAATCCTTTTAGGTCATTGCCAAAGTTTGGAAAAGAATTATATGAAAAAATGTATTCAGTAAGCCATCAAGCAAAAAGAAATGCAATTGAAAAATAATATTTTTATGATTTTTTTTTTTTTTATAAATGAAAATTTTAAGAGAGAATTTTTTTTTTAAATATAGTAAACAATGCTTTTAATCAGAAATATATATATACATATATATATATATACACTTTATATATATATAACGTTCTGAAATGAGATAAGTTGGCTGATAAAAGTTCAAGATATTTAGCTTCACCTAATCGTGCCCTAATTTAAACACTTTCGATATTAGAAAACAAAAGACTTAAGCAACGAACTAAAACTCTTAGAAAACAGAATGAAAAATAAAAGAAAATATTTAATAAACTCATCATATCAAAATGTCAAAATCTAAAATAAAATCTGTCACAATATTAAAGATGAATGAAAAATTTTGTAAATGGAAACTGCGCCAACTAAATATATACACTTTTCTAGTATATTAAACTGCAGAAACATTCCCAAAAATGTCACGCACATGCCAATTATTTTTGAAAATGGCAAATCAACAACACTGAGAGAAATGTGAATGTTTTTTGTGACATAATATTTAAATATCAATCCATATTATATATTGTGTTATATTGTAATACTTTTAACACAGATATAAAGCAAAAAATGTATAATTGTTAAGCAAGTTAAAATAAATATTTGTTAGTTCGTTAAGAAATTAAATTATATGCAAGGCCGCCACATAAAATTGTTTCCGAAGAAGTGGTCACCAAAAAATTAATTGGAACAGCTTGTTTATTAAGTTAGTGGCAGCGGACTTTTAATTTATGTCTATTGTGTATGTGAAAATGTGTGATAATAAAGATTTATATTTCTTTGCTTGTAAAGTCTAGATGTTTAATGTTTATGTTTAATTTAACATAAATGGAGCGAAAACTCACAGAAATGTAATTTTCCATTAAAGAAGCTACTCTCAGAAGTATAATTTTCATTTTAGGTAGTAACTCTCAGAAGTATAATTTTCGATTAAGGAAGTAACTCTCAGAAGTATAAATTTTCATTAAGAAAGTAGCTCAGAAGTATAACTTTCCATTAAGGAAGTAACTCTCAGAAGTATAACTTTCGATTAGGGAGTAACTCTCAGAAGTATAATTTTCGATTAAGGCAGTAACTCTCAGAAGTATAATTCTCCATTAAGGTAGTAACTCTCAGAAGTATAATTTTCGATTAAGGAAGTAACTCTCAGAAGTATAACTTTTCATTAAGAAAGTAACTCAGAAGTATAACTTTCCATTAAGGAAGTAACTATCAGAAGTATAATTTTCGATTTAGGAAGTAACTCTCATAAGTATAACTTTTCATTAAGAAAATAACTCAGAAGTATAACTTTCCATTAAGGAAGCAGCTCTCCCTTAAGGAAGTATTTCTTTATGGAGAGTAACAAATGGAGACGGCCATGCCCGCACCTTTATATTTTTTAAATTGGAACTCCATTGAATAATATATATTAAAGCCAAGTTACACTTAAAAGATCGCTTTTAATATAACTTATTTTGCAATGGGAATAGTATTGAAAAAGAATAAATAGCAAACTATAATATTATTAAGCGCACCTTATTAAAATGAAAAATGTGCACCACTCTTTATTGGGTCACACCCACTAAAAAAAAAAATTTCATTTGCATTTACTTAAGCATTGCATGTTTGATAATCAATCAATTTTCTTGCCGCTGGCGGTGCTGAAATATTTCATTTTTTATGTCAAACAAGAAATAATAATTAAATTAAATTATTATTTATAATAACAACTTTTATACAACAACAAATATATTCAAGTTGGCATTATTGATTCAAATTGTTATAAAAAAAATAGACATATATATTTTTTAATATTTCAAGGTGCAAATATTTCTTAATACAATGTGTTGCTATAATAAGTGCATGGCTTCTTTATTAAATTGTTATAAATAATAACAAAACTATTTGGAATATATGAAATTAAAAAAATTTTAAATTAAAAAAATTAAAAATTATTTTATTATTATTATTATTATTATTATTATATTCATTATTATATTCATTATTATATTCACTATTATATTATATTAAATTATATTATTATTAATCATTAAAAATTAAAATTATCAATAAAGAAAATGAATAATACAAGAAACTATAATTCTTGTGGTATTACAATTTATTTAAATTCTTATACGTTTTATATATTAAATATTGTATGGTTGAGGTGGGGCGGAAAATTATTATTTTCAATGATAAACTTTCAACTGAAAGCAGACGAGAGTTAAGATCTTAAGCAAGGCTTTCTAAAACCCATTTTCTCCAAATGCCAGCATTCTGGCATACGTTTCTTCACTCCATTTAAAATAATTTGTAATGAATATTTAACAATTTTCTAACAAAAAAAGAAAAATTTAAGTTATTTTTAAAATAACAAAATATTTGTTATTATTTTTCTATACTTTTGCATATATTTTAACTTATAAATAATTATTTAATAACCATTTTAAGTCAATATAAATAGTTTTCAGTTCTTTTATTACCTTTAACTATTCAAATGCAATGAACAAGTCCTTCTAATTTTTGTAATCCTCCCAAAAAGCTTTTTTCTAAATTAGAAAGAAAATTATATAAAAATTTTCGAGATTGAATATTTAAAACTTTAGGAAATGTAGAAGTGAAATTGTTATAGGGAAAATTAGAATTGCTGAGAATAGAAATGAATACTTCTGTTTTCCTATAATATAGGCTTCAGCAGCTTTATTGGAATTATAGTAAATTGATATTAGAAACTAAACAAAATGTTATATGTTAATGTCTCTCTTCCAATAATATAGGCTTCATCAGCTTTATTGGAATTATAGCAAATTGATATTAGAAACTAAATAAAATGTTATAAACACGTGCTTATCAAGAATTTATTTATGAATTTCAAAATTAAACAAAAACAAGAAAATATTAATTATATTACAACATATTAAGCCATCAATTCAATTCTGCATTTTCTATTAAAAATAATTGAATTGTTGTTATGTAATTTTATTAGTACACTAAAATAAATGAATACCAAATAAGTTGTAGAAAAAAAGATATATATATATATATATATATATATATATATATTGCAAAGCATATCAAGTAGACAAAAAAAATGCAGCTAATAGTCAATAATTGCATGTAATTGCTTAAAATACTCATAACAATTGGCAATAATGAGACCAACTGAAAAATTTTTACAATATTTATTGATCAATAAAAAGCATGTTTAATAAGATTCCCTCGTTCCAATGATAAAGGAAAATTTAAAACTAAAGTTTAATTCATGTTACATATATAAATTTTTGTAAAAATTAGTTATTATGTTGATGATTAATGTAGGAGTATGTTTCTTAACAATAATATATAATAAGATCCACAAAATCCCTAAAACCTATTTTAGATAATATATATATATATATATATATATATATATATTTTTTTTGCAATGGAAATCTTTGTTGGAAAGCCTAAATTTATTTTCCAATTCAATTAGTTTTGGCCACGAAATACACAGTTGGTCACATAACGCTTGCTCTGCCTTTACGGCCAAACAGAGTTCGTTGCACTTACCAGACATCTTATTCCACAAAACACTACAAAAATAATAAATACAAAACAACACCAAAAATCAAACACTTACATACATATATATTATACATTTAACATTATATTATTCTATTGTATAAATAATAATACTAAAAAACGCCACAGTTTTAATTACAATATTTACAAAATGAGAAAAAAATATATAAATAAAAAAGAAAAAACATGAAATAAGTATCCATGTTACTTTAAAAATATGTGTGTACAACAGCAGAAAAAATACAGCAAACATACAAGCAAACAAGACAAGACATACCGCTTTATAATTAGAGCAGAAATACTGACGTTTCTATTTCAATTTCCAACTGGCTGTATAAAGATGTGGTCAGCCAGGGGAAATGTTTGATGAAACCAACACTGCTGATACTTTAAAGTTCTTTACTTTCAACAGGTAGCTCCTCGCTCCTCTAAAGGGAGAGCCTTTAGTAAAGCCGTTAATATTATTGATGAATATCATTTGTACGGACTTGGCGGAGGGCCATTGATAATTTTGATATTGACATTTTTCAATTGTCATATTAACTAATTTTTTGTATGAATGTTTATATGAAAACTTTTTATAAAGTACATGAGAAGTACATGACTAAATTTTGTTACTTTTAATCAAAAACGTTTTGCAAATAGTTCTCAGGAATGCAATTAACACTACCTATCAATTTTAAAAACACAAAAATCTATAGTACAGCCAGATGCCTTAAGATGTATAAAAATCCAAAAATTCTTTCCACAGGATATAGAATTACAAAATTAATCATTTCCAAAACAAAAGTTTTGGAAAGTGTAACTTTGCTGTAGGGAATGATAAAATCTTGCAGCCAATATTCAAACATTTTATAATTGTGGATATTTATATTGAAGCGATCATAAAACATATATGTATATAGTGTGGATGCATTATTCCGTAAAGTAACGCTAATTAAAACAATTTCCTCTACTGTGATATAAGACTTCAATAAGAAATTATTAATTTATTTGTATGTGCAGAGGAAATCATATCCATGATTTAGGTCAAGTATAAGGCAATTATAAAGTCGAGCCTAACCAATTCTAAATGTCTTTTTCACATTTCATGTTATTTTATTTTCAACGTTAACGATATTGTATAGAAGTTCCACAGAAAAGCGACGTTTTGATTGACTGGTTGGCATGAAATGAATTACAAATTCTTCATTCCATTTCGAATGAAAAAAAAATCAACGCACACATTCAAATATTTAAATTGTAAGTGCAGCAATAAAATGTTCATTTGCGCAGACGTAAATTATAGCATTACCACAAGAGAAAAAATAATAAAAATAATAATAATAATAATATATTTTTGTATTCATTTTTTATTTTTGTTAAAGAAACCTCACGAATAAACATAAAACAAATCTTTAAAGTATGAATGAAATTTTTAACGAAACATAAGTAAAGTGCCTTCGCACAGCATTACTTTGAATACAGTTAAAAATGCTTTGAAAGAAATAGCCAACTTGTGAAAGAAGGTGTTAAGTTTCAGATTGTATTTGTAATGCATTCAGGTAAGTATGAATGAATATATACCAGAGCTTTATATTACTATCCACAGTCGGTGAGTGTATTAGGTGTGCAGTTTTAATTTTGTCGTTGCAGTTTTTGAAAATTCATTAAAGGAAATATTGCTTAGACTGTTTTGTGATTGATCACTGCTTTAATAAATGGTTTGATTAGAAAAAAGTTAAAAGTCCCAAAAATGGAAGAAAAGACCCCTCAAGACATGGAAAATGTCATCTATCCTCAAAGTAAAAAATTTACTTTACTTGAAGACTGAAAGTAATGAATTTCTAGTACTTGCAGCAAACTTTTAAGCTAAATCTAGTTAAAATATTTAAGTAAAGAAACCCTAATCGCTAATTACTTAACAGTATCGCTTACACACCTCCCTTAGAGGGATACTTAATTTATCATGGTAGTTAGTAACATTTTGTTGATGAGACCTCCGCCAATAGTACATTTAGAGTTTCCAGAACCCTCCGCAACTGGTCTGTTATTGCCTCATTGAAGAAATGATATGGTGCCCCAAATGCTCAACAGAAAATAAAGGCAACCATGCTTTCTAGGCTGAGATAAACCATGAAACACTTAAATAACCAAATTAAGGATATGTAAGAGAATCCCACAACACAGATTTTGAACATTTAGCTGGCTATCATTCCAGACCACAAGCCACTGATGATCTTCATTCTTACCCCAGGGGTATTAAGTAGAACATGCTAGTATATGCAAATAATCCTAGCAATATATCGAGGAATATCCTTGTTTAAATCAGAAGCGGGACGAATCATCACGAAACTATTAATTTAGCGATCTTAATGTTTTAGAATACTTAAATACTTGCACGAGAAAATTCACAAGTTCGACCGTCGGCTGTTCAAAAGTTTTACTGAATAAAAAGCTACGATATAAATTTTATAAAATCAATTTCCGATAGTACTTTAAGCATATAAGTGATTATATAATTTATAATTGGTAATTCATTCTACCTCAAGCCAAATGCAAATTAATACATCCAATATGGTATGTGTGTGTGCATTCCCACGTATATGATGGTGTAAAAGTGTTTTCATTTTGTCTCACTCTACTATTATAATACGTTTGTTTGGCTTAACGATTTTTGATATGTTGTTAATTTGTTGCTTTAGCTACATCTATGTCTGCATACTTATCTAGCCCACTATCTTCTATTTTGTTAGTTCGTTCAAATAACTGTCTGTTTGTCTCCATATCTTTTAATTTATTTACATTTTTCTTACTGGTTTTTTGTTACAGTTTTTAACTTCTTTCCCCAATAAAAATAAGAATATTATATATATATATATATTTTTTTTTTTTTATGTTAAAATGCAACATATTTTTTTTATGAGTATTCTGTAGTTTAATGATCGCAACCACTCACTGGAACTCATTCTTATATTATCAGATGATATAAATATTGTTTATTTTATTATAAATAAATGAGTTGGTCAAAATATTTTCATATTTCTTTTTTCTTAAGATTTACTTGTTTTAACTTCTCATTATACTAAAATATTCACTTTGTTTAAACAATTTGGAAATTGTTTACAGAAAAATTCTTTTGTGTTATTTATATTGTCATTCCATGAATACTTAAATAAAATAGAAAGGAATTTATTTTTAGATTGTTTTAGTTCAGTATATCGTAAATGACTTACATAATTTTGATTGTTTGTGAAATTTTCCGGGATTAACTTACCAATATAATATTTTTTTATACATGCAATTATTATTTTTCTGAAATTTAAAACTGAAATATTTCAAAACTGTTAGCAATCCAAAATACTCCTTAGCAGAGTATTTTACAATATTCCTCATAGTGAAACAATTATGACTTTCAGATTTTAAAATCAATTCAAATTCCTTTTATCACTTTCAGTAGAGTATAATTTTGAAGTGAAGTCCAGTGTATATAAAATATTTCTAATTCTTAAGAACTGAGTGGATTCCATGTTCTTTAAAAAGTTTCAAATATTATTTTAATTGCTTAAAATTCTTAGAATATATTTGTCAACATTGGCAACAGTAAGAATAGAATTATATTTTCTAAAAACAACGAAGTATGTAACAAATCTAAAATTGATTATTAATAATACTGTAACACAAATTATTAAATTCCGCCAATTTAACAATTATCACTTTTTTTAGTTTTATTTAAATTGCTCGTCTTAATTTTGCTAATTCCATATCTTGTCAAAATTAATGACAAAAACATATACTGATACTAATAAACGTGACAGTTGTGTAGTAAACAAATGAATTTAGTATTTAATTTTTTTTTATTTTAAAAACTCTTTTGGTTTTATAAAGAAATTATAATTTTTTCACTTCTTTATATTCAAGGGGAAGAAATTTTAATTTTTACTCTATTCTCATACAATTATTTGACCTATTTGCAGCGATTTACTTAAATGGGTCATATCTAAGATCCCTGTTTTAGTTTTGGCTTCATTTGGTTGACAGTGTAATTTGAGCAACTGTGTAACCAAATAATATAGTCCCGATCCAAAATAGGGTGTTATAATTCCATAATTTTTAAAGTTATCTAAAACTTTTTTTTGTATTTGGTGTATTAAAATATTATTAATAAAAACATTATAACCCTTAATTTTTCATTATCAATTCAGGTTGCTCTCTTAAATCTTTTGTTTCTTTAATATGAACAAACTGATGCTGAAGGTAAAAAGAAAAAAAAATTGATTGTTCTAAAAATGTATATGATTAGAATTTTATTAAAAACAATTTATAAAAAAAATATTATTTTTTTTTTTTGTTTCAATAAGACTTTATTATGAGAAGTGTTTTCCAAGATGCATGTTTGTTCTTTGCACGGATAATTAAGGTTTCAGAGATGGGAATATCCAGCTTTACTGGCATTTTTACATAGTTAGTGGCGAAGTAGTTAGGAATCGTTTTGCACCAGAAATTATAACACAAATTGGAGGCTAAATATATATAAAATGCTTTGCCAGCATATGTATTTAGAGAATTTTATAATTAAAACTAAAGCCGTTCAACTGTTTGTATAAATGAAACTAATGAAATTTCTGCTCTTTTTATATCATTCATATACATCTCGTTGCTGACGTTTGCATATATATTTTCTTTCAAAAAAAATATATGAATTAACATAATAAAAGTACCGTCAAACACCTGAATGATTTTACATAAATATTAATAAAAAAAATTTATTGATTATAAATTGATATACCATTAATAAATAAATATTAATACTGTGCTTTATATTAAAATAATATTATGGCAGTCCAATTAAAGGCGCAAAAAGTATCATAAATTATTATAATATTGTATAAATACAATATATTTATAATTACAAAGAAACAACAATAGTTTGGTTTATTAATAACAGTATATTTCAATTTTGAATTCAATTATTAATAAACGTGAAAAGCATTTATTATATTCAGCACATCAACTGAAGACGAATTAACAAAATAAATTGAAAATAAAACACACAATGGTGATGGAATCACCGACCATTATCATGATCATTAGCAAGATAATTATCATTATCGAATTGTTGATCAACACAACAATCATAACGATTGACATGTGTACACTCAGGTGTTAAGAGCCGTTAACATTTTGTATGATTTCTCTTCTGCTAAATACCTCTTAACAACAATTATCCCAATAACGATAAATTTAAGCGTTTATTATGTTTTTCTGTCTGCCTGTCTATAAGCTTACATATCTTTCAGTATCAATCTTAAATGTATATACATTATCAGCGTTGGCGTTAAGCAAAATTATAAAACCACCTGCTACACATGCGCAGGTATGTATCGTATGTATGTATTTAACAATAACATGGTATATATAAAAAAAATGCCAAAGACCCAGACTTGTGGACAGTTGGCAAAAACGCCACAGTTCACATACACAAAACACATAAAAAATATAGTATAACACCTGAAGCTCCATCTTTGCATATCAATAATATATTTAAATTAAATAAATGTTTCCAAGCATATTGGAATTGTGAGAATGCGACAAAATGGAAATAAATTAACAAAATATTTGTATACGAAATAAATAAACCACCAATTCAACAAACTTTGAGTTTGAATAGCCGTAACGAGAGTGGCTGTTCTTACTGATCAATGTTAACTGCTTCGTAAAAGCGAAAGATAAAAGCGAAAATATTCCTAAGCATACAAAAGAAAAGGAAATTATTTTTTAAACTAAAGAAAATAATATTTGAAAACATAAAAAAAAAAAATTAACAAAAATAAAAACTTTTAAAAATTTAGCGATTAATTAATGTGTTTAATTAACGCCTTTTGCTGTAGATCTCAATCTAAATTTATGAAAATACATGCAACAGTATGGCAAACTCTGCTTATAATATAAATGCTGAGTTTCCTTATAATCGAATAATTAATCGATTTTTTGAATATTGTTAAATTTTAATATCAAAGTAGTTGTTGTAGTAGGAGCTCCTAACCGTACATATTCAAAACAAATATCTTTAATAATGACTATTAAGACCACTAAATCGGTTGAATCGGTTTAATCATTGAATAATAAATAATTTATGTGAAAAGCCAATCCGATTAACTCCATGCTATAATGTACTTATAGTATAAAAAATTTCGCGGCGTAGTGGTAAAACAGATGAACCTATTTCTCTATTTTCTAGTGACACAAGTCACTAGAGCTTCAAGAGCTTCTAACACAGGAAGAAAATGCCTAAATTCGAACTTAAATATTAAAAAATTGCACGAACGCTACATGATTCCAATGACCCATAAGAACTTTTTCTCCAAAAGTTCTTTAGAAAGTTCTGTCAATATAATAGAAGGATATCAATTACAAGGACACCAGTAAATTGGCTCAAAAAGGACTGGATAAAAATTAAGTATAGTTTTGAGGAAGATAACTAATTTCTCAGGAAGATTAGTAAGTCTGAAAAATGTGATCGCGAAAGGATATAATGGATAACTGAAACTTTAATGAAAGATCGGCAGGATGCAACTAAAAATGTAACTCAAATGCAACTAATGAAAATGACATCATTTATAATGATGATAATTCAGTTTACACAAAGTAATAATACTTGTAATATTAATATAAGAATAACGATTAATTTCTTTTAAAATATTTCATAAAACATAGAGATTTATGTAATGATGCTGCACTTCCGGAATCGATTAACTCCCCAAAAACGACTGAATTGTACTAATTATAACAAATACTAAAAGTGTAATCCCTCTTATACATTCTATATATCGTCAGATAAAAGAGACATTTGCAATAATCTAGCCTACGTCGTATTTTCCTATTTGTAATTTGAAAAGAATTTTAAAAAGCAACATATAATATTTTGTCATTTTTCTCAACTTCTTGCTGTATGGAATTAATCGAGTAATTAATCTGTATGTTTTAATAAGTCACTAGTAAGTCTTTATAATTTTTTATTCTAGTCATTTTCAACGTAAATGTTACTACCGAGCTGTTGATAAATAAATCATATTATTTTTTATAAGAAATTCCCAATGAAAGCTTTAACAGCGAGCAAGAAATTAATATTATATATAAATAATTTTCCCGAGTGAATACTCGCATGTTTTCTTTTTTCTATAATTTTTGTGTTACAAATATAAGATGGGCTGAGAAGGTAAATTGTTAATACTAAGTGAGTAATGAAAATCTAGAGGAAACTAAAATCAACACTTTCAATTCTCTTTTATTGAAGAGATTTAGAAGGGTAGCAGGGGATATATTCAAATATGCCAGCCATGTATGGAAATACTCCTCCTTTTCTTGTGAGAAATTTAAATTGCTAAGCCGTATAATTGCAAAAAAGGAACAACACTGTGCTACAACCAAAAATCTTTCAATCAAATCACATTAATTTAGACGACTGTAATATGTAAACAGACTTACTTAAATATATATATTTTATGGTCAAAATATATAACTTAATTTCTCCACCAGAATTATTGTTAAAATCAAGTAACAAAGTTTGATTGGGGAAAGGCTCAAATCCAGCCATCAATCACATGCAAGAAGCCTCTCCTCAAGCCTAAAACATTTTGGTAAATGGAAAGCAGTTAGTGAAATAAGTCACGTAACCACGATTTTTTAAACAGTTTTCACGCCATATGAAGATGATATTAAATAAAGCTTTAAAGAGTGGCTTTGTATCAAAAAAAGTACAAAAAGATGGATAAGTTTATATATGATCTGATCTTGTCATTTAATGAAAAAATCGGTTTGTCTAATTTTGGAACCACTAGAAATTACCAAACCAATAACAGAAAATTGGTCTGCCAAAAAAAAGAATTCTTATTACCAGATTTATATAATCTAGTATTAGATTTAATTGCTCTATTGCTTTTAACTAAGTTTAGTCAGTAAGATCGGTTGCAAAACAAATACCAAAATGCAATAGTTTAAGGCACACATTTTTAGCATTTGCGATTCATAAAATGGGCGTTTATAGAAGATGAACGAAACAAGTTTTAAAAGATGATCGTACTTTACTAACGCCTTCCTATAATAATTCATCATTTGAAGTGTTTCTAATAATATCGTGTTTCCAAAGCAAATAGAATGAAACGCCTAAATCTAATAAAACATTCAAATTACCATACTTCCCAACACTGAAAGCTGTGGGCTTCAAATTAAAGACTTTATTCGAATGAATCAATTAATGGCTTAAAAAGGGGTTTTATATATTCACGTCGGTCCACATATTATGCCTGATTTGTTTAAATGAAATACAATAACTTACAAGGAGTTTATATAACATACTCGTACATACAACATTTGCTATGCAGAGCACATAAGCCGCACAGTGCGTATGTCAGTGTCTCGCACAGTCGCTTCATTTGATTGTGAGCAGTTGAATGTTAGGCGTGTTATTGTTGGTGACAGCATTAGCATAATGGATTTGACACTTTTTGAATTAAAATGTATTAAATAATAGATTTATTTTCTTGTTTAATTTTAACTTTATTTTAAAGTGCTTCTGCGCATGTGTACACAATTTACAAAATGTGGCCATAACGAATACATGAGGATTTTTGGTTTATTTAAGAACTACTATAGAATGCTATTAGGAATATTTCTGAATTTCTATTGTTGTGTTAGTGTGTTTTTGAAATAGTTCACACGTGATTATAATTTGCAATTTATAACGTTGATTTATCATGTGAATAAATATTTTCGACATGATGGAGAACTGAATTCGGAATTTTCTATTTAAATTCTTTTAAATATTTATACATTTCAAGGAATTGTGTTTGCATGTAAATTTCTCTCTCCAAAAAAAAAATAATAAAAAAAAAATAAAATTAAATATAAGAATGGCATACTCGTACACTGTAAAAGATATTGTGGAAAATATTTTTCAAATCTAGAGCAATACTAATACCACACAGTACTGAATGCATGTGGTTGACTCCTTTATGAAAAATTACTCGTAGAAGTTGAAGAAAGTAAAGGAGATGCATTTAATGCATTTTCGTTAAATTACACCACAATCGAAACTCAGTTTGTTTTTATTAAATAATACACAATTTTCTGAGTTGTTTCATTTTAACTACTGTAAATAATATATGAATATTTAAAAAATGTATAACTATTTGCAGCAAAAATATGTGAGCACAACTATAAATATTTTATAAGGGGAATCCCATATTTATCACCAGCTGATTTTGAAAATAGGTGTTTAATAAATTATTTATTATATAATTGTAAAATGACACAAATACATTTAAGAAATAATAATTCAAAATGTTGCTTCTTTTTTTTAAAAAACTACCACTGGGGAAGTATTCCCTATTCATACATTCATTGTATCGCCAATTAGGAGATATCAGCGAAGTATGTTTTTTTTTATTTTTCCTTAATTTTCATTTAGGATTTTCGAGCATAACTTTGATTTGTCTTCTTCCTCTCAGTTCTTATTTAGTTGGAAACCAAAATAGGAACGTAAACTATTTTAGATATATTATTTTTATTTCACTGAATTATGGTTTTGTTGCCGTTGTTACTTAATACTGAGCTGATAAAAGGTAATATAATTTATTTTGTAAAAATTCTGCGTTTTTTTTTATCCAACGTGAATATTTTTTTTTATTATTATTTTTAATAATTAATAAAATTTTAATTATATTATATATTTAATAATTAATAAATATTTAATATATATATATATGTTCAATTAATTGTTATAAGCTTTTTTTTCTATAGATATATAACAAAATAATAATTAATAAGATATCTATTTATTATTATAAATTTATTAATTTATTTATTAAATATTTAATGGGGACGATTTTTGATCAAATTTTTAATATAAGTGCCAATAAAATTATAAAAATTATTTATTTTATAATCAAATATAATTAATTTAAATAATTTTTATTTGCATATATATATATATATATATATATATATTAATATTATTATTATTTATAAATTATTTAATAAATAAATATTTTTACAATAATAAGTAAATTTTGTTATATTTCTAAAAGAAAAAAGAGAAAGAAACCTAACGTAGGCTATTAAGCTTCAGGAAGCTTAATAGCTTAAATAAATATTAAGTTCTTATATTGATTTAAAAAAAATTAATAAAAATAAAAAATAATAAATTATAAAAAAAATAATAAAATAAATAATAATAAATTTATTTTCTGTATGGTAAATATAGTGGATGAAATCCCTTCAGTCTTCTTACTTCTTCTGTTTCATCTAAAAGTGCAATTGCTAAAATGTTCGTATGATTACTTAGTCGATTCAAGTATGCCTGACTAAGTCTATTTATTTCATATCTAATCAGAGGTATTTAAAGGTCTTTGTGAATTTATTTATTTGATACAAACCAAAGAGCATTGACTAACATTCTTAGTGTTTTAGATTGGTATCTTTGTAGAATCTCCACATTTCAGTTGCTAGCAGTCCCCTAGAGTTTGATACCGTATATCCATACCGGTTTTAGTATTGCCTTGTAAACTTTTATCTTATTTTCTAGACTTAGCTGAGACTTAGCTCCAAGTAGCCAATATAGTTTTGTCGCTTTTATGTTTAGTTGTAGTATTCTAGATTTAACATGTTCTTTCCATGTTAACCTTTTGTCAGGGTGCATAATATTTTACTATATCAGCTTTTGGTATGGCGGACCCATTCAAAACTATCGCTGGGCATTACAACGAGAATATGAAAATACGTTTTAATTGTTCGGAATTTCCAATTTATTTTACTTGAATTAATTTCATTAAATAATTCATTATTCTTATCCTTTATTAAAAATAAAATTTTTTCAATTATCTTAAATTCGAATTGGACTTTTTATATTAGTGGCCATTTGCCAATTGTCAATAGTGGCCGCCGAATAAAGTATATAAAATCTTTATTATCTTTTTGCCTTTTTCTATTAAGCGTTCATTTAGCACTTTATCTGCAGTAATAAAGATTTGCATAATTAATAAGCCATTAAGCATTTATGATACACGTTTTATTAACGTACCGCCTTAATTGCATTATATGATAATTGATTCCAGCTTTACTAGCCAAATTGTTGTTATTTCACTCTTAATGCCTCAGCTTTTGAGAGAAAACGTTAATTCTTGTAACAATGTTTGAATAGAATAAAAGCGATAGACGTTTTTTTTTTTTTTGTGTTTCTAAACGAAATTTCCTTTAACATTAAAATATAATAATAATTTTATTATTATAGAAAAGGAGTTTATAGTTAAGCTTTAGAACAAAATTTTTCAGATAGCAACCAATAACTTTGAATAAAGCTTAATATCCAATTGTCTATACAGAAGCCTGGCGATTCATATATTCGATTTCTGTAGCAAAATGCGGAAAACTACACGGTACACACCCAAGAATTGTATTATTTAAACCACATCAAACAAAAATAATTCAAGTTCTTGCTGTTTATTTAGTTATTTGTTATTATTTCAATATTAATAAGAATATAAATAAATTATATACAGGTAAGCCGCTTATAACAAGTCGTTATACATTCACGAAAAAGGTTATGCGAATTCATATGTATTGTTCGAATGAAGGAACAGATGCAGAAGAAAAATTTTATCACTCAATGTCGCTTTAGCCAAGGACGTATTGCTTAATGACTACGTATGCTGTTATATTTAATATTCTCAATAGAGATCGAGATGGCTCTCGAGAGATCGAGACTTGGCGACACAGTGGGGCCTAACGAGTATGGTGACAGGCAGAATGTGAATATGGATGAAATTTCGTAAAGCTGATCCGATGATAATTTAGTTACGAATACATATAAGGGATTACCATTTTTGCTAGAGAATGTTTTAGCGAGAGAACAAGGCAAAAAGGATATACGGGACATCAGTTCAAAAAGTAACGCTATAACTTTTATAGAAACTGATGTTGCAACTGAAAGGAACTGAGTATATCCTGGATATCTGATGGCTAAGGAGGCTCATATTCCTAACAAACGTATTGATTGCTTAGCACACGTATCTCTTACTTATATCAAAGCTGAAATTATTATTTGGTCTGACTAGATTTTTTTCCAAAGCTGAGTTACACCAAATAGATTGAGACAATTGAGCATTGTGTAACACCACGAATAGGCATTGCACGGATATTGCGTTACCGTGTTACCAAGTGTTTCTTACTCTGTTGCCAAAAAAGCTGCTTAAATTCTTCTTCATTTAGTTTTGTAATCCGTTTTGTTGAAATATTTTCAATGAAAACGTTTTATAATTTCTAGCTGTTTAACATAATCAAACAAAAAAATAATCAAAAAAAAGAAAAAATTTACAAAATAAACCAAAAAAACAAAAAATAGAAATGATGTCAACTTTCAAAGTTGGCCAAGTTGAGATGCTGTATCCTTTGCCACTCCTCTTTTCTCTTCCTATAATAAAGTGAAAAGTTGAGCAAGAAAGATTTCATGCTATAAGCCTTTATCTTTCTCTTCAGACAGAAATGTAAAAGGATTAAATGTTTAAATTTTAAAAATACGCAAGTCTGTAAAGACAACTGCTTATTAAGGACAGGCTTGATGAAGTCAAAATATTCTGTTGCGAACAACAATTTCAAGGATTAAGGGAATTTTTAGGGTTTTCTTCCAGTTTAGTAATTCAATTATAATTATTGTTCAATAAATATTATCGAAAAATTAATATTACTGAAGCAATTAGATATAAATATATCCCCTCAAATTTGGTATCTTTAGTCTTTAGTATCGCTATTTAATGACGTAATTGGCTTCAGTATGCAACAACAACTATAATTTAATAGAGAATATTTCAGAATTATTCTACTGTATATGCTTTTCTATTTTTATACGTTCAGCTAATTTAATTCTTCTTCCTCTAATTGCACTTTTTTCCACTGCAGCTGGACAATTCAAATAAAAATTCTTAGTATTTTAAAGTTTACTTTTAACTCTTTCTTAAAATATTAACATGTTGCTTCTAATTAAAATTTAATTTGCACTCCTAACAATTCGCTTTTATATCATTTATTTAATGTACTTACCAGTAGTTACAAATGCATGACTAAGAAACAGTTCTATGTCCACTTCACTACGTTTCGTATTGTTTCGTTTCGTTCAGATTAGAATTGATTTTGTTCTGTTAATTGGTGGCCGTTTACTTGTATATTTGCAGCAGGTAATTACTAATTAGTTTAATTAACACCATAATAACTGAATGCAATTGTATATAAAAAAAAAGGCGTACACAAATAAACAACAGGGGATTCTGTCTTTACTTATTTCCCCAGATGATATTTTTTATTTTTATTTGGTGTGGAAATACTTACGAGTATTTCCAGGTTGGTGAGTTGACGTGTGTGTGGCTCTGATGCTTTTGTATTGTCACATTTACGAGGTATTTCTTAAGGAACTCATAGCTAAATGGTTATGGCATTTAAAATGTCAGTAAGTAAATGTAATCATTATTTAAAAAATTGTTAAAAATTTATTTAATATATTTTTTATATATATATATTTTATATATTTTTTTTATATTTTTTTAATATGAATTAACCTCCTTCACCCAAAGATGGTAATAAAACCAAGTTGGATAACATAAAAAAAAACAAAAAAGCACAAAAAAAAATTAATATTTCTTATCAAAATAATTTGAAACAAAAATTTTTTTTTTAATATTTTTTTATACGCCAGAAGCGATCAGCTGTTTTTCCTTCTCTTTTTTTTTGCTTTTTTCCATTAAACAATTAAATTCGGGAGTATAAAATTAAACTTACTCATATTATCTAAGCTTACAAGTAGATAAATAATCTACACCGGTGATCAAGTTGTGCTTACGAAATTAGTGATTTTATTGGCGATATTTATCGAGGAAAAATGCTATCGAAAGACTGTCATTCTTTAAATAATTCGGACTCATTTCTGAAATTTTTTATAGGTGTTATTCGCCAATTTATCTGCCTTGTTTTCTTCTTATGAAATAATTTAGTTTTGTAAATATAATTCCCATGATTTCAGTCATGATATTTATACGATCTTAAGATTTGTCATAAATTAAAAATTCTGTACACTAAATTTCAGAATTCAGAAAATATGAAGAGCTGCTTGAAACTTTTATAATAACAAGCAATACAAGACTGACGGCCTGTAATGCAATGTTTCACCTGTATAAGCTTATAACCAATAATAGTCTATTTTCGTCTTCTAAATCCATCTCTTATTAAAGAAACGGATCTGTTAATCGCTCAATATATATATATGTATATAAACATAAACGTTATTAGGATTTCAGTCTTCAGCTCTCTACATACTAAACCAACAACTTTGCTTGACTTTCCAGTAGGGAGGTGCAAAAAACAACAGCTTTGAAGATAATCACAATTTATAATTCCCCCGACGTCTTAATAGAAATGACACCTGACAGCAAACCCCTTACCCCGCCGTAAATGTGATTAATTTACTCATGAAAGATCCACATATAAATCGCTGGGAGGCTGACCTACTCTGTCTGTAGACAAGTATTTTATTTTTCTTTAAAAAATAAAGTTCTTATTGAAAAACGCTGTAACAGGGTTATGTTTCCACAATAAAATTTCATTATACCTTTTATACTTTTAAATATCGTTTCTTTACGCCATGAATTTCCTTTATCTTTATGTTTCTATATTAAGTAAATAAAAAAAAGACAATCATCTTCCCGCCAGATATCTCTCTCTTTTCATTAACAGTCAACAATATCAGTGTTTGCATACATTGTTGTAAATTGTAATGGCCATCGCTTTGAATTTAAACAATCAAGGCAAAAATAACACTAGATTAAAATAGAAATATCTGCGCTTTATCACAGTGAGCCCAAGCGAACAAGAATTATTGCACAACATAGCAAATATATACTGTTTTTTTCATACATATAATTGTGGGTTTGGTAGATATTGGAATTTCTATAAAGAGTTGTATTTATTGTATTAACCCATTGAGAGCGCAACCGAATTCCTTTATATGTCAAAAGCAAAAATTGTCTCATATCTATTGAGTGGCTAAAATGTTTTTAAAAATTTCCTTTAAAAAACATTCAATGCATTTCATTGCATTGGAATGTCTAAAAAGAGTTGCATTTATTGAATTAACCCATAGAGAGCTCAATAGAATTCCTTTATATGTCAAAAGCAAAAATTGTCTCATATCTATTGAGTGGCTAAAATGTTTTTAAAAATTTCCTTTAAAAAACATTCAATGCGTTTCATTGCATTGGAATGACTAAAAAGAGTTGCATTTATTGAATTAACCCATAGAGAAGTCAATCGAATTTCTTTATATGTCAAAAGCAAAAATTCTCTCATATCTATTGAGTGTCTAAAAATATTTTTAAAAATTTCCTTTAAAAAACATTCAATGCGTTTCATTGCATTGGAATGTTCACAAAGAGTTGTATTCATTGAATTAACCCATTAAGAGCTAAACCAAATTCCTTTATATGTCAAGAGTAAAAATTCTCACATATCTATTGATATAATATTTCATTACAATGTTTATTCAAAAGTCCCATTCAAACCAATTATCGCTTCTTGAATATGGTCGGCTGCCAGAGGATGAAAGAATATGAGGGTGTTACCAGCAAAGCCGATTATAATGCTGGCAAATAATAAATACAATGCACAATAAATAAACTTGGCCAATTCTAAGGTTAAAGTGATGTTAAAATGAACTGCCATTTATCTATTTATAAAATTAATCAAATAAGCGAAATATAAATAATTTATTAGTATTTGACAAAAGCGGAATTTATCAGACTTAACCACTTTTTGATAAATATGCATAATTAAAATCTGATTAAACACGCATATATTAAAGTGACACCTCAGTTCAGTAAAGCGATAGACGGTCCATGCTCCTAAAAACTTCTTTAAATATGGATATGAAATAGTTTTAACAAAGATTTATATTTACAGGTGACGACAGATTGAATAGATGTAAGAAGGAACAAATTCTTAAATTTCTCCTACAGAGTGACAAATATTTTACAATACAAAATTTATTATATATATTTATGTATTCGGAGAAGGAACTCCGCCATAAAAAAATGTTAATATGCTACAATGACTTAAAAAATGAAGTATTGTAATGATGTGGAGACAGAAAATTGTATTAAAAATTAATGAGTCGCCTACACAATAACATATATAGTAGATTTCTTTTATAGACACCATTGCTTGTAACTCCTTTAGATATATAGTCCACATTAAGCACATTATTTAAATGCCATACTTATCTGGCAATAATTTCGCGATATATTTATTAGTAATGAAAAACACAAAGCAGGAAACAGGCAGTGCTTCCAATTTTCATAATTGTATTGCTTGAAAATGGACTGAAAACTTCTTCTCTGTCGTGGGCAAATTTAACTCTCCTCTCACAAGAAAAACAAGAATTAACTTTGTAATATTATTATTAGGTATTAACAATTGATGGATACGTTTGCTTTGCTAGTGAGTTTTGTAAATCGACGAGACTAATGTCTCAGGTTCGATTCCTAGATCGGTCACTAGGGAAAAATGCTTTTGTATTTTTCTCAACTACTTTAGATCGCTTTTTAGTCCCCCGTTACGACAAAGTTTAAGGAAAATTAATAAAAATAATATTTGTTGAAAGAAACTGATGAAGTTATAAATTTACTATAAATATTGACTTGTAATTATTAGGTGTAGCAGGTATCAACATTTACGTATATATGTATATCGTGCCACGATATTATTAATACTATGGCTGAATATTGATTTTGGGTAATATTTTGGGAATATTTTGTTTTTTTAATGAAAAAAAATGTAGTTTTAATAAACGTTGTTGTCTTATCAGTGTGTTGGCTCTGTAAATTTAATTAGAACTTTTTAATTAATTTATTTATTTGTAGTTGATTGTCAGTTTTTATAATATAGTACAAAATATATATTTTGATATTCCAAATCTTGTAAATTGAAAATCTTGTAACTTGTTAGAAAAAATCACAATTTCAATGTGGCTCTGTAGCGGTTTTTGCAATTACTCAACTCCTATCAAGAACTGTCAATTCAGAACTGTCAATGCAATATTTGCATTGCAATATTGTAGCCAGCTGCGGAAATGTAAAACGGATTTGATGATTTCTGAAGTTATCGGTGGTGACACATTTGTTCTTTCAAACTGACAGATATTTTTCTCAGACTCTTAGCTGTCATGGTTTACCTCCACTTGCTTTCATTCATTTCGATTCTGTATACAACTTTTGTGTGAATATGTTTAATTTACCCTGTACACCGATGCAAATGTGTGCTCGTGTTTATTCTTTGTTTGTACAATTAACTTGTCAATAAATGTTGTTTAATGACATTTTCATTTTTCTCTTGTATACAGTTTCTTACATCTTGAGAAACGTCGGCTGGGTCTCTGTCTGACTATGCGTAAACGCAATTTGGAGAGCGATCAAGCCTTCTATAATATAGTTATTTAAAATAGTTAATAATGCTTTTAACATTTACAATTGACAGCCAAGTTAAACATATTTAACCATAGTTTGTTTTACTTGTAGTTAGTGAGCGGTTTGTTCTAGTTTGTATGAGTATTAATGTACTCGTGTGTGCACGGCTCGTAACGTGCTAGAAATAAATTGGCTGCGGCTAACACTACTTATGTGCATACAGTGTTGGCTATCTGAAAATATGCAGAGTGTATGGTTGATGTTTTGCGTGCCTGCTTACAAACACTCTCGGCCACGGCATACTCCTATGTATGTATGTATGTATGTACATTGGCATGGTTAGTAATCGTATCTCATCAACGACTACAGTTTTATAGTTTTTTCCTGTTAAGTGAAGCAACAAAACACAATTGAGGTGCTAAATGTTGAGTTGCTTGCGTAATTGCATTTTGAATCAAGTTCCTCAATGAATAGTTTTTGTCTCAAATATATTTTGAACTCCCCTTCGGTACTTGCTGTCTACGATGACGTTTACACTATACGGAAAATATTGAATAGCAAAAAGAAATTGTGCTTAGGAAGGACCACCAAGAATCATTTACTGATTTCATATACTCAAAGCGGATAGCAGACTAATTTTTATGCAAATGTTTCAGTTCGTTTATATATATATTTCAGTGCGCTGCGTATAAAGGTCGCTTCAAAATAGTTAGCCGAGCATTTTTAACTTTATTAGGAAACACTGGACCTGTAATAAGCGTTTTTCTAGTTCCACTACAAATTATTAGTCAAATAGCTTTATTAACTTTATAATCTTCAGTAGCAATAATGCTATCACACGTATTTGCTATTTAAGAACCGGCTTTAAAAACCAGGATTTAAAAGGAATAATATATTAATAATAAAGGGGCCAAATATTAATTTTTTTAGGACATACGGGTAGTACTAAATAATAATCATTTAATAATGTTACACTTTTTATGCATTTTTTTAATTATCAAAATTGTTAAAGTTTATTTATATATCTATATATACCTTCTGCTCAAGTATGAATGAGACGTTATCAATAGAAGGGTCCCTGGATGATATTTGGCCAAATTGTTTTTTTATAGGTTCGTAGCACTGTTATACGCTTACATGTTAAATTTTAGTGCGATCTGTTCCATAGTTTTCTTTCTGTACTACTATAAACAAGTCTATCTTAAGTTTGTTTTCGAATTTTACTATGGAAATTAAAGTTTAACAAAGAATTTGCTTCAAATTTTGTTATCCAAATAAAATTTCGGTTTCGGACGCCTTAAAAATATTGCAGACAACATATGCGGACTCTGTCGAAAACTTGCCTCATTATACGTCATGCAGCAAAATCAGTAAAAGCCGAAAACTTCGAAAAAGAGAAGAAAATTGTTTTTGCAAATCGGCGTGTGACCGAAAGAGAGATAGCTAGTGAGCTTGACATATCTAAAGGATCGGCTAACACTATTATTCATAATGTTTTTAGTCTGACACGGGCCTGGTTCCAAAATTGTTGGATTTTCTTCAAAAAGAACACCGAAAAACTGTCGCTGAGAAAATGCTCGTTATGACTGATACGGACATCCAGAACATCATAACTGGTGATGAAACTTGGGTATATGAGTATGGCGTCGAAACAGCTCAACAATCGTCGGAATGATGATTGGAAGAAATGTTGGCAAATGTGTGTCGCCTCCGGTGATGATTATTTTGAAGGGTATAAAATAAATATTGAAGAACAATTAATCGTTTCTGTTTTATTCAATTTTTATTGAGCTGAAGGTATGCATATATAAAAATGACGTATATGTTAGTGATAGATAAACTCAAAAACTACTGAACCGATATTGACCAAATTTTGTATATATGATCTGTGGGGCCTGAGGTGTGCTTTTGAAGTTTGAAGTTTATCTATAACCCTATACTCTGTTTCGCTGAAAGCGTAGGGTGCTTAATCGGTATGTAACGGCGTTAATTAGCCCAATTTGGGATCATACGTAACGTATTTTCGTAAAAAATATAAATTAGAAAATGAAGTTAAAAAAGTAAAAAAATATCTGTAATTTTTAATCTCTATTTGCGCGATAAGCCTATGCTGTGTTTCGCTGATGGCGTTGGGTCCTTAATCAACGTGTAGTGGTGTTACTTAAAAACTGATTTTGAATTTCTCTGAAAGGCAGTCGATCGATATTTTTGGGATCCGTAACACGAACCAGGCCACCTAGTATTATATAAAATAGCATTATTACCGTTTTATAAATTCATTGCCTTTGTGGCACATGTGAGGAGTGTAGTTTTCGTGTAGTTTATCTATTAATTTTAAACTGTCTGAATTATAACTTAAAATAACTTTTAAAAGGCTTTAAAAGGACATTTACAAATAAAATGTAATTACAATATATTTTATAAACAGAATTATGTTTCCTATCAAATTGTACTTGCAACATAAAACCGCATCATATTGAAAGCCGAAATATGTAACGGAATGGAAAATTATAAAATTTTGAAAATTAACCAGTCGTTATACTTGCATTTCCGTAGTGCTAAAAAGTAATAATAATAACAAATAATTACATTATAATTACATACATTACATATAACCTAAACACATGTGCAAGTGGCACATTAAAAATATTATTAATAAATAATTACGTTACGAAACGTATGACGAATTTCATTTTTACAAAGAGGTAATTTTTTTAACTTTCGAACAGTATTAAGAGTATTTTTAATACTGAAGAACACTGAATCTGCTTCAGAAGGCAGAGGAAATACTTGGAAAAATTCCATCTCCATATTTACTTGCCTTTCTTCTTATGACAGAAGCTGGCAGTTTTGCAAGGATATGCATAAATATAGAAGGATGTGAACACGGTACTTTTACACTATCACAATATAACAAAAAAAGGCCATTTAATTTTTAAATATTTTTATTAAATTTGTGTACTCAAACCGAAAAAGCCCATTATAAGATTTTTATAACTTAAAATATTCTCGTTTAAAAAATTGTTGCACGATATTTATATATATACATATATTTTTTGTACAGATAAGACAGTCGCCAATAACCCAGACTAAGATGACTCTCAATAAAAATATATAAAATATTTTTCTGAAATAAAAACCAAAAAATTATAACTAAATTTAATTCATTTTAAATTTAATTATAATTTTATATTTAATTATAATTTATAATTATAATTAACAATAATATATTATTGTTTATTTAATTAATTTTAAATTTAATTATAATTTTAATAATTCATTTTCAGAAAAATGTACTTATTTTTTAAAAAAGCTAATAATTAAATTTGGGTATTAAAAATAAAAAAGCACGGAGTTATTCGACTCAATAGTTGCTTAGAAACCTGCTGATGGTTCACATGATATGTAGGATGCTGCCTAGTAAGCAATGGCAATTCTGTTAACAAACAAGAAATTCTGTTATCAAGAAAAGATAAAAATGTTTCAATTAGATGAATGCGTAGAGGTCTAATTTATAGATTTTTTCTCTTCCAATTTATAGATTATTATATAGATTAATATTAATAATTATATTAATATTATTATATAGACTATTTATAGATTAATTTTCTAATTTATTCGGATTATTTACAACATCAAGCCGGATTTTCATATCTTGAGGTATCAAAAGGGATCAGTAAATATCGGTATGTTTCGGCAGTTTAATATTTTGCGAAATATATTTTTTTTTTCGAATAATGTCATTTGCATTTAAAATTTGAATATCAAAAAATCGATCATAGAAATCTAATGAAAGATATAGTTAAATTTTGCGCTCTATGAAATTTTCACTTAAATGAAGTAAACCGGTGTGTAAGTGTTGAAAAACTTTCCACTGAGATTGATTTAATTTTTCTATGCAGTTAAATGTAAAATATCAAAATAACAAGAATAACTGCAACAAAATTAACAAAAAAAAATTTAAAAAAAAAATTTTAAAATAAATTACTTAAAGGCGTTGTCTCTCAATCTCAACTGGTTGGCATGTGCCTTAAATTCTTAATAATGTTGTAGTTGGTTGTTTGAGTGGTTGTTGCTTGCAATTTTGTTAGTTTGGTTGTTAGTACCGATGACAGCTTCACTTAAATTGTTGGCTTACAATATTTGTATACAGTATACATACACATACAAACATACATTTCGGTATCGGTGTGCAACCAACACCCAGCCAACACTTTTTATTACTGAAATGTAATGAAATCTTTAAAAAAAAATTTTTTTACTTTTTTTTTGCATAACCAATTCGTATTAAATATACAAATAATTTAAAATTAATTAATTACCATTTATTATAAAAATTGCAAATTAAGGACAAAAAAACATTTTTTTAAATTATAAAATCGAATGAGAATTACAATTATACAACCATATAAATCTCTTTAGAAAATATCCTGGTTAGTTTGTTTGGTATATTAGAAAAATATTTCACAGTTTAAAGAAATTGGCGATACAATTTTTTATTTTTCTTTAAATCAAATTCAAAATTTGCTGCTATTCCAGATATAACTATAGTTAAACTAGATGAAATTCATAAAAATTTAATTAAAATATTAAAAAATTAAAACGATTTAATAGATAAACGCCAGCAGTTACTAAAGTAGAGGAATGAACTAAAGCAGAACCAGGAGTAGGAGCTGCTAAATGTAGCTGCTGGTAATCAAGAAGAAAAAGGTATTTAAGCTCTTTTAGTTATCTCAACCAATAAGTATTATTTCAAAGTTATCTATTACAAATTCTAAATAAAATACATAATTTCAACTAAATTTCAATATAATTTCATTGCATGTTTCCGAGATCGCCATTGACGCATAAAATGCTCACTGGACTCAAATAAATACGCTCTTATGGTTATATTTTTTAATAGTTTAAATATAATGCATTCAAAACCATGATAGAAAAATTGCAATGTTTAGTTTCGATATTGCATTACCTAACTGAACATGACATAAATTACCCCTTTAGCTAGTAAGTATGGTAATTTTGAAATCCATACACTCGCAGTAACACAAAACATGCGAATTTCATTGCAATTTATAAATTTAAAGCTGCTCCTCAAAAGTTTTTATGTAATTAATTAAAGAAAACTGGATATTGAGCAGAGTTTTAACAGCCGTGGCTTTTCTATCATCAACTAGCATTAAAAGTATTTAAAATCTGGTCTACATAAATGACATTAGAAAATTATAAGATATTTGAGCAATTAATAAAAACGCTTTATCGGCAAACGAAAGTATAAATTAAAAAGCTCTGGCGATTTATAAAGGCAACAAAAAATCGCCAATAAAACGTATTCTTTAAATATAGTATATGCAAATGGCATAGCAGCGCTCTTTCAGCTCATGTCATGCTGGCAATATATTTGAAAAATTTCTGCTCATCGAATTAAAATTTCTCCTCCTGTTCCGCGAAAAATTGCACACCAATTTATCATAAAATTATTAATTATTCTATAATTAGCCAATGCGATTCTTTTTTGTTTAGTGTAAAGAAGAATTAAATTAAAATGTTGAAAACTGACTTTTAGGGAAATTGCGCTTGCCATGTAGCGATATTTAATTATTACAAATAAAATGAGCCTATTTATATATACATCGGCAGAGAGCATTATATATATATATAATTAACCTCGATGCTAATTTAATGTAATGCGTACCACGAACAAGTGATCTGCCATTACTATACTAATCTACTACTAAGGCTTAAACCCAATTGCGCCATAATGCATTACTCGTAAATGAGTGGGGATTCCCCTTGAATATTGGCTTTAAGAGAAGGAAGACTAAATAAGTCTTCCTGAAATATAGCAAATAAATCAATTAGAAAGGCAAAGTTTTAGCTCTGCTTCAAAAGCAGAACTCAGTCACTGGACGAATTTGCGGCGAATATGAAAGCGGCGAAAATGTGGCTGAGATATCATGGCCTTTTATACGTTCTGCAAGGATAACCGAAAAAAAAAGAAACAAAAATATTATGGCAATAATAAAAAATGCTTCTACATTTAATAATGAAGTTATGCAAAATTGCCAATATTCGAATTATTCGAATTATTGAAAATTGACCTTCTCAAAAGATATAAAAATTTATTAACGACTGTAAAATAAATATAAAACTTTATTTCATTATTTATTTATTCTATAAAACAATTTTAGGATAATTGGAATTATTAAACTATTAAATATACGGTAGTAGAAAAAGTCTTTTCGTATTTTGTCAATAGATGTAGTTGCAGTCGTATATCTCCAGTGCTACCAATCACATTGGGTCATACTATATAGTGTTGGAAAGGTGAGATTTTACGTTTCGTTTTAACCAAAAAAAGTTTGAAAAAAAAGTTACAGCTGGTCAAAGATTAGTGAAAATAATGAAGAAATTCCCTATATTTTGAAATTTTTGTTTAAAATAGGGAAGAATGCCACGCAAGCCACCAATGAAATTTCTGAAGCTTACGGAGACGATGCTGTATCAGTTTGCGCAGTACAACAATGGTTCAATTGTTTTCGTTCTGAGAAATTTTAATGTGAAAGATGCCATAGTTGAAAAAGTTTATAAAATTTGATTAATATTTAATTTTCATTTAAAAACGTACAAATTTAAAAAGGACATTTTTGTTTCCGTATTTAGCGTCCACCTCCTTTCACATGGTATTAATTCATATAAAGCATTTATTTCGCATGTAGTATGTGTGTGTGTGTGTGTGCGTGTGTATCTGAAAAATGCGTTTATTTTGCAAAAAAAAATAATTTAACAAACATCAAGGCAGAGTATCAGAGACCTTATTCTTTAATAACTCATTGAGTCCAAAGGTGCAATTTTCATTGATATCTTTGCAGGCAGACAGTCTGATTTTGTAACAAATATTTGCTTGGAGAAGCACCAGATATATCAGTTTCAGGCCTTAAATTTTAGATTTCAGATACTCTTAGAGGATAAAGTCTATGACAGGTACATCAGCAATGCATCGATACCACCCTGTATCGCCTTTCCTGTATAACAATTTTAATGCCAATCAAATCAAGACACCATGTGTAGCTGATCGGAAGAAGAAGATTTCAGTTCCAATAAAAATAACTTGTTACTCCTTCAGTAGTGCAATATTATAAGAATAAATCCATCCAAATTTGATAAAAAAAATACGACTTATATATTAATTATATCCGATATGTAGATGCTGCCCTCAAAGATGAAAATGTTGCTTTAGAACTATGAAGTTTGTTGATGACGATGAGACAGGAATGGCAAAAGGCATACTTGAAAACTTTTTTGCTACACTATATACACATATAACAAATGAGAGGAAGAAGTAATGCGGCAGCTATGAAAATTAATAAAGTTGAAAAAAATATTTTATAATTAAAAAAGTTACATATTGTGAACAGCTCCCAAGAAGAACTTTGTAAAAAGAATTTTCCTTTTACACAAATATTCACACATTCATATCAGATCTTTGAAAAAATTAATAAATTTAAATTAATATGTGATTTTATGTTTAAAATTCTTAAAAATTTAGATCTCATTACCTTTAACCCTAAAGAAGAAACCATTCCTGATCAAAACTGCTAAAATGATCACTGATTCAATTTAGTGTGTTCAATTCTTCTTATCAAGCTTATAAATTAAAGCAATAACGAGCTTACCGCATATGTGTAAACTTTAATTACCTTTTTGACATTAAAAAGGATTCTATTAATTAATTTTATACGGAAAACCATTGTACCAATAATTGACTAAGTAGCCATGAATAGAAAATAAATTATTTATCTTTCACTTATTCTTTTTCTTCAGTTTTTGTACATTAATTTTCCTCTATTTTACTCTATTTCCTTTCGTGCACCATCATATTTGTTTTATATTATTTTCTACAGTTTTACATTATTTAATTTATTAGTTTGGATTTGTTTTCTTTATTAGCTTAATCAACTTAAAGTTTTTCCTTATGAATGTCTTTATTGGTTCGCATCACATACTCCTCATTAGAAGACTCCTTGTTAATGTTCTTTTTTGTTCGATAAATCAAATTTAATTGCACAATTGCCATTTGAAGTATACTTTACTTAACGTAGTCATATACGAAGATTTTTATAATTACTGTGTAAATCATTTCAGCGTTTTTCTTTTAAAACAGCTGGTTTTCTTTCTTGTAAGGTAGTCGTAGTAAATATATTTTAAAAGCATAAACAGGAAAATTAAATCGACTTCCTTTAAAAAATTTTAATTAAGCTTAATTAGAGTCTGAGAGAAAATGGTATTGAAATATAAAAACAAAATTTAAACATACAACATGCTGGCAAACAAATCGAAGATTGTGAACATTTGGTGGATTTTATATGTAAATCACAATATCTTTTCCCCCTGACTGCTGATTAAGTCATAAAGTTTTACAGATACACTTTTCCTTTATGGAGAAACTAACTTTCAGTTTCGAACTGGGTTAGCATATTAATGACGGCAGGCAATAATTTATAAAAAAAAAATACATTTTAGATATTTTTTCAGATAAGTTCGAGGGCAAATTTATCAGTATTAACCCTTGTCGGTCCCTTGAGAAATGCTACACCTACACATATACGATCTCATATATTAATGACGGCAGGTAATAATTTAGAAGAAAAAAATACATTTTAGATATTTTTTCAGATAAGTTCGAGCGAAAATTTATCAGTATTAACCCTTGTCGGTCCCTCGAGAAATATTACACTTACACATATACGATCCCGTACATTAATGATGGCAGGTAATAATTTAGAAGAGAAAAATATATATTAGACATTTTTTTAGATAAGTTCGAGGGCAAATTTATCAGTACCTCGAGAAATGCTACACCTACACATATACGATACCGCACATTAATAACAGCAGGTAATAATTTAGAAGAGAAAAATACATTTTAGATATTTTTTTAGATAAGTTCGAGGGCAAATTTATCAGTATTAACCCTTGTCGGTCCCTCGAGAAATATTACACCTACACATATACGATACCGCACATTAATAACAGCAGGTAATAATTTAGAAGAGAAAAATACATTTTAGATATTTTTTTAGATAAGTTCGAGGGCAAATTTATCAGTATTAACCCTTGTCGGTCCCTCGAGAAATATTACACTTACACATATACGATCCCGTACATTAATGATGGCAGGTAATAATTTAGAAGAGAAAAATATATATTAGACATTTTTTTAGATAAGTTCGAGGGCAAATTTATCAGTACCTCGAGAAATGCTACACCTACACATATACGATACCGCACATTAATAACAGCAGGTAATAATTTAGAAGAGAAAAATACATTTTAGATATTTTTTTAGATAAGTTCGAGGGCAAATTTATCAGTATTAACCCTTGTCGGTCCCTCGAGAAATACTACACCTACACATATACGATACCGCACATTAATGACAGCAGGTAATAATTTAGAAGAGAAAAATACATTTTAGATACTTTTTTAGATAAGTTCGAGGGCAAATTTATCAGTATTAACCCTTGTCGGTCCCTCGAGAAATGCTACACCTACACATATATGATCCCATATATTTATGACGGCAGGTAATAATTTAGAAGAGAAAAATACATTTTAGATACTTTTTTAGATAAGTTCGAGGGCAAAGTTATCAGTATTAACCCTTATCGGTACCTCAAGAAATGCTACATCTACACATATACGATCCCGCACATTAACGACGACAGACAATAATTTATAAAAAAAAAAATACATTTTAGATATTTTTTCAGATAAGTTCGAGCGAAAATTTATCAGTATTAACCCTTATCAGTACCTCGAGAAATACTACACCTACACATATATGATCCCGTACATTAATGATGGCAGGTAATAATTTAGAAGAGAAAAATATATATTAGATATTTTTTCAGATAAGTTCGAGGGCAAATTTATCAGTATTAACCCTTATCGGTACCTCAAGAAATGCTACATCTACACATATACGATCCCGCACATTAACGACGACAGACAATAATTTATAAAAAAAAAAATACATTTTAGATATTTTTTCAGATAAGTTCGAGCGAAAATTTATCAGTATTAACCCTTATCAGTACCTCGAGAAATACTACACCTACACATATATGATCCCGTACATTAATGACGGCATGCAATAATTTATAAAAAAAAATACATTTTAGATATTTTTTCAGATAAGTTCGAGGGCAAATTTATCAGCATTAACCCTTGTCGGTCCCTCGAGAAATGCTACACCTACACATATATGATCCCATATATTTATGACGGCAGGTAATAATTTAGAAGAGAAAAATACATTTTAGATACTTTTTTAGATAAGTTCGAGGGCAAATTTATCAGTATTAACCCTTGTCGGTCCCTCGAGAAATGCTACACCTACACATATATGATCCCATATATTTATGACGGCAGGTAATAATTTAGAAGAGAAAAATACATTTTAGATACTTTTTTAGATAAGTTCGAGGGCAAAGTTATCAGTATTAACCCTTGTCGGTCCCTCGGGAAATGCTACACCTACACATATACGATCCCGCACATTAACGACGGCAAGCAATAATTTATAAAAAAAAATACATTTTAGATATTTTTTCAGATAAGTTCGAGGGCAAATTTATCAGTATTAACCCTTATCAGTACCTCGAGAAATACTACACGTACACATATATGATCCCGCACATTAATGACGGCATGCAATAATTTATAAGAAAAAAAATACATTTTAGATATTTTTTCAGATAAGTTCGAGGGCAAATTTATCAGTAGTAACCCTTTTCGGTACCTCAAGAAATACCGATTCGTAACTACACCTGCACATATACGATCGCAAGCACATGTTCTGGAAAAATAATTCTATTTTATTTTATTTACTAAATATTACAATTATATGAATATAATTGCAATATGCATAGAAGCACTGGCTACTGAGGCCTTTGGCTTCTGGCTCGCCGGTGAATTGAACCCCTGACACCTGCGTAACAGGCGGGTATACTAACCATTATACCATCGAGGGGCTGTAAAATAATTCTATTCTGCAAAATACAAGGACATTCCGATAAATCGATTTTATTTTATTCTCGAGAAACCGATGAGGGTTAAAAAAGATGCTCATAAATTGGTCGAAGTTGCTTAAAATGGTTAGCACTTAATAATTCAGAAAGATTACGTTCGTTAGCCGAATGTTTCCTTTATAGTTTAATCTCCATACAGAGATCAGCCCCACCTCATTTCCTGTTGACGTATTTACAACAATTGCCCACAAATACTACTCCCTGCATCCTCCTCATAAAAACACAATTTCCTGTTTTTAATGCAATACATTTCGTAAGCTCTCAAAGCTTTTTCAATATGAAACATTGTTGACTAGATGAATAAGATGATTAAAATTCTTTACTTAAAAAAATATTAATTAATATTGAAACTGAGGAAACAGCTGATAACCATTTTTATTACACTATCACGCTCTGATGTCAATTTTTCAAATCTATTTAAAGCAAGAAATTAATAAATGAAAATATAATTGATTTAATTTAAAGTGTTGATATTGTGTAGCATGATTTGGTAGTAACTGTGCCATTAACACAACTTTGATTTAAGTTTCAATTTATCGAATATCTTAAGAACACAAATGCATGCTGAGACATTTCAAAAACCAGCCTAAATTTTTCCAAGAAAAAAGTGCAATAAAAAACCAACAAACTTGATCTCAATTATGTAAAATGTCAAAAGTTGCCAATAGATTAAACACTAAATTAATGTCAAATAAATGATATTTTAAAATGTCAGCAGGAATGTGGCATTAATAGCGTTTGCTTTAATATGCGTTAGAGGCGTCGGTTAGAGGATCAATTTCTAAACAAAAAAAAAATTCCCACTTCTTATGCAACGACATAGATTTTTAATCTCTAGTAGGAAAAAAAAAATTAAATGCATTTTGTGTAAATCAAAGCAACGACTGTGTAGAATATCGTGTATTAATTTTTATGCGAAAGAAACAGAAAGATTTTCGATTACAAATGATTAAATCAACATATAAATTTATACAAAATAAAACTATAAATCATTTAAACAAGGTGGATATTTTTTTTTGTTTTATGTGAAAAGCAAAGAAAAATGTCTTGAATAAAATTTTTCTTTTTTTTTTGTGTGAAGAAAATTAAATGAATATAAAAACTGAAAAGAATTTGTCTTAACAATTGCTCAATTTCAACTGTTTGGCCTAAGAGGTGGCCTAAAGAAATAAAGCTTTAAGCATTGAGAAAAGCACATAAAAAATATATATGTATGGGCATATATGAAACACGCACTTATACTCGTATCTAACACAGTATCCGTTCATAAGTCTGTCCAGTTAGTTAGCCAAACCACCGTTGCAAGTAATTTTACATTTATTTAGTTTTATATTCATTTTTATATATTCCTAATGGCGCTGTTGAGTCTCAACTTGCAAAATGTCTATAAAGTTGTCTTTATACAACCCACATTAATTTTATTTCTTTTAAATTTCTTGTACATGAATTGCATATATTGCTTTTTAAATACAGAGTAGTTTAACTGTTTGCAATTGTCCGATTTTTATATCTCTTATATGAGTTCTTTTTTTAGCACACAACCACTTCCCCAAATCATTATTGATGACAATTGTCAGTTGTGGACTCCGCATATTAATGCAGAGCAAACAAATGAATAAAACGATGACTGGCTGATTAAGTAGTGCGTATGTCTCTTTTTTCTCTTCATTATCGTTTTGTATTCAACTACACATTTGGCTCCACTAACTAGCACGCCCACTTTTCAATTTGGCGAATTACAAAAAATATTTCAAGCTGACTGCTACTTAATGTATGCGTTGAAAAGTTGTTGGCGATATCAATAACATGTAGATCTCAACTGAAGGTTTCATTTTGAATGAATTTCAAATTAGTGCACTCTATAACTGAAATATAATATAAGATTAGCTTAAAAGCTCCCACTGGTGGTAGATATATTTTTCATATAAGCAACATGGGCCAATGGGAGCAACAGCAGCTCCACACCAAGAAGTGTTTTGAAAATAGGACGGATAAGGGGCAAAAACTTAACAGCATTATTATATCAAACAATTGTCGGTTGTAAAGATTAGTCTCATAAAGGCTTTAAATTCCAAAGATCTTCATACATCACCTCTTTAATTAATTCTCCAAGAGTAGCCTACTGAGTCGCAACCTATTTTTACAAACACTCAAAGGCATAAGTCATGGTACTGCAGCTGAATTTCATATACGCAGCGCTCATTCTATCCAGTAGTGATTTTTCTAAGACAATCAAACTGGGGATTCCCCTACTCATACTTAATGCAAACTATGTGCAAACTTGATGCCAACGTACCGATAACTCTAGGCGAATAAATCTTAATCACAAATAAAGTGTACTCTTTACATATTCCAGATCATTGCTAGAACCCTTATGAAGGATTGGAAAGAATGTTAAAAAGGAAAGCTTATATTTTTACTGTTATTATTTAAGAATTATTAAATTTTATATTTGTCTTACAGGTTATATCATTATCAGGAACTTTTTTTGCCAGCATATAAAACATCCTGTACTTTTGTAAAAATTTTAAATGACTATTTTATATAAAATGCCAAAGATCCTTTACAAGATATGTATGCATTTGTTTCAATAAAAACGTTTGTGGTCTCGGTTAAGGAAGTGTTTGAGCGAAAAATGTCGAAATGTGTTCCGATTTTCTATATTGGTGTTACATAAGCACCTTTCAGAAATTACAAATAAGTCCTTTTAAAGGACTTTATTTCGAATAATAATTAATTTTTTTTCAAACATTTTTATTAAATTGGACGACGTTGGCAGCACGTTCACTTACCGAGTATGTGAGTGGATTGGAGATCACATTTTATGAAATGAGAAAAGGCACTATTAAAAGCAAACGATTTATACTTCAGAAAAGTTCAGTTAATTTAATTATTCCTTTATTTATTTCATTTTATGTCACTTTAGCTTTGCATATTTGGCATTCCAGTATAATCTCGATAGTTCGGACAAATAAAAACTAATTGGTGTACGAAATATCAAAATGCCGGAATTCCCGAAACAAGGGGAAAATTAAAGTAGTCAAAAGAAGTAAATGTGAATTATTGAGGTAGAAAAATGCATGGTGTCCGGATTATAGAGTAGTTAATGGCAACCAATTACGCATCCGGTTTATCGCGTTGTCCGGATTTTCAGGTGTACGAAATATCCAGATTATACTGTATTTTCTTTTAGCTACTACAGTAATTAAATAGGCACACACGGCCTAAAAATATTTTTTTAAGCATCCGGTTTATCGCGTTGTCCGGATTTTCACTTGTACGAAATATCCAGATTATACTGTATTTTATTTTAGCTACTACAGTTTATAATCGATATAGTGGATTCTAAGTGACAAATCCTAGAATTAGTTGATAAATAGGCACACACGTCCTAAAAATATTTTTTTAAGCGTCCGGTTTATCGCGTTGTCCGGATTTTCACTTCTACATAATATTCAGATTATACTGTATTTTATTTTAGCTACTAAAGTTTTTAATCGATATAGTGGATTCTAAGTGACAAATCCTAGAAGTAGTTGATAAATAGGCACATACGGCCTAAAAATATTTTTTTTAAGCGTCCGGTTTATCGCGTTGTCCGGATTTTGGAAATATCAAGATTATTCTGTATTTTCTTTTAGCTACTACAGTTTATAATCGCTATAGGGGATTCTAATTGGCAAATCCTAGAAGTAGTTGATAAATAGGCACACACGTCCTAAAAATATTTTTTTAAGCGTCCGGCTTATAGCGTTGTCCGGATTTTCACTTGTACATAATATTCAGATTATACTGTATTTTATATTAGCTACTACAGTTTATAATCGATATAGTGGTTTTTAAGTGACAAATCCATTAGAATTAGTTGATACATGTTATTCAGTCCTTAAGGATATTTCAAGTATGAGTGAAATACGCGTACACATCGTACAAATAGTTTGATTTGCTATTAGAATAGCTTAGCACTCATTCCCCTAAATAAAATCTTGAAAATGCCACAGCAGCTCTATAGTAATGAAGAGTAAGCAAAAATTTCATGCGGCTGGCACTCAACATATATTTCGCCATCACTGGATTTGGTATTCCGTTTATGTTTAATTTTTTCAAAGCGTAACTCGTAATATGTGCGGTATTAGTCTGGCATATGGAACTGCTGCCAATTTTTATTTACCATTTTCATAATTCCATTCATATTATTTTCTTAAGCATTTTAGTTTTTTAATTTTTTTTATTGCTTCAGTTTTAGTCGTTACAGGGTTTTATCGGCTTTAATAATCTTTTGTTGTGAAATGCGTGCGTAGATTTTGATTAAAATAAATATAAAAAAAAGGAATATACAATTAAACTAAACTAAATCTAAAAATGAAAAAATGAAAAATAATTATAAGAAATCGTAACGACCTTTTTCTGCTACTAGACTTTTTTTTTTTTTTTTTTTTTGGTTTAAGCTTTATAATCATCTTAAACGGTTTGCTTGGCCGTAGATGTGTATGAATTTTTATTTTAAATAAAGGCCTGAAAATGAAAAACAAATTATTATATTTATAGCTTTTAATGGTCTCAATGTGCAAAAAAAAAAGCTTTACTGTTTAATTGCAATTTTATGTTTGGGCATAAGTTACGGCAGTAGATACAAATAATTTGCTTAGAGATAAGCGCACAAATAACAAATTAAATAAAATTATAATTGATAATGAGGTTTGAAATAATTATATTAAACTAATTTCTCCATATACGGAAGAAACGAATAATTAAATTTTACTTATTCGGAAGTAGCAAAAATATTATTGAAATAATTATTTATCATTTTATCTCAAATACATTTTTAATTAAAAATTTAATTGCAACAATTTAAAATTTTCCATGCTGTAATTCTATTAAAATATCATACTGCAGCCTTTAGGATCTAAGAATACAAGGATATAATTTTATATGGGGAACTAGGCAGACGGCACTAGAGTGCGATATCAGTTTTCCAGAATTTTTGCTGACAAGTTACTTTAAAGGTTTTGAACTCTCCTGTGATGCGAAGTATGTTCAGAGAAAGAAGCAAAATACGGGAAGAGGGGTTCAGGGATATGTGCTCGAGAGTAAAATGGATATAAATAAATTAATTTTAAAATAAATGGCTGATTCAGCACAGCACGTTTAATGTGCTGCGTTATAAGGAGAGTCAAGGAAACTTCATCTTGATATAATGCAATAATTATATCAGAATGCAAAATCTCAAATCAAGAGAAAGCTTTGCGCCCAATATTATGAGCCAGAATTTCTTTGATAACTCCCTGCGCCAGTGCAACTAGCAGTTCTACTTTGATAGTGAATAAAATGCCTACAGCTTTATAATGCCTACTTTGACAACCAATACGGGCTGCACCTGTTTTCTTCCTCTCAATTTGTTCTCTATATCTCTATCTCTATCTCTATCTCGCAAATACTGAGTGTAATCATGCAATGAGATAACCAAATCAACTTTGCTCCTAATTGATATAAAAAAATATATTTCGAACAGAACATATGGAAGGACATGAAAGGGCATGCAGCGATGAAATTAAATGACATAAGTCAAACCGAACAATTCATATATATATATATATATATATGTATGTATATGAAGTTATATATATATATTATATATAATTATATATATATACAATTAATTATACATATATAATTATATATATATACAATTAATTATATAATTATATATATATACAATTAATTATACATATATAATTATATATATATTATGTATATGTATATATGTATATATATACATATACATATATTATTATATACCATTAACTGATACTATTAACTGAACGAAAACTAAATACTTCATTCTTTGATCCAACAGGTTGGGGACATCCAATTTTATATCAACATTTATTTTGATTTTTTGGTCCTCCAGAAGTATATATTTTAATTTTACCAGGATTTGGAATAATGTTATTAGTCAAGAATCAGGAAAAAAGGAAACATATGGATCTTTAGGAATAATCTATGCAATACTAGCTATTGGATTATTAGGATTTATTGTACGAGCTCATCAGATATTTACTGTAGGAATACATATTGATATACGAGCATATTTTACCTAAGCAACAATAATTATTGCAGTTCCAACAGGAATTAAAATTTTTAGATGATTAGCTACTTTATATGGAACTTAATTAAGATCATCTCCAAGATCATATATATACATATATAATATAGATTAATTATCTGTACTGAAAAAGACTTACGGCAATTACCGCTGATAAGTTTGTTTTATTTCCTCCATTTCTTATATCAATTGAAAGCTCTAGCTGTTTTTTTTTAATTTTTTTAGAACATTATTCTCAAGTAAAATAATTCCCATTTATTTTGGATAGAAAGATTTAATAAAAATAAATCTGCAATGTTTTATATACAACAAAGTGGTTTTAAAGTAGAATAAAAATTATTACACAAATTAGCAAAAATTTTTCAATTTCGTCAGGAGTATGGAATTTAAATATTTACAATGAATTGGGAAATACATTGATGATCTCATTACTATACACATAATAATGCCATTGAGTAAATAAAAAATTAAATTACTATTAGTTACTACATTAACAAGTTGAATTAAAATGCTAATTATATTGCGACAATGGCTCAAATAATACTTTCAGCTCTTTTGGATTAAACAATCAAATTTCTAGTTGATTTCTTAATAAAAAAAAAATCAACCATTTGAAAACATTATTAAATTGTAATAAAACTTCGGGCCTTGAGCGTTAGTAGAAAAAATTTAAATTTCAGATTAACTAAAACATTTGAAAAAAAAATACAAAAAAAAAATAATAAAAGTGACCTCAATATTTAATTATAAATACTAAATATGTATTACAATCTCTCACTTTTGGATGGAAGTCAAAAGTTATTAGTAAATTTACATGATTTGATTATTTCATGTTGGACAATTTCATAAAAACCCAAAAAACAACTGCAGATACAATAAAAGAAGTATTTTATATTTAAAAGGCAAACTGTTTGCTTAGTCGTCTGATTAAAGAAGTCTTATGTTGAAACATATTGTTGCATATGTTAGCTAATCAGCAGTATGTAAATGTTATTTTTACAAAATTCCAAGGCAATCCTTTAAAAAAAAATAGCAAACTTGAAATAAGAATTTGCCAGGAAGCCTTTAAATCTAATGAAATAGCTTTGAATTACAAACAACATTGATTATCTTTGTAGCCTTCCTTGCTTTTGTCTTATATTTGTGAAATAATAATACAAATCAATTCATAGAAATAAAAAGTAAAATTAAAAAAAAAATTATTTTATTTTAAATAAAATTAAGGATAATTACTATCACTCAAAGTTGGGAACTTTTATTTTCTTTAATCCTATTATTCTTTCGAGGGGAAAATAATGCTACAGACGATTATTAATATAACTATATGTGATACGTCATATATATAAAGCAATATTGTCAGTAGCAAAAATATGCATAATGAAAAAAAAAAATAATAAAAATTTACAACAGCAAGAAATTAATTCTACATTTTTTAACAGCAACAAAAAGTTTTGCTGATTTCTGGTTGCTCAATCAATTTTACTGCTGCTGCTATTTCTATTTCCGTATAATGTTTAATAATTGAGCTATATGTTTTACATGGCCTGTCTCCACAATTAACTGGATTTATAACAAAAAATTTACAATAGCGTTGAAACAACAGCAGCTGATACTATAACAACAACAACAAGAAGAATAGCAACAACAACGACAGGTAAGAAATAATGCAAAATTACGCGCATTATTGCGTTGCATGCAGCCCGTATTGTTTAAATATTTTACAAACAATGTTGTTTACAGATATTTTTCGATTTTGGTTTCTCTACGAAAACTTCTCGTACATGTAAAAACTTAGAGCGCAGACCGAGTCTTCGTTATTAACCTCTATGTTGACGTTACTGCAAAGTGTGCTCTATGACAATTGTTACTTTTGTATTATCCATTATTGTTATTTGCAGTTGTACATACAAGCAGGTCCATGTTGTTTAATAGCAATTAAGAAATTATAATAATTATAAGCAATTGACCACACTTTGACACGCTGTAAATTATTATCTTTTGTTTTTACTTTTTGAATACCTGTGATGGTACAATATTTTATTTTATTTATTTATTTATTTATTTTTTTTTTTTGAAAAATTAAAAAATCTATGGTTTGTTAATTGAAAGAAATGCAAATTTATTACGTAGGAATGGGGAATTAATTATTAGACTCAACAAAGCGGCAGGAAAAGTTTTTTTTTTTTTCGTTTAACCAAATCTGTCTGCAAAGCTTTCCTGCTTGTCGGCAGGAAAACACCCAGGGTCTAGGCAGGAAATCGAACCCGCGACCTCCGCTTCAGTAGGCTGAGCATTATTCACTCGCCTACGGAGGCGAGGGAGTTTAGATTTGAGTTTTAACAAATAATTTTGAAATTCAATTTTCTCATTTTTGTATGTTAAGAACATGGCTTTCCTTTCCCCACTGACCATTCCCAGAGACTTTCATAATAAATCGACCACATTTTTAATTCGGAACATTTTTACTAATAATTCCATAAAAAGAAGTAGAGGAAGGTCTGGTTAGCGAACAATATTCGAATTGAAATTTTGGTTTCATGTAAATATAAATTTAAAACCTAATATGTCATAAATTAAAATTAAAATAAATAATAGTAATAATAAATTAAAAACTAATTTGGATTTTTTTTTTTTGTTTTTTTTTTCATTTGTTTTTGTTTTTACTAGACGCCTACAAAACAGTCTTATTTATTATGATACAAGTTTGTGCTCTAAGTCTTTTGTTTTAAGCAACAAAACATTTTACATTTCTAGACTAACCATTCGAGTTTAATTTACAAGTATTATGTTTTGAAATTTATACATCTTAATTTTTGGGCTTCATTTATAAAATGCATACAAATTCATTTATTATTTAAATACTGCGGCATACCTGTTTGCAATGGCTACTTAAGATTGGCGACAAAAACGCCTCAAAGGCATTCTATTCGATTATTTCAATTTGATGCAGTAAATTAGTGTTCACCTGAAAATAAAAAATAAAAAAATACTATAATGTTTCATGTTCGACCATTTTACTTACAAGGAACAACTTAAATTAAGTCTGTCATAATCATCACGTGCCACCCTGACTTGTTTTTCGTAATTGGATTTTTTTTTCTTTAAGTTTTTATGACGCTAAAAACAATAATTAAATATTATTTGCATATAATTTTTTTTTTTTTTTTTTTATTTTAACATTAAATCAAGTGTAACAACTTGATGGACTCGTTTTTAGTTTTTACGTGAATATAAATAATTCAGTGTTTCACTATATTTTAATCAAAGTTTTTTCTTTAGTTTCCTGTTTAAACGATTTTTTGCATTTGGCAAGACAAACGTTTGCAATAAAAAGAAAAAGGATTTTCTTCGTTAAATGTTTGCAAGTAAAATTTGAGATTAATGATATTAAATCGTGAAAACTATTTGAATTTTTGTTTTTTACACAAAGTAATGAAATTAAGGAAAAGAGATTAGGAGCAGAAAGCCCACCATATATTACTATATTACTGATTTATTTAGATAAACTTTGATAGAGATCTGCGTAATGTGCAATGAAAGCACTTTTGTGTATTATTTAATTTATTTGATTAGCAATAATAAATATATATAAATCAAAATTTTCTAATATTCTAAGACATCTCCATATTTAGGCAGTTCAATGCGTGCAATTGCAATGTTTTCATAATAGGATTTAATTCAAGAATCATATCAAGAGAATTATAATTTGCAGGAAAAATAAAAACCAATTTTAAATTGTTTTGTTCTTCTCAGTTAGAGGAATGAAAAATTAAAAACCAATCGGCCTTTCTCAAACTAATGAAATATTCCCAAGGCCACTTTTCTTAAGTACATCATTCTCTAGAATATACCTGACGAATTGTAGGCCGACTAAAAATTTTTGCAGAAATTGTTAAACAAGTCTAGGAAAAGATATTCCACATGCGGTTAGAGGAGCAGCTCTTACAAGCCCCTAAGCAAAGAAATTTATTTCAATATTTTAATAACAGAGGCTACATAACCTTATTAAATATATTTCTGTTAATCGTTATTAAGTTGGATAATAAAATTCGATAAAATAAGATCTCAAAATCCAACTCTCTATTACCTCAAATTGATGCAAATAACAACACAAATTTTATATTGTAAATAACAATTACCGAAATATTGAAAACCAAATTAAATATTGTCGGGAAAACCTTTAACCACATAAAGATAATTGATTAATATATATTTTTTAGTTTTTAGTTTCATTTATTTTGTAAGCTGGCTTGGTTTGCTACAACTCTTTCAACAGACACAACTTAAGAGTGGACGAAAAACGTATGCAAATGCTTACGTTGTAAAAAGCTTTCATTGTCGTTGGACTTTACATGGTAGTCATTTCTAGGTAGGTGCCACTAAGTATTGTGTGCTCGAATATGGCAGAGAAAAATGTGCATTAAACCTGGAAAGATTTTCTTCACCGACATATGCAAGAAAATGCATGTTACTAGTAGAAAAACATCGCTTGTAAATTCGATTATAAATTGCTTTTCAGCATTTATTTGCACTTATTAAAATAGCAAACATTTTTCTCAAATGACAATTTGCATTAGTTATGCAAAATAGGGCTGCAGAAGAAAAGGATACTGTGAAATATTTATTTCGGCATTATTTTTTAATTGTAAAAGCTTCTTGTTACCGCTGCTTATCAAGATTGAACTTTAAGTCATAGATAGGTAGTATAATGGAGATGCCAGATTTATTATCTAATATCAGTATGTAACAGATATTATAATGTACTATAATTTACGTATAGAAAAATGAAGTTATTTTAATATGAAAATACAATGAATATACAAGTGATGTTGGTCAGTGAGTTCACGTGAAAACTTAGAACGGATACATTCAAGACATGAACCAGCGGAATAGTACAGGAGAAAGTTTCGGATCGAACTTATATCGTGAATGCAAACGGCATTCCATAAAAAAGAGTTCTAGTATACATACATATATAAAGCCAATGTAAAGAAAGGAACTGGGATAGGAAGAGAAGAGTGAGGCAGAGAAGAAATGTTGCCACTGCTCTGTGTAAGAGTACTACCTCTTAAGCTTAGAAGTGAGTTCTTTGTATAGCTTGTATAGTTTCTCTTGTAGGATTAAACAAGTGAGTAAAAGTAATTTAAACTTGGAGCTTATTTTACATTTAATGCAACCCATACACGATACAACCGTTGGCACAACTTCAGCAGGTTGTAATCAAGATTGTAACGTGTGTGGGCCTGTTGTATCAAGTTGTGTCTCGGTTGTATGAAAAATCAAAATTTTTTGATTTTTTGGCAAGTTGTGCCAACGCGCTGCATAGTTTGAGGATTAGTCTTGCGACTTCGTACATCATTCTCATTTTAATTTTGCGAGAGTAAGACTTGTCGTCGGTTAATTTGGTTTTTGAAAGCAAAGAAAACCAACGTACATACTAATTAAAAATGGAAGACACAGCTGAAATGAAACTAGAGCACAGTTCTACGATGAATTATTTAATTATAGCCAATATTAGTAAATTATATGCAATTAAAAACAGTTCATTGAAGTTTTATTTCATTTTTTTTTTTTTGTTTTTTAAAAATCTTTTATATTAAAAAAAATTTGAATGCCAATAAATATTTAATTTACTTAAAGAGCTTTCAATTGTTTTATTGCTTCACAAAATTTAAGCCTAATTTGTTTTGCTTCATGGGATGCGTGTTTATTATTTGTTGTTTCTAGCTGTAAATTTTTTGCAAAATGAAGTTGTACGAAGAGGTTTTATCGTATGTGGGCACAACACACAACTTGATTACTAAGCGAGTTGTGCCAACGGTTGTATCGTGTATGGGTTGCATAACTGCATGAATATAATCCATATATAATAAAATTGCCAATAAAGTTAGCGTTTCATTTCTGAAAGCTCTTTCAAATTTAAGCGATAACCAAGCTTAAGATTAGACTAAACACCTTTCTTGCTTAAACTACTTTCGATATCGAAAAATTTCACAATTTTTTCAATTATTCTCATTCAGAGTTCCTCATGTCCTGTGCAAATACAACCTATTTAATTATTCAAAATTTTCAAGAAATTATCAATTATAATTGTATTTTGTAATAAAATTTTTAGCTGGCTTGTTCAGTGGCCAATAATTATAAAGCTTTATTTGCTTAAAATTCTTAAATTGATGGCAAGTAATCATGCTATATACATATGTATGTATGTATGTATGAATGCATTTCATGGTACAACAGCACTCCTACTTGTTTGAATTTAATAATTAAAATTGTTGTCATTATAAAAAGTTTAGCCGAATATCTGGTCGTATAAATAGTTGTCATAAGTTAAAAGTTTTCAATATGATTACTTGTATTGCAAATTTGGTTTTAAACTAACTTTATTATTTGCAATTTTATTTCTTGTAGAACAATTAACTATGCCACACATCGATGGTTATTGACCAAATAAAGTTGCTTTAAAAGCAAAAGCTAAACCGCTACAGAGACTACCGACATAATAAGAATTATAAATTTATAATATTTGAAAACAAGCTTTTTAAGGTAGGAAAAATTTTCAAATAGAGTTAACTTTTTTATCAAATGTAAAAGCCCGACAGATCTACTCAGTGCTTACTATTAGCAGCGAATGCGGTGGTAAAGTGTAATGGCTTAATATGAGCAACAACAATTAGCACAACTTGGGTAAGAAAAACATTCTTGTCATATCTTAGGAGTTATTAAAAATTTTGAAGGAAAACTTAAAAGAATGCTTTTGTAGGAGCATAACGAAAATGCACTAAAAAAAATTAAGAAAATTTATCTTACAAAAGGCGTGCATGTATGCGTTGTGAATAAAATAAGACAGCTAGAAATAAATGGATGTCTTAAAAAAATGAAATATATTTATGAAAGATTTAAGAAAAGAAAGACAATGGAAAAAATATATATTGTATTGATTGTAAGTTTTAAGGTGCATTATTTTCTACGTTTCTACTCACTTACAAAAAGAACACAGTTTAGTCACGTTTTTAGCATTTTTATAATACACACCCGCAATTGCTATTTTTGGCCAAAAAATTTGCACCCGTCTACGAAATCTACTGTCTTAGGCAATTTAACAATATTTATAAAATGGACCGACAAACTCGAACGTTTTGTTTTTTTTTTCTTTTTTGCAATAGATTTTATTTTAAAACGTAATTTATAAGCTCAAAAAGCTGTTCCGATTCTGTTATGGATTATGCATATTTAAACAGCTTAATCATATATTTGGTATAAGTTTCCCTACAGTTTTCCTTACGATTGACATAACAGCTGATATTTAATGATCGCCGGAAAAATGTTTAACCTTCTGAAAATTCGAAATGTTCTCATAATCTTTCTAAAGCAAATTAATTTTGTAAGATACAAAAAAGGATTTTCTTCATAAGGGAATCCAGTCAGGATCAATAGTGTTAAGCAATATGACCTCTCCTGGTTATTTTAATAAATAACGAATAACATAACAGCTGATATTTAATGATTGCCAGAAAAATGTTTAACCTTCAGAAAATTCGAAATGTTCTCAAACTCTTTCTAAGGCAAATAAAATTTTTTGAGATACAAAAAAGGATTTTCTTTATAAAGGAATCCAGTCAGGATCAATAGTGTTAAACAATTTGACTTCTGCTGGTTATTTTAATAAATAACGAATGACATAACAGCTGATATTTAATGATTGCCAGAAAAATGTTTAACCTTCTGAAAATTCGAAATGTTCTCAAATTCTTTCTAAAGCAAATTAATTTTGTAAGATGCAAAAAAGGATTTTCTTCATAAGGGAATCCAGTCAGGATCAATAGTGTTAAGCAATATGACCTCTGCTAGTTATTTTAATACATCATTTTTTCAGACTTGAGTTGTGTTTTTTTATATATGTATATGTATGTACATATATATTTATGTTTATTTTTCCTATTTTTTTTTCATAATAATATATTTTCTCTTACTGTATGAATTTCCAAAATAATTTTCGAAGTTCTGCTAGTACCCGGATCACCCCACCAAGAATTAATTTACTAATTTACCCCATCAAAAATACTTTACGCCTGTCAAATACTTTGTATTGAACACAAATTGGCAGTTTAAATTTTATCTCTCGACAACAGAATTGCAATTTCCTTCACAAAACATTGTTATTTGAAAACAAAAAGAACATGATTAGATTTTTATCAACTGCATTACAGAAATCTATTAAATTGTTAAAGTGTTTTCTTGATATTTTTGTATATTGTTAAAATATAAATTTCTTTACTGTTGCAGCAATTAAATGAGAATTGCTTTAGCAGCTGTAAAAGATGATACCAACATTTTGACTATCTGAATTACTACAAAGTTATTGCCTCAATTTTTAAAAATGCAATGAAAAAAATTCCATTTACAATTTTAAGTTATTCTTTTAATTAAAATTGTGGTTTCGGTTTTCCTAAAGCCGTTCAATTGCAGAGGAAAATATAATGCAAAGCAAAAAAAAAATGTATATGAAAGTCAATAGTTAATGAGCTAAAAATTTACTTAAATTTTATTTATTTTCCCACCGATTTCATTTTTAAAGTTTTTCTTTTGCAAAACTTAGACATAAAATGATATGAAACGAAAAAAAAAAACTTAAAAGTCAAACTCTCTGTTTTCAAGTGGCCACTTGAACATTTAACTTGGCAGCTGTGACTACAAATAAGCAGGCGACAGTTTTTTATTGGATACTAAAACTCCAAGTAAAATAAAAAGAAACTTCTGAAAATTTAATTAAGTCTATTAATTAAACCGTATAATATTGTAATTTTTATACAGCCTTTTACGATTCAAGATGATACTTTAAATGAACACAAAAATCAAATATTACAAATAAGTTTAAGACTTCAGAACTCGAAATTTAAAGTAGCTAAAGAGTTTTATGTAGTAAAAACTTGTCTACTCTTTCATATCACCTGCAATACAAAACACTATTATTATTCTTAAAATATGATGAAAATTAAGGTTAAATTAATGTTAATAATATTAAATAAATTGGAGAGGAAAAAACTTTCAAAAACCAGAAGATGCTCGCATTATATGTAATATGTAAGTAAACGCAATGTGGCTTGCAGTACTCGAAAACTGTTTTAATTTCAAAGATGACGAATGCAATGAATTAACATGTTATTGATTTTGCTAAAAATATATGTATGTATGTATGTATGCATGTGTGTATGCATGTTGTGCACTAATCTATTTATAATTATATAATAATGAAATAAATTGTGTAAAATAATAACATTAGTCCTCCAGAAGTTTCCACACCGATACCTTCCACTCCTGAAATTCCACAAGTTTCCACCGCGAAAGAACAAAAAAAGAAGAAACAGTAAAAACAAAAAAAATTAACTGTACTTTGCTAACAATACACAACATAGATAAACACATATTCCTTACAATTTAAAAAACTCCATGTCCACACTTTCAATTTTGTTGCAGCAATTTTTGGTTGTTTTAGGTGAGAGAGGTACGATACTCTGTACCCCTTCTCAAGCTTCTCACTCCCATCAACCAAAAACAACCAAAAATTGCTGCAACAAAATTGCTGTGGACAGGGAGAAATATAAATATTTTCATACATACATACATAAATTCCCTTACAGAAAAAAAAAAAAAATAAATAAATAAAAAAAAAAAAATAAATAAATAAATAAAAAAAAAAACAACAAGTAATACGTGGCCATACTTAACTGCTTAACTGTTGCTACACACATTGTATGCACGTTTATATCTCTGCATAGGTACATACATTTGTACATATATTAACACTTTTAATGGTTCTGTTGCTTCTCATATACACATTTATATACTTATATACACGTTTATATACCTAATTTATATACACATATTATATACACATTTCTATATATATATATATATACCTTGTTTATATATACACGTTTTTATACATAGTTTTAAACTGCGCTTTTGCCATCCATATACATACATATGTACATATATTTACACTTCAAACGGTTCTGTTGCTTCTCATATACACATTTACATAAGTATATACACGTTTATATACCTAATTTATATACACATATTATATACACATTTCTATATATATATATATATACCTTGTTTATATATACACGTTTTTATACATAGTTTTAAACTGCGCTTTTGCCATCCATATACATACATATGTACATATATTTATACTTCAAACGGTTCTGTTGCTTCTCATATACACATTTACATACATATACACATTTCTATACACATATTATATACACATTTCTACATACATATGGACCTTGTTTTTATATACACATTTTTATACATAGTTTTAAACGGTGCTTTTGCCATCCATATACATACATATGTATGTACATATATGTATGTATGTACATATCCATATGCGTTTATATCATACACATTTTTTATTCACACATTGTATACACGTTTATATTTTTAAATATGTACGTAATTTCAAATGCTACAGTTGCTATCCATATACACATTATATACACATTTTATAAAAACATATTATTTACACGTTTATATACGCATGTACATATTTTACATATGTACATACATATGTACATACATTCCCTTACAAGTCAAAAAGAATTATACCCATTTATACGGACATTGCTATGCAATTCTGTGTATGTGTACTTAAGATTAGATACTGAAATGACAAAACGAGGAGGCGCTGCCAGTGGCATCAGCAAGGAACTGTGCTTTGTTTTCGCGGTTGCAAAGTGTGTGCTTACACACACACACTGTTTTTTTTTGGTGTAGTTGAGTGTGGGTATATGAGCATTACGCGTATTTGGTGGTTATTAATTGTTTATGTTTAGATAAACACTCCGCACACTTTTAATAGTGCCAAGTTTTTTATATACATTGGCTTGGCACACTTTTTTGGCGGTTGCTAAGTTCCTTTACACATCCACACCGCGCTTTAGGTAGACACTTTTGCAGCGGGTAGCAGAAGTCACTTGGACTATTTGCCGAGTATGTTATTTGAAGACTCCCTGATTTCCATCAGTCACACATCGAATTCCCTATCATTCCCCACATCAACACAGAAGGATGCCATCCTTCAAAATAATTATCCGCTCAGTAGACCGAGTGACCTTCGAGGCCTTCTTTGATAACCTGGATGTGAACACGCATACATGTGCTAGCTTAAAAGTGCATCGGGAAGAGATAGGTAGGCTTTGAAGCAAATTTAAGACGATGAAGAAATTACGAAAAGTGAGAGCGTGCCCTTGGACATTGAGGCGTTAGAGCAATGCTTCTTCGCCACTTATAAAAAAAGCTAATATCGTGTTGTAGCAAAGGTTAATGGTTTGCTGGAATCCTCCACGCATCAACTTACTCCAGTACCCACGGCAAATGGAGGCCAACGCATCTCTATATCCCCTTGCGATACCAATACATTCCATGGCCACTATAAATCATGAACCACATTCCTTGTATCAGGATTACTCCAACCTTCAATCTAACTTTACAATAAATGTTCCTCAATTGAAGATTCCTTTCGATGTTCGGTACTGCCAGTAGCGCATTTATTGAATGTATTTATTTATTTACCAAATATTACAATTATAAGAATATAATTGCAATATGTATAGAAACACTGGCTACTGAGGCCTTTGGCTTCTGGCTCCCCGGCGAATTGAACTCCTGACACCTGCGTAAGAGGTGGGTATGCTAACCACTATACCAAGCTACAAGTGGTGCATTTGGGAAATTTAAAATTTTCAAACAAATTTGAGAGCTTCAACAATTAACAAAAGGAAAGCCAAAATAGTCCATCACGCCATTACTCTGAAATGCTCTAAAATTCAGATAATTTAAATAACAGCTTAAAACCAACTATATATTTGCATAATATAAAACTTTCAATAAAAAATTGACATCATATATTCCATTAAACAGCCTGTCAGCGGCGTATTTAGATCTTTCTGAGTTTTGGTTTACAAAGCCTAGTATTTAATTAAGGATATTTTTTTTACTTGAGTGAATTTTGAAATTTAAAAGTTTTGCTTTTCTGGTGCTTAACTAGTCGTATGTATGTACGTTGTGGTAAGTAAAATCAACTGCTTACGTGTTATACGTGTTTAAAAATTTAATGAGATTCCTAAATAATTGCATATGTTAGACTGTATTGAGATATAAAAAAATAATAATAAAATACATCAAAAGTTAATGTTGTATTCTGTTGTATTTAGTTTTCAGTTTCTTTTTTCCAGAGCTTATCAAATCGTAATAACTCTGTATTAACTCAGAATCAAGATTGCACGACATGAAAAAAGAATTACACGTCTAATGATGACTGGCAATTTTGTAGAGGACACACGTAACGAAGTGTGATCCGGCAAAATTTAAAGAGCAATTACAGTAAAATTAGGCACCAGTAGAAACTATTTAGCTTTACAAAAGCTAAACTAGAATAGAGATACTCTAAAAGCTTTTAGTATGAAGACAATTTTTAGGGTTAAGCAGAAATAATAATAGGGAAAATGCAGAAGATATTGAGATATAGAGCCTAAATATTTATATTAAACTTTATGTGATTCCCATTAAAAACAACTAAATGCAATTGCTTTAGAAATGTTTGATGGGAATTACCCTTATACATTTATAGCTGTTGTTGTTTTTTTTATTGTTTTCTCTCCATTCTGTTGTTTTTTATTTGGGCTAACAATTATCAGTCAATGCGAAAGAGTGAAAGAAAATGAGTGCATTCAAATTGATTGTTTTGTTGTCATTGACACTTTGATTTTAGGAAGTTTCGCAGTTATTCTTAATTGAAAGTTGAGTAAATGTCAATGTCGCTGAAGATCTCCTTAGTGATGCGGCAGAATTCGCATAGAAACCGGTGTATAGTGCGAAAATATAAATTTCAGTGCGGTTTCAAGAAACTAAAAATTAAACACAATTACATATACATATGTATGTATGTTGCAAAAATATATAAAAATTACTTAAAAAATAATTAAAACTATTTAGAAATGAGCAAGTGAGAAGACAGTACAGGCATTTCTTAACTAAACGGTTAAATTTTTTTCAATCGGTAGAGAAAATATTGACATGATGTGTTTTATGTGCGTTGGACAAAAACCTTCAAAAAAAATTTTAACAATATACATACATACATACATACGTGCTTTGAGTAGCTTCTCATATTTGCACTCAAGAATTTATAGTGTACATGGTGAAAGGTGAAGAAAAAAAAATTGGAATGAAATTTTATTAATGATTTTAGTTTTATTAATTTTTGTTATGAAAAAAAAAAAAAAATTAAGAAAATATAAAAGTGTATTGGTAATTTGAATTCCGTTACGTGACAAGTGGTATAAAGGTAGCGGCAGCTTTGTCACCTTTGATTGCAATGACATTATAACGCAGTATGCAATGCAATAAAAAATAAAATTTTTACATTTACAATTTAATTAAAAACTTGCTTCTATGCTCGCAACATGTCTTTCAAGCTTAACCAGATGGAATGCTCACACTTCCTGCGCACTTCAGCAGAGCTCAAATCAATCCCTTTACTTTTTTTTTGTTGTTGGTAACTATGCAAATAAAAAAAGCGCAAGTGGATTATGAGTGGAAAGTAAATGTTGCTGTATAGTCGGCCTTTCTTTGCAATGATATCCATGTTGATTCACTTTTCATTGGCAACCTTCCAGCGCTGTCATTATAAAATATGTATATTTAACGTTTTTGGCGAACTTTAACAATTCTAGTCCAATGGCCCTGTATTGGCCACTGTATTAGACACAATAAATATTGGAAAGAAAAAATATCGTTTGAACATGAAAAACATGTTGCAACTTCCGTTCAGCTTGTTTGGATTGAATTAATTAAAATCGTATTTCCTGAAGTGTTTTCTTATGGCTTAAAATATTTTCTCAATTTAAGAATAACTCAAAAAAGCTCCTTTTCATAATTCAATATCTTTAGAGATGCTTTAAAGCAAATCAATTATAAAATATCTGATTTTGATACAACCAGAAGTTTGAATTTAATTTATGGTTCTCCAATTTTGACAACAACAACTATTTCAGACTTGTAATAGAAATATTTTACATTTATAAAATATTTTCATCAAACAAATGATTTTTTTATGTATTTGATTTACGGACAAATAGTGACCATAAACTCCATAAACTCCTTCCTGCATATGGACATTTAATTGAATGGCAAGTTTTAGTAATACAATTGCTTTACCAAATCCATTAGTATACCCTTGGAATCACCTGGAAAACTGAAATACTTTTTATTTAATTTCTTTGGTTTTGTGATGAAAAAGTTTTAATTTTTATTTGAAAAGTGAACTTAATGTGCTCCAGAAGAACATAAAAATTAATTTATTACTTCAAAAATATAAAACAGTGTAGTTAATTAGTGTCATATGCCGTATATATTTATGCCAACAGGTAAGTAATATCCTAACAAAATAATTTTATATATTAATTGGGCCTTCACATTAATATTTGCATTGTTTTTCTTTGAGACTATAAACTTATCGTAGTGCATTCAGTTAAAGCTGAATGCGAATTGAATTGAAATAATGATGTCTCGTACAGCAAATTATCTCTTTAGTGTGATTTTTATATGAGAACTATAAAACAAAATTGCGTGTGATTTTTAGTTTGTCTTATTTTCATTTAAATTATAATACGATTTATGCCCCTTTTAATTGTCTTTTAATGTGTTAAAATTATTTAACGAGATTTATTTATTTAGTTTGTTGGGTAGTTACAGTTGTTATCCATTTGGCGGCATTTTTATGCTTTTCTTCACAATAAAGGGACCCACAAAAAAACTGTTACGGATCTGAACACCACCACCCATTAAAGTTGAAAAGTAAAATTAAATGATATATTTTGGTTTGTTAATTAATTAGTTAATCTTGTTAAAAGATTTAAGTGTGTATATTAAATGAGTTTAAAAAGCTTTTTAAACTAAAAGTAAAATCGACAATATATTATAAAATCAGAAATAGAAAACAACTATATAGATTTAGACACATAGATACATATGTACGTGTGTTTACCTTAACGAAAATTTTTAAAAAATTGCCAATAGTTGAATGATTTATTGCATACAAAGTCATGTTCATACTATTGCGATTTAAAATTTAAACTGGATTAATACATTTTATTTAATAAGGCAACAATTTAATTGCATTTCAACAATTAAAATTATTATTTATATAAAGGTTAGTTACAACAATGATGAGATTAGATCTGTAATTGGAATGATGTATCCTTGCAGAAGCTGTCGTTGTATTTAATCCTATCGAAATCGAGCTTGTAAAAATACATGATTAAAATATTTTTTTAAATAATAAATTTGAGATCTTCTCTCAAGCAGAGTGTAGAGAGTATTAACTTTTAGAAAATATGAAGAGCATTCAGTCTCTCAAGTACTATGTTGGGTGGTGTTAAGCGGACGGAGTTGCATGTCCTTGGTTGTATACTAACACCGATTTTAACGGGAAGTTAAGGATCTTAATAAAAATTTACACAAGAATTAATAAAGCAAAATCATGCAGACGTAGAATTGGAATTTATATGTCCAGACACTTTTAGTTCACGAGCATAATTGCTTTCTGAATTTAATTCTGAATTTATAATTTTTGTAGTAAATTATATTTAGGAAATTTTATTTTGCGTTTTCATATTTCTCTACTGAAAATTGCTATATAAGTAAAATTAAATAGTAATAGATTTAAAAAAAAAGAGTTCAATGAAATGTACTGCATACTTTACATATTCTTTGGGAAGAACATTTTCAGCTCCATATAATATTTAGGTGTAGGACCGCAGATTGTTTTTTTTTTTATAAACATTAACCTTCTATAAGGTAGTCGAAAAAGTCTCTTCGTATTTTGTCAATAGATCTAGTTGCAGTCGTATGTCTCCAGTGCTACCAATCACATTGTGTCATACCATGTAGTGTTGGAAAAGTGAGTTTCTAAGCTGTAAAAGTTTACAGCTATTCCAAGATTAGTGAAAATAATGAAAAAATTCCCTATATTTTGAAATGTTTGTATAAAAAAAAGGAAAAATGCCACGCGAGCCACCAATGAAATTTGTGAAGTTTACGGAGACGATTATCTACCAGTTCGTATAGCACGAGATGAGAGATGTGATTAAGCTTGCACGCTTCTTATTATAAAAAAAAACATTATATGGCAAATTAAAACTCCTCTTTTTGAAATTATTTTATAATACAAAATATTTTTTATAATTGCAATTACCAGTCAATTTTTATTGATAATGCAAATATTAGTGCAACTTTAGTTAAGATATTTGCATTTATAGTGAAAATATCATTTTATTTAAAAGATCTTTCAGTTCAAACTAGATCGTAAACTTTAGTTTATCATTATAGTAAATTGAAGTTTTCTTAGCGAAGCTGTGCGCAACTGAAGTATGTAAATCAATTAAAGTTGCAGCTTCAGAGTGGAATAATAACTAAGTAACAGTAGTTTTTCTGTTTACTGCACTTATTTAAACCTTTTAAGATTTTGATTAAATTTTATAAGCCAACCAAGGTTTCGTACTATTTTTTTTTTTTTTTGTTACTTTCTAAACTGCCGTCAGTCGGACGATGTCCAATAACTGTACTAACAGAGTGAGGAAAGAGAATGATAAATCAGCTGATTATGCACTTTTTAAAATACGTTGTATCAATTAGAGGTTTTTGATATTGATTGTATAAGACACTGAAATTTATGCATTAATTAGCCTGCAAATGACCTCAATGAAGCTACTATTGTTTATTTTATAACTCAACGATTTAAATGAATTTTTAATTGCACCAAGATAACCTAAAGTTAATTAAAGTATCAAATATTTGCACTTTTTATTATTAAATTTGTTTGTTTCTTCTTTGGAAGCAAAATTTCAACGGGATATAAAAAATGTTAAAATTCAACAGGTATAAAAATTTGATGTTATAGACCAAATTATGTATGCTTGGATCATTAAAACGTAATGCAATAAAAATAGATAAAAACTAAAAAAACAAAAGAAATATTCACTTCTTTAAAATACGAAATATTTTGTTTATCACCGAAAAATTTATAAGAAAAAATAGAGTAAAAATTTTACGATCATAAGCGAACACAAGTAACAGGCATAATTATTGCTCTTCATATTTGCTCTTCAGATTTATGGTCTGCTTTCCCTTTAATATACATATAATACGAGTTAAACCTTTTCTAAATAAATCTTTAGAATACATCGTTAAGGCTGTTAAATTAAAGAAAAAATGACGGATATTGGAAACGACCATTGAACCAATTATGACTCTCCTAATTCTAATCTCTTTGGTAAAATAATTATACCGATAATTTTAATTCTGTAAGGAGTAAGACCCAATTTACATTGGCAAATTTTAGTTTGGCAAATTCTTAAAGTGAGGGTGAGAGAGGAAAAGAGTATTGCGGGGGGTACAGACATCGGTGTTCTCGCAAAGTTGCTTTGTTCTTTGTTTTATAGAGTTGCACTTTCATGATGAAATTGTATATTTGACATTGTTTTTCATTTTATATTTCGTTTTTTGTAGTTAACTTCAGTGTGGTGAAGCGCTTGCAACGTATACCATAGTTTTTTATATATTTTTTTTAAAACAAATGTTTTAGAAAATAATCTAGTAATTAATGTGATAACTTATAATTAATGTTATCATATACATATATGAAGCAACTGAATTTATACTTTTACAAGACTGAAATATATTTTTAATTTTTAAAACAAAAAAAATTTAATTGGTTGTTGTTTTAACAATTTTATTTGCAATAAATATATTAAAAAAAAAAATTTTGCTGTGTACTTTTTTCCTAATTTTTCTGGTGGGTGAGTTTATTTCGTCAAAGTAGGAAAGCGCATATTTTTCTCCATTTCGATTATTTCCTTTTGTTTTTTTTCTAATTCAGTAAAGCAGTTGCTTAGTTTAAAAAAAAAAAAAAAACTATTAAAAACTATTTTCAATTTGTAAGCAACATGTGCCTAGTAGCACCTAATAAAATAGAACAAAATTTACAAGATATCTCTAAGGTTTTTTTTTCAAGAAGAACATCTTATTAATTTCATAGGGAAAACCTTTTTGAAGAAATCAATAAATAAATATAAATAAATTAAATATTATATGAATATTGAAATAAAAATCAACCGCCAAAAATATGTATTTCACAATGTATTTCCTATGCATTTCACATTTACACAGCATGCGTGTGTGCTTTGTGCATGCGTGTTTGCTTAAAAACCAACCACCGAATGAAATGTCAAAAATTAAGAAAGAACATACGAAAAGAAACAAAAAATTTGGCAAACTAAAATTTGGCTGTGTAAATGGCAAACAAATTTTAAAACAGAATGGAGAAGAATTTGCCAAACTAAAATTTGCCAATGTAAATTGGGTCTAAGATTAAAAGAAGTGAAAAGCCAGAGAGAGAATTTAAGAGAGATAGAAAGAGAGAGAACTAAATTTTTGAATATAAAACAAAGCAGTGTGGCTATGGAACACGTATGGAATACATATCCTTACATGTGGAGTTTACATAATATGTATATATCATATACATTTTTAAAAATATCCTATAATCGTTCAGGAAGGATTTAAAGTACGTTTTATAAAGAGGAGGAGGCCGCGCTTCAAAACAATTAAAAAAACGCAAGTTTTTCATTCAAAAATACAACACGAAAGTTTGACGATTTTTACCAAAAAATGGGCCCTTTATCCAAAATGGAAATATAACCCCAATCTGAAAAAAAATTTTTTTTTCTTTATTATTAGCAAAAATATATTTTAAACATTTAAAAACATAAAACAAAAATACCAGAACAAAAAACGTCAGTTTTTCATTCAAAAATACAAAAACGGAGGTTTTTAAAAAATGACGATTTTTGCCCAAAAATGCTAAGGGTACCCCCTTATCAAAAATTGAAATATACCCTAAATCTCGAAAAAAAATTTATTTTCTTTATTATTAGCAAAAATATATTTTAAACATTTAAAAACATGTGATAGTTTATGTGAACAGTGATTCAGTGTGGTTGGTTTAGATTAAACAGAAGAAATAATAACAAAAAATTGAAAAATGTCTGGTCGTGGTAAAGGTGGCAAAGTTAAAGGAAAAGCAAAGTCCCGTTTAAATCGTGCTGGATAACAATTTCCCGTGGGCCGTATTCATCGTCTGTTGCGTAAAGGCAATTATGCTGAACGTGTTGGTGCCGGAGCTCCAGTATATTTAGCTGTCATTATGGAATATTTAGCGGCTGAAGTTCTTGAATTGGCTGGTAACGCTGCACGTGATAACAAAAAGACGAGAATAGTTCCACGTCATTTACAATTGGCTATTCGCAATGACGAAGAATTGAACAAATTGTTGGCTGGTGTAACCATTGCTCAAGGCGGTGTTCTACCAAATATTCAAGCTGCGCTATTACCCAAGAAAACGGAAAAGAAGGCTTAAATTCATCAACGTACATATATAAATTCATAAAAATCAGTATCGGATATTAGAGTACATCCGATACCAATAATTTATAATTGTTCATATCTTGGATCACGTGTTTTGTGAGTGTCCTGAAGTGAGATATCACAGATTTATGTCCCCCAGAATTCGAATAGTAACCTCACTGGGCGTGGTCAAACAACGACTAAACGAAGTGATTGACAACATTCGTAACCTAAAACTGTTGCAGTGAACTGGCAACTGGTTGGGATACATTCAACGTTTTTTCCGCTGTAAACTTATTAATGAATAATCAATGAATTATCATTTAATGATAATCAAATGAAATACTTTCTGCATTAATTTTGTATAGATCCATTTAAATAGTAATAAATAATTTTTGAAAATAAATTGTTGGCACAAGAAAAATAACGAAAAACATCTAAAAGGTTTATTATATAATCTGATACAGGAAGAAATTACTCTCCCAAACTTATATAAATATGAGATATGAACATATATATTCAGTACTCGCTCAGCAATTGAACGTTATCTTTCAACGCCACTAAATGCAGCTCTTAACAGTTAAATAATACATGTTTTTGTTAAATTTAAAGGTTTTAAATTTTTTTTTTACATTTTCATAAATTAAATGTTGATATCCTGCATGCAATGGGACGTGGGAGAATTTGAAGAAAATCTCCAAATTTTTTTTAGTTTTAAAATGCCCCATATCAGCAATATTGTATAGTAATAACATATTTTAATAGCTTGAATGCAGGTAGCGATAAATGTTTACTTTACAAATTTTAAATATGCGTCAAAAAATTTCACTATATTTTTTTGTAAATTATTACTTATTGATATCATCAGAGGGCTACGTAGAACACATTTTAAAGCTAAGAAATTAATATTCATATTAGGAAAGGTAACGAAAAGCGTTACCATTTTTAATCCATATACGGTGGCGAGCACATGTGGATACATAATTGTCAAATACAAATTAAAACGCTGTAAAATCCATAAAAATTAGCCGAAGACTACTAATTTTTTTCTTATTTATGATTTTTATTTGTATAAAAGCTAAAAACAAAACAAATTTCTTTAGTATAAAACAATAAGTTCTAATATTAACGCAAAATAATGAAAAAGTCAATGTATCCACTTTTGCACGTTTTAAAAATATCTCCTTTGGTTATGATGTTTTAGTATTTGGTCCAGAGTCCCTTGGATTTTATGATGCTTCTAACTCTATTTGACATACGTTGAACCAAGTTTTGTATATGGCGCTTCAGAAAACTGGTCCATTCTGCCTGAACCAGGGACCACAGTTCATTTAAATTTTGTGGGGATTTTTGCATAGGCCCAGCCTTTTCTTTAACAAAGCCCACAAATTTTCGATCGGGTTTAGATCGGGGCTTTGAGCTGGCCATTGCATTTGTCACCGGACTGTGGTTCAAGGGCGAAAGAGACGAAATGTTAATTCGCTAGATGTGAAAAAATCGCGTCCCAGCTTGCTCACGGAGAGAGATGCTCGAGCGAGTCTATCAGTTACGTTACCTCCTAATATATTTCAAAATAGTATAAATTAAAAAATTAACTATAAATGAAGTGGACAGAAAAGTGGACAGCACAGCACAGAAGCACAAGGAAATCAAATGCAAATATTTAATGCATTTTAACGTGTTATGTAACGAAAATGCAAGACAGTAACGTCGCTGCTTAGAAACTTGGTCTGAAATTGCAATATCACGGACAGATCAAAATTTTAGTTGGAGGTATAAAAATCTAACAAATCAAGGAATGACTGGGCCATAAACATTTCTGTTCAATTAAATGCTTCTCCTCTGAAAAAGCTTCGCATTAAAACAATGAAAATTGTCTGCAAACATTTTCGCTTTTAATTAGCAACTTTGATTTGTACAGAAGTAAAAAAAAAAAAAAAAGCAAAATCAAAAAGCAAAATCAAAATGCTAAAGCATCGCTTTTTAATAGATGTTGCTAGTCGAATGAATTGCATGACAGAAAATGTCATTTATTAAGGAATGTCGTTTTATAAACCGCGTCTTCGGCTGAGTTACTTTTATAATATTATTAGTTTGTTGGTTCATATGTTGCGGCCAGGTATTCAGTGCCAGTATGTCTGTCATTAGAAAGTATTTAATGGCCGCCTGGCAGGCTGGCTGGCTCTCATGAGGAAAATCAAGAAACAGGTGTGATGCCTGGATCAAGTAACTTGACTTGTGTTGAAATAAATAAATAGTTTGAAGAGGAAGTGAGTTAAATCGAATATATCCAATCACGTTTATCGTACTGACAAGGAGATTTAAACCAAAATGCATTTGAGATACCAAATTAAGGGTTTTTTTAACTTGAAATTAGTTTTGAGTCCTTTTTTTTTGATATTCTTAAATTTTGTGATATATATCAAACAAGACATGGCTTGCATCCTTGCTTAGTTAGAAATTTATCCCTCTACATATATTGTAGTCTGAGCCTTAATAATCAGAAAATGTTTCAGAAGCATTGAATTTAAATTAGTAAGAAAACTCTTAAAGTTGTTTAAAATCGATTATGGAAAAAAACGATAAATAAGAAATGCATACCTTTCACGGATGCGGCAACAATATTACCGTTTCGGTAATGAAATCCTTTTACGTTTTTATTGCTACCATATGCTGTAGCCGCTAATTAGGTAGAGATACTCACAGTCCCATCAATAGTTAGTACCATCATTGCCTCATTGGCGATCATAAAACTTTCAACATTGCCAAATAAAATTTATTTGTTATGCCATAGTATGCAGTGCTATTCTAAATATTATTTATAATAGTCCAAAAGTAGCATCAACACATGTTGCCTTAAATCACGCTGACACTCGCACTCTGAAATCACTGGATGCTCTTTATTAATGAGCTATAAAAGCAGAATTGTCGATAATTTATTCGCAACTGGTAGTATTTTTATGTTCGAATAATGTCTAGTTTGAAGTACCAACTGTTACTTTAGGATACTGGGAGTAATCGAAATAAATAGCCTAATACTTGTTGTTGTTGGAAATAAGAGCCGTAGTACCAGCCATATCTAAATAGTAAGACGAGGAGGCAAAAAGTATGAAATTCGTAAAATTTTTCCCTGCAATTCTGAAATTTATATACGAGTATACAGGAAAAAGTAAAAACTTCTTTGGGGTGTGCCTGTATTCAGTGTGGGGTTAAGCCAGCATAGAGGCATGAATGACGTCACAACAGATTTTGATTTCAAAGTGAGTTTATTTATTTATTTTGTTTTTTTTAGTAATAATATATATAATTTGTAATTTCCTATAGCTCGAAAAATTTCATAAATTAATTAGAAACCTAAACATTGGCTTCAATTCGAAAGCTTTGAAATTTCTGAAATTTTTAAATGATAAATTTTCACAAATTAATAAAGGACAATAAGGACAGCCTGTAGTATTTAATTAGTATATGAAAGCATAGTCGAATGTTTGTATGTTTGTACTTAAAATTACATTTTATAGGGTATCAACTAATATTAATAATATCATTCTCGTTCAGTTTCCGCTACAATTTATGTGACAATATAAATGTTTGTAGCTGTAAGAATGCAAGTTCTGCCGCATAGCTTTTTTTTGAATTTTTGATGTTGTTTATAAAATGTTTATTTATTTAGTATGCACTGTTGCCACACTTTTAGTGAAACCAGTTCAACAAGCACATTTTTTATATCGATTGCATTGTGCTTGCAACTGAACAATAGCAGCAAATAAAGGAGTCACAGAAGCCCGGTGGCAGATAATCTACTGTCAAGGAAATGTGAAAACAAAAAATGAAAAAAAAAGAAAAAATTCCATACACATGTATGTAAATGGAGCAAAATACCACGCAAGACAAAACTGAAATAATATATAAATCTCAGCCAAAGCGGCAAATAAAAACTGGTATGGACACCGTACACTATTATAAAGGATTAACCTGACACCCTACAGCAGTGGCTCAATTATAGAGATGTATTAGTCCATTATATACGCTATTTTATTATAATTCTGTAAATGACTTCAAAGCAAGCAATGCATCTTAAGTTTCTTAATTAGAAACGGCCAGTAACTTTTTAATATTATTATTTTGAAATTTCTATAATTAGAATATATATCTATAAAAATATATTTTTTATATAGTATGCGGTATACAGTATTTTGTGAATATTCATAAAAAGAGTCCTTTTGTTAGCTTTCTTAATATTCTATTGCAAAATCAATTAACTTCATGGTGGTATAGACCTCCACTCCCTCTAGACTGTGAAGCATCAAAATGGTTTTCAAAACTCCGTGCCATACACAGGATCGATTTTCATTATTATAGAGAAATATATGGCAAGTCCTTTAAAATTATTTTTTAGTGCTTAAGGCTTAAGGATTCATTATAATTGAAAATATTTTCATATAAATGCCTTTAATATTTTTATTTAAGGATGGTAGCGGTTTGCCTCTTTCCGAGCATTAAGCTTCTTATTAGATTTGCCGACTTTGGACCGACTTTGCTTACATGTAAATGCTCTGTTATTCTTACAAGTGTTCAATTCGAAACGTAAATTTCTCTAAATCTAAAAATATAGTTTAAAGTCCTTTTAAGGCAATCTTGATATTAAATTACAAAAGCAAACGAAGTGAAGAGTGTTAAAAATAAGTAAACGAAGCTTCTTCCCAAGTGCATTTAAGGCTCCATACCAATGTTATGAAAAAAACCGAATCTTTTCTGTCATACAAAATACCAATACAGAATCTGGTTTGACCATGTCATGTCTTTTATACTCGTAGTTTTGCATTTGTTGTAGGTATTTTACGAAATATTTTGCGTGCCACAGCACATGAAAATTCCACTTTCAGACTCAAATCTGGATTAACTATCAGCATGTGTTTTTTTTTCTCGATTTTGCTGTTTAACTGTAGCAGATTTTTACTTTTTATTAAAAGCTTCCACAAAGCGGAATATGAATAAAAACCATTTTTACATGAGGAAAGCTTCTTAAGCTTCTTCTGTTTTGACTTTTTTATTGGAGACAGGATTGTTCATTTAAGTTTTAAAAGTTTTTGCTTAAAATATTATTTTATTTCTTATAAAGCCTCTGCCCTAACCACGACGTAGCTGATGACGTTAATGATGGAAATCACTTGTGACGGAAGACTTCAGCTGGAGGCTTTTGTTACCGTTTCGTTGTTTTATATTTGACTTCTTTGTTTTTGTTTTTGTTTTTGTTTATGTTTTTTTTTATTTTTTTTTTTTTTTTGGTTTTTTTTCTTTAAAGAAACTTTTTTTTTTTTTTTTTTTTTTTGTGAAAATAGTTGCAACAACAATATTGGCAAGCTTAACATGTTGTACAACAACATTTCCATGCAAATGACCATGAAATGGAATTTGCAAATGAACGAGTTTTGTATACAAACAGTTCATTTATTCAGTTTTTTCTCTGAAATCGTACGGTGTGTGTACGTATAACGTACTTGAACCAGAAAACTCAATTTTGATTTTGATAAGAAAAAATTCAAGTATAACTAATAAAGAATGACGTTGAAGGTGTTTTCTTTTTGTGGCGATTTTCCTTTGGCTTATTCGATTTGCGTGGGGGAAAAAATAACTCAGGTAGTGGCCTATTTTGTTACGGTAGTTTTGCTACGAAGGAAACCATACTCTTTCCATCACTCACTATGGAAAAATGGCTAGTAGTGGCTGGTGGTGGCTTGCTAAGATTTCTCTCAGAAGTAAACTTTTAATTAAAAATAGTTTCTAGGAATGTCATCTCAATATATTCATCGAAGCTCTGGCGAAGTAAAACTGTTTTACGGATACGGGGTATCTGAATCAAAAGAAGAAATAGTTTGAATGGTCGGTTCTCAAGAAATTCTGGTTTGATGTTAAGATTTAGTAGCCGCACTATTCATTGCTCCTATTTCGTCTAAGTGGGGTGTCTATTGCCAATCATATGTGGCCGCCATTGATTGCTCTTTAATGATTAACAGAAGAGGTTTCATGACACATGAGAAAAAGTCCTGAATCCTGTTTAATGATTTTTAGGAGACAGGAATCGGTGCCAGGATTATTTTTAGTTGACGAACTTACTAGTTCACTCTTTCTAGTCACTTGTTGTAATTTTATAATTAATACTTTCCAAAAGTTTTCCTTATTTGCAGAGTTTTAACATGTTTAGTAGAAGACATTATTATAGGATATAAATTGCCACAATATCTTTCGATGATAAAAGCTGATTAAAATTGCTTAAGTAATATAACTTAGCAAATAATTTTGTAACTTTTTTAAATCTTTAATTTCAATAGAACCGCATGAGAGTTAAAAGAATTTATTTGAAAACTTTCCAAGATGGAAACAAAAATATTTTAGTATTGATTTTTACAAGTCCCCTAGACTTTACGAAGCTTTTTCACTGCAGTTAAGCAGTTAAGTTATGGTTGCTAAGGAAATAATTCTAAGAGCTTAAAAAATTCTGAAAATTTCACAGATATTTACATAGCTTTGAAAATCTGACAATTATACATTTAAGAAGATTAGCCAAACAAATGATTAATTAAATTTTGTTCTTAAAATTAAGAAGAAAATTGAACAAAAATTCTTTTAACTGCACATTTAAATATTTTATATGAAACATAAAAACAAATACTAATTAAATAAGGAATTTTCAATTTAATAAAAAAAATAAACAAAAATTAAACTTTAATTGTTTTATTTAAATTAAACTACACCTTTAAATTTATTTTGCATTTTTATTGTAGAAATTCACAAAACTGGTGTTTGTTATTAAACTTACGATAGTGATTCCATAATTAATCAAAACAGCTAAAGACTGGATTAAAGTACAACTTCGAAATTATTTTGACTTAAAATGCAAAATGACTTAAAAAAGTCTAATAAAATTTCTGTTGGATAATTTTCGAACCACCCCTGCCATTAAACGTTTATTACTCTGTTTCCAGATTATCTTTATTTTTAGAGTAGCCAGAAGTCTTCTCATTTTATTTTTATATTTTCTATGATTTAAACGATTTATAATATTACGATTATGAAGTAAATAAAATTGCAGGTGCAGTTGGTAAGCATGTGATTGTATGTATCACTTGAGCGGTATGTCCGTTTTTATTATATATATATTTTGCTTTGCCAGCAAGTCCATTCGTTAAGCCAGAGTTGAGTTTATACAAAAATGTGTCATAGTCTCCAACACATCAGTAGACAAACGCTCAATTTTAAAAATCTTTTGTTATTGTTCAAAGTATAATCACTGGCCGAAATCCGGCTTAAATTTATTAACTCAACATTCTCAGACATTAATGTATCATTTAAATTTTTACACTAAATTATATATTTTACTTCAATAAAACTTATTATCAATGCAAATTTAAATGATTTTATATCATTATTTACATCAAGACTTGCGTTGCAATTAAGAATATTTATAATATTTTTCCCCCCTTTTCTATATAGAATTTTAAAATTTATCATTAAATCATTTTGAGAGACGAAACTTATTTCAATCGCAACTAAAAGGTTTGAAGTGAATAATAAGTATGCAGTAAACAAAATGCTTTTGGCCAAAGGCGAAGCTTAAAGAAATAATTGTGGGCAAGTATGGCTTCTTTATATATATATATTGAAAATAAAATAGAGATTCTAAACTTTAGATAACTTGGTTAATTTGTAACTGAAAGTAGTTTTAACTTTGATGTATTATTAATAAAACACTGTAATAATAATACATATCTAAAGCATAGACTTCCCATTTCGTTAGTGTTTTAGTCACCACAAATGACTGATAGGAAAGCTTTTTGTTATGAAAAGCTTGCCTTTTTTGAATATATATATATATAATAATAATAATAATAATTTATAAATTATTTAATAAATTAATATTTATAAATATATAAATAATTTAATTATTTTAAATAATTATTAAAATTTTAATTATATTATATATTTAATAATTAATAAATGTTTAATATATATATATATGTTCAATTAATTGTTATAAGCTTTTTTTTTCTATAGATATATAACAAAATAATAATTAATAAGATATCTATTTATTAATATAAATTTATTAATTTACTTATTAAATATTTATAATAATATAATAATGTAATAATAATACATATCTAAAGCATAGACTTCCCATTTCGTTAGTGTTTTAGTCACCACAAATGACTGATAGGAAAGCTTTTTGTTATGAAAAGCTTGCCTTTTTTGAATGCTATTATTTACAATGCATTTTTGCTTATAATTCGCTTTAAAAATTTAAAATATTCTATTAAAGTGTGGAATAGATATTTTTGGATATTTTTGAATACTACTGAGTCTAAATCTGGCCAATCAATTGATGTCTTTCTAAGGCTATTGGTATGGTCTATTTAGATATCAAAGAAATTCAGAACATTTTTCACTTTCAAGACTTTTGTCACGATTGCTAAAAACTACACCAGCGAAATAAAAAGATGCAAAGAGGGATTTTACACGATCGTCCGCACAACTCCAATATAATGTAAGATTAATTTCAGATCATTACAAAAATTTTAAATCATTCTTTGCACAACTTGCCACATAATTATTTTTGGTCCTGGTAAATATAAAACAGCAATTACGCTACTCTTTACTTAAAAAGGCTAATTGTTACACTTTGCGAGTTACACATATTTGACACAGACCACAAGCAATTATAAGCAGAATGCATGGCTACACGACCACTGTTGAAGGTGTCGCCTGAGTTGGCTTATTTCCATTTTTAAAAGAGACAATACAAAAGTAAAAAAGGGAAATACATATACGATTATAAATTATTACATTAGGAAATAATTATTCTTATGCTTTGAAATTTCAATTGCAGTGAAATAATAAAACTTAAATGAAATTGAATATTATGGCCCTATGCAGCTCCTAAGCGTATTACACTGTATGCTAAATTGAGATCATCGGAAAACCTTTACCTAAATGTTTTCTTAGAACATCTGCCTATTTAATTTAAACAACTTCTGATTGCAGTTAATCGGGAAGTTTAGTTAATCCAGGCTGTAATTTTTAAAAATGGCATCATTTAACTGGCCAATGTCAACTCTTTATATTCTCGCTATATGTTGCAAAGTAGTACTGTAGCCCGCTGCGTTGAATGTGTTTAATGTTTCACTATTGAAAAGCAATTTCGAACAATTTCTTTTAATTTTTTTTTTTTTAAATCTTTCATTTGTAGAATGTTATGTTAATATTATTTAATTTCAAATTTTTCTTTAAAATTTATTCTTTTTAATTTTATTGAAAATTGATTCACGTATTTTAAGCTTTTAGTGGGAAAATAATTCGTAATTGTAATCTATACTTTCCGAAATCATAAAGTAAATAACACAAAACTGTTTATATATTATTTACGGGCAATTAATTCTCTTTTAAAAATTATGATTTTAACTCAATTTTTTGAAAACCTATTATTATTAAAAATTTTTTTTTTTTTTATCTAAAATACTTAAAACAAAATTTAGTAGTCAATAACACGTACAATATACACTTCGATGTACGCAATAGATATAAATACATACGAGGTGTGTTTTGCATAAAATCTCATTATTTCATTGTATGTAGGTTCTGTCCATTTTTTGACAGATTAAATACTTTCAAGAGAATATATATATATATATAACACCGACAAGAATCAGTTCGTACGCCTATATGTTTTTTGAATATTTTAATTTTCTGCTTTTATTTTTAGTTAGAAATCAATGTTTTCAATACAAAGTTTGTTGTTTCCTAAAAGCTAAAAGTTTTATTTCTTAGAAAAAATAATAAAACAAAAAAAATTTACAAACACAGCAGCTTAAATCGCGCAAGAACTGAGAGAACATACAATTCGTACGACAGTCAAAAATATGTTATATTATTGTTATTTAATAGTTAATAACATCTTTGAGTCTTTTTGGAATTGTTCTCACTAATTTTTCACACTGTTCTGGAGTTATGGAGTCCCAAATGTCCTGTATCTTCTACCTTAAAGTCGGAATCGTCCTCTGGGCATCATTTCGCAATTTTCTTTTCATAATCCCCCATAGCGACACGATAGGGTTCAAATCTGGGCTCGTATATGGCCAGTCAAGGACATAAATGTTATTACGGCTCAACAAATTTTTAGTTATTTGGGCAGTGTGCCAGGAGGCACCATCTTGTTGAAAAATGAATTCGCTTACATTGGCAATATTCGATATGGAAGGCAGCAAGTTGCTTTCCAAAATTTGGATGTACTTAGATGCATTTACAGTTCCATCGATAAATTGGAGCTGAGCTACTCCTTTCGATGACATGCAATCCCAAATCATTAAACTTGCTGGAAACTTTACTTGTCACTTGTCACTTCTAGTAGTCAGAATAAAGGCTTCGTTGGACTTTCTTATTACTTTGGTTTTACTTTCATCCTTGTACACTTGGAAAGTCGATTCATCACTAAATATGATTGAGTCCCACTGCCACTGTACCCACAAACCCTTATCCTATCCTTGGCAAATTGTAATCTTTTTTCTTTTGCACCGCAGTTAACAGTGGCTTTTTCTTTGCCTGAGAAATTGAAATTGAATGCACTCGCAAACCTTTATTTAAAACTCTCCTTGTAAAAGTTATATTCCAATTTGTGCAAATGTTTCCGAGTCCATTCACGGCTAATATTTCTCCCGATCTTTTCCAACCACATTTGCGCTAAGTTTCTCACTGACAACAGACTATTTTCTTTAATTATGGCATTCAATACTCGAATTTCCCGTTCATTTATATCTCATTTCTTGCCCCGTCTCTAGCTGAATCCCCTTATTTACGCTGTTGTTCTTGCAAAGAAATATGCTAATAATATAATAATTAACATATTACTGAGGGGAAAGGAAAATGACTGAGTTAGGAAATAGAGCCGCTGGCAAAAATTTTTTTAACATTTATTTGGTTTCTGGTCCTTGAAATTAAATCTCTCAAATTTTGAATTTGCTCTGAAGATCACTTTTCAGGAAAGTGAAATTTCGCAACTTATTCTCTGTAACACAAGTATTCATAAATTTCAAATATCAATCAGTTAAGCTTTATTAATTTTGAAATAATATTTTTAAAGGTTCCCTTTTCGGCTAGTGGGATGTAATCCAGCCTACTAACCAGAGTGTAGCCTTTATACAGCCTATTTTCATATAATAAATTTGTTGCACATTCAGCATAATAATAACAGTGAAACATTATTTGTAAGCTGAAACATATGTTTGCAAACATATGTTTTATAGTGACTGATTTTCTCACCCAAAAACACACGCACTTCCATTGATCTCTACTCGTACATCAGCAGTGGGCACTACAGTTGCACTTTATAAATATTTCATGTGTTAAATAAGAATTTCTATAAATTTAAATAAATTTATGTGTGTATATTTCGTGAAATACGTGCTCGAATTTATCATGATTTGTAGCTTGTTTGTCATCTAAATATGATGCTGTAAATCAACATAAATCTTAAACATACATATAACATATGATATAACTTTTTTGCGAAGGAAAACCGTAGTACAAAAACGCCACAAAAAAAAAAAAAATAAAAACAATAAAAAAAAACAAAAATATATAAATACAAATCAAGAAAAAGTTTCAATGAAAACTACCTTAAAAATATCAAATATTAATAATAATAGTAATTTAGCACAATGTTTAGAATATGATCATAACTTATGCATCACGATTTTCGCTGTTCTATGCATTTAAAAAATATCTCGAGAATATAAAAATACGCATTATTTATTATTAAAATGCATGTAATCCAAGCATGTATTGGCGACTACGTAACTCATTGTGAGAGCGAGTGTTGGTGTTAAGCGAGTGTGAAGTGTGTATGCGTGCATACTGTGAGTCTGATAACAATCTCAATATTTATTTCAATAATATAAAATCTATAGACACATTTTAGTTAGAATACAAAAACGGCTAAACTTAGTAAAATTTAGAAAAAAAAGTACAGAAAAATAAACTCTATAGTGTGTATACAGCGTAAATTACAGGTCTGTGTCTGATTCAGGACTTTCAGAGAATCAAATCGTTTAAAATTAAAACTTTCCGTTTTAAGTTAAAGACATATAAGCATGGTAATAGCAAAATCAGGAAATTGTGTAACGTATCCTTAATAAGCGAACTATAACTAATTTATCGATAGAGTTGCCTTAAACAGTTTTTTGTAACAGGCCCTGTACTGTGTAAGCTCTATTAGAGATTATATAAAACAAGGCGTGATTAGACAAAAAATTATATACATATACATATATTTCTTGCATTGCAATAAAATATTTTGCCTATTTTGGCTTAAGTTTATTAAATTTCACTATTCAATTAAATTGATTATCCAAATCTTAACTTTTCAGTATGCAACAAGACAAAGGAAATTTTTGAGTTCTTGGCGGTTTGAGCTAATCTCTTGAGAAGAGAACTAAAGACTTCATCAATAAGATTCTTATATGCAATGGTTACGTTTCTGAGGACTTAAACTCAATACTACGCCTTAATTTACTTTACCTCATAACTAGTATAGTTTGAAAAAATTTGTCTATTAACTTTTTTCCAAGAAATGAAGTTTTCAATCTTTTTATTCTCTGGTTGCATTTGCGTGCACTTCTCTAACAACACCTAAAGTTCTCACGCACTTCAAATACGCAATAATGCAATAGTATAGAACATACATCATGTATATATTCATATGTGTATGTACACAACTACAAACGCTTGAAATAATGGCTAGTGACTGGAGTTTTGTGCTCATGTGCATATACGCTTGTAAGCAAATCAAGTTCAAAATAAAATTGTTGAAGCATACGATCTTGTACGTAAGCAATGCAATAATAACAAAAACAACATCAAAAAAGTTTGTAACATTAAACCGCCACCAACATTAGAAAAGACTAATTCCAGCCAGTCTAAAAAATATCTTGAATTGAATGGGAATGATTGCTCCATTGGTAATGAGAAAGAATTGTTTAACTAGATTTTGAACATTTCCTTCATCCTTTTAGTTAATGTCCTTTGGTAATATTTTTATTAACTAGCAAAAAGGTTCAAAGATGGATTCTTAATTAGAGATATATATGATAATTTTTAAGAAGTCCAGACCAGCTAGATTTAGAACATTTCCTCCGTCCTTTTAGTTAATGTCCTTTGGCAATATTTTTATTAATTATCAAAAAGGTTCAAAGATGGATTCTTAATTAGAGATATATATGATAATTTTTAAGAAGTCCAGACCAGCTAGATTTTGAACATTTCCTTCATCCTTTTAGCTTATATTTTTATTAACTATCAAAAAGGTTCAAAGATGGATTCTTAATTAGAGATATATATGATCATTTTTAAGAAGACCAGACAAGCCAGATTTTTGTTTAGAAAAATCATTTTTATTTGAAATCGCACTAAAATGCCAAAATTAGAATTAATTTTTTTTTAATTGCGATTTAAGTATTATATATAGATAATTGTCAACGATTCCTCTACATGGAATATTCATTTATTGGTTAAAGATGGGAAAAGGATATTGCAAATCCCTATTCACATCTAGATCAATCAATATGCATATAAAAAATGAAATATTTGTAATATTACTATTAGAAAAGATTGTAATTTTGCCAACGACTTTATAATTTTTTGATTCACTGTCATCGGTTTTGAGAATATTTCAACACACGATACCCAAATGAAGGAAAAGTATTCGAAAGTTACAAAAATTTCAGACTCAAATTTATTCTTAGGTTATCATGGAATTATTTTAGTCCCTCATCTAATTTGGTGAGAGCTCTATTAGTCGATGGTGACATCGATATTAGCGAAACCGATGTTGGCATTTTAAAATATCCATTTGCAAAAAAGGGTAGCGTAACAGGAGGAGCAAGTCACTTGATAATGTCACAGCTGTATTAAGATATGAAATTTCAAGAAAACAATATCCCATTTTAAATACATTTTACATTTATATACTTCGCAGCTTTCAACGCTTCCTATACATTCTATAAGTATAAAAGATGTCCTTGACAAATCTCCTTAAAGGTTTTCGAAATATCGGAGCAAATATAAATTTCAAGACAAGAATATGCATAAAGTTGTATTGCCATGTTAAATACATTTTACGTTTATATACTTTGCAGCTTTCAACGCTTCCTATACATTCTTAAAGTACAAAAGATGTCCTTGACGAATTTCCTTAAAAGTTTTCGGAATATCAGATCCAATGAAAGCTCCTTGTACCATATAAGCAGAGAAGGAACCTTCAATCTAAAGCACACTATACATATTTTTATTTAATTTAAAAAAAAAGCAAAGCAGGAACCTACAATCTAGAAGACATTATATATATTTATATTCAATTTTTTTTTTGGAAAAAAATATTCATATTTTTAAAATTTCGAAACAATAATCTCAAATTGAAAAGTTATGGTTTAACAAATTGGAATTATAATTAATAAAGTATTTATTCTTTAGCTTAAAAATACATCCATTTGTTATAATAAATCATTTTGAATTTTCAATCCAAAAAAAATTTTCAAATTTTTTTTTTATCCGAAGGCATTTTTTTTTGTAATCGATAGAAAATCTTGATCAAATTCTTAATATATAGTGCATTTAACAAAAATATTATTTATATATTTTTAATGTATTCAGTTGAAAATTGTTAAAATATTTCAAATATTTTGACAACATTTTATTATCCTATTCATGCAATTTTCATATCCAGGAAGTTTTTTTAATATCTGCTGATATCTGGTCATAAAATTTTTGCTATGAAAGTTCAAATTCCAAACGCATAGTCATGGTAAGTGCTTGCCGACAATCACTTTTCCATTATAATGTCATCAAACTGCATTCAAAAACACACAGTGAACGAATTTTATAAAAAAAAAATAATGCATAGGTTCCTTCCCACAAAAATGAAGTAGTTTTAAGACAACTAACACAAATATGTTGGCGGGCTTATAATCTTTTATTCTAACCCAATTGATATGAACACACCTTCTTGAGTTTGTGCGTCAATTGAATTAAAATATCTGTCAGAAACCTTGTCATTCGGTGGAACCAACCAAATACTTTGATTTTTTTTTTTTTTAAATCAATTTCCGCTGTTATAATTTTACAATTTTTTAAACATTTTGAAATGAATTTTTTCGGAGTTCCTTCCCTGAGGTCCAAACGTTTGAAATAAAATTTTGTACGTTTTAGAACAATTTGCATTGAGAGTTATTAATATCTCTGTCGAATTCAAGATACTTTTATACGCATAATTTACACAGCACGTGTTGCAATCAATGTTTCGTTTAATTTATTTTTTGTGGTAATTCGATATTGGCGTTTTGTGACTGTCTAGATTGTTTTTATTTTTTAATTAAAACAATTCACTGTATTTAACATGTTGTTACATTTCTACAAGCCAGAGTAGTGATGTAATTTCCATGTATAATGTCGTGTTTTCCAGTCTACAATTCTATGTAGATCCTTTTTATCAATAACAACAACTTAACACTGATTTACTTATTTATTTAATTGTCAACTTACAAATCAATTCTTATATCTGTAATTCGAAACCTAAGTGTTCGTAGGTTGGTCAACAGAACTGAATGCGATTTTGACTGAAAAAATTTTCTTAGATCCTGCTCAGTGTATGTAGGTGCCACTGTATGTGTATTGCATGCTTAAATTTTATTAAAATATATTCAACAATTATTGAATATTGCTTTTCAGATTTATAGTATAGTATTAATATAAATTATAGTGGCCTTAAAAATTTGAAATATAAAAATGTTTTAAAAAAGCCAAAAGGCTTTTCTTTGAAATATCCTATTAGTAAAGGAAATACTATAAAGAAAATAAATTATATAATTATGGAGAACTAAGACCATGAATAAGCAAGTGTAAGCAAGTAAATATGTTTTACATCGTATCTAATTGAATTCTCGTAGCAAAGTCGACTTACACTGTACACCCGCTTTACAGTCATATTAATTTGAAATAAATATAAAAAATGGAAAATTTTCCGTTTCTGTAGGTAAAACTATAAAGATATTCGTACTAAAATAGCAACTGCAAAGATCTACAAATAACGTGCTTGTGCTTTAAAGCATTATTTTTAATTATTTATTATTAGAAATATTGCAGATAGTAGAGAATTTAGTTTCATAAAGAAACAGCGACATTTGAAGGCAATTTTGTTAATTTTCTTATTTTTTTGAGTAGATGCTACGTCGGCACTTAATATTTAAGGCAAGATCTATTTTTGTCTAATTCACCAATGAAACTTTTTCTCATTGAATTCTCGTAGCAAAGTAGATTTACACTGCACCCCCGCTTTGTAAATGGAATAAATGGAAAATTTTCCGTTTCTAAAAATCATGTAAAGTTTTTTTTAATCACGAAATATATCCTTTCAAGACAGGGATTTTTGTGTAGAGAATGTAAAATATTTCACTGTAAAAAATATGTTAAAAGGTTATAATGTAAGAATCCAATGACAATGCTTACACTCGGTATTAATGAATAAGTTAAGTGAGTTCAAGACGAAATGTTTTACCAATACTGAAATCGCAACTGGCTTAAAAACCCCAAATACTCGCCATTTTAAAAGCTTTTTCATACCAGGAACTATATTTCAATACAAATACTGACTCATACCTTGCAATTATTTAATATATTTTCTTATACATAATCCTTTAAAAAAGCGGGCAGGAAAGCTTTAAAATGAATTCTGAATTTTATGAATTTTATGAATTCTGTAAGTTTCGTAAAACGACAACTAAATTAAAAATATGAAAGTAAAATTGTGAAGTAGATAACATTTATAAAGAAGCAAACATTTTTTCTTCTTGAGAACATCAACGGTTATGAAAAACAATTTATTATAACATAAATAATTTATAGTAAACATGGCAAAAACCTGTGGCGATATTCAAACAAAATTACAATTAACAATGCTAATTCAGTCAGTGGCTTTTATTTTATTTATGTAGATTTACAAATTCGTAAGAATAATAAAAGCAAGTAAACACATTTATATACTCATCACGCACTTGTTGTACATACAAAGTTTTTGTGTTAAAAACAACTAATCACTTGTGTCAAAATGCTCAACAGCATTTGCTATTGTTCTTAATGCATTTTTTCTATTATTTTTTCTCATTTGTTTATAATATTAAAGGTTGTTGTTTTTGTAGTGTGCGTTTTACTTTTTTTTCTTTTTTTTTTGTAGCCTCAGTAAAAAAATGTCGTGATTTTGCTTTTGAAGTTTTTGTCATCAGGTGATCAATTAATAGGAATAAAATTCTAGATCAAGGTAAATGTTTTTTTTTTTTTTTTTTTTTTTTTTTTTTTTTTTTTTTTTTTTAAATTTTTACTCAACTTAAAACTTATAATGCCAATTGTACTGCACTGAAAAAATGTTTAACAAATAATTATGAAAATATTATGCACTTCTCTAATATAAAAAACAAAAGACTTAAGCAACAAACTTCGTGGATTCCTTTTCAAGAACAGATAACTTTATTTACTCCTATTAAATCTAATGTGTTAAACACAGAATCAGAATTTTCTACATTTATTTCTATGATAAGTAAAAATTGAAGTCTGTAATGTTTCCATTTAGTTAGTCTACATAATAGAGAAATAGTTCACAGTATTAATTTCATTTTTACAGACTAAATTCTCTCCGTGAAAATCTTATCTCATAGGAAAGAGAGGAAACAAGTAAGTAGACTCGAAGCATCGCCTGCTATTGATTTCTTGTAAGCAGCTAATTTATTATTTTGTAGGCACCAATGCTAGCAAAGGAAATTGATACAGAATATTCCAATGAAATTACATTTCTGAGAAAATCATATCATATTTAAAATATAATTAGAAGAAAATTCTGTATATGCATTATTGTATTATTATTCTGTTTCTGGAAAATTATTGCATTAATAATATAATCCTTGTAATGTTGTTTGATTTTATATAATATAGCGTTGTTGTAAAAGCATATGCTTGATCTTCTTTAATATATTAGGGGGAAGCACATGTTTTTATTGCCGCTAATAAAATATATACCCCTATTATGGTTCACAACAGTTGTAAATTTGATGTTGTGTTTTTGAAATTGCGATTATGGTTTACAACAGTTGTTTTTAAGTGTTGTCAGTTCTGTCAAAAATTTACAACAGCTCAGTAGGTGTTGTGTCGTTAAAAAAAAGAATTTCTTCTCAATATAATTCACTTTAAGAAGAGAAAATTGTTTCTGAAATTATTCATTGACAAATTTTTCTGCTTGCTATTTATTTTCAATAGCTTTTATTTTAGTGAATGTTTTTTTTTATTTATTTTAAAAATTTCTTTTTTATTTCTTCAATTTCCTCAATTTCTGATTTTTAAGATTTTTTATATTTATTTAGGTTTAATAATTTTTTTTTTATTTTACTCATTTAATTTTATTTTATTCTATTTTATAGAATTCCTTTTGGAATGCGTTCGTTTTTAAATCGCATGCATTTAAAATTATTTAAAAATTTATTTTTATTTAATTATTATTAAAAATTTTTTAAAATTATTTTATTATTTAAAATTTTTTTTGTAACTTTTTATTTATATATATTATGTATAAATATATTACATATATTTATATTACTTATTTATGTTTTGTATATTAATGAAAATAACTTCTGCTTATTTTTTTAAATTTTCAGTTTTCTCTAAATTTATTGAAACGTATTAATTTGGTTTTTAACTGTCTGTTTTGTGTACTTAAAGATGCATTTTTTAGGGAAAGTATACTAACATTGAAAAGCAACCCTGTGACATACACAATATCTAGATGTTGTAAACCATAATCAGAAAAAGTGTAAGTGTTGTGTTGTCTCCTCTACCATACAACACAACACTTAGGTGTTGTGAACCATAATAGGGGCAATAATTACGCCGTATAGTTGTGCATCTCTGTTGACGTCAAGAGAAAGTCTTCTCATATCTATAAACATTTAAATTCTGAATTTTTCAATTCTGAAAAATTCTGAATTCTGAATTCTGAATTTCAGTTCTCAAAATAAATGAGAATACAGAAATATTAAAAACATTTTTCATTTTTAAGTATGTGGCAACAGTTTTTATAGTTGGCAGCAATAATTTGCTTGTAAGAGAAGCTGAACTAAATTGAATTCCTTATCAAAATTAGTTAGCAATGAACCCACGCAACCATTAGCTTTTACATTTACATAATTTTACATAATGTTATCTGCAGCCACGTTTGTTTAAACTGCAGTTTGCCACGGCTAAAGTGGAGCAACTAATAAATGTAGACACGTTTAACACAGCGACGATGTGCATAGAAAGGCCGTTTACATTTGGATTAACAAATTACTAGGGGGCGTTTTAAAATGTACAAGTTTAAATCCTAATAAAATAAAGAAAAACATTTTAATATAAATGAGGGAAGCTTTATTGGTAACACAATTGTATTCAATTAATTTTGAAATATGATTTCAGACACGGCCGGCATGTATAATAGCCTCTCTGGAAGCTAAATTGTTACATACTATTTGTTGCCCTTTTCCAGTAGCTCTACGAGTGTTGATGGTTTTGTTATATAATCTAAAGAGAAAAGTAATCCAATAGAGCTAAAACATACGATCTTGGCCACCAATTAATTGCATCATATCGAGAAATTATTCTTCCAACGCATATTCTACTATAATGAAATGGCCAGCCAAAGTAAAAAAAGACAACTCAGCTAAGAAATGGGGTTCATCTCCAAACACGAGAATCTCTAAAAAAAAAGTCTCCGCATGTGCGTGGTAAAAAAATGTTATACATTTCAAATGTTATTTGATTTCAGAATGTTAAAATTTCTCTACACAAATGAGAAATGTGTTTTCCTTGGCAAGATTTAAAAAAATATGACATCAAAAGTGACGACTGGCAGTGTTAGTGATGTATTGTATATTCTTTCATATTCAAAAGACGTAGTTCTTAGAGCCACCTAATAAAAAGAGCTTTCATTTTAAGCTTTTTATTTAAAGTTTCTGCTCTTTGGTTGTTAATAATTAATTAAACTATTTTTGAAACTTTTTTAATTGAATAACTTTTTATCAATTACGATTTTTATCTAAAATGCAATATCAAAAAGCTTTTAAAGTTTATATATTTAAAATCATCCCACCACTGACCAGTAAACAATATAGTTCATTAAGTAATTTAATTGATTACATTTCCGCTTGATAATATTATTGTTTATAACAGAAATGAAGTAAGTTTTAGCTAATCGCATTATTAAAATTTATTTTTACACAATAGTCTTAAATGCGGGCTCAGATTTAGTATCATAAATTTTCTGGCATATTTAGTTTGTTTAATTAATTTCAGAAAACAATTTTATTTATTATTCATAAATTAATTGGTTTAAATGGCGAAATATGTTAAGATATCGCCACGGCATTTTGTCAACAGAATTCCAAGCGATAATTTTTGTTGACGATTATTAATCATATTCCGAATAAATATCTTGCATCTGTGATTGCATACATTTTAATATAATTAAGTTCAAATTTAAATAAATGATTAATCGTTGAAATGTATTTTAAAATTTTAAATCTTTTATTTTATTTTATTGATATGTAATTTAAACATACAAATAAATTAGAAAAATAAAACAAACAAAATAGTGAATTATTAATGGTGCTGATTCAAGTGCAATGCCATTTAAATATGTGAAATATCTTGACTTAATTTCTGAAATGGACAATTTTAATCACAGAAAATTATTTAAGCGAAACGGAAACGAAAGCTTTTTTTTATTATACAAAATGGATTAGTATTATTATTTTTAATTATGCTTTATTGGAAATGTTTCAGATAACAGAGAATTTAATTTCGCAAAAAAAAAAACAGCGATTTAATTTCTATTTAAAATCTATTGTATTTGAAACAAAAATAATAATTCTTGCACAGATAGAAAATTCTTTCTTGCCAGTTTGAAATATATATATATATAATATATATAATACTTTTGCAATATAAAATTTTATGCAATGCAAATAGAAAGGAAAATAATTTTCAGTCATTGTTATAAATGCCATGCAGATTTCACAGCTGAGAGTATATTGCAATAGTTACTGGAAAAAGGGAAATAAGGAAAGCAGACGTACTTTCCGATTTTTTGATACATTTCAAGCCTAATTGAAATTTAGTCTAAGTCTTGCCAAGGCTGGAATTAGTCTATTCTTTAATATGATCGATGTGATAAAAATTCGCTCTTTAAATTATACGGCGTAACGAAGTTGTAAAGAATGATTTGGTTGACTATACGCCTACAGCACGTGGGGGGAGGTCTATCATATCAATTGTCAAAGTTCTAAAAGTTATCCGCCTACCTCTGAATATTAAAAATCGATTATATTTAGTCAATGAAATGAAAAATCAAGTTTTTTGCATATTTCATGCTGACTCTATTCACAATACATGTAGAACTGCAATTGTTTGATAATAATACATAACCCAACAAACATATCAAAGTAAGGTACTATAAAAAATATATAGAAAAAACTGGAAAAAGTAGTGTTATCAGGCCATAAATGGCAAAAGAATTTATAAATTATGCTAAAGGCACTTGGAAGCAGCTGCTGGTTGAGAAATTAAAAGGAAATGGTTAGTTAAGACTATAAAGATATTCGTACTAAAACAGTAACTGCAAAGATTTAATAACGTCGTTATGCTTTAAAGCTTTATTTTTAATTATTTATTATTAGAAATATTGCAGATAATAAAGAATTTAGTCTCACAAAGAAACAGCGACATTTGAAGGCAATTTTGTTAATTTTCAAATTTTTTTTGAGTAGATGCTACCACGTCTTAATATATAAGGCAAGATCTATTTCACCCATGAAACTTTTTCTTTTTATCTGAAATAGTTCAAAGCTTATTAGTTACACTTTATGTTTAGAGGCCACTTGAGATTGACATCATATTTAGTTTGCTTTAAGTAAATTTTTTCTTCCGAGCCAAAAGTTTATTGCCAATAAATAAATAAATTTCGAGAATGTCTAGACAAAGAATAATTTAACAAATTATATATTTCATGAAACAAATAATGCATGTTAGACAATGAATGTTTTTTAGTTTCTCTTTTTTTTTTTTTTTTTTTTTTTTTTGTTCAAGTAACTATTCTCATTACTGCCTCATATCTGATGAAATAAAAACTAAGAATATTCATGCTTAATTAGTTAATTAAAATAATTTCAAATGCACGTTTTGCTAATAATCTAAGATTTTAAATAATATTAATAAATAAATAAATAACTACAATTTATAAATTAATGTTTATTCTATTTTATCTTAAAGGAAATTTAAAAGTTGTATATAATTGCAAGTAAAAGCTACGACCTCTTGTATTTCTTTGAAGCAATTTATAGTTGGATTTTATATAAAAGCTGTTTGAAATCGTATTTTTATTTTAGATGAACGAAACAGGTGCATGCAATTAGAGCAGTGAGTTTGAGCGAAGTAACTGTGGTAACTGAAGCTAAGTTTTTATTGTTCAGCGTAAAGCTGGCCTTAAGCCGAGCTAAGATGCTTCAATGTTCTTACAAATCTTAAAAGTAAAATGCACTTAAGCCGTGAATAACGGTAATAAAATTTAGTACATTCCAGAAGCTTTTTTATCCCCAAAGCTGTAGTACTCTGCCGTTCCGCATACAGCCATCCTAAGGGCGAGCTAAGATCCTTCAATGTTCTTACAAATCTTTAAAGTAAAATAATGCACTTAAGCCATGATAAACGGCGATTAAATTTATGCGACCCTCGCATAAAGCAAAATTCTAGTAAAAGCCATGATTTTTATATATATCCAAAATCCAATCCATATCATGCGATAAGCCTTCTCTTAATGTGTGAAAGCTAAGTAGCTTTCATGTGTATGAATAATATTTATTTTTTTTTAACTTAAATTTTTGTGCGTGTAAAATGGGTTTCATTTGAAAAGTAAAATCGTTGCAAATATTTCTTTAAAAGTAAAATGCTACTAATACATACAAAACATAATTTTAATCTCTTTATTGATATTGAATTTGGCAATGATATATATATAGCACTTGCGGATTTTTTTAAAGCTACGCTTCCCTTGGAGTTCATTTCAACAGGCCATGATTAAATTGCATTACAAATTGTCGAGAGATTTACTTTGGAATTATTGTTTTAATGTCGTTAGCAAATGTTAAAGCCAAGAAGTATTATAGGATTTTCATTAAAAATGCCGCTTTACGGTTAATTGACAAAAATATTCGCAAAAGTATTCTTTGGTTGTCCACTACGCATCCTCTTAGATGCAGTTCTCTGCAGTTCTCTGCAGTAAGAAAATAAAAGCTCGTCATTTTCATGCATTTTTTTGTTTTGTCGATATTTTTAATGGTGTTTCGTTTTTAAGTCACGCAATAATTATTGAAATTGCGCCATAATTTTTCTCCTTTATAATGGTGCATACTTTAAATTGGACAGACAGAGAGGCAGTCGGGCAGTCAGACAATCCGATAGACAAATAGACAACGGACTGACATCATTTATTATGTGATTCACATTGTGTGCAGTTATTTGGTGGTTTGTTGCACAAAAATCAATGAAAATGTTTTTGCATTTTTTTCTACCATGTACGTTCCATACGTTTAAATTGTATTTCAACTACCAGTCTGTTTGCGAGTATGTATGTATGAGTGTTGTATTATGTATGCTTGTTACTAGTTGTAGTCGTATGTTTTAATGTATTTAGTGTTTTCTTGCTTTTAACTTTGATAGAGTGTGGGAATTAATTTTTAGTTTTTCAATTGGTTAAATGCGAGAAGCATAAAAAATTGCACAGAAGTATGAAATGAAAATAACGTTAAGACTATTAATGTATGGCTTATAAGGAAAAAATTTATTGTTGTGTAATTAATTTTTATATAAAGTTTTTTTTCTTCTTTTAAATCTTTCTTTTGTGATGTTTCCGATTAGCGGGTTAAAGTCCGTACAAATTACAAGAGTGTAAACAACTTAATATTTATTCAAAATTAGGAGAATATCTTTTGAATAATTTATAAAAAAAAAATAAATCTTAATTGCTAAGCTGTATGCCAGTTAGTAACAATAATTTAAAATTTATTTAAATTTAATTTAATTTTAAAATTAATTTTTTAAAATGATTCAAATGACTTAAACGCAATGACTTTGTAGTTTGGAAAATGTAGATCACAAATCGTATTTTGGCTATTCATATTGGTCTGCTTACAATCAATACGTGTCCGTTAAGCCAAAGTACTAAAATGGTCCAACTTTGTATTTGGACAATTTGTAGCTGCCATACTCCATTGAAAAAAATGTGAATGGCATTCATTATGAGGTATTATTAAGTATTATTAGGTATTAATTGCTTTAAATTCTTCCGTCGCTACTGAGATGTCAGTTGAGAAAGTACAAAGTGTACGGATGATGTATCCTATATGACTCGGCCTTTTATATTACTCATACGCCCCAGTTTCTACGAGAAATTAATGGTATTTAATATTTCAATTACACTAAAACTTTGACACGGCAATCAATTGGAAAATTTTATGTCTGATTTTTATAGCTTCAAGAGAAACTATGCACCACTGATTTTTGAAAAACTGAAATACTAAAATTTCACAAAACTGTTAAAAAAAACAACAACAAAACAACGAATTGTAAATATATTGAATTTGTGCCAAATTTCAATCAGTGATGAGTTGATAAAATCAGCGTACCTTATAATTTATACCACTCGTTAAAGAGTTAATTGTACACTGAAATTAAAAATTAAGTATACCCATTTTTAATTTTTTTTTTGTTTTTTTTTTCTTTATTAAATATTATTTTAGAAAAAGAAGTCTTGTGTGTATTTTCTTATCCTTGGATCTTATCCTATCCTTTTTTGTTTTAAAATCCCGAAATAATCTCCCTAATTATACAAAAATTTGGATGGATTCCATAAGCCGTCATAATTTTTAAAGCTTTTTATCACAAGTCTTTTAAGTAATTTAAGAAATTTTAAGAATAAATATTTCTTATATTTGGTAGTATATTTTCAAATTTCAGGCACTCTGTTTAGGAAAAAAGGATATTTCAAATGACAGAGAGCTTTTTTATACATTATCGGAAATAATGTGCTGTATCTAGAATATAAACAAGCATTTATTTTAAATTTCTATTTAGAATTATTCTCTAAATGCAAAATATTTTTCTACGCCCTCTAAAAGCTTTAAAACTCGTTGGAAAATTTCGCTTTATTTCAATATTGCGAATGGAACTGTAAGTATAAATACGGGCTAAGTCGCAAAATTTCTATGGCTTAGAAATTGTGAGAGATATCCAGTACAAGCTCATAAGGTATGTGGCAAACTTTGCCTGCCTTTAAGCTACAAAGCACTCTGCACAACCAATCCCAAATAGCGTTAGTAGCATATGGGTTGGAGCTTCCATGCCAATGAAAATTCTTTATTTTACTGTATGTGAATATTGGAAATTTTATTCTTATTATATTTAAAGCAATAATTTGAAAAAATCAAGTTAATTAGAAATGGGTATGTCATGTGGCTCAATGGTCTAGGGGTATGATTCTCGCTTTGGGTGCGAGAGGTCCCGGGTTCAAATCCCGGTTGAGCCCACAGTGTTTTTTTTTCTATTTGAACATATTAGTTGATGGGACAGCTCTAAAAATCTATGATTTAAAATTTCCTCAAAAGCTATTTATTTAAAGAAAAGCTAACAAAATTAATTGCCAGCTTTGCGAGACGGAAAAAATGCTTGTTGAGTGTAATAGAAGCGCTCAAAAAAAGCCTCAAAAATTTATTTTAAGATTAATTTGTATTGAAGACGTAACTGATACTTTTCTCCTGAAGCATAACAAACATAATAGCTTCCTATTAGCAGATAATTCTTTTTGTGCTTTCTAACTCACTCAATCACCAAACATGAAGGAACTTCAAGATTCATTGCAGAAGGACGATGGCTCCAATAGCTATCGAAAAAGTATATTTTAAATTTATTTTCATTATTATTAATTTTTAGAAACAAAAAAAACGATCAACAATTTAAAAAAGGCGCAAAAAAACGCCTAAAGCTTTTCCGCAAGTAAAAAGCTGCAGATACATAAATTAATTTATAAAATTATAAATTTAATTGGTAACTTGGAATACGTCTGTGCATTTTTGGAGAACTTTATTTGTTTTAAGTTGTTGTTTTGCATTTTTGCGAAGGAATCATATTTTTTTATTAGTTTAGGCAGAAAAACTAATTGATTACAAGTGAAACGCTGGTTTCTATTAAAAGTTTCTGGTAACAGTACGTTAAATATTCATCGAGTTATTAAGTGTAGTAAAACTTTTTCAATATTTACTTGATACTACAGTTATTCATTCTTTTCTTGTCATTGTATATTTATTTCAAGCAGAAGAGCTCACTTTTAATTGCTCTGACATAAAATTTTTCTTAAGCTTTTTTCGTATTCCATGCAATAAACGACGTGAGCCACAGAAATAATTTTCTCTTTCCTTTACTGAGTATCTATTTTTATTTAATCAAATGAAGTCTAGAAATTTACTTTAAAAAGCATTTATGGACGACTAGCTATTGGCACTGGCTATTCTTGAGATGAAACCAACATTTATCAAACGGCTAGTTGGCCTAACACAATACAACAGACCAATCAGCCAAGCCAAAGGCATTCCTCATTTAAAGTCAGCATCAAATAGAATTAAAAATAATAACAATAATAATAAAAGCCAAAGTCAACGGTTCTGTTGATGGGTTAAAACAATTAAAGTAGCATAAAATTGCAGTTTGAATTTAGAATCGGCATACAAAACAACAATAGAAAAACGACTCATGCTGGTAAAGTGATGAATGATGGCAAGAGGAGTAGAACTGCCGGGGAATAGAAATTAATGTTAACACAATTTCTACTGCATGTAAACCATACTGTACTAGAATGGCTGTACTACAGCCTAGAACATTTAGTTAAGTGCACTTAATGTATTTTATACTAAAAGTTGGATAGGTTTCCGAAATAGGAACTCTTAGTGCTAAAATTGTAATATTATTTTAGAACAGCATTCAGATCATGCAAAGGAACAACGATTAAATTTTTCTCAAAATAAAAAAAAAATTCTATTCATTTTCTCTAAATTTTCATTATTTATTCTTAAAGCATTAGGAAGCATAGAAAATCATCTAAAAAATATACAAAATTGTTCTTTCAATTATTTTCATAAACAAGACTTTGAAATATAATCTTTAGTCACACTTAAAAGGATTTTGCTACAATTAGGACTACAAAAAAATTCAATATATTGTTATCCTTATGAGCAAGAAATCAAAGTCAATAAAATAAATCAAAAAACAAAAACCTTTTACTATAATTACAGAAATCAAAAGTTACATGATTATAAATCAAAAATATAGTCAAGTCTCAAATATATAAACTAAGTTAGAATTCAATATCAATTCAAAAATTTATTTCTTCAAAACAATATCGCCGATATATAAAGCTTAATGTACGTGGCCCCAAAAATTGCCGTATATGGCATTCATCTGATTTGTGTTAGATTAGATTTCATGGTGAATATATTATTATGAAGATTGAAATGAAAAGGAAGGACTTGAAGGGCGATTTATAGTGCTTCTCCTGGTGATCAATTATCCTGAGAAAATTCCATCTACTTCTAACAGAAGGAAAAAAATAAAATTTTTCCTTTTTGGAGAAACCTCGCATAATTTCTGCAACATTGCTTAGCAAAGAATTTCTCCCCCTTCCATTCCCTAAAATATATAAATAAATAATTATACGATATATACTTTTTAATACGAACTTTAATTTATTATTAATTAATTTTAAATAATTTTAAGGCTTTTCTTTTTAACTAGAATTAATATTCTACTGAGTAGTGCAATGAAATATCATAAAAAAATTTAATAAAAAAAAATAAAAATTTATTGGAATTTTGCAAGGAATATTATCTGATTTTATTTATGCTTCGATTCGCGATTATTTAATTATGACTTAATTTTATTTGCCTGTCGGAAAAAATATATTGATAAATATTAAATAGATATTCTAATGTTCTGGAAAGGTGAGCAAAACCACCAGTTCTATCAAATTCATTTTGAGAAAGTTTCTAACGATGTTCCAGAAAGCTTTTGTTATAGCTTTTTCCAGTTTTCTCAAAGGAACTTTTCTTATGCCAGCAAATATTTAGTACCAAACAATTAATAGCAAAGGAATAATAAATTCGTGGAAACTTTCTCCCTCATCGTTTTTCTTTTACAGTGTTTCATCGGCAAAACAAAAAATTAAAAGGGTCTAACCTTTCCCCTATACTTTATATATCTACCTCTTTGCAAGGTATACCCTCCATCATTATCCCAGACCTTTCCTTCTCGAACAATGCATTGCAAAAAGTATAAAAAAAAACACTAAAAATACATAATTTAAAAGCAACAATTTCTAATGTTTTATAAAAAATAAGTAGTCCATGTTGATTCTATCGCCTTTGAAAGGGTTAAATTAAACTAAAGATTCTTTTTTATTTCCTTTCTCAAATAGTTTTAAATTAGTTCCCGTTTAGAATCATCGTTTAAAATTTTTTTTTATTAATTATTAGACATTATTTATTAATCATTAGGTATTAATTATTAATTTAGGCATTAATTATTACTTATTAATTATTTAATTTATAAATTATTGATGGAATGTATATTTTAATAAATTAAATAATATTCTATTTATGAATCTTATGAAAAATTTATTAAACTCATTGCATAAATACGTGACGTGGTTTGTGCTATTCTAATTTAATTTCTTTTCAACTATTATTTTCATAAATTAATACAAATAAAGGAATATAGTATTTTTAAATAGAAAATAACAAGAAATTTCAAACTTATTAATTATTTATTATCTAGTTAAGCTGATCATATTAATGTCAGTGTAATAGATATAAAAATTGAATACATAAGAGGAAAATATTAATAAATTTTATTAATCAATAAAACTGTATTAAAGCCATTGTAGTTCATCTATTTCATCTAGTAATATATCCATATTTAATATATTTATTTAGAATTAATAAATTACACTGTGTAACAAAAATTAATAAAGAGAGAGAGGATTGCGTTATTATATTTTGCTTGGAGGTATTAACGAGAATATCATGTTCGTATCCAGCTTAGTTCATTTTAAGCCGATTTAAAATTTACCATCGCATTTAGTGAGAAAATATATAAAAGTCGATATATAACGTTTTCACTGCACACTAAGAAAGATTCTCAGAGAATCTTTACACGGATTCTTTTTGATTCTACTAGTGATCTATTCAACTTGCAATTAAATAAATATTTGTTTTGTTTTGTAGTGCATCTATTTCGTCTAGTAATATATTTACTTTAGAAGTAATAAATTACACTGTGTAACAAAAATTAATAAAGAGGGAGAGGATTGCATTATTATATTTTGCTTAGAGGTATTAACGAGAATATCATGTTCGTATCCAGCTTAGTTCGTTTTAAGCCGATTTAAAATTTACCATCGCCTTTAGTGAGAAAATATATAAAAGTCGATATATAACTTTTTCACTGCACACTAAGAAAGATTCTCAGAGAATCTTTACACGGATTCTTTTTGATTCTACTAGTGATCTATTCAACTTGCAATTAAATAAATATTTGTTTTGTTTTCAAAGCCAAAAATCGAATTTTAAATATTAGAGGGGTTCGCAGGTTCTCTTAAAGTTTTACTTTTTATTCGAACTTTTTTCAAGCTCAAACATTTTACATTTACTATGAAGGCTATAAAATAAATCAAAGTGTAAATATTACATACTTAAACTAAAAAAAAAAATCCAATTTATTCATAGTGAAGTATATAACTGAACAATTAATAATTTATAACACCATGTGCTGACGGGTTTTCTACATTTTTATAAAATATTTTTTAAACTATTTAGGTATGGATGTATGGACGCATATAAAGCGTTATATTTATCCATATGAAGTGTTATTAGTTTTCATGTCATGTATTTATTATATTTTAATTATTGTTTGTTGAAAATAATTACTCCGCTTTAATTTATTTTCTATCTGAATGAGTATAGGAAATTGAAGCTTTGTCAATATACATAGTCGTTGGAACATTATTGTCAGGCGTATTAATTGCTATTAATTACTATCAGAAGAAAAAAAATCTATATTTCGCATTATGCATAAAATATCGTCAAACAAGCAGAGGAGGAGAAAAACTTGTGATTTGAAACAAAGAAACATCTTAATTAAAAGAAAGCACAAAAAAATCTACATTATTAGACGCACAGTAAGTTTGTCAAGAAAATATTGAAAATATTGAAAATGTTATTAGCTGGGTTTGGCTTTAGTAATAATAAAATAAATTTCTGCCTGTTTTTAAACAATTATTTTGTTAATTACATTTCATTAAAATATTAATTAACAAAAAAAAAAAAAATTATTACAATGAAACTGTAATAAAATAATCCTAAAGCTCTAATGGTTGTCGATTATAAGGAAGAAATATATTCAAAATAAAGAAAATAATTTTTGATTAAATGAAAAATAATGTTTGATTTCAGATAAATGCCCGCCTCTATTAGCTTTACAAATGCGAGCTCTTCTGAGGACATTTTTAATTATATTCTCACACACTTCACACGGTATTCTATTCAGTTCATCACAAATATTTTGTTGGAGTTCCTTAAGCTTTTAAAGTTTGCTTACATAGAGTTTGTTTTTCAGATATTGCCACAAAAGAAATCGGTATCACTCAAATTAGACTACCATCAACGCCGATCAACATAATTATTTCTTAAAATAAGAATTCAAATTCGATTCAAAGTTCTTCTGGGATGCACAATATTTTCACATATCCCCACAAAAGAAAGCCGGATCGTTTAAGTCAGTCGATTGTGAAGGCCAATCAACATTATAAGATGTTGTGGAAAGAGGTCTGGCAGTAATTCAATTATAGTCCTTCGTGTTAATCAAGCCCAGAGCATGTTGCTGGGGCTTCAAAAAGTTTTCAATCAGATCACAGTATCGCTCACCATTGAAGGAAATTCTTGAATAAATTAAATCTTAACTGGAAACAAATGCAAGCCCTTGTTTAAAATTCGCTCCAAAGTTCTCCTGGGATGACCAAGCTCCTGTGCACAATGGATTGTTTTGAACACTTTGTTGAGCAACAGTAATGTTTTCAGCCGATCTTGCAATACTTTGTGATCCATGCTTATGCCTATCCGCTAAAGATCCATCTTTTCGAAATTATTCATTGCACAATGAATGGTTCATCTTGTTGGCACGTGGTTTCTTTCAAAAACTTCCACGTAACTTTCTCATCTTTACAGTGATCGATATTAGAATTTGACAAAATGTTGTAGCGATTAAACAAGTTGGTTTAGCGAATATGTTTTCATAAGAAATTTACCGCCTCTCTACTTAACGATATCCAAATATGAACTATCCAGACTAATTTTTACCGAAATGGCGGCAAAACCAAGTAGTATTCGTTTCCAGCCGATATCCTGTACAATCCAAAAAATTTAATTTTTTTTTTTTTTTTTTTTTTTTTTTTTTTTTTTTTTTTTTTTTTGTGGTATTTAGAAGGGGGTTTATAAATTTAATAACTTTGGACTTCTACAATGATTGCGTAATTTCACTACATTCTGTTGAAACTGAAGACTTCAGGAACTTGACTTCAGGAACTTTTTATTAAATATTTTTTGGTGAAATTTTTAACGTGTGTAGAAAGGGAGAGATTGGTATTTTTTCGAGAAATCTATTGGCAACACTGTTCTTAAGAATTATTGTAATTCACATAAAATATATATTTTTTATTTTCACAAATTTTTTATCGTATATATTTTTGAGAAATTTTTTAATGTGTAGAGAGAGAGAAATTGGTATTTTTTCGAGAAATGTATTGGCAACACTGTTCTCAAGAATTACTGTAATCCACATAAAATATTTTTTGTGTTATTTTAATTTTTTTTTTTTTTGGCAAATTAATTTGAATTCATATTTTGTAGATTTCTATATAATCGTATATTAGCTTTTTAATAACGTGTTTTAATATTTTATTATTTTGTTTTTTCCGCTATTAAATATTAGTTTTACCAGATCTAGACCACTGATAAAGTTTTAGTTTTCAAGCTGAGAAATACACAACGAATATCTTTATACGAGTATGCATTTAAATTCGTGTCTTTTACATAAAACAAGAACTTGTATTTCTTAAATACCGCAATATATGGGATTTTAATTTTTATTTAATTGAATGAATATAATATATTCAAATAAAAAAAATTTATTATGTAAAATAAAATTCGTTCCAAGCCATTACACTGAACATAAAAAAGCATAAGAGTGATAATTGTGAAATAAAATTGTAGTTTAGAATTCCTCAGTTGCTTCTTCACGCACCTCAACAATGCTCGATTATAACTAATTCGATGCGGGATACAAAATGAGAAGTAAACGAATGTATTTTGACTTTATGCTACAACGAGCAGTTACTTTTTATAAATGTGGATACGGCGGCGAAAGAAATCATTGTTTAAGCCGTCAGGTATTATGACATGTCGTTTAATTATGAGGTCGACACAATAGTGGCGTCGGAATATTAAATGGAAAATGCTTTTTGAAGAAGGCAGTGTCGTTCTGGTGTTAGATTTTTCCAGATTATATCTTTCTGCCCAGATACTTAGAGGTTTAAAACAAATATATGTTGTTCTCTTTAGTTAAATATATTGCGGGAAAGGCAGAAGTGTGGAAAGTTGCTGTTGAAGACTTCTACTTCCGTTGTATTACTTCCTCATGTATTAGGTAATTGAGGTAATGGGTTTGACAATTGTTGCTGTTACACAGTCCACATTCTATTTTCTTAATAGCAAATTTTTGTTCCTCCTTTTGAAAAACTTCGGATGAACTTTTTGTTATATAAATTTTAGGATTTCTTGCTTTCATTTCAAAAACATTCCAAGAGTAGCCGAGTCACTCATAATTTGGAGTATTTTTTTATCATTCTAGTTTTTATATATTTAAGGTTTAATAGAATATCAATTTTCATTAGAGTATAAAATTATTTATAATTAATATATATATATTAAATTTTCATTTCCGGTATTTCCTTTACATGAAATCTTAAGAATTTTAAAATTTTCTAAAATTACAAGAACTTGTAAAACCGAAAGAAAAATTAAATGAAAATTTAAATTGTAAAAAAAATTGTGCAAAAAATTGCCGGAATGCTGGAATAAGGTAACAGTGGTAAAAGGAAACCAATCCTGGAGTTAAATAAATATTTAATTTAATTACATTTGTAAAGCATTACATGAAGGGCTCACTTATGTCTCATACAGTATTTATTAAAAGTGTTCGTCTTATTTCAGTTCTGACTTATATATTGCAAATTGTACCCCCACTGTTATCTTTTGGGGTTTTCCCAGCTATAAAAGCCATACCTTTCATAAGTGCTTTCTTAACACATTTAATTCGAACATCACTTAGATACGAAGAAGGCAGTTTTACTACTGTGATGCACTGTTAGAGTGTAATGAATTTTAATTGCCTTCTATTCTCTATACTATTTAAACTGTCTGCAAATTGTGAGCACCTAATAAAAATGATTTCAGCAACATAAATATCAGTAACAAAATATTTCACAAAACCTTTTTTCTCAGTAACATATTCTACTTAAATTATATTCTGTAATTAAAAAAAATTATAAATTTTATTAGTATATATTTCATCTCCAGTATATATTTCATAGCACCCAATAGGTTTAAAATTTAGTTCTAACTAGAAGTAATTAGTTTGTTTAAATTTATTCATGTTGTTAAATAATTCAACATATGCAATAATAATAACATTCTTTTTATAGAAGCAAACAATATTAACAATAAAACTTAAGCATTTTGTAAATTTGAAGAAAAATTTACACAAATTATTTCCTCGCCCATTATTTTCCAACTATTTCGTTTCTGAGTCATGAAACAATTTTTGTTATTTATTCGCTTTTGTAGCTTAAATGCATTGTTTTCGCTTTACTCTTGAATTACAAATAGGAATAGTTTTTCTATGCTTTATTACGTAAAAGTATTGACTTTGTACATGCGAGTACTTTTTGCAATGCCAACACACAAATTCCTTTGTACTCCATTAAGAATTTTCAATTATTAACGAGTTTTTTTTTTTTTTTTTCTTTCTCAGTCAATTGTTGGCTTGCGAAGTTAAATAAAATAATATGACAGAACTCCTTATATGTATCACATCAACACGTAATACAGAAGCATAATAAAACATTAGAAAAGATATACATTTTTCTGTATTTTTAGTCATCTGAGATATGCTTGTTAGAATCTTTAAAGTCTAAAAATTGTTTAATATGCCAATGCTGGTTTGTTTTGTTTGCCGCCTAAATAAAATTTCGGATTTCCTGTACAAAACTGGACTTGAGCATTTCTTTAAGTACAGAAAATTAATTTAAGACTTCTTTAATCGGTGATTTAAATGGTAATAAAATATCAAAAAAAAAAAAAAAAAATCCATATATTAAAACACCGAAAGCCTATTAAATATGGCCCATTAACATATAATTGCCACCTGGAGACTTGGAATTGATCTCGTGGTATTACGATGCGTTTAGTGCCCATAAAATAAAAGTTTGGGCTCCACCAATATTTTTTCACTTTAACATCCAAACAGTATGGTCTGCCGTTCACTGGTATATTGTTTGACTCCGGCGAATTCATTCTTCTCTAATAGAATATTCTTTTATGGAAACGGGTTACGAGTTATAAACTTAGTAGTATAGTGCCTTTGCAGGGGTCTATTCCGCCGCACTAATTTCAAAGAGTTCTTGTTTAAATGCGGATAACACATTTTCTCCAGCCCTGTATTGAATGAATAAAATCCTTCCCTTGAATGCAAAAAAAAAAAATATTAAAAAAAAATATTCCAAAAAAAAAGTTCAAAAAAAAAAGTTCAAAAAAAAAATTAAAAAAAAAATTAAAAAAAAAATTAAAAAAAAAATTAAAAAAAAATTTAAAAAAAAATTAAAAAAAAAATTAAAAAAAAAAAATTAAAAAAAAAAAATTCAAAAAAAAAAATTCAAAAAAAAATTCAAAAAAAAAATCCAAAAATAAATTAAAAAAAAAATATTCAAAAAAAAAAAAGTTCAAAAAAAAAAATTAAAAAAAAATACTCAAAAAAAAAGTTAAAAAAAAAAAATTAAAAAAAAAAAAAAAATTCAAAAAAGAATTAAAAAAAAATTTAAAAAAATAAAAAAAAATTCAAAAAAATAAAAAAAAATTCAAAAAAATAAAAAAAAAAATATTTAAAAAAAAACAAATTTAAAGCATTTGTAGCTGATGTGGCAAAAATCCCAAAGCGATGCCAAATGCATTAAATTTGTCTATTAGAGATTAACGAGTTTTCAATTTCGGCTACTATTTTTTCAAAACTAGTTTGATTGAAATCCTTTCATTTCGTTAAAAATAAGGCCCCTATTACGGTTCACAACTGTTGTAAATTTCATGTTGTATTTTTGAAATTACGATTATGGTTTACTTACAACAGTTGTTTCTAATGGCGTTTTCTTTTCTACAAAAAAAGGCAACACTACCCGCAGGGAGGGCAATTTTGTGTTCTTTTCTCGAAAATGCGTTGCCCTGTGAAAGGGTTGCGTGTTCTTTTCTAAAACATGTTGCCCTTTCGCAGTGCAAAAGGCATTGCACTTTTGCACTGAACAAATCAACAGGGCAGAAATTACCTTGTAAAACACATGGTTTTTATTCTTGCACAGCGTTACCAGAAAATGTTTAAAAAAAAGTCTTTTGAGTTGAAAGAGTCATTAAATTAGATTTTAATAATTATTTTTACATTTTGTATCATATAAAACAAACAAAAGACCACCTATTTGTATGCTTATTTGTATGAGATATTAAAAAAAAAAAAATTTTTGTTTTCTCAAGCAGATGAATTAGCAATCTGGCAACTGATCATTTTTGTATACACATTTCATAAAATATACAGAAAATGTTTGTTTATCAGCTGTTAAAAAAAAGGCATTGCACTTTTTTCTAATTTGTGTTCTTTTCTCGTTGTATACAAAATTGCACTTTCACAGGGCGGGCAATGCATTTTAAAAAGGCACCTTTTCACAGGGCGACATTTTTAATGTAGAAAAGAAAACGCCATAAGTGTTGTTGTCAGATGCATTTTTTGAAGAACAGCCCTGTGAAATACACAGCATCTAGATGTTGTAAACCATAATCAGAAAAAGTATGTAGAGCAGACAACACAACACTTAGGTTTTCTGAACAATAATAGGGGCATAAGATACTGCCCAGCTAAAGTTTTCATTAGCTTGAAAAAAAATTTAACTTCCTTCAATGTTGCTACTAATGCTCGCTATATTTCCCCTTGAAGAAACAATAGGCGCTGTAATACACGATGGTGTTGACACGTTGGCACTGCCACTTGTTGTAGAGTTTTTATTAAGATTTTAATCGATTTGTGAGCAAAATTTAATGCACTCATGGAATTATTGAATTTTCTACTACAGATATGATAGTACTGTAATGATAAGCCATTCTGCATTGTATGGAAACCATGTCATGAGGACATGGGCCCGTGGTGTGCTTTGTGTTACTATCGATTTAGAGCGAGAGCAGACATTTAGTTCAGTAGACCGTGTAGCTCATGCGCATGCGCATACGTTGCAATAGTTAAGATCTCCCTTAATTGTAGGGTATCCCTCTTCCGCTTCTTACTTCCTTTCCAAGTCATTTCATTTGTTTTAATATAATTATTTATTATTTTACACGTATTTTCGCTTTTACTCGTAGATGTTTCTCAATTAAAGAAACTGTTTTGTTAAGTATTCATTTATTTATTAAATGTCAATTGTTATTTTCGTTGTTGTAGTTTATTTCCAAACAATCGCTGAGAATTAATGCTGCTTTTGTTGCAGTGCTAGTTTTGTGGAGTGCCCGCCAGTCTAAGTTGTATAGCAAAGTGTTTTTAATTTAATGTTTTTGTAAGTAAGAAATGTTGGTGTTATTACTTGAATATTTATGCGTTTGAAGTCATCATATTGGTCATCGTTATTAGAAAAGCGTAAACCGGTAACAGGCATAATATATAATAGTAGGCACCACTTGAACTATAACAAACGTAGTTATTATCTCCATCAATGTGATTGTAATCATTACAATGCGAATACAAATACATATACACATGTATGAAAGGCAATAGATTTTTTTCCACAATTAACTAACTAGACATATTTAGTCGGGCTTTGTTATTTCTATGATAAGTAACAACAATTGTGCCAGTCAACAAACCAGACCAGATGCATGTATCATAGATACGGGCATGATTGTCTAGTTAGAAGAAAAGAAAAATATAACTTAATATCAAATAAAAATCAATTTAAAGTTGTCAATAAAATTATATGATTAATGATTGAATTACATCAATGACTAAACTGGCATTGCTGTAATAATTGTGAGCTATTTTAAATGTCAAAGTGCTACTAAATTACTTTTAGACAATTTCACATATTGTAATAAAGCTTCGAAGTATATGGAAACTGGTAACAATTGTATACTTAAGCTTTCTACAATTGAATACTAGTTGCATTAAAAGCTTAAGTAGTGTTAGAACAATTAGATGACTTAATAGAAACATATAAGAATCTCAATGGATTAAATTAAATCGACTTTATGTGGTAGTGCTTACATTTCCTGCTTCATAATGAATAAAGAAGAAAAATTTACAAACTCAGTTACCGCCACAAAAATTTACTCTTCAGACATTTGTGATGTAATAAAGGATTACGATAATCCTTGTAACTACTGATTTAATATAATTTCCGACAAACTCAAATCTATTTGTTGCATATTATTAGAAATTTTTCTATTGCAACTGAGATTCTCTATAATCTCATTTGGCTTTTGTGATTGGAGTTTCTTCTGTACATTTTACATTTAGTTGTAGCTCTATCAAATCTTAATTGAAACTAAATTCTTCAGATAAATAAAAAACGTAAGGAAATGTTAAGCGATTGAAATTTTTTCAAATTTATAATGAACAAAATAATAGTATCATCTAACATACAACTCAAAAATCGTTAAGGGTTGGAGTGGCCTCCGCAAAGTCCCGACCTCAATCCAAAAGAAAATTTGTAACCAATTGTGAAAATACGGTTGGGGCAATATCGAACAGCTCCATCTAATGGCGTTTTCTTTTCTACATTAAAAATGTTGCCCTGTGAAAAGGTGACTTTTTCAAATGTTTAGCCCGCCCTGTGAAAGTGCCATTTTTTATATAACGAGAAAAGAACACAAATTAGAAAAAAGTGCAATGCCTTTTTTTTAACAGCTGATAAACATTTTCTGCATATTTTATGAAATGTGTATACAAAAATGTTCCGTTGCCAGATTGCTAATACATCTGCTTGAGAAAACAATTTTTTTTTTAATATCTCATGCAAATAAGCAGCCGCATAGTGGTCTTTTATTTGTTTTATACGTTACAAAATATAAAAATAATTATTAAAATCTAATTTTCTGACTCTTTCAACTCAAAAGACTTTTTTTGAACGTTTTCTGGTAACGCTGTGCAAGAATAAAAACCATGTGTTTTACAAGGCAATTTCTGCCCTGTTGATTTGCGTGCAATGCCTTTTTTACCCTGCGAAAGGGCAACATGCAACCCTTTCACAGGGCAACACATTTTCGAGAAAAGAACACAAAATTGCCACCCTGCGGGTAGTGTTGCCCTTTTTTTTATAAAAAAAAGAAAACGCCATAACTTAACCGAGTTGTGGCAACGTAAGCAGCTGGATTGGGAGAAAATTCCGTATGAAATTATCCAAAAATTGGATTGAGAGTATGACCAGACGTAAAAATAATGTATTACAAAATAAAGGACTATGGACAAAGTACTAAAAATATAACATATTTTAAATGTTACCTGAAAGTGCAAAACTGAGTACAAACGAGGTTTTTTGTTGTGAATATATTTTCTCTGATTGCATATGGTTTTTGAAATTTTTTTAAGAGCACTTTTGTTAAGAACTAAATAAGAAAAAACAGAAAAAAAGAAATTTTAAAATTTCCTTATTATTACCAATTTTATGCACGTGGTAATAGATGAAATGGAAACATGTACTCATGTATGCGCCCCACTGTATATATATAAATGTATTTATATATATATATTTTTTTTATTAATTTAAACGATTACTTTTTTTTAACAAAATTTTATTCTCTTTTTATATCTTTTTTGAATTACGAGGAATCCCAGAATGTTAAAAGTAAATTTTATTCTTACAAATTATATTTAAAATAGAAAAATCTTCAAATATTTAAAAACAAAGTGGTATGCGCGGGTGCTGCAGTAAATCTTGTAAATATTCTGATAAAAAAGATTTCAATCTTAAAGAATTTTCATCCCAATTACCTAAAAAAGAAACACCAAGTGGACACAACATCTTAAATATCACTTGACTTTATCAAACAGTTTTATTATTTTTATAACCATTATTTGTTTTTAACAAAAAAAAGAAAAAAAAAAGAAAAAAAAAATTTATTGATAAACTGATGAGTGTGTACTAAATTTAGTTTAACATTAAAAAATCGTTTGATCTTTTTTTCTTTTCCGATTGTTAGCTTTATAAACATAATCAATTTTTGTCTAATTCAATACAGTTTGAACGTCTTTATTTTCCTTAATATTTCTGTCGGAAGAACGGAAAATTTGTAAATATTTAAAGTAGCCCCTGGTAAATTGAATTTTTACGCTGTATGGTAATTTTTTTGGGCAGCCACTTGCTATTGAAGCTTTACATTTAATGTTTTATTTGTAGACCACACATTTGATTGAAATTTTTTCTTCAAAATTTTGGTTTTCTCACATGAAATTTTAGGCCTATTTAACGGTAGTGAAACAAAGTTAATTTGCATGCTTTAAGTGTAGCTAACGGCCATCTGTTTTTTTTTTTTTTTTTTTTTTTTTTTTTTTTTTTTTTTTTAATACTAATTTATAAATAGAGATAAGTCCTCAACAGTTTGATTACTTAATGGCTGCTTTCTACAAACAATCTTATTTTTGAGCATATTTAAAAATTCAATAATGTTAAAATTTAGTTATAAAAGTGGTTAAGATATTTTGTCAAGGGACTACTTAATAATATTCAAATCGAACATGCAGTTAACTTAAAGCTTATAATTAACTCAAAGTTCAGTTAGATTTTATTTTTACCTTTCTATTAAAAAGTTATATTAAGATATTTGTAAGCAAAATAGAAGGAAAAACAGTTGATACTTTAAAATGAGTGCCCGAAAAATTTCATCTCAATTAAAAAAAAAAAAAAAAGAATAAAACTACTATTTTATGTAGAAAATGAAAACTCTAATTTGTTATGTAATTAAATCGGTTTTCTTAAGAATTGATTTTGTTTCTTGAAAGTAAAAAAATTATCATCACAATGCCAGCAACCCATTTGCTTCAATGTAAACTAGATTTCCAACCTTTATTTTAAATAATAAAATTATAACAATTTTTAACAAAAATGTCTGGTTCCAAAACATAATATTAAAAATATCGGGTTTTCAAAAATATTTAGGTTAATACAATACTATACCATTTTGCAGTTGAATCGTCACTTAAAAAAACAAATTGAATAAATTTAAATAAAAAAAGTTTCTAAAAAATACGAAGAACTAATGAAAAATATAAGAAAATGTCCTCATTAGATCAATCCGAATTGGTTTTAGCTAATTAATATCAATTTTGAAAATTGTTTCCACTGTAATAATACACTCTATAGAATTTTACTTTCCTTCAATAGAGGATATAAGCGCACACCTGTGTTTTGATTTTAAAAAATATTTCAAATACTTTTTAAATTACATAATTTGTTAGAATTCTTGGCTCTGGATTGCGTAATTGATAAACCAAATTTCAATTCATCAAAGGTGTAAAGTAAGAATGCTGAAAGCTGATTTAGAATTGCAAAAAAAATATTAGAATTACAGTCAATTCTTTTAATAACTATTGAATAAACAAAATTTCGAAAAAAATCGAACGAATTTCAAGAAAATTTAGGTCTATTGTAATAAAACCATAAACTAAACCAAATGGAAAAAAGTTTCCTTGGGAAGTTTCCAAAAAACCATTCATAATTAAATTTTAAGAAACAATTTTGCCCAAGTTTATTAAAAATATTGCACTGTTATATTGCACAATATTTGCTTATTTTTATATCATAGTTTTGCTAGCAATGCGGCTATTCTTTACTAGTTTGCTAAAATATTAAATACCCAATTAAAAAAAATTTAATACCCCAATTTAGTTCATACCAATGTACTCTTATTGAAAAGAGCTCTCTGAAATTAAATATTGCACTGTTATATTGCACAATATTTGCTTATTTTTATATGATAGTGTTAATAATAATGCGGCTATTCTTTACTAGTTTGCTGCAGATCAATACTTTTTTCAACGTTGACGCAGGAGAGTGTGGAAATTTTATACCACAATTTAGTTTTTTCTTATTGAAAAAAGCTTTTTAAAATTATTTTTGTAGCTGCACAGGTTTTTCTATTACATGCGTAGTGAATTTTTAATTAATTTTTAATTTATTTGAGCATTACTTTGAATGTCAAGTACATTTTTGTATTAGTTGAAATACAAAAGACTTAAGAAACAAACTTCCTCCCACTACAAATTATATCTGTTAGTAACACTCTGTCGTTTTCTATTTATGAAAGCAGTGAAATAAATTTTAAAATTCAAGTATTTTTTGGTTACAATTAGTGCAAAAATTAAAGTTAGTTGTTGCCTTTTTAAATTACAACAAGTTTATACAATAATATTCCTTAAATAAATTTCATATAATTTTCAAGTATAAGCTGAAGAAGCTGATAAGCCTTTTAATTTATTGTTATAAAAAAGAGGAAAATATAAAAAAATTGCAAAGCTTTTTCAAAGAGAAAATTTCACTTTTATCTAAAATATTTTTATCAAATGAATCACATATTTTTTCCAAAAAAAAAAAAAAAAAAAAAAAAAAAATTCCCTCTTCTTAAACGTGACCATTTATATCACATTAAGTTTTTGTCCGATTAAAACTTGTAGTTTTTCGTGTTGCTTTTAATACTTTTTGCTCAGCATATAAATATAAATTTTCCATGTGTCATCGCTTGCCAATATCAATTAATATCGAATCTTTGCCACGGCTGTGATGACGGACAAAAACTAATATTTTTCTAAACGGCGAGAAAATCAAAATAAGTTTCTTATAAAAAGATTTTATGTATGTTTGTTTAGTTTAATTAAACAATATATATTGTAATTGCATTAACGACAAACATATATGTATGTGTTGGCCGATGACATTACTTTTAAAGTCATCATAGCAATCACACGTTGTGAAGTATTTGAAACAGAAATATGATGTTTTTTTTTTTTTTTTTGATTTCAATCACTAGTTGGGAAAGTTTTAATGAGATGTCAATTGATTTTTCTTAGAAAGCTTTTTTCTTGCTAGAAAAATTAAAAACAAACTTAGTGAGTAAATATGAAATGGCAACAAAATGAAAAAAAATTTTGCGTCCGATTATGCAGTATAGACGGATATATATATATATAAAAAGGAAAACTGTTTGAAAATAAACTGAGTTTAGTTGCGATTCATAACTCACATTCGACTAGTTTCGTATTCGCTAATTTTCTTAAGACGAAACGAAATTTTACCTATTAACAATTCTATTATAAGTCTTATATAATTAGGAAACATATTTCTCGTTCTTAAAATTTAAGAAGGCTATTCGGTTTACAAAATCCTTTAAGAAAATGCCTGATAAGTATTGAACATATCATACTTGGCAATTGCAATTCTTTCGTTACTGCATAAAGCACAAATTTGAAAAGCTTTACTTGATGGTGTAAACGATAACTTTAGAACGAAATATATATAACTTTCAAATATTAAATTTATTGAAATACATTATAGGCAAAAGAAACTAAATTTAGACTTTCTACATGGATAGTAGATAAGAAATAATTTAAGTCAATTATTGAGATCCTTATGAGTCCTTGGAATTTTTTGCCACTCAAAACGAAAATTAGGGCTTATATTCTGAAACCTTATCCTATTTATGCTTTTTGTTCTACGTTAAACTGTACATAATTAAAAGTTTTAAATGTTATCACTATATATTTTCGAAAAACATTTTAACCTTAAGAAATCAGTATATTCAGTAAAAAATGTTTTCATTGGCTCCAAAGCTTAAAATGCCAAATCAAAGCTCATTACACCGAGCACATTAGAGTTGTCTGACCCCAAAAATTTCCTCTTAAATTTATGTGCTTGAACGATATCACATATATTTTTGGTTTTTGTGAATATTAATTTTTAATTTAATTTTTCGCTTTCAGACTACTAACCACGCATGCGCGATAACAAGCGTAGAAATTAATTTCTGAACATATTCAGTTTTGAATTTTCATTAAGTTCTTAATAATAACGACAATAAACTTGATAAGCTTATTATTGCAATTTCAAATAATTTAACTACAAATTAAAAAAAATTCAGCTATTGGTCTGGAACCACTAACACCTGTCACTGGGCGGCTATATGTGCCATAGATTGCCTTGTGGTGTGAGGAGAAAAAGTTCTAGAAAAATTTGTCAACAATTACTTTAATGATTACTAATGATAATTGTGTTAATGATAATTAACTTTTATTATTATGTAATATTTGCAATAGAATAGGAAATATGTGTTTCGAAAACTATCTCATTTTCAGTGCCACAAATTCCATTTTTAATTCTAAGGATCGCCTCCTGTATATGCAATGCTTTGAAACAGAATTGGGAACATTTCAATATCAAAAGCTGGAACTATTTGTCTGAAACCACCAACACCTTTCAATTATATATTATTTACTTTTGAAAATTCTTTTCGAATTGCCTTCAAGCCAATTGCGTTTCTTAAGGCAATATATGTAAATATTTAATTAAATTAAAAGTTACCATTCTTATTACTTTTTATGTAAAACTAAATGTGTTAGTAAATCCACTGAGTTGTTTAATTTATCTAAATCTTTTTAATAATTCTTTTGTTATAATATACAACAAAACGAGTTCATGTCAAAATAATTTCAAATTTAGCTTTAATTTAACATAAATAACTTTGTATTGGCTGCATTATTCTTTTAAATGCCGATTTTTATATATGTATATAGTATATTCAATATTCGCCAGCATTTTGTCTATAAAATTCAATACAATTTTATTTTTTGTTTTTCGTTAATATTTTCTTTAAACGACTTTGTTAGATTTTACAAATGATCCAAATTTATATTGTACACGACGTTGTCTGTTTAATAATTTTCATTATACTTCATGCGTCCTTTTTACTTTATTAGCAGTGACATATGAGATTTCAAAAAGTCAATTAGCATTTTTTACTTTTATTTACGAAAAGTATTTGTTGCATATTAAAATTATGATAATTTTTTGTTTTTAAATTTCCATTAAGAGTGTGTGGGTGGAAACAAAAAAATGAAGTTTTATATTCAAGACTTTTATGGTTACGAAGTTATAGCCATGAGCATAATTATCAGATGCTCTACTGTAGCAATAGGAAAACATACATATATATATATATTTTTTACGTAAATGTCCAGATATGTATATAAATTAATTTATTTGAGGCAGTTACACAAAATGTCCCCAATTTAAATTGCAGCGAATTAAAATATGCCAATCTTGAGAACAAGCCGGTCTACTGTTTATGAGCCAAAGAAATCAACGAAGAGCAACTACTTTCAGTAACTAAAAAACTTTCAGAAATATCCAATGGCCTCTTTACATTGACCAGTTTATTCAATTTATGTGGCTACTGCTATTTTGTAAAGAAGTGCTAAATAACTTCTCCTACAGGAACTAAATTGGTCAGAAGTACATAATTGTTGGATTGATGAGCAACACAATAGTGTCCTTCATTAAGGAGTAGAGTAGTCTGAACCGAACTAAAGAAATTTCTAGTTATTGTAAGTGGAATTTAATTAATTAAAAGTGTCCTTCATTAAGGAGTAGAGTAGTCTGAATAGAACTAAAGAAATTTCTAGTTATTGTGAGTGGAATTTAATTAATTAAAAGTGTCCTTCATTAAGGAGTAGAGTGGTCTGAACCGAACTAAAGAAATTTATAGTTATTGTAAGTAGAATTTAATTAATTTTTTTTTTTTATAGTAGCAATATTTTAGGTGGCTTATATTTTTGAGCAACTTCCGTTTCATGCGGCGACACTTTAAAGCTTTCACAAGTGAAGTATTACTATAACAAAAGCAGTGAAGTCTTTATTTATAAAGTTTTTATTAATAACATTTTTTACTTCATGGGATTTGTGAACTCCAAAGCAGTCGTATATTTGAAGGATATAAAAATTAAAAAGTTCTTAATAAGGTTTTTAAGCTTTTATATATTTTAAGGTTGACATTTATGCAAATGGAAATTTAATGATATAAAATCCTTCAAAATAATAAATACTAGTTATATTATACAAGTTATGTTTCTACTACAAATGGATAGTATAGTGCATAAGTTGGCCTTCAGCAAGGGAACAACTGCCGGTACAATTCAGCACAATCACAAAGGAAAAAATATGGACAGAATAGTGCAAAATGAAGGAACATGGCATGCAATTGCAAAGTACAGTGAGTACGTGCTCCGGACGAAGAAAAAGGCCCTAGACCTGCTCGGATGTACTTCTAATGCGACTAAGACACATATTAAATAGTAGAGCTCTTAAACTTTGAGTTCAGAGGAGTACACACCCTCAAGAAATCCGAAATTCCTTTCGTTGTCTGAATACATCACGAGAAGAGGAGGAAGGGGCTTTTCATCGTTATGTTACTTGTTGATAGTCTGACATACTTTTGGTGGATGACAATTGCATTTCCCCAACTTAACCGCGAAAAACATATCTTTAAATATATATCAATAACATTTTTATATTTAATACACTTGCAAAAATTATTTTAAAAAATTCTTTAACTTTTTAAGTAACACTAAATGAGATCACTAATGTGAGATCACTGTTCTATATAGTGTAGAGTATGTAAATAATAAAGTTATGGGTATCACTGAAAGGCTGTGAATAGATTTCGGAATGTACGAGTATGTGAAATACTCGACGATGAAAAGAGAGTTCTCAATAGGACTCACTGGGTAAAAAAACGATGAAGACGAAGTTCTCAGTAGGAGTACGGAATAAACGAGTATGTGAAATACTCTATGACGAATAGAGAGTTCTCAATAGAACTCACAAGGTAAAAAAACGATGAAGACGAAGTTCTCAGTAGGAGTACGGAATAAACGAGTATGTGAAATACTCTATGACGCAAAGAGAGTTCTCAATAGGACTCACTGGGTAAAAAAACGATAAGGACGAAGTTCTCAGTAGGAGTATGGAGTATACGAGTACGTGATATACTCTATGACGAAAAGAGAGTTCTCAATAGGACTCAGTATGTTCAAAAACGATGCAGAGGAAGTTCTCAGTAGGAGTAAGGAATCAGTTTTTGTAATACAGAATATATTTACATCGATATCAATGATAACAAAATGATATATTCATCTGGCTAAATACTAAAATAGTGTTATTGACTACGCTTATTTTGACGACATACATCATACGATTAACTGTCGCCAATTTAAGTCTCTAGTCTTTATCAATGGATATAGTTTAAACAAATTAAAAAAAAAAGTGAAGTATGCAAATTATAAATTTAATTGTTTGTTTAATTCATAATAATTAAAAATTTTTAATTCATAATTCATAATAATTTTTTTTTTCCTCAAAAGTGAAACCTTTAAAAGTGCCAATATTGGAATATTTTTGGTCAATTCTTTCACCTGTTCCTGTCGTCTTATACATAATAAGGCAACTGACTGCATGGCTCAAATTAATACTTGGGGTATTTCTAGTACTTTATTTTTTTTTGGAAAAAGTTTTTTTTTTTTATTTCTTTTTCTCATTAAACATGAACGTAAATGTAAATTTACGTAAACGTATTGAATATAGAATTAAGATAAAAAGTTGAAGCCTTGAAAAGTTTTGGTATGGAAATCTGCCTTGAAAAAAAGTTCTTCATTGTAAAGGAAAAGTCTCAAAGAACTGCAACTTTAATTATGCGAATAGTGTGTTCAGAATTGAAGTGCGGAAATCTCTTTGCTACAACAAAATATAGAAGTTAACACAACACAACAGGGTCTGATTTCTGATTGTACTTTTGATATTTGCAGTAGCGTGGTATCAGTGCGTTAATTATAGTACTTATCGAAGTATAATAATATATTACTTTCGAAGCTGACAAGAAAAAATTGAATAAAAAATATTATCATTATAGAATAAACTTAGTGATATATCTTTATTTAGTAGTTCGTTACACTTTCCACCATTTTAATATTTTTTTATTTTGCCATCAACCAAATTATCGATACTTGTTAAATTTTTTAAAATTTTTACTGAACATTTATTTGAAATTTTTAAATGCTAAACTGTTTAAATTTATTGACACATTTTATTGGCTTTTGAATTCATTTAAAAAAATTTGACGCATAAATTTTAATTTTAAATTTAACATTAAAATAAATAAATTTTAATTTGTAATTAAAACTGGATATAAATATTTAGACTGGTTTTAAAAATGCTGTTTTAGCCTGCTGCTACAATTAGCAAATAAAAAAAAAAAATAAAAAAAAATTTGTTAAAAGAATTTATTAAAAAAAAAATCAATTGGCAAAATGTTATTAAATAAAACAATTAAATTTGGAAATACGTTTTCTGAAGCAAAAGGCGAGACATGTTGAACTTCGATAGTAAAAATACTTCAATAGTCAAATAGGATGCAATTCAGTGAAGGGTACGGCTGTTTACGATCACTGTAAGTTAAAAAAAAAAAAAAAAATTAGTCGTTGTAATAATCACAAAAATGAAGAAATCAAGACTGCTGCCTGCTGCCCACGCTTTAAGGTCACATTCATAAAAATTTGTTTGGACAGAATATCTAACACATTATTGAAAAATAATTTGTATAAAAATAAACTTTAAATTCACATTATTTATATCTGAACAGATTGTTTTGAATAATAAATTTAAATATTTAAGCAAAATAAAAGCCAATATGATATAATCACCAGATTTAAAATTAATACAAATACTTTTACCGCTTTTGTGATCAGAATTAAAAGAAATCATTTCTTTAAAATTTACAATACAGTGATTTTATATTAATATGAGTCATGCAATGACAGATTAATTGTTTTGAGAATTTATTGAATAAAATTCGTTGAACTTCAATTTTTTTTTCCACCACAAAAATACTGAACCAGTTCAAATAAAATAAGTTTCATTATATACATATATATGTATATATATATATATATTTTTTTTTTTTTTTTTTTTTTGTGTTTGACTGCCGACAAATGTATGATTTTTTCTATACCTGTTATATGGCCACGCTGAACTTCCAGTCTCCTGATATGTTTTTTTTTGTACAGAAAATCTGTACAAGCTGTTGCTCTTTTATGACCTCTAATAAAATTCACATTCAACTGCATTTTATAATAAAATTTCAGCTCCATTTTATTTTCATGTTTATTAGATGTAAAAGATTTTGATATTTTTGATTTTCATATTTTTCCTTATCAGCGAGGACGATTTTGTACACAGCTTTTATACACTTAAAAAAAAAAAAAGCTTCCAAATAAATCAATATACAGCCATTTAAACAATTCCTTTCTAATTTACCTAATTTTATAAAATTGCTTAAACAGTCTGATATGTGAGCGCAAGCAAATTCAAGTATGAATAAAAAGCCTTAAACTTATTAACTTTAGTAATAGTGTATTGCTGTTGAACTAAATGTATAGCTTATGGCTCACTATTCCAGAAAAATGTAGTTTTAATTTTAGTAATTTTAAATCATTTCTAGCTAAAATCTAAAAAATATTAAACAATGCAGAAATATGTATTTAATCCTAATTAGATTTCAAAGTAACAATTATAAGCCGCTAATCACATTGAACAAAAATTCAGAAAGCTAATAAAGAATCCAATTTGAATTCAATTATTTGAACTTTAAGCTTCAGCTTTACTCCTTTACTAAGTTAAACTTGAACTCTACGAGAATGGCCGTGCTGTTCGGAAAAATTATTTTCTGCGATAAATATTATTACGTAAAAATAAATAAAGTCGATTAAATGCCATTTACATTCGTGGCCATAAACTTAGAGCTGAAACGATTTGATTCATTTTAAGCCTGACCAAAGATTATATTAATAAAATATTTTGAATTAAAATGCTGCAAATGCTATTTTGGTACTGATAGTTTTCTTACAGAAATATTTCACTTAGCATTATAGATTCAGAGACCAAGTAAATGGAACACAAAATCTCAAATCGGTTTGGGGGGAAAAAATCCTTGCAAAACTAAATTAATTACTTTCATGCACAATAAATATTTATTTTATATAGAAACTCTTCAAAGTCCTCAAAACCATGTAAAATAGTACGAAAAAAAATTTTTCACTAAATTATATAAAATATCTGACATCTATACGAGTTGTCAAAAATTTTGACACAATTTTACATATATATATATTAATACAATATTGTATAGTACGTGAAGTAGTGGCATGTAAAATAGATAGACCCGCTTCAATCCATCTTTCTACCTTTAAAGTATTTATTATTTTGCATACTAATGATTTAAACTGCACTTCTAAAGGCCCCGTTTAGATATACTACACAGACGTACACTTTATCGAATTTGCCATTTGTGCTGAAAAAGTAGGATAGTCTAGCCTAAAAATATGCGATGCACCAGCAACACCAATTTTACTCTATTTCTTAAAATAGGAAGGTATCACTTTCATCTTATTGAATCATACGAATATGTAGGATAGTGTAACGAGGCCTTAAACGGTATTACTAATAGTTACAATATAGAAATAATGCAATCCCGCACTAAATATATTCTGCCAATATGATGATTAGAGGCATTCTGAAAGTAGGTGGCAATTTTTATGAAACTCCAAGACGGAAATTTAAATAGGGGAAGGGGACAAAATTGGCAACTAAAAGAAAGCATAAACTAGAAAGTCTTTTATTTTAAAAACTTTTATTAGTGTTTTTTTTTTTTTTTTTTATTATTATTATTATTATTATTATTAAATCAGAGAATAATTCAAACCGAAAAGTCCTCTTGACACATCCATACATATATAAAATATACAAAACTCTGTGCAACTTAGATTAACTCAATACCTTATAAAAATAAATTTAATAGAAGAGAGATACATAAAAAAATTTAATTTCCTAAAAACTTTGACTATAATTGTAGAGTCTTCGGAAAGTGTGATGTTTTTTCTATTCATTTTTCTATTCTTACATTTAAATTGGAAACTAGTTTTACCCACATAAATTGCAATTTACCGAAATTTAAATAAATTACAGTTACTTGTAGTATTGCATTTATTTAAATTAAAAACTTCAACAGATGCAGTTTATTAAATAATAAATATTTTAGATATATCGTTTTTAAATGCAGCAAGCATAGAGAATGATGTACTCGAACTTTTCGAAAAAAAAAGAAATTGAAAAAATTTACATATTTTTGGGCTTTTAATTTTTTCTATTGTAAAAGTAGGGGAAATCAATATTTCGCTTCCGTAAAGAAATCTCATTCACAAAACAAGTAAATATGTGTGTCTATGCCCAAAGCAGTGCAATGAATTTGAAATGCATTTAATTGCATTAACTATTTCTTTGTGTAGTATTTTGCATAATTTTTGAATCTCTGTTCTCATATGTTGGATTTTTCTTAAGATTTTTCAAAGTTTTCATTTTTAAATAATGTTTGCTATTTTTTTATTTTCTTTTAGTATAATAAATAATTCAAAGTTTATTGTGGAAACTTACAGAATTTATTAAAATAGCCTTTTGCTTTTCACTACTTTCATGTGATTATCTTATCAACTTATGAAGTATCCCAAAAGATCTTCCCATGAAACTAATTTTTGGCCATTACGGATGCCTATTAAAAAGATTTATTACACAAATGAAATTGAAAATTTGCTTAAAAATATTTTATGTGCATTTCCTCTACTATTTTAAAGATATTAAACTTCCGCAGTAAACATTTCTTAGATTTAATTCTTTTTCGTTGACCTTATAAAACATTAGGGGAAATAAGAAAACTTTTTTTATATTCAATTAAATGAATTTACTAAATATAAATTAATTTACTTGTATTTAAAGAGATGCTCTCATACTTTCTTCTGATCTCCTCTACCAGATGGAAGTATGTATGGATGTATGTACGTGCTTGTGTCTTAAGTCTTTTGTTTCTGTTTGTACCAAGAAATATTTATTACTTTTTTATTACACTTCCTTATCGTTTTAACAAATTTAAATATATTTTTTTTATTACCAAATCTTCAATATTAAATGAAAATAGTTAATTGAAACACATTATTTATCTAATGAAACGATTTATTGCGTATTTATTTATATTATTGTTTTGTTTTTATGTATTTGCTGAGAGAATTTTTATAGATCAGTTAAGTTGTATCAGTTGTATTCCCATGTCTTTGCTTAACTTTTTTATTTCTTATTAACACTTCTTCATTATAAGATTTTTATGGCTTTCTTTTGATATATGTATATATATATATTTTTTTTTTGTTTTAATTGAAATTTATAGCCGAATAGTTACAAGGTGTAACATGTTTATGGTTGGACAATGTGATTTACCTTTAACAATTTTAAACCATATGAGATTCTTACATTTTTTAATTAACTTATTTACAGCGAATTGTAAATTAATATATAATGTGGATTTATTACGTCACGTTCCCATTTAAAATCTTTAGGATATGATAATATATTTTTTTTTATGATTAAATGTAACAGCCATCATTTAGAAATCATTTAGACACGAAACACAAAAATTCGTTGCAAAATTTTTTATATATCGAATGCAGATAATAATAAAAAAAAATTAAAACTATAGTCTAGACAAAACCACTAGATTGCATCGCACACGTTAAGCGCGCAATTGCAAAAAAGCAAACAATCCCGCAAGAAAGCCGTTTAGAAACTGCAAAGGAATATATTTGCAACAACATGCGCATGTGCCAAATACAAAGCACACAGTCATGCATTCAATCAGCTAGCCAGCCAGTCAGCCAAATGGGGCTTGTGAACAGTTTTAAAACTGCAGGCGAGCAAGCATTTTGCAAAACTTCCAATGCAGTCGACAGCATTAAAAAACTAAATCAGTAAAGTAATAACCGAGCAACTGCAATTGCCGGTGCAACAGCATAAAATGCAGAAGCAAACAATCGCAAAACTTAACGTGCCTCAATACATTTGTCTGACAACAGGCAACGTTTAGTGGTATTGGTAGCATTGGTAAGAGCATTAAACCACAAACTAAAGTAATTTAGAAAATCAAACACAAAGGCAACCAATGCAAAGAAACGAATAAATAAAATACAAAAACACAAAAAGTTGCAAATAGCAACAACCTCTCAAAGACCGACTGACCGAGTAAAACAGCGTAAATAGCTCAAATCGTGCCAACATTGAGCTGGCGAGAAGCAACAGCAGCATTCTCAGCAGCAGAAAAACTTTAATAATAATGCAGCAAAATATAAATGCACAAGAAACAGAAAATATTGATGAAAACAAACAACTGAAAAATAATGTGGGTTTCGATCTTCTCATTTTTCTATTTTAAAGAGTAAATGCCAATTTAAAGAGTATACTTTTTGATGTAGAACAAAAACAATATACTCTTTAATTTGTAAGAGAAACTTTGATGTTTCACTTAAAATATTCTCTTAATTTTCAACTTCTTGCTGAGTTTTTTCCAGAAAGAGAATAAATATAACTGTTTTGCTCAGATTACGGTTTATTTCCAAGCTTGCCAATAACTTCCAGTACTGCACTATGCCTCTCTGCAAGCTTTAGCTGGCACCATGTCAAGTATACTTAAAGCTTTTTTTTTTTCTTTTTTCTTAATGTTTAGCCAATCAAATTAAGCAGGCTATATGTTTTTGCTACCTGGAATTAGTTTTTGTTTTATATGTAAATACAGCACAAATAAATGGTGGAGAAGAGCATGTACATGTGTGTGTGTGCTGTTTTATTTTCTTTTAATAGTTAAAATGCATACATACATCCATACATACATACATATATACGTACATACATATGAAAAAAAGTAATGTTTTTGTTTTGGGTCTTTTGTTTAACACTAAAATTTAAACAAAATGAATGATAACGGCAATGTTAGTGAACTGATAGTAGAGACTAAATGAATGAATGAATGAATGCAAACATGACAAAATATGTATGAGAAGTGCAAAATTAATAAAAAAAAAATCAAACTAAAAAAATATGGTGGAAACAAATGCAATGACAATTAATTTTTACATACTACAGATTAAATGCGGATAGTAAATATTTATTACCATATAAGTATGTATGTATGTAATTAGTTGCTCCCATATAAAATATTAATTAATTTAAGTGGAGCCACACCTTTATACTAACACAAAACCAAAGAATGAAATAGTATTTAATTAAGCATTTTTAAGGTTATCTGTAGAAAAAAAAATATTTCGCTTACTTAGAAATATTATCAATACCTTCATATTCAACTATAATTTTTTCCCCCGATTCTTAATAACAAGCAAATGTATACGAAGCCAAACGTAGTGTGAAATATTTTATTCAAATAGTGCAAAACGTTTTCACAACAAAATATTTTGAAACACTAATTTGAGACGTTGACGGAAATACAAATTATGTATACATTTACATTTTTTGGTAATGTGTTGAGAAATGAAAGAAAACTTGAGCGAGAATTGGCTTTTCACTATTAGTATATGCAATTATAAGTTTTGAACACCTGTATTTTAATATAACACTCTGATTGAGATATAAAAGAAAATAAGTTCAAAGAGTTTTTTTTTCCGTTTAAATGTATGTATTACCAATCACCAGCTGTAAAAATTTTAATTGAATAATTAAAAAACTTTCATTAATTAAGTAAATAAATAAAATAAATTTAACTATTTTTGGGTAACAATATTATTTAAAAAAAAAAGGTATTAAAATTAATCAAATACTTTCTCGTTTGCCCTTTAAATGAAAATAAATATTTTGAAAAGAAAATAAAATAACAGCAAACAACTGAAAGTGAATGGTTTTCATGACCGCAATTTTTTAATTGTTTGACAAACACAGTAATTTTTAATTTTTATTAAAAATAAATAAATTGATTTTATATTCTATTTTAAAAACAAAATGTTTAGACTGCTGAGTATTTAGTACATTTAATTGGTATTCGTAAAAAGAAAAAAATTTATATTGAAGGGTTTTTATGGAAAATTTAACACATACTTTATAGTAAATAAGAATAGTATATACACATACAATATTTAAGACAAGAAACTACTCAATTTTGTATTTTAATGACTAAAAATTGTCTAATTATAGAAATAGGAGAATATAAAACTCGCGCTTTAGGAAATAGATTTCCAGTTATGTAGATGCAGATCGTTTTTTTTTTGAGTTTTTAATTTTTATAAAATAATAGAAATTTTTGTTGGTAATTTTTAAATGGTTTCAGATTTGTTAATAATACAAATTTAAGCCGAAAGAAAAGCAATTTAGGCATGACATAAATAAACAATTTTGAAGGGTCAAGTTTTATGCTCCACCCATTTCAATGTGCCATAAAAGTCATATAAGCTCTAGAAGACTGAATTTTACTAGTTTTCTATTCTATTTACTAAATTTTTTACTACTTACATATGTAACAATGGCTACATATGTATTTGTTTGTGGTGGAAATATAAAAACTTTTAAGGTTTGAAGAATTACTAGATGCCAACAAACTTTTACCTCTAAATTATAGGGGCTCTCATTATAAACTGAGGAAATATATCATTTTACAAAAAATCCTTTCAAATCGCAACAGTTTATGTTTTCGCTTTGAATTTTGTATCCTCTCTGATGAGAAGTCTAATTTATCGCAATATTTCATCAAGCCTCATAAGACAAAGTATGTAGAGTAATAATTCAGTATGCTTCGATTGTCTGGTTAAAGTAAACATATTATTAAGTAAAGAAATTAAAAAATGAAATTAAAAAGTAATTGAAAAAATGACAACTCGTTTTAATTTATTTATTTAAAACATTTAAATGAAAATCAACGACTCCTTAAATCTGGGATTGGCCATTTGCTTAATTCACCCAAAGTGAGTTCGTGTCTTAAATCTTTTGTATGCTTTTAAATATTTTTCAGACACGTGCCTGCTAAATAAATAATTAAAAATTAACTTAAAAAAAAAAAATAATTTTCAATACTGTGACAGCTACCAATTTTTATAGATGACAATTTAATTGTCACTTCCTGGCCGAAATTCACAAAAGACCAAAAGATTTTAAAGAAATAATATTTACAGCGACTACCTTACGAGTCAAGTAACAATGACATCTTCTAGAATGTAAACCAAAAACGCTTTTTCAATTGACAGGCACTTGAATACCAGCTCAGTGTCATTCGACTACAACAACAAAGAGAACAACAACAATACAAACCAAAGTGTGAAGCCCACACTTGTCAAAAGATTACTGGTATAGTAGCAAAGTTAGAAGGAGAATAATATCTACTTCTAGACAGTAGCATATGAAACTCCCAAAGTACTTTATGCTTAAACAAATAATAGAAAAAGTAAAAACACATAAAAAGGTTTTCCTAACAACATTAAAATGACCACAATGACTAAAAAATATCTGTTGTCTCTATTATCATAATAAAGTGAGATAACACCCAACGGATTAAAGATGTGTTTGTAAGAGGCGGCTCGAATGGTAAACAAAACTAACAACTCGGGGTGTAAAAAAGACATGCAGTGAAATATAAAATTGTCATAAATTATGAAAAATGACAAGATGTATGGAAAAAGATAAAAGACTCTTTGAGAATGTATACATTTCTGTTTTTCTCAAAGATTTTTTTTTTTTTTGTTTATAAAATTTAAGCAAAAAATATATATAAAATAGTGTTTTCTTCTTCTGTAAGTAAACTGCAATTGGACATGTTGTATAACGCCTTTGAGTGCATCTGAAGCAGCGATGTACAACAGATTATACGACTATAGATATTGAACGAAACAGGAGGGCCTTTAAATTTATACTTATTTCATACATTTATAATGAAAACTAATTGTTAATTTTCACAATTAAAGTACATCTATCCCCGGATTTACAGGGTAGATACTTACCTGAGAAAAACGTGTAAATCGAAAATTAAAAATTTTCAAGTCAAAACCGAGTAAATCCAAAAGCTGGCAGAAAATGCATAATTTTGCTATTTAAGAGTTGTGATATTTTTTCAATATTTTGCAACATCTAGTGGTCTATCTCTCTTTTGATAGCGATCCAAAATTTCGATTTTAGTTTCTAAAGAAATAACTTTTCTTTTAACTTCCTTCTACATTATATAAGCCTACTATTTTTTTTTAATTTATATTAATTTATAATAATCTAAATTATGCACTCACTTGTAATATACGAATATGGATAATTAAATCTTTCTGAAACTGTGAATCTTTCACTCAAATTCACACAATTTTCCGTAGATAAAACCTTAATTTTATACCAAGAAATACAGCCACAGTGTGCATGTGCAACAAGTCAGCACATAAGCTTGGGATTCCCCGTGAGATGTGTACACAGCGCACGTGTTCAAACACAGTAGCATTTAGTAGAGTGCGATAAAAACAAAAAAAACTTATTTGGAAAACCGTGTAAAAGCGAAAACGTGTAAAACAAGTACCGTGTAAATCCTGGGATAGGTGTACTTGCACATTTTTCTTGTTTTGCTCCTTTAAAAACATTTTATACGAAATAAGTACCCAACAAGCAAATAACATAATGAAACGGAATTCAGAATACTAATTTTCTTTGTCTTCTATTCAAAATAAAACTTAGCCAATAATTTGATAAACATTTGCATTTTTGACAGCCAAGACCCATTACAATACAATAAGCCGCCAAATTTCGAATTTATAGATTTTTAATCAAAATTAAATTTTGCTGAAACGAAGTTTGTGAAATTTTAGAAGAAACTCCTTTATATTCTTTCAGATTCCTTGCCTCGTAGTGATTGTACTGCCCAGGTCGTAGAGTAAGTGCACGTTCTGCTGGTATATAAGAAAAGTGAAGCAAAAACTATTCAATAGAAACGGTTAAAAAAGACAGCATCAAGCTAAGAAAGCGACATTTAATTTTACTCTATAAAAATACAAACGTAATTACATTTCAAAATATTGTCTCGTACACGACCCAAGAGCAGGTTACTTTAGATTGTATTGATGTCGTTACTTTTTTTTGTTGCTTTTTGTGGTCACAACTTCTTCTTGTACTTCTTTGACAAAGTGGTTTTCTGGAATAACAGCGTATATTAGTGTTGGCTTCTTGTGGTTATACATCATGCCATAACATCATATAATAAGGCGGATTAATGATCAGCATTGCAAATAAATATTTTTATTTAGAATACGTGCTCGTTGGCCAATTTTTTTTTACGTTGAATGGTTTTTAATGAAAGCTTTATTTCCGAGTAAGAATCATCTCAGTGAATTTTATCGATTAAAAATATCTTATTTATTGACATATGCTGTTCTTCATGGCAAGCATAGTTAACTGATCACATTAGTGGCAACACGGCACATGCTGGTTTTGTAGTGACTGCAAATAAATAAAAAATGTTCAGTTTTATTAAATCGCCTTGCAATTTGAAAAGAAAAATCTGAAGTTGAAGTAGGGGAAACAAATATTGGAAATAGAAGAAATGTTGGCGCGGCTTTTGCCTTGTTTGGCTTTAAGCTGGCGACAAGTGTAAAACGACAGCTTAGCTTGTCGCTCATTTTATTTCTTTTGTTTAGTTTTATTTTATCAAAGCTTTTATCCAATTTCTCTTTCCCTTTGCGATTTGCTTCTGCAGTTAATTTTCTTTTCGAACTATTCTAAACTTTTTGCCTGTTTTTTCAGTCACTGTATTTATTGTAATAAAGAGTTACCAGACAATTAATTTATTCAATTTGTTTAGCTTCATGTGCATGGCATATGATATCAGTTTGCGCCTTGCAAGTGCGCATTTCTGCACTCTGTAAAGATCTTGAAATTGTTGTATAAATTATTTTAGAATAATTTTTTTAAATTTAAACTATATACTTCAAGAGATTTAAAAATTAAAAATTCATGCAAAATAACTTTATAAACTTTTTAGTAAAAACTTTTTAAATTAATAATATTAATATCAAATCACTCTATAAAAATAAATTTACAAGGACGAAAAAGGATATGCATATAGATAAGTTTTTCAGTATTTCAGTTATGATTCTGTTATAGTATTTATTTCACTAGATGAGGTATAAGTAGGTAAAAAGGGCACGGGAGTACGACACTTATTTGCATTTGTTTCATGTGGATATGGATATCTATGCATCCTCTATAATAAAAATAATTGTTTTAAGATTAATAAATTCATAAAAAAATTCAGAATTAGTGGCACGTGAGGAAAAGAATTTTATATTTACTTGTATATGTGAAAACAGCTAACAAAATATAATTATAGGTACCGAAATATTCATATACATATGTTCCTAATAATTACTAAGAATTAGGTAATACGCAGAAGGTATATGTGAAATTGATCACTTTGGATGTAATATTTCCTTCCAAATTGCTTTTATTATTTACCTGCCAAACAAATACTTTTCTCACTTTAATTCCAATAGAAATAATAAATCGTATTATTTGTAGTATTTATAGTATTTGTGGTAAAATCGAGTAAAAGCAGCAGTTATTTTGAAAGCCAATTAAAACTACAAGTTGTACTTAAATTAGTAGGAATAGTAAAATCTTCAGCCAATGAAGGTTCTATACTTTTAATATATACTTTCATTGCATGCCTTTAATTTCCATTAATAAATAGTGCTGCATCAGTTACACTTATCCCCAGATTTTTACCAATAAAATGTGGTATTTATGTATTATATACATATATTTTGAAGGTCTTTAATGGAATTACGTCTACATTATGAGGAAACTCCTTAAAGTATAAATAGCTCGTGTTGGTCGCATTCATCACATGAAAACTGTGTTGCCAAGATCATTTCACTGATATAAGGAATAATATATATATATATATATATATATATTTCACGTTTTGATTTTTTCTCTTTTTGCTTTTGTTTTTTTTTAGATGTTTTGTATAATTTTCTTTTCGGTACTCTGGAGACTTGTAATTTCTTTCCCTTTCTACAACTGGTGTTCGAGTTTTAGTATTTCCTAAAGATTTGCGTCTATCGTCATTACGTTCTTTGGTATATCTGCCACTTCCTTCTAAACCATACTTATCATTTAATTCATTTTCTTTATATCTATCATATCGCTCCCTACTCGGAGAGTATCTACTGCCATGGCCTGAGTTTCTCTTCCTTCTGCCGTGATACGTTGGCAACTTAGATCTCCTTCGTTCTTTGGATTTATTGTAATATCTACTCTTTCCCTTTATTTCATTACATGACCTATCCCTTGATCTGGATCTGTAGTTTCTTCGCTGCATTTCTTTCTTCATAGGTTGCTCTTCAACATTTTTTCGCCTTCCCTTAGGTGAACTATGTCGAGATTCCGATGACATTCTCAATCGAATATCGGTGTTTCCTGATACCTTTGCTGTAGAAATTACCTTCCTATCATTCTGGTATTTCTTCCCATCATTCTGGTATTCCTTCTTATAATTTAAATTTTTTTTTTTCGTCACCTTTATCTCGTAAATGATTAAATATATATATATATTTAATCTATATATATAATATATATACTATTATGTGAATACTAGTTATGTGAATTAGATATTTTTGATGAAGAATAAATTTGGGAATAAATTTAGCCATATTTAAACTTACGGACTGAACTATTTTAAATTAGTATTTCCCATCTTCATATATCCCACTTTTTATATGAAATATCGCCTGTAATAGTTTTGTTTTTTTAACGTTTTTTTTTAGTTTGCCGTTTTTTTCCTTCATGTAGTTATAAAGCAGTCTTTGTCTAGTTTAAAAAAAATTGTTTGTATTCCAGTTATTTCTTCTTTTTTTATATGGCGATTTTTTTTTCATTTAGGCGATTTTTTTTCATTTAGGCGATTTTTTTTATTCTCATTTTATTTTTTTCCATTACTTTAATATATCTTGATTTAATTGCAGTAGCAATAATCAATTAGCAAATGGTAGTTTAACTGAGCAATGCAGTACATGAGTAGGGAGGGGTTTTCTGCTAAGTTCTGGCCTTGAAAAAAATAGAGTGATTTTTTTTCCTTTTTTTTGAACGATTTTTTTTTTTCATAGTTAAATAATATATTCTCAAGTTAAATATTTAAAGTATACAAAATATTTGTAATTGGCAAATTTATAAGCTTGGCAATCCTTTACAGTCTCGGCAAGTCGTACACATGCAGCATCCATTGCGAGATTGTACGACAAGAGGAACAAAACGTTCATCTTTATGCAAGTGTTGCCGCCATCAAACATGATTTGATGCCGTCTTCATTTCATTTATTATGGCCATCCATTGCATAGGAAATGATAAGTGTGCTTTTCTATTGCAGAGTTTTTCTCTCTTTGGATTTGACATCTTTTCATAAGCGTTGGTAAATCCTTTTTTTGGGTTTGAAAATAAAACAAAAAAAAAAAAAAAGAAAAAAAAATTGATAAAACGAATTGAATAAAAGTTATTGTTATTGATTTTATATTTTATAAAGATTTGTCTAGATTTGTAATTCTGTATAAATATGTGTCCTTTGCGAATATGACCATGTGACGGGGTGACTGTTTAATTTTTGTCCCATTGCCTGAATGGTTGGCTGCCTTTTTATGTCTGTCCTTTTGTACATTCGTATACATATATGTAAGTATGTGTATGGTTGTATATATAAACATATGGGTCGTATCTAGGCTGAATGTTTGGCATCAATCTATGCAGAGCAATTGCAAGCATGCATTATTCATGACTATTTTTGCAGTTATGCACCGTATGTAATGGCAGGCAGAAGCAATGAAGTTTTACATTAAGGCAATGCTGGAATTTTAAGTGATTTTTAATTCAGTGATGATTGATGTGCTTGTGGCCTTTTACTGACATTCAACTAAATTATAGAAAATATTTCTTTAGCTTTAAAACCTGACATAACTTTTTTTTTCTTTCATTTCATTTTTTATACAGTTTGATTTCAAATATTGTTTGTATGCCAACCATCAGAAGACTTTAAGTGAAATCTTATAGAATTCGTGTTCTATAACACCTCTTGTGTCATTTCATTTTTATTTGGTCAATACTGAAATTCCAGCCATACCTGAACTTGATTGTTATCAATGTAGTGAAAAGCGAATACGGCTCATTGCAGCCATAATGTCATAAATATATGTGGATCAGCGATATGATGCTTTAATGTCTATATCTCTGTAGTTGGGTGTGTTTGTTTCTTCTGTTGATACATCAATAAGTACTCGTACAATGGCTATATATCAAGTTTATGGAATCGAATATGGAATTTGTCATACCGCAGTACATTTTTATTATTATTTTCAAATGTTTTAATTAATTTCTCTATGGGAAATAAATAAATGGGAAATTTAAGTTTTCAATAAATGGCGCAAAAATAAGGAAATTAAATTATTAAACGAATTAAACGAGTTGCTGTAAAATTGTGCCATATTGAACTTTATTTACATCACAATTAACTGACCGAGTCCAGTAGTTCCAATTAGCATGTATTTCCGAGGAGCGTTTATTCATCACTGTCAGTATTTCCATTACTTATTGAAAGCCGCCAGGAGTTTTTTAATTTGTTTGCTTGAAAATTAAATGGAAATATAGAGTTGTCGAAAAAGTATTTTCTTAGTTCTAATCAAACTTTTTTTTTTATTTTTTTTATTTTTTTTTCATAATTATAATGCACTTTAATGAACCAAACATGTACCATTCTGGTCAAGCACTTTTCGCCATTATTATTCCATCAGTGTAAAACTTTTTCATATATTATAGTCGTACTTTACTCACCTTTCATCTCCTGTTACCATTCGCTTCAATAATGGTTCGATTTTATTTCAGAAAAGAATCGGAGATGTTAATTCGCTTCAGAAATGGTTCGATTTCATTTCGTTTCAGCAAAAAATCGCAGATGTTAATTTGGTCCATTAAATTTTTCACGGACAATTCATATGGTATCCAAACATCGAGCTCCTTTTTATAGCCAGCATCTTTTAAATCGCTCAAAAGCGTTTGATGATGAATCTTAAATTCCTTAGCGATGTCATGGCTGCTTATGTGACGGTTCTGGTCAATCTTTACCATAATTTCATAGTCTTTTCCCTTTTTTATACAAAAATTTCAAAGTACAGCGTATTTCTTCATTATTTTCACTTATTTTTGAACAGCTGTAACTTTTTTCCAACTTCTTCCCCGAATTGAATTTTTCTTTTGGTTAAGGGAAGCTTAAAATCTCACCTTTCCACCACTGTATGGTATAATACAACGTGATTGGTAGCACTGGAAATATACGACTGAAAGTACATCACTTAACAAAATAGGAAAAGACTTTTTCAACTACCCAATATAATTGTAAAGCTTGCCAGATGTAAATAAATAAATTAACGAAAAATTAGAAAAATAGAATCAATTTTTTAACCAAAAATTTTGCTGATCAATTCATATATATTTTTTGCTTTACAAATTGCTAAATTTAGACTTCTATGCAATTTTATAATTGAAAAGAAGTGCAGTGAAACCACTGAACCTCTGACACACACAAACACACTCTTTCAAAGCATTTTTCCAAAAGGAGTGTTTGTGAGGTTAAACTTTTTCTTACTCTATTTCATATAAAATAAGCAAAAAAAAAAAAATAATATTTATCTAAGAAATATTACAAAGTAGATTTTCTCTTCTATAGTAATTTCATTTCTTTATTCAACTATTATTTGACCCAGTTTCATAAAAGAAAATACTTTTCAATACCAATTTTGTTCAACTTGCAACATTTTTGTGACCACAAAATTCATATTTTTTTTTTTTTGCAAAAACAAGTGTATTTTTAATTTTTTCTTTTTCACTTATTTTTAAGGAACTTGATGGTCTCCTTTTGGCCATAATGTTTTTATTAAAGAAAAAAAAAAAAAACTATCAGAGTATACACTTAATTTTCTGAAAAGGTCATAAGGTTCTACGTCTGGAGCATAAGAAAAGAGAGAGAATAAATATTTATAATCGTGAAGAAACGAAATTAAAATTATATTCATGCTATTAATAATAACAAAGAAAACAAAGTGTAGGAGTTCAATTCCGAGTAAATAAAGAAAGTGGATAAAAGCAATTAATTAAAAAGTGTAACAGAACTGATAGTGGTAAAAATGGTTTATACTTTTTCGGTCCAAGAGTCGTTTCACATGTATCAATTGTAATCTTTCGAATTAAAATTAAAAGTCAAGTATTGTAGTTAAATATAAAAATAAAAACATTCTGCTTAAATCTCTAGTATATTGACTTTGCAGTGTATTGACTGTGCAAAGGCAGCATAATCACGAATTGAAGACTGGTATGAAAGTTTTGGGCGAGATATTAACTGATTTTAATAAGATTCTAATAGAAACTTATTTTGAATTGTAGGCGGAAAGTTAGTTCCACAGGTAGCCATTTTCGATGTTATACATTGCATAGGAAAATAATAGAAATCGTTCGCAGTTATCGATCAGTTTTAAATTTAGTTGTCACTTTAATCATGAATTGAAGGTTTAGGTGAGATATTAATTGCTTTTAATAAGATTCTAATAGGCGGAAAGTTAGTTCCACAGGTAGCCACTTTCGATCGCATGCATTGCATAGGAAAATAATAGAAATCGATCGCAGTTATCGATCAGTTTTAAATTTAGTTCTCACTTTAATCATGAATTGAAGGCTGGTTTGAAGGTTTGGGTGAGATATTAATTGCTATTAATAAGATTCTAATAGGCGGAAAGTTAGTTCCACAGGTAGCCACTTTCGATCGCATGCATTGCATAGGAAAATAATAGAAATCGATCGCAGTTATCGATCAGTTTTAAAATTAGTTCTCATTTTAACCATGAATTTAAGGCTGCTTTGAAGTTTTGGGCGAGATATTAATTGCTTTTAATAAGATTCTAATAGGCGGAAAGTTAGTTCCACAGGTAGCCACTTTCGATCGCATGCATTGCATAGGAAAATAATAGAAATCGATCGCAGTTATCGATCAGTTTTAAAATTAGTTCTCATTTTAATCATGAATTGAAGGCTGCTTTGAAGGTTTGGGCGAGATATTAATTGCTTTTAGTAAGAATCTAATAGGCCGAAAGTTAGTTCCACAGGTAGCCATTTTTGATGTCATCCATTGCATAGGAAAATAATAGAAATCGATCGCAGTTATCGTTCAGTTTTAAATTTAGTTGCCACTTTATAAGATGTGCATTACACTGTCACTTCCTCAAACTACAAAACCAATTGAAAACAAAAAAAAAAAAAAAAAAAAATCGCAAAAAACCATCCAGCCAACGAATTAAGTAAAAATCGTGTTTATAATGAATTTATAAAAATCACATCATAATATGAATGTATTTGCTTTTGAAAAATGGCTTCAAATTCAATTGACAAACTTATAAAAGTGAACGTGTGCTTACGAAGAGGCTACAATAATTGATTAGAAGATGAAATATTATATAAAAACCGTGTGCTCTGGTCTCGAATATTTCTTGCAACAGATTGTAGAGAGAAACTACAAAATATTTTTTTAATTGTATGACTTTTTTTTTGGTTAATGTTTGTAGAAATACAATAGTCGTAGTTAACAGCTTCTTTCGTAAGCACTACTGAAATAAATTTTTTTTTTTTTTTTTTTACGATAACTCGATTACGAGCGCAATAACTTTGTAATTTTTTCATTAGCACAACTCTTGCAAAATATTGCATATTTTTAATTTAAATACTAAGCAATTCATCACATCACCAGTTAACATGCAAACATTTAAGCAATACAACAAAAAAAAAAAAAAAAAAAAAAAAAAAAAAAAAAATAAAAAAAAAAATAAAACAGCCATCAATTGCAACAAAGAAATAAAAAACATCCATAAACTATTTTTGGTTCATGTCGAAAGGAAAAAGAAACATCTCGGCAGTCATTTAAAGAAAACAGCATCAAATATTTTTGTTCAATGCAAATGCAATAAAAATTGAGAGCAGCGATATAGCTGATGATGTCGATTCTGTCGGCATCCGCACCAGATGCGAAATCCGCTTAAACTCTTTATACTTGAGGCGCAGCACCACAATAATGACACAAAGAAATTTATATGCGGACTGGTAGGTTGTTCTTGTTTTTTTTTTTTTTTTTTTTTTTTTTTTTTTTTTTAATTCATTCACTTGAATAACTGGAAGCCTAAGCTTCGGCTTCACATTGCATTTGGTTGGCTGTACTCGCCTCTAGTCGTCATATTGTATGACAATAAAATATAAATATATCTCAATTAATGTTACTGTGATTAGCATAACAAAGGAAAGATTCATTATTATTATTATTATTATTATTATTATTATTATTATTATTATTATTATTATTATTATTATATTATTTAATTATCTTATTGCGGTTGGAATAAAGATGTGTACGAAATAAATAATTTCGTTAGAATAGACAATTTTAGCAATTAATTCGATGAATAAAGATCGGATTTGAACTACCCTATATATATATTCTTTGAATTGTAGTTTAAAATTTGGAGAATAACTTTAATTTACTTACTTTATCTAAGTCATTATTATACATGATCGGATTTATAATGCAAAGTAAATAATGTTATCACAGTCTAAAAAGAGGTACACGTGACAAGCAATATCTTATGAGTAAAGGAAACTGTGTACAAAAAATCCTACATAAAATTAAGTAAAATATGATTTTTTTTTTACTTAAAAGTGTAAAATTTTAATTTGAATCTTTATATAGCGCTTTGAAGATTTTATCTTATATGTTTTTTGCTTTCTGATGCTAAAGCTAATTATGCGAAAAAATTTATAAGCTTTTATGGGCTTAATTTATAACAACTAAACATTCGTGAATTGTAAATGCAAAATGGATAACCGATTTTTATGGAAAGATGATCAAAAGTTAAAAAGTAAATATTAATTATCTGAATGTTTAAAATAATTAGGACCGATTGGAGGTTCTCCAACGAATGAATGAATAATCCGTAGGCGAATGAATGAATAATGCGCAGCATACTCAGCCGGAGTTCGCAGGTTCGATTCTGGGCTAGAGCTTGGATGTTTTACTGCGGTCAAGCTGAAAGCTTTGCATTGCAAGTTAGATTAGTCAAAAAAAAAAAAAAAAAAAAAAAAATTAACAAAATTATATATCAAAATTATTTTCTTAAATGTTTTTAGCGGTTTAAAACTATTTAATCAGTTTTTAGTTTTACACGGTTAGTGAACTGAAATCCAAAATCAGCTGATTATACAGTCAGTCGAAATTGTTAACAAACTAGAGTAAAGAAAATATTTCTGCAAACCGAAAAAGAAATCATTTAGTTCGAATTGCGTAAAGAAAGTGGTCTGTCTCCTTTCTTTCAAATAGAATTCCAAGAATTACGAAAGAATCCAATTTCGCTTTAAAATAGTTGCAATTCGTGTACAGTTTTTAATATTATTCATACTTGACGGCTTTACTAATTAAGAAACTATTAATTTGAAATAAGCCTGATATTATTGGCAAGACCTATTTGAGACCTCTTTAAAGACATACATAAGTGATAATAATTGCTGTATGAGTCTTCTGGTAGCCACATATACAATATTCGTTAAAATTGTCGTCATTAAGAATGCATTTACTTATTATTTTTTTTTTTTTAGCTCTTTACTTCTTTAATAATAATTTCTTTAATTTTTTTTTTACTTAAATTTCCAGTCAGTTGGTTATTAAAAATCCACAAAACCCAGGAAGTATTTAAGAAAATACTAACAGAGAATCTTAATATTACTTCAGCCATGCAACTCCAAATGAAAAAAAAGTACACTGACTGATAAAAAACATGCAACAGTTTTTCCAGTGATTTTCTACAGGTTTTACTGAATTTATTAATTTCGAGCAAACGCGCATCATCATTAAATTCATTAGATTGAATGGCAATGAAAATAGTTGAAGTAACTAAATCTAATAGTAGCAGGAGAGGAACTATTTTAGCGAGAGAAACAATTTAGTGAACAATTTTTATTCACTGAAATATTGCAATGTATGAAGAACTGTCGCTGATATGATTCAAAGAAAGAAAATTTTATTTAATTTAAATCCTGCTTTTATTTAAAAATATTTTTATTCATTTTGTTTTGTTTTGTTTTTTTTTTTTTAAATTTTTAAATTTTTTTGTTTTTATGCCAAACTGTGTTAACATTTTCCAAACATTTGTATGCTCTCAATACATTTACAGTTGTTGCACATTTATTTTATCTGGCTTTAGCAAGACGTCACACACACACACACACACACGCGCGCGCCTCTGCGTGGTAGCTTAGATACAAGTAATTCGTTTGTGTCCTCCTCTTGCGGTCCTCTTCTGCTTGAATGAAAATAGTGAAAATTGTTTTTATTCATTTTAAAAGGAAAAACTAAATTCCAATTTTATGTGGGTGTGGGTGTCTGTGTTGTTTTCCATCTTTACCGTTTAATGCGGTCTGTGTTCATGGAAAAATTTCACCTGGAAGCTCTTCTCTGACTAGTGGTATGATGGCATACGAGATATATGACTATCTGACGTACTCATAAAATTCTCAAACTACATCTGCTAATTTGCATGAGGTTTTATCGTTTAACCAAATTCAGATGAAATTTATGATCACTTATTTTCTCTTTTTTTTTTTTTTCTTCTTCTTCTTGATCTTTAAATAAAAATGTAAAACGAGCAACTAAAATTTGTTTAATGGCCATCACACGATGAAGTAAAAATGTCTTTTTCTAGAGACTTCAATACATTTTTTGTAGCATTTGAATTATTTATAATAAAAAGCGCCATAATTGTGTAAGGCGGATATTTCTAAAGGGGTCCAAGTCCTCTTAAGAAAACTAAATAGGCATCCACATCACTTTTATTAATCAGAAAGTGGGGCGTGATTTCAATTAAACTAATAAAATATATATAGTTATATATACAGGGTTAGGTGAAAAAACTGCAACAAAGTAAAACAACATAATTTTTTCATTTGTTTTTTTGAATTTTATTGAATGAAAGAAAGAAATGTCGGAAATAGCATAAAATTTTAGAATAAGTTTAGATTTGTTCGAGTTGGTCACCTTTGGCACGAATTATGGCCTTCAAACGGCCAATGAAACTGTCACACGCTGCCCGAATGTTGCTCTGCGGTATTTTGGCCCATTCCCGGCAAAGCGCTTGCTTGAGGTGATCGACACTTTGGTATTTTTTAGTGCCAACTTTGCTTTCCAAAATACTCCAAAAACAATAGTCCAACGGATTGGTGTCCGGAGATTTTGGTAGCCATTGTGCGCTGGAAATGAAGCGAGGAACCTCATTTTATAACCATTCTTGGGTGGCGCGTGCTGAGTGCGATGGTGCTGAGTCCTGTTGGAATGTCCAAGATCTGCGGCCAAAATGTTTGCATGCCCAAGGCTTCAATACACCCTCCAGAATATTTTCGCAATAATATTGGGCATTTATTCTGACGCCACGATCGATTAATATGAGCGGAGAGCGACCTTCGGCTGTTATGGCGGCCCACACCATCACCATGGCCGGCGCTTGAGTTCTGGTGCCCAACCGAAGGTGCACATTTTCAGCTGACCTCTTTGGCAAGTAAACACAATCATTTTGTTTGTTTACAAACTGCTGGACAACGAATGTTTTCTCATCGGAAAAAACCAAATTCGGCAGTTCAGCACTTGCGGCCAAGCGAAGCAACCCTTTGGCTCTTTTGAGTCTATTTTCTTTCTGTTGCGGTATAAGTTCTTGCATTTTTTGGAATTTCAATGGCTTTACCGCGAGCTCATTTTTCAATATTTGCCGAATGGAATATTGCGATATGTTCAGCTCACGAGCCATTTTTCGGCCACTGCGACGCGGATTTCGATCAAGTCGCTTCTGTACTTTTCGAACCATTTCTGCTGAAGTTGCTGTTTTCTTCCGTCCACTTCCTTGACGTCGGGCTACGCTAGCAGTATCACGGTAACGAGCGATGGTACGAGACACAAAAGATTTATTCGCATTTAAATGCTGGAGTGGTCTAACGATAGCCACTTGTGGTTTTCCAGCCAAATATAAAGAAATCACACTATCACGCTTGAATTCCATCAGGAATAACTTTTTTTCTGGAAAATTCTCATCAAAATGCTTTTGTACGCTTGTAAGCAATATAATGAGCTGTCACTGGAATAATTTTCACAGCTGTCGGACGAGTTGTTTAGAAATGACAGCAGTCTGAAGTTGGTTGCAGTTTTTTTATCTCACGCTGTATATATAGCTATATGTATACACGAAGTATTGCTATATATGGAAATAATTCGAAAAGCAAAGAAAAAAAATTGTATTTATATTGATTTATAAATCGTATCTTGGCAGAAGAAATTATGTCACCTCAATCCTAAAGGAAATCAATTTGGCCATTATTTTGCAAGTCCTTTTGCAAAATAATGGCCAAAGTTGTTCTTTGAAGCCAAAGCTTTGGCATACGACGGCGAATTGAGGTTAATGGTTTGTTTTGAACACTTTCTTGATTAGTAATAATATTTTCAGACGATTTTGCTATACATTATGGTCCGTGCTTGCTCCTACTTCAGCCATTAGCAGTCAAACTCTTTAACTTTCAACTTAAAAAATTAAAATTATTTAGCTAATAAGTTTTCTCCTGTTAATTGAAGCCAGCCTTGATATAACCCGTTCATTCTGCTCACACTGAAAAAAATAACTTGCCCAAAGCTTGTAGACTGAACTAAGAATTTTTAGCCAAACTGACACAACGTGCTTTTTTCATTACTAGCCCAAATCTATTCTTCCATTTCTAGATGGAAATTATACTATATATGTAAATGAAGGAGGAGGATAAAGGAGGAGATAACACTCTAGACTAAAATAGATATTTTCAGATGTAAATTTATATTATTGAACCAAATTGAGAAAATATCTGAATTAGCATAATTAAGTTATAAAATAAATTGTGTTCTTAAAAAAAAAACATTTTATTTTATAGATTTTGTATTTAAGTATTTTATTCACAGATCCGTGTGAATGTAATTATCGAATAAGCAAATTATTTGGAATTATCAAGAAGCCAAACATATGCGATAACTTAAGCTTGGACCTAATTATTTTATTTTGGGGATTCACATTTTTGGATTCGCAACATTTCTTTGCCTTAATAAATATTTTGATGTAATTGTGCCACCGTGTTTTTTCGTATTGTTACTCCTAGTCCAGCAGCCTTCCACATACTTCCACACACTTCCACTATTTAGTTACGAAAATGCTGCGAATTAGAATTTTCCACTCGGAAAAAAAAAACTTTTTAGCTGTTTTAAAATTCTATTGTTTCTAATTAATAATAAATTATTTCTATTATTGTGAAATTATATTCTATAAAAATTTTGCAGCCTTACGAGTATGTCGGTACAGTGCAGTGAGTTAATTTTTCTCACCAGTTAAATAATGAATGCATTTCTAGCGTGGAATCACACGCTTTTAAACAAATCGTATTTAATTTACCTTATAATTTCTACATAAATGTATTTAATGTAAATTAAATAAGCACAATAAGTAAAATTTAATTCAAAATAATAATAAAAAAAAACTGACATAAAAACACTTTTTATAATTGACTGTAAATAGAATTATGTGCAAATATTTATTGGAAATATTAAAGTAGTTAAATAAAAAATATTTCCATAATTAAATATATTTTAAAACCAAATAAAAAGTAAAAAATTTTTTTTAATTAAATAATAATTGAATTGCAAATAGAATTAATTTATGAAAAATTTATTTTATGCAAAACAATACCGCAGTTTTCAATTAGTTTTACTTGATTTGCAATCCAACTGCTTTCCCTTCGAAAAGTAATCGGTTGAAAATATTAAATATCAAATTTTGAAATTATCTTTCGTGTAATCAATTAGTAATTAATTACCGATAATTATTATACATAAAAAATTAATTTCTCATGTATAAATTGTTTCAAACTATAATAAGCGATTTTTACTTGCCCGAAATTAAATTAGTTTTTACAACTTGCACTCTGATAGTCCTACACAAATCGGTTTTTTTTTTATTTCTTAGTATTTTTATACATTAAAGGATTCTTAGCAAATCCATCCATGATAATAATGAATCAGTTTAGTTAAATTAGTAATTGGTTAGCATTCTTCGAAAAATGGCGATTAAAAATCATTGAGAGAATGATAATTTTAATGGAACAAAATTCTGCAAGGGAAGACATGCAAGGATGAAAGTTTGGGTATATCCTTTTCGTAAGCAGTCTTTATAAAATAAAATTAAAATATTTGTAAAGTAAATTTTTCATTGGATTCTGAAAATATATATTTGTTGAAGTTGAAAAAATTTAATTGATTTCCACTTTTTTCATGGAGTTTATAAATCCATATAGGCTAACAGGCAGTCCGCCAGGCAAACCAGATATCAGCTCTCCTGCTTGAATTTCGTATAAGAGGTTCTCGTATTCTTGGCTGACACTAACTTTTCCTCGTTCTATAATATATTGTCCATACTATATATTGTTAGTTAGGGACTGCCGTAAGGTTTCCGTATAAATGCAATAATAAACGCTAAATAAATTATGAATTAATGCAACAAAAGATCAAGAAAACCTGACATTTTCATCATTATTTTCATGATTATCATCCATGATTTTCATTAATTTTTTCTATTTATATGGTAATAGAGAAAATATATATTATATGTATAATCTACACATGTAAATATAATCCGTAAAGGATTTCCTCCTTCTATACTATATTGTCCAGTTAATTAAGGACTGCAATAATAAACGCTAAATAAATTATAACCAAAAAGTACAACAAAAGTTCAAGAAAAACTGCCATTTACAGTCATTTGCAAAAATTATATCATCGATGATTTTCATTAATTTTTTCTATTTATATGGTAATAGAGAAAAAATATATATATACTAGTTAGTTAAGGACTGCAATAATAGAAGCTAAATAAATTATGAATTAATGCAACAAAAGATTGATTTTCATTGATTTGTCTATTCATATATGGTAATAGAGAAAAAATATATAGTGTAATAGTAATGTATGATCTATATATGTAAATATAATCTGTAAAGGATACGAAGGATATTTTGTTAATGCACATGTACGAATCTTCTGGATTATCTATCATCACTGCGGTGTTTATTAAAATGTCGTTGATCGGAGAACAATATTTTTTTTTGCCTCAGCCCATTCACAAAAAATATATATTTGTTGAAGTTGCCTATAAATAATTTTTAATCACTCTCGCATCTTCTCTTTCCTCGGTTTATGAATACCTTCTAGAATACGATTTAGAAAATTTTTGCTTATTATTGGGATGCGGCTACCAAGCAGTAACTAAATTTGTTGTCATTTAACCTACTTGTTGTTGTCACTAACCTATTTGTTGTCATTTAAATTTTAAGTCTCTTAAGGCATTTCCTAAGCCAAAAATTGGACAAATAATGACATCACAAACTAAACATATTTCGAAGAAATAGTCCCACAAATACATCGAATTACATTCATTTATTCATTTTACAATCCCATCGATGATTTTTTATATAATAAATTCTATTTAAATTTTTCCTCATATAATTAAACTACATTTGTATATATTGATTATTATAAAAATTATTTAAAATTTTTAAAAAAAATAATATGAAATGTTTTTTGGATTATTTATTTAATTTTTTTTGACATATTAAATTTTTAAATCCTTTAATTGTAATCATATAACCGGAATTGACGTTTCATATTAAATAGAAAATATCTCTAAATATACTACGAATCTATATAATTACGTATATACGTGTAAATGTAGAATCTAAAGAAGTGTTTAATCTTTCATACATTTCAGAAAGGCAAACTCTTCTTATGCAACCCACACACGATACAACTGTTGGCACAACTTGGGCAGGTTGTAATCAAGATTGTACCGTGTGTGGGCCTGTTGTGTGAAGTTGTGTCTCGGCTGTATGAAAAATCAAAATTTTTTGATTTTTTGGCAAGTTGTGCCAACGCGTTGCAAGAACATGATGAAACAAATGATGACAACGCACTTGTTTGCAATTTTAAATTGACAGCTTGAATATTTGGTAGAACACCGCCTTGAGCAATGGTTATACCAGACAACAATTTGTTCAATTCTTCGTTATTGCGAATGGCCAATTGTAAATGACGTGGAATTATTCTCGTCTTTTTGTTATCACGTGCAGCGTTACCAGCCAATTCAAGAACTTCAGCCGCTAAATATTGCCTTTACGCAACAAACGATGAATACGGCCAACGGGAAATTGTAATCCAGCACGATTTGAACGGGACTTTGCTTTTCCTTTCACTTTGCCACCTTTACCACGACCAGACATTTTTCAATTTTTTGTTATTATTTCTTCTGTTTAATCTAAACCAACCACACTGAATCACTGTTCACATAAAACAGTGATTAAAATAAATAAATAAAACTGCAAAAATTACTATTGAAGTATTTTTAAAATTATAATATATAATTGGCTGTTACCGCTAAAGTTTTGATGATGCAGGGAAGTGTTTCTTTAAAATGCATTTACTATTTTTTTTTATTACACACTAAGCAAAAGAGTTAATATATAATGAGTTGGAAGTAAATTGCATTGTCAGTTAATTACTCGGAAACAATACCAAAATATCATTTGCGTGTACAAAATGTAAATGTAAAAAAAAGAATGCAAAATAATAAGCCCCGCTTACTTTCTGTATAGAAAAAGCAAAAAAATATTCGTGAGCACAAAAATACACTGTAATAAAAATAATTATAACAATATTTATTATTAGTTTTAATAAAAGCTTATAATTGCAATGATTAGCCTAATGTAGGAATAGCTAATCAATTCCAGCAAATTCAAATAGATGTGCACTCGTACATTTTGGCTATTAAGAAATAGCAAATATAGCAGATGTATAACAAAAAAAAAAAAAAATTTATAAAGATTTCATACATGGTTGGTAATGATGCGGTGTTTTTAAATTCACAGCGATGGTTGCACATGAAGAAAATATTTAAAAGTATGAACAAGCAGAGTCCAAAATAATAAATTGCATAAAACGCTTATGAAATTAATTATTGAGGAGAGAATTCTGGAAAATAGTTTACGAGGAAAATAGTTTACGTCATATATATACATATAAAAGTGACGTGTATGTTCGTGATCGATAAACTCAAAAACTAATTGAACCGATTTTAACTAAATTTAGATATACATGCTCTATGGGCCGTGAGGAGTGCTTCGGTGCAGTTTGAAGTTCGTCAGACAGATGGCGCAATATTTAGTTTTTGTGCGATAAGCCTATGCTGCGTTTCGCTGAAGGCGTTGCGTCCTTAATTAGCGTGTAGTGGCGTTAATTATAAACTCTGATTTTGATTTTCTATGAAAGGCAGTTGAAAATAAAAGAAAATTTTTGACGTCAGCAACGCGGACCGCCCCACATAGTAAAATATAAAGGTAGGCACATCTTTCACATGGAAATTTCCAGAACGGAAGCGAGCGAACTGATACAGCATCTTCTCTGTAAAATTCACAAATTTCATTGGTGGCTTGCGTGGCATTCTTCTTTTTTCTTAATACAAAATTTCAAATTCTGGCGAATTTCTTCATTATTTCCACTTATTTTTGAACAGCTGTAACTCTTTTTTCAACCTACCCGAATTGAGTTACTCTTTTGGTTAAAGGAAGCATAAAATCTCACCTTTCCAACACTATATGGTATGACACAATGTGATTGGTAGTGCTACAGATATTTTGACTGCCTTATATAATCATTTATTTATTAAAAAAAATATATATTTTATTTGATAATATTTAAATAATTAAAAGCTAATGGAATATGTTGAACTATATTTTTTTTACCAGTTTTCTGCCAATAAAGGACATAGGAGATAATATTTAGTAAGATTTTTTTGTTCTTTTATGGAAATCGTACTACCAATCGATGGAATCAAACAGCAGTTTAATAATAGTTGTTATTAAATCTTTTATGAGGAGCATATTTTATTTAATTTTATTGTAACATTCATTCATTTATTTCAAAAATTTCTTAATTTTTATTATTTGTCTTCACAGTGGTTACATTTATTGAAATAGAAGAATTAACAGAAACCTTAAGTTCTTATGATTATATTATAATTTATAAATTCCAGAACATCAATAAAAAATAAATAAATTTCCTTATTTTATAATTGGCACACGGTAGTTCCCTAAATAATGTTTCCATCATAGTCACAATAATAAATTTGTGACAGACGCTTTTTACAAGCCACGCTTTTTTTTGCTCTTCAAATTTGTAATAAAAAAAAATCTGAAAAATAAAATTAAACATTTTAAATGATCAAATTAGTCATAAAAGTGCATACTCTGTTACTTTGTATTTTATGTGCCAAGTTGAATACGTAAAATTATAACGACGATCATGCCACTCAAATATAAATAATTGCCACACATTCAGTTCAGCAAACAAAAGACTTAAGACACAAACTTGTCAAAGTCCACACACTAACAAAATTACCAAAAACACAATAACAAAAACACAATAACAGAAACGCAATAACAAAAACAAATGTAATGTAAACAAATAACTGTAGCAAAAATTAATTTAAGAACAACATTTTAAATGTAAATAGCAATAATTAATCTTTTGTTTTTTGGAAAACAGAATCTTCTTAAATTATTAACTCGTGTACTCGAGTGCTGTTAAGCTATACGCCATTTAATTATTCAAACTCGTAATTAGTCGAGTTTTTAATTTAATGCAAAACCTAAACTGTTAAATAATTTTTATTGTTTGTTCAAATAAAACTAAACACCAAAAGCGCATACCATCATATTAGAATCTTCGGGCTTAGATTTAGGTGAACCGAAAAAAAAAACTCCCACGTTTAGGGAAACACATTTTATTATGTTTTGTTTTGCCAACATGAAGGTAGAACAAGAAGCATCGGGCAATAATAATAAAAATAATTTCAGAAAACTAGCTTTATGCAGTTTAAGCATTTGTATCCCTACAGCAAGTATTTAATATGTTTACGATTTCGCCATTGCTTTAAATTTTGCATGCATTTATACTTCTTATACTTCTTACCATTAGAAAGTTCTATTCCATTAGATATGCAGTGATCTAAACTAAGTTTTTATATTGTCTAACTTAAACACATTTGAGGGCTAACATATAAATTCTTATTTAATCATCACCAAACAGTGTATGCGAAAAGAGCATTCCTTTGTCGTCCTTTGCTGATCAAAACATTTTCAAGTTAAACTTGAGCTACATTTACACAAATTGCATTATTTGTTTAACTTCATCATCGGGGTTTCTTTTTTTTTTTTTTTTTTTTTTTGAATTGCTATGTTTCGTAAACTTTTGTAAGCTTCCTCATCTTCCTTGTAGTCATTTTATGCTGCTGTTGCCGCATCTGCAAGTTGTGTGTTTTGCCATGTTTTTTTCTTTTTTTTTTTTTACCGCGTTTGGCTTTAAAGCACTTGTTGCCTTAATAGCTGTAATCGTAAGTAGATAAAATTAACAAATGCAAACAAAATATAAAAACAGGAAAAAATTTCAACACTTTAACATCCAGTCTAATGTTTAACATTTTATTATATTATTTTTTAAAGCAACGCTTAATATCATAAAATAGCATACTGGGGCATGTGTGTCTGGCAGTGATTTAAAAGTTGAACTAAAAAATCATTAAAACTACGAAGAATTTAAATGACTTGTACACGTTTCAGCAATTTAAAATGATCTTCATTTGTTGAACACATTATGTTTGCTGAGTTAATTTAAGACTATGGATCGGTTATTTACTTACACAATAGAAAATCATAATGAGAGCGTTTCATAGACATTTTTAAATTTTGCTCTCCCGAATGGTCAGACACAGTAAAGGAATGGTAAAGGAAGCTTTTGATATTAAGCACTTGCCAATCGGTCTGAAAAAAGTATGGAACTTTTTCTTCTAGAAAAAAAAAATAAAAAAAATTTTGCTACTCAAGTGGAGATATCAGTAATCCCAAATTGGAAAGGAGTGCAGGATATTGCAGCTAATATATCTACTGAGCATTATTTAATATGATTCCAGTGGTTGTTTTTCCGGTGGAAGGATAGTTTTTGATGGGGGATGTTCGCGAATGCGCTGTGGTGGGATCAGGCTCGTATTGTTTTTGTTTTCTCCTTCCTTATACGTACATAGACACAAAAAAAAAGTTCTCTCTTTTATTTCTTTTTTTGTTGTTCACTGTTTACCGTATATTTTTCTTTATGGTTTTACACTTTATGATATTTCGTTACAAAGTTTATTTCTACTATCTTGAATATGGTTTTAGGAGAGGGGCTGGTTTTCACTTGCACTGATCACTAGCGATAGACGCTATCGGCCTTCGCAAGCACGCAAGAAAACTCGCACAACACGAAGCCGCGAAGACATATAGCGCCGTTGAACGGAGCAACCCTCCGTATTCCAGCAGGTGTGCTCTATTCGGTCCAAACAGTGCAACGCTGCGTATTCCAGCAAGGGTACTCGGTTCTGACATAAAAAGATTGAATTATTTAACCAAACTTTTTAGAACAATTTCTGTAACGAATATAAATTATTGTTGGATTATAAGCAAGTCAGTTTAAAATTGAGGTAATATCGAGGCAATTTCTTGATCTGCGTTCACTATTTTTACATCTTTCTAAATCATTTGGCTGCAGCAGTTGCAATGTTTTCCTTAAGATACTGATAATAAATTGCAACCGGCCTCATTACTCATTATTTTCACCAGTTTTAAACAATCTGCATTATATATATGTTTTTATATTTTTTGATATATTTTTATATTTTTTTTATTTTTATATTTTTTTTTTATTTTTTTATGTATATTTTTTTATTTTTTATAGATATACATATATATATTTTATTTTTTTTAAATTTTTTTAAATTTTTTTTTTTTTTTATTTTTTTTATATATAATTTTTTATTTTTATACCTTTTTTTATTTTTATATATATATGTATATATATTTTTTTTTTTTAATATATATTTTTTTATTTTATATATATATATATATATATATATATTTTATTTTTTAAAATTTTTTTTTTAATTTTTTTAAAATTTTTTTATTTTTTATTTTTTTTATATATTTTTTTTTTATTTTTATATTTTTTTTATTTTTATATTTTTTTTATTTATTTTTTATTTTATTTTTTTACATTTTTTTTTGATTTTTTTTCTTACAAAGAATTTTTTTTTTGGAAAAATGTTTTAATGATTTTTGAATGGATTGGAAGATGTCTATGTCTGCTAAACGTAAGGGTATATTATTAAAAAAAAATTTTTAAAAAAAATTTATAAAAATTTAGCTTCGTTAACTTCGTTCTTCAACTGAAAATCCATAAATCATAATTTCGCAACTCGCATCGCGTTATAACTAAATAAATCATCAGACTCTGTATTTTAGCTTAATTATTTAAGTATTCTATAATAGTTTAATAGTTTTTATAAATAGTAGCTATGCTGCAAATATGTTTATCTAAACAGATTTTATCTGTTCAAATAATAAATACTTCAAATAATTGGCCAAATTCAATGCAAATTTAGTCATAAAAATCATTTTTAAGCATAAAAATTTACTTGTCAGAAAAGTAAATTTTAAGAACACAAAAAGTTAATTTATTGATTTTCAATTTTAATAATCTCTAATTAGTTAACACCAAAAATTGTTATTAATAGCGTTAAACACGTTTCATACTCGCCCAATCAATCTTCATTTATTTAGTATCATGTACGAGTATTTTATTACTTAAGAAATAATAACTACGGTTGCAGCTGCATCTGAAGTTTAGCTGAAATAAAATATATTGAGGGGAAATATCTGGTTAAAATTAGAACCATTTGCATTTGATTCTGGCCCCAATGACATACTCATAACCAATAGAAGAGGCGAACCAGCCTATTGAGGTAATAAAATATTTAATAGTGATAAATTGGTTTCCGTAGGCAGAGGACTGCATAGAAGAAAATGTATAAAATATTTAAAAAGTTAAAAGCTTTGTTAGTCCTGGTTTCTAAGTAGTTACTCCAGTGCCAAGTACATGCATTTATTTTGTAAAATTCAGCTGAGTTCGTTATTATTAAATAATTATAACTTTAGTACATAATTTATTGTTGTAATATTTAAATTATTGCATAGTCTTAATTTGTTTTACCATAAAGGACTTTGAAGGATATAAATTAAAGATTGAATATACTGTACATAAAAATTATTATTTGTTTTATTCAGCTCAATGTTGAAAGTCTCATTTATACTCATACTATATATTGAGTCAGACTTAGGAGAGAAGCATCGTAGTTGTCCTGTAGAGTGCCGAGTTCCAGCTGGAGTCTCCATATGAAAAATGTATTTAGTTATTTTATTTATGTACTTATCTTTTTACCAAACGAAAGTCCTTCGACTGTGTAATAAAATCGTGTTTCTAAAGTAATCCTTTTTTAATGGATTTTCTCCTTTGAAATCGCATACAAAGTAAATATATATAGTACATTAGCTGATGAAAGCCAACATTATAATAATGAGAGTGAATGACTTTCGAAAACAATACTATACGAGTACAATCCTATCATTATTTTAAAATTATTCCATTGACAGTTCTGCCAATAAAAAGTAATTAAAAAAATTGATTAAAACAATTACTAATTTTAATGGCTACCAATAGATAGAGATTTAGCTTTAGTTACGAGAATTACAGAATATGGCTGCTGGTCGCTAGTGGAACAGAAGAATAAATAATATATTAATTGAATGAATTTTACAAGATGGAAGTCTGACACTTGTGTATATCCGAAGAAGGGTAGAAATAATATTTGTATATTGTTGATGGGATGTTGATATCGTGTTCTAGTGATAAGAGACATTATTGCAAATTTGAATCGTTATTGATATTAATTGGATTGGAATAAAAATTAATTGAAATATTCAAATGATTCTTTTTTAAAGATTCTATATTTTAGGAGTACTTTTGAAGTAATTTATTTTAATTTTATTATTATATTATATTTATTATTTATATTATTTGTTATATTTATTATATTTATTATTTATATTACTTATATTACTTATATTATTTATTATATTTATTACAATTCTTGTTTATATTATTTATTATATTTATTATTTATATTACTTATATTATTTATTATATCTATTGTTTATATTATTTATTATTTTTATTATTTATATTATTTATATTACTTATATTATTTATTATATTTCTTGTTTATATTATTTATTATATTTATTTTTATTTTTATTTATTTATTTAGAAAGAAATTAGTAACATTTTACTAAAAAAGGGCATCAACAATAATGTGTTGGTAATTCCAAATCCAAAATCTTTAAAATATTACAGGTTGTGCGTTTTTTAGACGGCAGATAAATTAGACGTACAAATAATTACTTTCAACTCAACTCAAATATGGCATTTGCATATATAAAATAAAGAAAGAAAATTGTTACTAAAATTTAATTAAATTAATGATAATTAATTAAACAAGTTACTGCAAGAAATTAAAAATAAATCGCCCTACAATCCATTTAATTTTCTTTTCTCTGCTGCATACTTGTTTGCTTAATTGTCATGTATTCTAATTTAAATTATTCTTCCAATTGCCACTTATTTCAAAGCAAAAACTAAAAAAAATAAAAAATAAAAATTCAAGACTTTAAATAAGGAGTGATTTACCCAAGATACCACATTTTAAAAGCCATAATGATGCCCATACAGTTCTTTATTGTTACGGATTTATATACATTTTTTTTTGGTTTTTCTTAATTTCATTGTTAAAATAAAGTGGACAAAAAATCGTGATTTGCAAAAAAAAATATTACAAAAAATACAAGAAAAAAAAATGTTGCGGTTTGTTTTTTTTTACATGTCGAAGGTTGAACGTGTGTTGCGGCACATTTGCAACAAATTTTCGTCAAAAAAAATCAATACTTTCAAGAGTGGCAATTGCGAGTAGGAACTGATTTGGGAAGTGCCCTACTTGTAGATATTACCTGTCGGTTTGAAGGCTTTTATTTTTTTTTAATATTTTTTTTTAAAGAAAAAGCTTAATTTTTAATTCGGGTTGTATTTAATTGATTTACACTTTTTTCATGGAGTTTATACATCCATATAGGCTAATAGGCAGTCCGCCAGGCGAACCAGATATCAGCTCTCCTGCTAGAATTTCGTATGAGTGGTTCACGTATTCTTGGCTGACACTGACTTTGGCTCGTTCCATACTATATTGTCCATACTATATATTGTTAGTTACGGACTGCCGTAAGGTTTCCGTGTAAATCCAATAATAAACGCTAAATAAATTATAACCAAAAAGTTCAAGAAAAACTGCCATTTACAGTCATTTGCAAAAATTATATCATCGATGATTTTCATTAATTTTTTCTATTTATATAGTAATAGAGAAAAAATATATATATACTATATGGTCCAGTTAGTTAAGGACTGCAATAATAGAAGCTAAATAAATTATGAATTAATGCAACAAAAGATTGGTTTTCATTGATTTGTATATTCATATATGGTAATAGAGAAAAAATATATAGTGTTATATGTAATGTATGATCTATATATGTAAATATAATCTGTAAAGGATACGAAGGATATTTTGCTAATACAGTCAGCAAAATTAACTGTAACCTTCAGACCATTATCGGTTTGGAGGACACATGTAGGAATCTTGTGAATTATCTACCCTCACTGGGGGTTTATTAAAATGGGGTTGATCGGAGAACAATATTTTTTTCCCCTCAGCGTAAGACTAAGCATTTCTCTGGCTTACTGTTCATTCATCATGCCTTGCGAATCCAAACTAAACTAAAAACCAGTACATTGGCTGTCTCGTGACAATCCTGCAACATAATTTATCAGTTTTTCTCAATGGTGTAAACTTTTCCGTTTGGCAAATGTTGGAACATTGACACAAAGCTTAGTAGTCACTCTTAAGGTACTTACTTACATGCAGTTTATTTTTGTATAGTTTTTCGTATGTCTGTCTGTATGGGCACATAAACACTCGCACATGAAAATATATTTGTATATCAGCATTTATTAAATTTGGTGCATTATGGCAACCAAAATATGATTTTGACAAGATGTTAGGAAACATGTATCGTAACAACTACTAGACAATCAAATATTCGTACATTCAAATAAAAAATCGTTATTCTTTTTTTTTTTTGGAAATTTTTAAGATGGTTGTTAACTCCCATAACGTGACAGCTGCGGGCTTAATGTGAAAATGAAAATGCCGCACAAGCGACAGAAAAGGCTTGTAAATATAACGAGGGGCTCAGAAAATACTTGCCTTATACAACACATATTAAACATATATGAAATTATTTTTGTAAATTATGTTATATGAAGTCAAGTGTATTAAAATAGTCGCTAAAAACTTTTATATAAAATGATGCCAAAAATCGCATTATCCTTCAAATGCTGTCAATCGCAAAACTTTATTTTGTATACTAGCGATGGATTATAAAGAAATATCTCAAGTATTGCACGATTGAACATCTACATGTTTATCAAACTAGATATGAAAGTGATACAGTGTGGTCTATGACTTGCTTTTATAAATATTTCTGAAAGAAAGAAAACTTTTCCGGAATTACATCGACGTAACCAAAATCTAGTTGAAAATTATCGCAAATTCTCATTACAAAATGATTTTTAAAAACTCAAATTTCTGCTGCTGATACAAAATTTAAATAGAGAAAATAATGGACTTATAAGCTTTGGCAAGTGCTTTGCTCAGGTCAGGTTTTTGGCAGATTTCCTATTGCAGCATCTTTTTCTCCAAAATATCATGCCTAACATGAAGCATCTCCCTTGTTATACTGTTGGACGAATTTGCACTGATCAGCTAAAGGATGTATATTGGAAAACAAATTTTATTAGTAAATCAAAAGCTTTTAAAAAATGCATGACGGAAGTATTGCTGATTGTAAGTGTAATAGATAGAAGATTTGTGATATAAAAGCGTCTTGTGTTTTATAAAGTATTTCATTTGGAAGCGAAATAGGCAGCCTAAGACATAAATATATAATTCTTTTTACGTAATGGGGGAAAAAATATAATATAATATAATATAATATAATATAATATAATATAATATAATATAATATAATATAATATAATATAATATAATATAATATAATATAATATAATATAATATAATATAATATAATATAATATAATATAATATAATATAATATAATATAATATAATATAATATAATATAATATAATATAATATAATATAATATAATATAATATAATATAATATAATATAATATAATATAATATAATATAATATAATATAATATAATATAATATAATATAATATAATATAATATAATATAATATAATATAATATAATATAATATAATATAATATAATATAATATAATATAATATAATATAATATAATATAATATAATATAATATAATATAATATAATATAATATAATATAATATAATATAATATAATATAATATAATATAATATAATATAATATAATATAATATAATATAATATAATATAATATAATATAATATAATATAATATAATATAATATAATATACTATAATATAATAAAATATAATATAATATAATATAATATAATATTATATAATATAATATAGTATAATATAATATAATATAATATAATATAATATAATATAATATAATATAATATAATATAATATAATGTAATATAATATAATATAATATAATATAATATAATATACTATAATATAATAAAATATAATAATAATTTAATAAAATTTTAAACTAAAATCTTTTAATACGAAGAAAAATTTTTGTGTCATATCAAAATTGAAAATTCTTAGTGCTAAAACATGGCTTGGCTTCGTATGGCAGACATCTACTTTTTTAATCTGCAATATCATATGGGCCACATTTTTATTATAGAGTGCTTTCATATATATTTTTCAAATTAAAGTCTCAAAAACTAGTAAAAATTAATATCGATAAGGAAGTTGCATATCCACTTAAATTATGAAAAGTTTTTTTTTCCAAAACTTATAAATTTAAATTTCTTGTATTCAACAAAGAATTAATGGAAATGGTTTCAAATATTTTAAATATTATTTGAAATCTATTTTAAAAATATATAAAGTTTTTACCATATGAAAAAAATTCAACTTCGACCCTCGTTAATTAAAGCAAATATATGAAATACTATAAACACTATTCGCAAATAGCCTTTACATGCATTTTGGTCGGAATTTAAAATCCTACAAAAAGAATTGCCTTTAATTTGTAGCGGAAATTTTGCTTAAATTTTATTTAAAGTAGTTGAAATTTGTTCAATCATAATAAAAAAGAATCTGACATTTAACGAAAAGACGAAAAAAAACTCCTACTAATTTGCATAAAAAGCTATTCGTTTTCGTACTTGTACGTGCATACATTTAAACTGGTTTAATATTATATGGAGAGAATCGGAGCAGCGTTGAGTAAAATATTATTGAGAAAAGAAGTATATGGATCGAAGCGGAATATAAGTTACTTATAAGCAGAACTGGCGATAAAAATCAATGATTAAATGCAATTCGTAATACTTGTCGTACAAACGCATTTACACAAATGACAATATTAAAACTAATAGACTCATTCAGTCACACTGCACGCAAAATGCTATACGAGCAAATCGTTAATCATGCCACAAATCTTATCTAAATCTAGTGTATATTCTCATACAATAACACTAATGAATTTTACTAATTATTGCGAAATTTCTTCATTGAAAGCCTGTTAAAGCTAAACTGATAAGACGAAAGACTTTTGGGCATGCAACGTTCTGGCAGACACACACAAACTCTCACTCATAGATGTGAGCAATCGTGTAGTTCTCAAATGCAAATAGTTTAAGTCAATAAATATAATAATTTTTCTTCAGCACGTAATTGACTTTATGCGTTTCATGAGAAATTTAACAACAATACGTTTTTCATTTGTTGATTCAATTTTCCAATACTTATGTCAGATCTCAGATGTCAGTATCTGGAAAATTTTCCTTCTTCACTAGTTAATGAGCCCGTTAGCTATAATGGGTTAAGCTCTTGGGCTACTTCCGCCAGTCTTAAAACAAAAACAAATCGGTTGCACTTTAACATTTCGCATATCGAATGCTTTAGTACCGATAAATAGTATTAAAAGTCATTGTCAGTACTCATTTAACATGTACCAGCAAACAATATTACGTGCAACTGAGCACATGTACAATCATTTGCTCTTTTTCTGTAACGATATTTCAGCGATAAATTAAAAATAGTTAGTAAAATGTTTCCAAGTAGCGACTCAGCAGCGTGTACTTTTATCCCAGAGGCACTGCAAAATCTGCTCAGAATAAATAGATTACTTTTCGATTAATTGATTGTTTATTGGCTTGATTATTTATAAGCAATTTTGTTTCATTATTTTACACAGTACGTTATAAAAAACAAAAGGAGTACAAATTCAGCAAATTAAAATTTAATAATAAACAATTCTAAAAGAGAGAAATATTCGGCTTGATACGTCATAGGGAGTACGTAAGAGCTTAAACGTTGCATACGTAAATATACCCACAACCTAGAGAACTCATGACAGTGCAGTACAATAGAAATTATAAAGCATACACTTGATCCAATCATATCAGAAGTACATATAATTGATTTTGCAGATCAATTCAATCTTTAAGTCATCAACGTAACGTACTGTATGAGAACATGGTATTGGGCAAGGCCAACTGTTAATGAAATATTGAAAATATTATGGATTCAAGTAGGAACTATAGAAGGAACATAAGTGTTGCTAGAAACAGCATTTTTAAGCCTTACACGGTGATGTCGACCTTCCAAACATAATTTACATTCATTCTCTTATCTCAATTTTGAATTTTTTATTTTTAAGTAACGAACCGTACATCCACGGATGTAACGATGCCACCAAATATTAATTTGATTTCATTAATTATTTATTTGAAGAAAGCAATAATATTATACGTAAATAAAAGCTGGGGCCGCATTCCCAGATCCCAGAGAAAGAAAAAGTTTTGAAGCAAATCTTTATAAATTTATTAATTATTTATTGGTTCCCTTTGAAATTTTCATTGTATTATCACGTTTAATTTATTATGTCTTTTTAAATGTTACATTTGGCGGATCGGGTTGCTTGCCACAAGTTCCCTTTTTGTATATTCCCTATATATTAATTTATATATATGTGACTTAAAAATTGGCCTGCATCAATTTTAATCTGCATCGGAGTTAATTCCGATTAAATGCTTAATAGAAGAATTTATTCGGTTTATTTGGTTTTCCAGTGAATTTTTTCTTATATGTATGTATGATTTCGGTTTTTAGAGATACAAGTTAAGATCAGAAAATATCGAAATAGCTAGACTTGATATCTTGATATTTTGTAATTATGCAATTATTAGTGCAACAACAATTTATTATAACTCTGAATTAAATAGTAGCAAGAAATTGTAAAAGTTTTCACAATCACAAGATTTATTTAACGAAAGTCAAGCTTCGAAATCGCAAAGCAACTTAAAAGGTTTCAATCTCCTGCCGAAAGAACACATAAAAGTTTAGTAGTTTTTTTTGTAATTTTTTTTTTTTTTTTTTGTAATTAATTTAGCATGCAAAGCTTTCGCCTTGCTTGCAGGAAAACAGGTAGACTCCAAGCAAGAATAGAACACGCGATCTCCGGTTTAGTAAGCTGTGCACTGTACATCCGCCTGCGGAAGCACCTTTATCAAAATTTAGTCGTTTTTCAAAAGTTTAGTCGTTTTTTTAGTGTATATTTTTTTTTTTGTAATCAATTTAGCCTGCAAAGGTTTCTGCTAAACAGCCAGATTCTAGGCGGGAATAGAAACGGCGATTTCCGGTTTAGTAGGCTGTGCATTTTTCATCCGCCTGCGGAAGCACCTTTTTCAAAATTTAGTCGTTTTTCAAAAGTTTAGTCGTTTTTTTTAGTATATTTTTTTTTTTTTGGTAATCAATTTAGCGTGCAAAGCTTTCGGCTTGTTCGCAGGAAAACAGGCAGCTCTAGGCAGGAATTGAATCCGCGATATCCGGTTTAGTAAGCTGTGCACTGTACATCCGCCTGCGGAGGCACCTTTTTCAAAATTTAGTCGTTTTTCAAAAGTTTAGTCGTGTTTCAAAAGTTTAGTCGTTTTTTTAGTATATTTTTTTTTTTTTTTACAAAATTTAGTTCAAACTAATTTACTATATTGTTTTTAAAAACTTTAAATTTGTAATAAACAATAATATAAATAATAATTTTAAATAAAATCACATCGCATAAAGTACAATGCTTGCTAATTTTTAATAATTAATTTTTTTGTTGTCCTGTCAAAAATTCGAAAAGAAACATGTTTTTCTTGCCCACATATGAACACGAAACTAAATAATTTTAACTTGAAATGTTAATTTTTTAAATTCATTAAAAGGCAGAACAATTCACAAACTATTATTAATTTTTCCAGACGAAATCAATGATACTTCCCAAAAGACTTTGCAGTAACTGCATCGTATTATAAAATTCTCTGCTCATGAAATGTGATTATTTGGAACGAATTTACACAAAAGAGCCGCACTTTAAATTGAACGTGTCCCTTGAGGATACACGTTAACAAAAGCAAATGGTTAACAACAAACAAAAAAAAATTAATAAAATTATTATAAATTTTTTTTTTTTTGGTTTTTTGGTTTTTTTGTTGGTGCTTTTATTTACACAAACCGTAACGAATAAAAACGGCAGACTTATTTAATCGCTTCTAAAATATGAGATTAATGGAAAACAGTTTTATAATCAATAAAAATTTAATATTTTCAGGAGCGTGGAAAAGCTGTTTTATGCCGAAGCATACTTCTGCCCTCTTTAATAATAAAAGAAAAAATTCGAAATTTCAATAATTAAAAAAACACATGTGGTTTTTTTTAGTATTTATAAAAAAATTATTTTTTTTAAATAATCAAAGTTGGTTTAAGTGTATTCCAGTCCAAAGCAATTGATTGTGAGAATTGGGAAGAACTCTATTTCAGAAGAGTTCAAACAGCACCGATATCAGTAGAAGATCTAGAAGAACATGTGAAATGTAAATCGCCTTGCCTGTATGCATTTGCATTATTGGGTACGGGCACATCTTTATCAAACAAAAGTCAGCATCCTCGATGACAACTGTGATTAGTGTGCCTGAAAATTGCGGCTTATAATGGAAAATCGCTCAGTGTGTTGTTTAAATTATTAAATCGTTTGATTGACGATATAAAAACATTTTGTCCGGCTTAAGCAAATTAGGAGTTCGAGGTGTTCGGGGTCTTCATCGCTAGAATAATTATGTATGATTATAGTCTACCTCTCTAGTCGCACAATTTTCAGTTGGTATACATCAGTAGCTGGGAGTTGTACTCCCGTTTTCCAGCAGAGACAGTGGAACTATTTAAGAAACTAGATTATTCTTTCATGGTTCTTGCTCAATACGCTTCTGGCTCCAAAGAGTTTTGTTCAACACTTGGCCGTGCTCAATTAAAATACACTATTCGTTTGCATTGCAAAGCGATAAAAACGTTATGTTAAAAAAACAAAAACCACATATTCGTAAAAAGCCACATATTAAATTAAATCTCTAAGACTTTTAAGCAAACTTACACAACAGCTACGCACTGTTATTAAGCCACCGCAGCTTAATAACAAAAAAAAAAAAAAAAAAAAAAAAAAAAAAAAAAAAAAAAAAAAAAAATGTTTTAAAGAAAACTATTAAAGGAAAAAGTAGTTCAGTATGATTTTATAAGCGGCAATTATTAATTTTTAGCAGCAATTGCGATTTACAATCACGATTATATATGGAAGCATAAAAAAGCAAAAACAAATATCTAAATCGCTTATAAAAATTGTTCCTCCATAAGATAAAGCGTTTTCTGTGTTTTTGTGTTTTTGTGTTGTTGTTTTTAGCGTTTTCTGGTTTAATCCATTAGTAGGGGGTATATTGAATAAAAATATCTGATCTGAAGGCGCGTATTACAGTTGCAGTTGCTGTTGCAGAGAATGCCATGTCGTTGGTCCGTTGGCAGATATTGTATTTAAACTTTAAGGTTTTCCTACTACGCTGAAAAATCGTGCAAAGTTACTAAATCGTTATTATTATTAGATTATTGATTATTGCAAAGTGTGTAAAGCAAGCAAAATTATTAAAAAGTTTTCGAGCAGCTTTAAGCAAAAATATGATTATTCTTTACAATGACAACAATTCGCAGCAATTGATTTAATTGTGCAGCACAGCGGTTGACTCTTTACTGTTATCGGTCTTGCTTCAAAATATAGATTTTATATTGGTTTGAAGGCACAGAAACACTTCCAGTAGTTGGAGTAGACACCTAAAAGAGAAGGAGGCAAAGTAGAGTAGTGCCATCTCAGTATTGATAATTTTTACAAAATTTCTCTAGACAACATTGGCTTCTTATTTGGAAATGGTGTTTAAACTTTTTGCTTAAACTTTCAATTTCATGTGTCTTCAGTTGTTGTAATTTTTACAGTGAACCAATACGACGAGATTCTACTCCTCTTCAGGCAGCCACTCTGCAATGTGTTGTACGAACAATTGGTGACCACAGCCCCACCTAAGTCTTGGGTTGTCTCATCATTCATTTATTTACTTCGTCGATGACATGCACAGATGAAAAGCACAGACGAAAGTTAATGCACCCAATAAAATTCTTTACACTATTCTTTACGGCACTTCTCAAACCGTCATAAGTTATAAATCCTTAAAGTTTCACTTAAATTAAATAAATCTTACTCAGTTCTAATAAAAATTCTTTGTAGTAAATAAAAAAACCTATATTGTTCATATCTTTCAATTTAGTTGAAGGTTGCACTCGAAATATTTTCATAAATCTGAGGAAATTTTATTAGGCTTGAAGGAAATGTTTGCTAGAAATTTAAAAATAGCCAATAACTTTAAGAAATCATTTTCATAAGTTCAAATGCAATTGGTTTCAGTTAAAATGCTTCAGTTTGGGAACTCACTTATATCTAGTTATTTGGTAGTTTCACTATACTTGTAAACACCTAATAATTTTCCTCAATAGAGGTTAAAAATTGACAAATTATTTTACTTTATGGCATTTGGCTTAAAATTGAGTATTTGATGGTTCAAATCTCAATTCTTTCAATTCATATAAGCTAAGAATGCTTTTCCATAAATTGATTTAATATTTAATTAAAATAGGAATTATGTGAGCCGTCCGATAACGCATGAAACATAATTAATTATAATTTAAGAACATTTTATGCACAATTTGTGAAAGAGTTTGCAAATAAGCAATTTGAAAACAGAATTCTTAACAAGTTCATACTTCAACTCCTTCAATTACTTCAATAGCTACTTCAATTGACATCATATCTTTGCACCCAATAACAATCTTCTTTACGGATTTGTAGTATGAAAAGGACTTCGATATCATGTCATAAACATTATGAACTTGTATTAAGTATATTCTCGTAATCTATATTTCGATGTTATTATCACGCCTGATATCCTTTTCTACTTCGCTACTATCCCTCTTTTAATTTTTACTTTACATTTGCATTATAAATTCGTAGTCCATTTGTAGTAATTGCTTCTAGCCAGAAAACCCTTCTTATCCTGATCTTAAAACTTAATTACTCCAGCAACAGTTAATAGGAGAGTTATTAAAATACAACAAATAAATTCATGACTATATATATTTTTATGACTGCTCGAACTTCTTACTTTAGCTATTTGTAATCGGTGAAATTATTATATCCGCCAAGGACACCATTAATGTAACCCAATAATTTTGCTATGCACAACATTTAGTATTCGAGTCAGCTAAAAGGATACAGGGCTCAAAATTAGGCTCAAGTTCGATGCCACAAAAAAAACTTTCTTTACTAAAGACATAAATAAATGTAATTCCAGGATTAGTCGACAGCGATCAATGGAAGATCAATGGAGGATCTCGTATTCATATATTAGTTGGTATATATATAAAAGGTGGCGAGCACTTGCTATATATAATTGATGCAATATTTTGCAATTTTAAGAAACTTAAAAGTTTTAATTCGAAATCAATCATTTAATTCTCTATTAGTCTCAGTGTTAGAAGTAGTGGGCATATCTATGGGTATTTCCATTATAAGCCAGTATGTTATTTATTTATAGCTCTTTATTTATATATTATTTTTTTTTCTGAAATTTAATTCAAATTCAGGAAAATAACCTGAACGTTTACAAAATGGAATTTATTAATTATTTCAAATCTTATTAGGTTCATTTTCTATATATATAATTGGAATTCTTTATTTATTTAAATTAATTGCATCAATAAATTTTTATTTATTATTAATTTTTAATTTTATTTTTATTTATTATTATTTTTTAATTTTATTTATATTTAATTTTTATTTTTTAGTAAAGGATCATATACGAGGTGGAATTTATTAATTATTTCAAATTTTATTAGGTTCATTTCCTATATATATAACTGGAATTCTTTATTTATTTAAATTAATTGCATCAATAAATTTTTATTTATTATTAATTTTTAATATTGTTTATATTAAATTTTTATTTTTTAGTAAAGGATCCTATACGAGTTGGAATTTATTAATTATTTAAAATTTTATTAGGTTCATTTCCTATGTATATAATTGGAATTCTTTATTTATTTAAATTAATTGCATCAATAAATTTTTATTTATTATTAATTTTTAATTTTATTTTTTTTTATTATTTTTAATTTTATTTATACATATATAATTTTTATTTTTTAGTAAAGGATCCTATACGAGGTGGAATTTATTAATCCGTTCAAATTTTATTAGGTTCATTTTCTATATATATAATTGGAATTCTTTATTTATTTAAATTAATTGCATCAATAAATTTTTATTTATTATTCATTTTTAATTTTATTTTTATTTATTATTATTTTTTAATTTTATTTATATTTAATTTTTATTTTTTAGTAAAGGATCATATACGAGGTGGAATTTATTAATTATTTCAAATTTTATTAGGTTCATTTCCTATATATATAACTGGAATTCTTTATTTATTTAAATTAATTGCATCAATAAATTTTTATTTATTATTAATTTTTAATATTGTTTATATAAAATTTTTATTTTTTAGTAAAGGATCCTATACGAGTTGGAATTTATTAATTATTTAAAATTTTATTAGGTTCATTTCCTATGTATATAATTGGAATTCTTTATTTATTTAAATTAATTGCATCAATAAATTTTTATTTATTATTAATTTTTAATTTTATTTTTTTTTATTATTTTTAATTTTATTTATACATATATAATTTTTATTTTTTAGTAAAGGATCCTATACGAGGTGGAATTTATTAATCCGTTCAAATTTTATTAGGTTCATTTTCTATATATATAATTGGAATTCTTTATTTATTTAAATTAATTGCATCAATAAATTTTTATTTATTATTCATTTTTAATTTTATTTTTATTTATTATTATTTTTTAATTTTATTTATATTTAATTTTTATTTTTTAGTAAAGGATCATATACGAGGTGGAATTTATTAATTATTTCAAATTTTATTAGGTTCATTTCCTATATATATAATTGGAATTCTTTATTTATTTAAATTAATTGCATCAATAAATTTTTATTTATTATTAATTTTTAATATTGTTTATATTAAATTTTTATTTTTTAGTAAAGGATCCTATGCGAGGTGGAATTTATTAATTCGTTCAAATTTTATTAGGTTCATTTCCTATATATATAATTAGAATTCTTTATTTATTTAAATTAATTGCATCAATAAATTTTTATTTATTATTAATTTTTAATATTATTTATATTTAATTTTTATTTTTTAGTAAAGAATCTTAGGAGTATATTGTCAGTTCATTTATGACAAGCAAAAGCTCATGTTGAAGCTCCTGTTTCTGGTTTAATAATTTTAGCAGGTATTATATTAAGATTAGGAGGTTGTAGTTTATTACGAGGTTTTCACTTTTTGGAGTTTTTATATTTAAATCAGAATTCGATTAATCGGAGGAGTTTTAGTTAGTTCTATTTACTTCTGATTTAAAGGCATTAATTGCTTATCCTTCCCCAGCTCACTAAAGGTTAACACTTTGCGTTTATTAAGCTTAGCTGGTATTGCAAATACATTTCCCGATTTCAACATATTAATTATAACTTTTTAATGCCAGATAAATAAAAATTAAATGAAAATCAATTGCCTAGAATATGCCACTTCCAAAATAATCCTGGTATTAACTTTGTTATCACAAATTCTTACATCACACAGTATAACCAGACATGTCTCGTGGAGCAGGTGTCTTTAACATACCATTAATTAATCATCCCAACTTCAGTTATACGATAATTTTAACGTCTAACAACTTAATTATAGTTTTGGTAAAAACAAAAAAAAAAAAAGAAAAAAACAAATTGCTTTTTAATAAAAACACTGAAAATATCAGCAGCAACAACGACATCCACTTCAAACAAAATAATTTATGTATGAGGAAAAGACAAAGTAATATTCAGCAGATTTTTTTCTTATTTAATTTCTGGCTACCGATAGAAGCCGCACAGTGGCTTGAGGTGGTGACAAGAAGCTGTAGAAAATTTTTCAGCCTTTTTGACCAGCGGCATATTGCTGTGATGCTCTGCAACGAAATAGCATTATTACATTATCTAAGAAATGTAGGAGTCTTCATTTTCTGAATACTTTTGTTTTATTGCACGCCACTGTATGCCGTCGACAGCGACATCTTTTTAAAATATTTTATCGAAAAACTGACAAAAAAAAAAAAAAAAATAAAATAAATAAATAAAAATTAATAAAACAAGAAAATCAAAAGTTGATGTCGTGTTGCATGCAAAATTATTTTGCTTATAAAACTGTTGCTTGGCGATAAATGATGCTGCGGCTGCGGCCAGATTAGCACCACCAAAAACAAGTTAATGTTTGCAGCGCCCACCGAAATCCAAATAAATCTTATTAAATGCACACTTAACTTATTTACTTACTAATTTTATATGTTCATTGACAAAGTCTGATTGCGCATTATGGGAATAGCGGAGATTGGTGTGTCAACTACTAGTTTGTTCTTCAAAGACAAAATTGCATATGACGAGTTTAACAAGGAAGTCATCGTAAAGTAATAACTTTTTGCACCTTGAAGTTAATAACGATATGCCTACGCATAACTGGAGGACATTTTCAAGTCATTAATTTGAAGGATAAATAAACTTGTAGACACTTTTTAAAATATTTTCTTGAAATTTAATGCAATTTTCCTGAGCTTCAGAAAACGAAAGCTGAAGCAAAAAATCTTGGAGATTGAAAAAAGTTATTGCACTTTAGAAAATGGACAAAATGAATAGGCTTCTCCTTTAGAGCTTAGAAAAATGTTTATACTTTTTGTGGGAGTGGAGACTACTAGAATAGATTATCTATTTGCTTCTTACACTTGTGGATAAAAATGATGACATGTTTTCTATAGACATTCCTTAATCGCTTGCGATTGGCGGTGGCAGTCTTGCTTTCAAGCGGCTTTTAGGATCCTTTAAATGCTGTCGTGAAATGCTTTTGGCAATTGTTTGTTTTAAAAAACATCTTTACTAAAAGCCGCAAATGATCAAGTAAAGTTAAAAAGGAGCGGATAATTTGGCCATGTTATCATGACTGGTGTTGACAGGATGTCTGGCTAAATAAGCACATCCACGTATTAAAGATTCTCCGACAACATCATCAATGTTTATTATAACAATGACAAACACATATAAATGAATTTTAAAGTCATTTAAGTGCTTTTTTCAAATTAGCGTTTTTTTTGGATAAAGCCTATTTATATATTCTTTATTGCTGAACTTCCCTTTATATTACTTTTTCTAGCTGATTTTATGTCTTAAAATACGAGTATATTTTTTTTATATTTCCTGGCAATTAGGGAAAACAAAAATTTGCGTTTCCACTATTTCGGCTGAAATACAAGAAGCATATTTCGATGCTGCACTATTGAGAGTTGATACACTTTCTTATGAGGTGTAATAATGTTTTAGCCTATTTAAATTATTGTTTAAATAATCCATATGAATAAAAAATATTTATAAAACTTATATTTCATTAAGAAGAAAACTTTTTTCTTTTGATAAGGATATTTCTATAGTTGGTGCTCTTAGTCATTAGAATTTCCATAAAACAAACGATATGAAATTAAACTAAAAATTCAGAATTGAAAAAAAACTGCCTAATGGCGTTTTCATAAAAGTAAAATAAAATTTTCCAGATGTACAAATTAAATCCTTCAATCAGATTGTTTTGCAATGTTTTGCCATTAAATTTCCTTATTATTATAATTATTATTTCCCGAATTAATAAAATATATATAATAACAAATGTTGTTAAGAGAGGGAGCGATGTACGTTTAGAAAATTTATTACCAGTTTAAAACTTTTTTTTTTATAATTCAGTAGCCTATCGATTTCTGACACCTGAGGAAAGTAAAATATTAATCAGCATATTAATCTTAAACGTAACTTTTCCATCTACGAAATTCTCTAGAAGCATCTGGGTTTTATAAATCAATTTTAGTCGTATTTAATAGCACAATGAATTCTAAGATTGTGTTCTACTCGTATGCAGCATGTGTTCTATGAAGACACGTTTAGAATCTTCAGTTGAAAAGAGTGAAAAAATAAATTTAGAAATGTAAAATTCATGCATTACCTGTTGCAACTAAATGGCAATGGCTTCTAAAACGTTTTTGAGAAAATGTTTATGTATTAGAAATCCATCACTTTCGTGACACAATAAATCAATAGATTTGCTCACTTTTCCAAAAAAAAAAATTTCCATATAAAATAATATTCCAAAAAATGTTTCATTTTGACACAAAACCATCAAAACAAAACAAAAACAACAAAATGAAGTGAATTTAATTTATACACAAAATTCTTATTTAAATAACAAATAAAAAAAAGAAACGTAACCAACAAATAAATCGTTATAAACATTATAAATCATGAATACGACATTTAAATATTAGCATAAGTAGAGAAATAGCAATGAAAGCCCGCTTAAACCAACATGAAAATAAAGTATTAATAGAATTGATTTGAGATGCACTGGCAACAAAGCAAATTTCTAATACAAATGACTGCAGCTCTGACGGGGAAGTACCCTCAGTTAGACTTTACAGCTGTTAACGGTAATCACTAATCACTACTGCAAAAAAGAATATGTATAGTTCAGCTTATAAGCTGATCTAAAATAATACGAATAGGAACACGTTATGGCACGTTATGCCACGCCCCCTTAATCTGTACAGTAAGGCAAAAAGCAGTGGCTCTAAACCTGTTTTTTTATATATACATATATTTTGTATGCATCTGAGGGGATAAGCCCCTCGATGGTACAATGGTTAGTATACCCGCCTGTTACGCAGGTGTCAAGGGTTCAATTCCCCGGGTAAGCCAGAAGCCAAAGGCCTCAGTAGCCAGTGCTTCTATACATATTGCAATTATATTCATATAAAGTGATAAAGATATTCATATAATTGCAATATTTGGTAAATAAATAAATAAATAAATACATCTGAGGCGTATGTAGTACACCATATTATTGCAGTCAAAATTGATCTCAAAACCAGACACGTATTTGAATGGGATAAGAGATGAATTTTTCATTGCATTCTATGTTCTTCTCGTATTACTTTCGAGCATGTCACAGCCAGATGAGTCAATAAAATTTTTATATAAGTTAAGTGAGCATTGGGCGCCCTCTGAGTGTATAGTTCACTCTACTGACACGCAAACATATTTTTACAGATACATATTTTAATTATTTGTAGGTTGCAATAAAACGAACATAAATATTTTGTAAAATGTAATGCTCGTTGGGTAATTTTTGTTTTGTTTTTTGCTTTAGGAATCTCTGCTTTAATATATTTATATGGGTCGCTGCAAAGAATTTCTTTAAATCCGAAATGAAATGAATTGCGTTTTTTTACTCGATATTATTTAAAAAAATCAAACATTTCTTTTACTGACTACACAAAGTTCAGCCAACAAAGGAACCTGTAATGCATTTTTCAAGAAATGCATTATGCGAATGCACTTTTATGTGATGGGCTTGCACTGCAGTGGTAGCAACATTAAAATCTTTATCTGCAACTGTCGGTTTGAATGATGAGTTGTTTAATTTTCCTCAATGCTGGCTGTACGGCAGTTTGATTCTGTCATATGTGTCGTTGAAGAGTTTTTTCCTTTCTTGTTTCATTTCTTGTTATTGTTGTTTAAAATTGTTAATGTTTGCATAAAAACCGCATATCCAACAATATTTTTGTGTGTCTCTTGCTACATTGTTGGAAATCATGTTGCAGGTGTTAGATAAATTTCTAAATAGTGCAAAAACGTGCAACCAAATTTGTACGTGTTTATGTTTGACGACTAGCAAGGAGTCAACCTCCCCGTCGAATTCTCACCACTAGACTGATGGTTTTTGAACAGATTTCTAGAATGATATTGTCGATGTAAATAATGTTTATGTTGATTTTAATATGAATGTCTGCATAAGATTGTGTGCTTCTTTGCATGATTATCTGCCAGCTCTTCTGCTTCTCTGTCAGTTTGGTTTAAAATATCTGTGTGTGAATCTGAAGAACTGTGCCTGTATGTTAGTAGGAGGTCACAATTTTAAACAAGTTGCACACATAAACTTTTGTAAGTTGTCTGTTGCTATTTTATTTCATTTTGCTTGTACAAATAAACAATACAGCAATGCTATTAGTTGATGTTTTCCGCTTATTTAATTTAATTTTCTTTATTTTTTTCTTTGTCTTCTTTTGAAATTCTAGTGACACATCAATGAGTAGGGTATCACCATTCACATCATCAAGATGTGTTTTTAGATTGAAAGTTTCTTTTTTTTTTATACAATTTTTGTCTAATTGCGAAATAGGAACGCAACCAGAAGGAAATCTGTTGATATGTACGTTTTATATATACGTTATATATATTATAAATATTTCTATAATTTCTTGTTAAAATCAAATACAGGGGTCTCTGCATCATGGATATCTACCCACAATGGAGTCCAGCCATTAATATCCTTGAATCCTTCTTTGCCATGAAAACAGTACATAGAAGTTTGTTAGTTTATTTTTACATGTCTCTTATGGAATTTATTTAGTTAATTTGAAAAACTAATAAATTAATTAAAAATTAATTTAATTATTCTGGCTTATGATCTTAGAAAAGCGTCTTTCAGTTAAATTATTTATTTAGATATACATTTACAGATTTAAAAAATTTTTCTAAATGAACTTTTAAAGGGGAGCCACATACACCTTTATTATTCATTCGATGACATCGGCGAGGCGATGGAGCACCTTATATGTCAGTGGCTAGATTTAACTGAGTTAACGTCATGGTATCTTGGAAATAACACAGCACCGGGAGTAATTTGTCTTATAGGGTCTAAATGGAAAATATCGAGGAATTGCAAAAGGTGAACTTACTCTGATCTGATCTGACCTCACCTGAACTTACTCTTATAAGTTTTTCTTCTTACTCTAATCCTAACCTGACTTGATCTGACCTGACCTGACGTGACCTGACCTGACCTGACCTGACCTGATCTGATCTGACCTGACCTGACCTGACCTGACGTGACCTGACGTGACCTGACCTGACCTGACCTGACCTGACCTGACCTGACCTGACCTGACCTGACCTGACCTGACCTGACCTGACCTGACCTGACCTGACCTGACCTGACCTGACCTGACCTGACCTGACCTGACCTGACCTGACCTGACCTGACCTGACCTGACCTGACCTGACCTGAACTGACCTTAATAATCGAAATTTGTGGATTTTGTTTTAATTAATTTTCTTAATTTTCTAATTCAAAAAGTAAAGCCACTGTAAGCTCCGCAAGCGTATTATGATTGATTTTACCTTTTTCCAGGGAACTGATAAATGCAAGTATTCTAAATAAAAACAGCTTAAGAAAAGAGTGCTGAAGTTGGAACAGTAAAATTTTCAATAGAATTTTTTTAATTACTAAAGTAGGCATCGAACCCAGAACACACAACTTTAATTAACATTTGCTAAGGCACACTTTATTATTATCCTTCGATCGTTCGGCATGATTAAACTAAAAATTTACACCAATTTGGAATAATTTTTATACCCCTGTAGTGTAACCCAGAAAGTCAGTAGGATTCTCTAGGGTAGCATAACATAACAAGCGTTATTGCCAGCATTATTATGCATTCTTTTAATTCACACAAGTTGCGGTCATTCGAAACCTCAGAGATGCACTTGAAAAGGCAAAACAGAAACAAGTGCCATCCACTCGCCGTTATGTTTTGATGCATTATTTTAATGCACAACACACACACACACACACACACACAGTCATACAAGTCAGCCATATCTGTCTATTTTATTTGGAGTACATTTTGGTACACATGTTAAACATTCCAAATTGGTTTATGAATTATTCGGAATCATATTTAATTTTTTCCATGATTAAACTTTAATAATAATTACCACTCAACTACGAATCCTTTTAATCACTCAGAATTCCTGGTCTCTTGATAATTTTCTATATAGCTAATGTTAAGAACTAATGAGTGTAATTTAAGTTATTTGAGTTGGCTTTGGGAAGTCACTCAACTCCAGACGTAAGACAAGCTTCTCAAGGATAGCTTATAAGTAAAACGATTCCCTTATATTAAGAAGATTATTATACAAGCCTTCGAGCAGACAAGATCTGCTCGGACATATATATAATAAAGATTAGAGCCTCGCTCGGCCTCTAAAAAAAATTGTTTTCATTTACATCCCTTCACTTAACAAAAAAATATGCAAAATAATCTAAAATAATTATAAAAATGTGTTGTAAGGAATGTATTAATAAAATAAAGTAAACATCATTTCATACAGGACAATGAATCTATATAAGTAAAGTCAGGGTGCGAAAATCATATTACAATTAAATTTCTTATTACATTTACATTTCTTATTTAAAATGTTTGCACTAAATTTTAAAGTAAAAAAATACTTTAAATACTTAATTTTTTTTTTACTGCTTTCTAGGAATTTAAGCCAGTATATTTAAATTAATTCCTAATTAATTAATTAATTTGCAATCGTGCAACGAATTTTGCAAGAAATATATAAAAAATGAAAATGAAAATGCGTAGCATGCAATCCGTTTCTTAAAGTGAGTTGTAATTTTGTGGAGTATAACTTTCCGCGATTTCTGTTTCGTGTGGTGAATTTCTTTAATTGGTGTTTCCTTAAGAGGATTAAGATTTTGCTTTTACTTTGCAAAAGTTAAAGTGCGCAGTAAATAAATAAAAAAAAGGCTGCAGTGAAGCGCTTCTTTTGAGCTCATGTTGGACTTTATTTATTGCTTTTCTTGAACCAGTTGGCTCTTCTCTAAAATTATTTGATTGTGTCGTGTTAATAGTTTTTGCAACATTTCCTTAATGAAAAAGTTGAAATGATGTAAGCAAAACTAAAAGTGAATTACTCAGTGCAAAGGCTTTACTGGCAAACATTAAAAGGTCAATTGTAGTGCTGCAGAGCTCAACATATACCAGTTATATGAAAACGAAAAATATTGTTTGATAAAACATAAGCTAACATGGAAATAATTATACAATTTCAATACCAAGTACAATATTTATTGTTTTTAGTAAATAAATTTTTCTATTTTTCAAGTAACTCATAATTTTAGTTGTTTCCATTGTGGGTGGCTTTATTTCCTCAATAAAAGCTAAAAAGCATTTTCATCTAGTAAAACAACTAAATAACGTCAAGGAAAATGCACTTGGAGCAACAATTTCAGTGATTGATGATTTAATTTGACAACAACTAACTATGCAAATCGTATAATCAACTGAATAGAGCAGGTTCGTAGCTTGAAAATGCTCTATAAAATATTGGATAAGATTCCTAAACCTGAATTGTTTGCAGTGCCTCTGCCACATTGCAAATGTACTGTACTTGCAACGTAAATACACCAGACGGAACATCTCAAGTTTAAGTTACTTTACAGTGTCTAACAGCCAAAAGACAAAACAGAAATGAAAAAAAAAAACAAGGAAAAACTACTTTAGCAACCAAATAGACACTTGACGAATAAATTAGTAGAGTGACACAATAATTAGGTTGGCAATAAATCACAGCAAAGAAAGCTATAAATCAATCGGTTAAGTAAGTAAGCCCAATATTTAAATATATAATTTTTTTTTTCGTTGGCAATATGAAAATAGATTATAGTAAAGCAACCAAAAATATCAACAAGATCAATTATTAAGATTAGGAAAATGTATATAAATTAAAAAAAAAAAAAAAAAAAAAATACAACTACAACAAAGGAAAGGGTGATTTTTTGGCCGGGCTTTTATTTGGTAACCACATCAAACCACTAAAAAAATTATTTAGTTTTTCAACCCTTTAAATGTTCATAACCATCCGTATGGGGAAAATACAAATTTTTCTATTACATCTATTAGGCAGCGCCTGTTTTTGTAAAAATACACTTTTTTTTTTTTTTTTTTATATATATATTTTTATTTCTGTTTTATTCGTATTTAAGAATATGATTTTATTTTATCTAAGAATTTTCTTTACTTGGTTTTTCCTTCTAATGTTTAGTCAGAGGATATTACAATTATATTAAAAATGAAATTGCAATATCCTTTTTAAAGCTCTTTACTTTCCAATTAGTCAGATAAAACTCTACAAATGATTGTTAAGAAAATATTTAATCATTTCAAATATTAATTAGTAATGCAAAAAAAAAATCTGAAATTTCTTTATTACTCCAATAAACTTTGTTATTAAACTAGCAAAAAAGTTTGCTAAAAAAGTCTGATAACTAAGTCCGATACACATTTTACTTAAATACATTTTAAACATTTTTGTGTCTGCTTAAAACGATATCGTTACTTAACGCAGAAATTGGTTTTGAGTTAAAGTTAAAGTTCTAATGTAATTTTATTCTTATTATGAAGAGAATAATAATAATTACAAGCCCTCTTGGAAATAGTCTTCTCTCTGTAACTAAAATTTAACTTTTATATGTTAAATAACAAAACGCTAAAAGTATCGCCTTGTATTCATATCTATATACATCAATAAAAAAGGAAAATAAATTCGAACAAAGCCAGCCATGAACATGACACAATTTTCTGTATCATATTCATTTAATTTTTTTTTTTTTTTTTTTTTTTTTTTTTTTTGTATTGTTATTTATAAAATTTATAAATCACGATTTGTTGACAAATTTTTAAAACATAATAAATCAACAATTAAACCATGATGACCTCTGGAAGAAACAAAGCGAAGTGAAAAAGCTGAAGTATGCTTATGAATTTCGTTATTCCTTGTACTTGAACCCAAACTGACTGTATGATAAATGAAGAGAAAATACTCGAGCTGACTGCATTGATTGTTACTTTCTTTACACGTCTGCACATGAAGATGACGATGCTGGGAATGATGATGACGACAATGTGGTGCAGGAGAGCATGCAAGTGATGCACTGTGTGTTAATGATTATCAGTAATAAATTATATGCCCACATACATACATGGGTGCATATGTATGTGTACATATATGTGTTCGCACATATATAGTTTTATACTTAGTACCATCATATACCCTGCAGTGAATGTGAATAACGATGTAGTGCTTCTCTGCTGCCATTATCACCGCTACTACTGAAAACGAGTACTGCAGGATAAGAAATCATCTATGGATATTTAACATTTGCTTGCCAAGCAACGAGATATTATTATGCTTTAAGTGATGAAAAATTGTCTTGCTTTGCTTACGACAGTGTAAATAGTTCAACTGGCCTATGGAAACTTTCCTCCATAAAAACTTAACACATAAAGACCCCCGTATAAGCACTTTTGGAAATATGTTCTCTAGAAAGGCAGAGTTGATCCGAACTAACATTTCTTAAGATTATCTCACAATTGTGATTATATATGAACAGCATTATCCATAATTTCATGGGCACATTATCCACATATTTCAAAGATGAAATTCATAGACTTTGAATTTGAAGTTTTATATTTATAATTTTTTAAAAACTTTCCTTTGTGTATTTTTGAATGAAAAACTTGGGTTTCTTTTGCTCTTGTATGTTTATTTTATATTCTCAAATGCTTAAAAGATATTTTTGCTTATAATAAAGAAAATAAAATTTTTTTCGAGATTTGGGTTATATTTCAATTTTTGATAAGGGGGTACCCTTAGCATTTTTGGCCAAAAATCGTATTTTTTTAAAAAAACGTCCGTTTGTGCATTTTTGAATGAAAAAGTTGCGTTTTTTTGGTCTTCTATTTTTGTTTTATGTTTTTAAATGTTTAAAATATATTTTTGCTAATAATAAAGAAAAAAATTTTTTTTCGAGATTTGGGTTATTTTCATTTTTTGCCAAAAATCCTCAATTTCGAAATACGTTCGTTTCTGTATTTTTGAATGAAAAACTTCTGTTTTTTTGCTCTTCTATTTTTGTTTTATGTTTTTAAATGTTTGAAATATATTTTTGCTAATAAGAAGAAAATAAAATTTTTTTCGACATTTTTGGATAAAAATCGTCATTTTTTGAAAACGTCCGTTTTTTTATTTTTGAATGAAAAAGTGGCGTGTTTTTTGTTCTGGTATTTTTGTTTTACATTTTCAAATGTTTAAAATATATTTTTGCTAATAATAAAAAAAATAAATAATTTTTCTAGAGATTTAGGGTTTATTTCAATTTTTGATAAGGGCCCCCCTACGCATTTTTGGTAAAAATTGTGGCAAGTCAGTTTAAGTATGAGGTATGTGATATTGTTATGATATTCGGGCTGAACCGGCTTCTAAATGTGACTGTTCGCTAAAAAAGGGGGTCATTCATTTCGCTAAAAGTGGGATTACAAGTGATAAGTCAGTTTCCACTGCACAGTTATCAGCGCACAATTCACATCTGAATATAATTTGCTGATTTTTTACAACAGAATTTCAGCAGTAAAGCAAAGCACGAAACTATATGAAAATATATAATGAAGTGTAATAAAAGTATAAAAGTGCAATAGAGCACATAAAGTTAAGGGGAGGGACAGAAAGGGACGACAAGCTTTCTGCACCTACCTCCTCTACTTCTTCGCCAGTGGCCATCCATATGGGTTATCCTAAAATAGGAAAAATTTTACCTATAAAGAGACGACAAGCTTTCTCCATCTGCTGCCTCTACTTCTTCGCCAGTGGCCATCCATATGGATTATCCTAAAATAGGAAAAATTTTACCTATAAAGAGACGACAAGCTTTCTCCATCTACTTCCTCGCCAGTAGCCATCCATATGGATTATCCTAAAATAGGAAAAATTTTACCTATAAAGAGACGACAAGCTTTCTCCATCTGTTTCCTCTACTTCTTCGCCAGTGGCCATCCATATGGATTATCCTAAAATAGGAAATATTTTACCTATAAAGAGACGACCAGCTTTCTCCATCTACTTCCTCGCCAGTGGCCATACATATGGATTATCCTAAAATAGGAAAAATTTTACCTATAAAGAGACGACAAGCTTTCTCCATCTGTTTCCTCTACTTCTTCGCCAGTGGCCATCCATATGGATTATCCTAAAATAGGAAATATTTTACCTATAAAGAGACGACCAGCTTTCTCCATCTACTTCCTCGCCAGTGGCCATCCATATGGATTATCCTAAAATAGGAAATATTTTACCTTTAAAGAGACGACAAGCTTTCTCCATCTGTTTCCTCTACTTCTTCGCCAGTGGCCATCCATATGGATTATCCTAAAATAGGAAATATTTTACCTATAAAGAGACGACCAGCTTTCTCCATCTACTTCCTCGCCAGTGGCCATCCATATGGATTATCCTAAAATAGGAAATATTTTACCTTTAAAGAGACGACAAGCTTTCTCCATCTGTTTCCTCTACTTCTTCGCCAGTGGCCATCCATATGGATTATCCTAAAATAGGAAATATTTTACCTATAAAGAGACGACAAGCTTTCTCCATCTGCTTCCTCTACTTCGTCGCCAGTGGCCATCCATATGGATTATCCTAAAATAGGAAATATTTTACCTTTAAAGAGACGACAAGCTTTCTCCATCTACTTCTTCGCCAGTGGCCATCAATATGGCTTATCCTAAAATAGGAAAAATTTTAGCTATAAAGAGACGACAAGCTTTCTCCATCTGCTTCCTCTACTTCGTCGCCAGTGGCCATCCATATGGATTATCCTAAAATAGGAAAAATTTTACCTATAAAGAGACGACAAGCTTTCTCCATCTGCTTCCTCTACTTCTTCGCCAGTGGCCATCCATATGGATTATCCTAAAATAGGAAATATTTTACCTTTAAAGAGACGACCAGCTTTCTCCATCTACTTCCTCGCCAGTGGCCATCCATATGGATTATCCTAAAATAGGAAAAATTTTACCTATAAAGAGACGACAAGCTTTCTCCATCTGTTTCCTCTACTTCTTCGCCAGTGGCCATCCATATGGATTATCCTAAAATAGGAAATATTTTACCTATAAAGAGACGACCAGCTTTCTCCATCTACTTCCTCGCCAGTGGCCATCCATATGGATTATCCTAAAATAGGAAAAATTTTACCTATAAAGAGACGACAAGCTTTCTCCATCTGTTTCCTCTACTTCTTCGCCAGTGGCCATCCATATGGATTATCCTAAAATAGGAAATATTTTACCTATAAAGAGACGACCAGCTTTCTCCATCTACTTCCTCGCCAGTGGCCATCCATATGGATTATCCTAAAATAGGAAATATTTTACCTTTAAAGAGACGACAAGCTTTCTCCATCTGTTTCCTCTACTTCTTCGCCAGTGGCCATCCATATGGATTATCCTAAAATAGGAAATATTTTACCTATAAAGAGACGACCAGCTTTCTCCATCTACTTCCTCGCCAGTGGCCATCCATATGGATTATCCTAAAATAGGAAATATTTTACCTTTAAAGAGACGACAAGCTTTCTCCATCTACTTCTTCGCCAGTGGCCATCAATATGGCTTATCCTAAAATAGGAAAAATTTTAGCTATAAAGAGACGACAAGCTTTCTCCATCTGCTTCCTCTACTTCGTCGCCAGTGGCCATCCATATGGATTATCCTAAAATAGGAAAAATTTTACCTATAAAGAGACGACAAGCTTTCTCCATCTGCTTCCTCTACTTCTTCGCCAGTGGCCATCCATATGGATTATCCTAAAATAGGAAATATTTTACCTTTAAAGAGACGACCAGCTTTCTCCATCTACTTCCTCGCCAGTGGCCATCCTTATGGATTATCCTAAAATAGGAAAAATTTTACCTATAAAGAGACGACAAGCTTTCTCCATCTGTTTCCTCTACTTCTTCGCCAGTGGCCATCCATATGGATTATCCTAAAATAGGAAATATTTTACCTATAAAGAGACGACCAGCTTTCTCCATCTACTTCCTCGCCAGTGGCCATCCATATGGATTATTCTAAAATAGGAAAAATTTTACCTATAAAGAGACGACAAGCTTTCTCCATCTGTTTCCTCTACTTCTTCGCCAGTGGCCATCCATATGGATTATCCTAAAATAGGAAATATTTTACCTATAAAGAGACGACCAGCTTTCTCCATCTACTTCCTCGCCAGTGGCCATCCATATGGATTATCCTAAAATAGGAAAAATTTTACACCTAAAATAACTTTGAAGGCCTCTCAATTGTGTTTTTTCTATATAATTTCGAAAATGCAATTCGTCAAATTTCGCAAAATAAATCTCTTAACATAGTCGGACATATTTTTAAAAAAGCAAGCCTGGTATGTATAGTTCTAAAGCAGACTTTGTTTTAAAGTTCTTTGTTTCAGTCTGGCTGTATGGAAGAGCAACCTGATCACATTCTCCATGAACTGTTTAATTAAATGCATAAACTTTCATTTAAGAAGTGAACTTCACTGTTGAGAACATTTTTTTTTTATTTTTTCAATTACACTGAAAATATTATGTGATTTGAAAAATTAAACTTATGGTTTTATAAAAAATGAGAAAAATGCTCAATTGAAAAGGCTGTAATAAAAATATGATTGGTATTACGAATTGTAGGATCTCTTGTAACTGCAAAATGCATAAATATAGAAATGTGTATAAGTGTGTATGTATGTGTGTGTGTGTGAGGCAATCAACAGTTTTCATTTATTTGACAAATACCAAGCAGCAAATATTTATGTATGTGGTCGTGTATTTATAAAGAAATAAAAGTAATAAACGTGAAGGGAATAAAACGTGATTTGTTATAGACCGCATTGTCAGTTGCTATCTGTGACTAAAAGCGGTGAGGAAGACACAATTTTATAAAACTGTATGCTTTTTAAAGCTCAGACATTTTTTCATTATGCAGTCTTGTTAATATTCTGAAAGAAAAATTAGCACACATACGAGTACCCACAATCTGGCAGAACCTTGAAGGTCATTTTGTTTAATATTGAAATACTTTGTTTCTTTTAGCAGCTGATAAAACATTTACAACGCACCAAATTCCTGACCCAAAATTTTTGGCTTCAACACGAATCAACAAGTTTGACTGTGTGCTCGGCAAATATTCAAAACTTTCTCCGAAGAAAAAAAAAAACCGAACCGAACCGAACCGAATTGAAATTCTCCGCTTATTGTAAATTGTATTCTGCTTCATTTTTATTGTTATTTTATTTAATTTTTTTTTTTTTTTTTTTTGTCTTTAAACTCTCGTTAATATGAGCAATCGTGTGGCATGTTGCAAATAGTGACTTAAGTTGGTAATAAAATTTTATTGGCCACATAAACAGACCAAGCCAGACAACATCAGGCGGTCAACAGTCATGGCAAGTATTTTTTCATTCTTTCCTCATATTTTTTTTTCTTTTTATTTTCTGTTTTTCTCTTATTAAACTCCCTGCTGCCACTAAAACTTCAACTCACATACGAGTGCATACGCTGCAAATATTGTTGAATGTTGTTTTCTTTGTTTTTTCAAAAATTTCAAGAATTTATCACTAAAAGAAATTATAATGATAAGTAACAAAAGAACATAAATAAGAAATATTTTCTTTTTTACATTTGCTTTTTTAAATTTATTTCACAAGCTTTTATCCTTTTTGTTTTTGTTTTGGTTTTTTTTCTTTCTTATGAGTGGAACTTTTTGTAGCGTTTGATATGATGATAACTTTTATGTTAAGCAAAATTTTATTGCCTGTTATACCATTTTCTTCATCAGATTTGTAAGTATAATTTGTATGTATATACGAACACTCGGAAAGACATGTTTTTAACAAGAAACCCTTTTCCAGTAGTGGAATAATATTTCACTGCTGTGATGATTTTTTGGTTGACAAAATTGAGGTTGAGAAGTCGTGTGTTTAGTGCTTGTAAATGATGCTTTTTCAAAAGCGTTGCCATACATTTTTATTAACCCATTTTCATTAAATCGAACAATCCTTGAACCAGCTATTCCAGTTGCATAAATGCCGTTCTAGTAGTCTTATTTTTATAAAACTAAAATCAAAGCTGTCAAGAATGTGCAGCAAGTTTTGAAGTAACCCAACAAGCAAAATGTTCCGAATTCATTGCGACAAAGTCAGCCGCTTTTACACAAACTCAGAATTGAATGAAATAAGAATAAAAGATAATCAAAAATATATTTTTGACATTCAAAGCGCTTTGGAAACCCTAAACTATTGCTCAGAAGAATAATAATATTTTATTTAAAAATACATAGAAATTGTTTGGTTCGGATATTAGCCATAGCTGAATCGCTGAAAGCTGGTCGCTGAATCTTTTCTTAGTAAAAACTTTATATTCCATTGAATACCAGTTTTAAGGATTTTTTTTCTACCGTTTTTAATAATGAATGGAGATTTAGGAAAAATTGTTTAATTTAGGAACGTCACTTTTAGTCCAAATTCTATTAAACTTTTAACTAATTTACTAAGTTATATCGCTCTTAACCTGGCCTTTGGTGCTACGAGGGTAGAGTTCACCAAGAGGGTGCGAATAGGCGGAGAGTACAGAGTGTGAAAAGCAAACAGTCGGAAGAGAAATCGGTATCACATGTGGCAATGCAGATCATGATAAATCAAGGACCCTATTTAATTAGGAAAAAAGGGAATCTGAAGGATGAGAATTAACTTAGCAAGATACTCCAATCTTAGAGTGGAATTAACTTAGCAGATAATGCCCAATAGAAGATCCGAAGGAAAGATAACGAAACTAAGGAGAATTTCATGTGCCAGTACCTCCCTCTTGCTGTGGAATTGGTATCACCTTTTCTATTCCATCTAATAACAACGAGGGTAGAGTTTACCAACAGGGCGCAAAAAGAAGAGCAGGACAGAGTACGAAAAGCAAATAGTCTGAAGAGAAATCAGTATCACGTGCGGCAATGCAGATCATGATAAATCAAGGACCCTATTTAGTTAGGAAAAAAAAGGATCACGTTTAACTTAGCAAGATACTCCAATATAAAGTTGGAATAGTCTTAGTAAAGAGTAGCGAATAGAAGGTCCGCAGGAAAGATAACGAAACTAAGGAGCATTTCATGTGCCAGTACCTCTCACTTCCTGTGGAATTGGTATCACCTTTTCTGTCCCATCTAATTACAACTGACTGAAAGATTTTGTGGAAATACAGTCTTGGGACTGAGAAATTTAACCTATTTCATATTACTAGCAATAATTGGAAAATGCTTTACTCTTTTCTTGTACAAAATGGATTTGATGCAATACAGTAATTATTCTGAACTGAATGAAGTAAATTTTCTTAAGTCTTAATTCAATATTTTTTTATTAAGTGCAGATAAAGTAAAGTTTGCAGCAGTAAAAGCCCTTTAGCTAACTATCGACAATATTTTACGCATTACCATTTAGTTTTAAAGTTCAATTAATTAATGATTGAAATTGTTTATCTCACTCTGCTTAGAATATGATCACACGTCCTTTTATAATTTATATGAATACTAAAGGATATGCATGTCCTTAAGTACTAAAAACAATGCTAGAAGAAGTTAACGAAACTAAATGTTCCCACGTTTAATGACGACTTTACTTTTTAAAGTCAATATGTTTTTTTTATGTTTTCCTCCATAGCCTGGCTTTGATCTATTGTATGTACTTTTAAAATCAAAAATTGTAACACCACACTTTGCTTCCACTTGGTCTTTCGGCATTGATGTTACAGATACCCACTCAAGTTTGCGGTCTATATAAAACATATCAGCTTTTATATAGTATATCGTCTATTTTAGATATCAACTTTTGTTTTTAGTAAACTATAGATCTCTGATATTCAGTGGAGTTTTCTCTAAGACTGTACTAAATACCAGCCCCTTTTTCCACTTCCCAATCTTTGATATTTAATATTTATATAGTAACTTTTCATTTACCGAAAGTTTCGCATAATTTTTATAATTCTAACAATAATCAGTTTTTATTTCTTATATAAAAAGAATTTGGATCCTAAAGCGATAGTGTGATTAATAGGTTATGTGATTAAGTGTTTAGCTCAATATCGGTAAAAAAAACCATTTTGCGAGAATGGTGTAGTGAAAATGTTCGCTGTGGTTAAAAATAAAATAATAATAATATTAATTTTCAGGAGGTATGCCCTCAAAATGTACACCAAATGATGCTAGTTAAGGCCCTTACAGCAAGGCCCTTGGTTACGATTAGGCGTTTAATATGCCTTAGTTTTAAAAAATTCCACGAAACACTGCCTCGGTAATTTAATTCAAAATGCAACCGCCTCCATGATTCTTGCAATTCCACGCATCTAAGCACTTTATAATGCTGATCCTAAATGGTACTTCATGATATAGCAATTGTAGCTCTCTTCTACGAAGAGTTCGTAACTGCCAAATCCTCCTTTATTTTATATATTTCCTCTTTAGTGTTATTTTGCTAATGCTTGAGAAAAGCTATGCCCCTAAACAATTAATACCTAATAATTTCAACTTATGAATTGCCAACTATTAAACTTCCATAAACTCAATTTCCATAAGAGCAAACAGTTCCACTTTTGAGTTGATTTAATTTTGTAGCGTATGCAGATAAGCAAACAGCTGATTGGCAAATCTAAGCAATAAAGTGAATAAAGTGGAAAGCAAACAATAGTGAGCCACCTTATTATTATTATTATTTAATAGCAGGACTACATTCAAAAAGTCTTTTTTAGTTATTAGTTATTTTTTTTTTTTTTTTGGCTTCATTGATTAACACATTTCTATTGATCATTAATAACATTAAAGTTAAAATATTTTATATATATTTTATTCGTCGGCCAGAGCAAATGGCGGCACTTGTATGTTGCATGTTTAATAAAAATAAATTGTTTATTTTTTACCGCCTTTGTCGTAGTGTTGCAATACTCCACTGCAGTTTCCATTAATTTTATTGTGTGATAATTTGTTTAGATTATTTTGGCAAGTTTTATTGAAAGTGAAATTATTGACATTGCAGGTTAATGAGAATTTATGGTTTGGCTGATTTACCAAATGGATTTTTTGGATTTTCTTTGGGCTGCGTGTTAAATACGGCTTGAGGGGGAAATCTTTTATATAAATCGAATTTTTATAATTAAATGTTGCAAGTAAATTTTATTTTGTTAGATTAAGTTATTATATAACTTTTTTTTTCTTTTTCATCTCTACCCTTACAAGCCAAACTTGTCTGGTAAAAGCTTAGCACCGCTTGGAAAAATTTTATTAAATAAGTGATTCCTATTTAAATCAACAAGAAAGATATTTATTAGAAATTTCATTTGTCACTAATTTTATGCTCCAGAATAACAGCCAGTAAATCTTGTATTGCCTCTTTGTATAAGTTCAAATCACCGGAGGAACTTTTTGCTTTAACATGATATTTAACACTTGAATTTGCTAACAAAAAACTTTTTGTTCACAATCTACTCTCCGGGGTCATACTTGTAACATGTTGCAAAAGCCAGAGACTTGTAATACACAGATGTTGCATATATTTTGTGTAAAGTGAGCCAGCACAAGCCACACAAAAAAAAAAAAAACGTCACAGGCCAAAAGGCAAGAGTGATCCACCAAAGCAGTCTGCGGTCTTACAGAGAGTATTTAAAAAGAGTGAAAAGAGTATTTAATCCGTAGAGGAAAAAGGAATTTGTATTCCCCAAGTGTAAATTATTATTTCAGTTATTGGGAAAATGAACTGCCGCAGCTATTAATTAACTACAGCTGGTCTCTGCAGTCTGAAATATTTAGTTATTTTACTTATTTCAATATTTACTTAAATTACAAAAAAAAAAAAAAGGAAAACATTAATAAAAAAGATAAAAAAAAATGTACAACCTCTTTCAGAAAAGGTGTATCTGAATTTTACACCTTAGAAGTATAGGACGATTTCAGCTTTTCAAGAAATCCTCTTTACAAGTTCTTACCCTTTTCATACCGGTTAATAGTATACAAATAAAATGCATAATCAATTTCTGGAATAAGGCTTTCTAAATTATAGGTTTTAGGTCCATCTCTGCATTCTCTGCATTTAATAATATTTTTTTTTTCAGATTGTCGAAATTGATCAGCTTTTTAAATTTTATTATTTTATATTTATTTTGTTTTATAAATTTCTGAAAGTCGTTTTATAAACGAAAAATCGATTCGATTTAATTTAATCGACTCGAATTTAATTGCTGCTACCTGTAGTAGTAAATAAGTAAAATAAAATATTTTTAATTTTTAATTTTTAACCGATCATTATATTCTAACCGACTTAATGAAACGATCTCACTGTTAACCTATTTATGGAATTATTATAAAGCTCTCGTATACCGTGTGAAGATATACGTTTTAATAGAGTCGAATTATTTCAGAAATAAACTTTAAGAATTAATAATTAAAATAATCCCGTAATCCTTTAGAGAATTGGCATTTGTAAATCGTTCTTGAACCCTATGCTTCCTCTTCTATGTTGAATCCAAAATCGCTTGACTTATTAATTGATTTGAGGGCCTTGAAATCTGCTCGAAATAGTTTTTTACTTTTTTTTTATATTTTAGTTGTCAACACTTTTAGCGCAGATAAGTAAAAGATGCAGGGCTGGGTTAATTTATTAATTGATAAATTGAAAAGCAATTGAGCTATACTGTAGAGTTAAAGAGGATCTAGAGGAAAGCCTTTGAAATAGAATTATTATTAGTTGTATTGCGACTTCTACGTCGGGCGATAATTCATTTTACTATGGACACTTCTTCGGAGACTTACGGCTGATACTTACTTGGTCGATTGTCAGTGTTGCTTTCCATGACGACTAGGTCTGAGAATATATCTGTTGATCAAACTCGCTTGGCTTCTTAGCAGTGAGTGGTAGACTGGTTAGCATTACAACTCTTGGAAAAATTTCAAAACATTGTAAACGGTATCGACAGATCATACCGATTCAAAAGTGCATACCTTAAAGATTTTGACCGACTTTAAAGATTTCTTTCCTCACTTCAGAGCACCAGCAAACTTTTGAGCTCAAACGTATTTACATGTATCCATATCCATTTTAGCCACTTCGACCCATTACAAGCTTGCATGCAATTACATTCAACTTGAACTTTAAACAAGAAAAACATATACGATTTTCTAGTTTAATGTCCAACGCATTTTATGTCAAATCCTATCGGAATATCTGTCGTTTTCTCTACATCCAAACTACCATCAACTCCATTCGCTCCATCTATTTAAAATGCTTTATTTATACCACAAAATTGAGTATCTAAAGTTGCAAAATATTGTGTTGCTGTAATTAATGAAAATCCCAAAATTATGGACACAATAAGGTCAATACTGTGCTTACAAACCGTTCAATGTGCTGCCGTATTGTCATTGCCAAAGAAAAGCCAACGTAAGCCAAACGACACACCTGGTTGCAAAACTATATCTCTTTATATGTGCGCGTACTTTGCAATTTTTTTAATTTTTATTGAGTTGAGTTTTAAAAATTTATTTCTTGCATATTTTGACTCATGTTGAAGTCATTGTTTTTTTTTTCTCTCCTTTTTCGTAACTGGAATTTCGTCTTAGAGAAGCAGAGAGGAGGCAGTCGTGCTAACAGCAGTTATAATTTATGTGCGCAAATACCTTAATCAATAAATTTATGGGATCTAATGAACCGCACTGCATGCATATCACTTTTTCTCTACAATTTTATTTCTTTATTTTTTTTCTTTCCTTTTCTTTGGTAAATTATCTATTAAGGTTTCATTAAAAATGCAGTGTGTTGTAGCAAAAAAAAAAAAAAAAAAAAAAAAAAAAAAAAATTGCATTTAATTAATTAATATATGTACGAATAAGAAATGTAATTCTCTTCATTACCGATTTGTACACCACACATATTTCCCAGCAGTAATGCAATTGCTTACATTACTCCGGTTGGCAGTGTTTGAATTCATTTTAATTGCTGCTAATAACGTGGAAAAAATTAAATAAAATAAATAAATAAACATTAAGGTCTCATTTCGAGCGTAATAGAATGCATTGTAAAACTAATGATGGAATCTTTTACTGCTGCACCAACTATACGATTTGTCTATCTCTACAACTTCTTGTAAACATAATTGGTGTATATCAAGACCATCGAGGCACATGTGTTACAACATAAGTATCACTGAATTGAATACAAAACCGACAAAAGGTTTGAATTGTGTTAAGCACACATACCCGGTGTGAATAACCATAGATTTACTGTTAAGCCACTTTATATTATACTTTTATTTTATTTAGAATGTAATTTTTTTTTTAATTTCTATTTAATTTTTTCTCCGTTTTATTTTCAATATTTTGCCAGCAACTATAGATGACCTTTTCAAAAATTATAGATTTTTCAAATTATTGAAAAATTGTTATGCAACTCAAAACAAGTGAAGAAAAATATTTTTAAATGTATTTACGATTTTCTTAATTAAAAAAGAAATTCTACAGCATTGAGAAACATTTAATGTATATTCTCCATAATTGATTCTTTGTGTTGTTGGTTGTCTTATATATCCAACATTTCTGGCTTTTGTACATATATCTCCTTTTAATATTACTCCCCTCTATCTAAAATGGTTGTATTATTAAAATCAGGATAATGATGGCAGTTATTTTTTTTTTAGCTTACGAGCTAAGGATAGGATATCTTCACAAGATACTGGCAGATTATTGTAACTTTAATGGTAATGCAGTTAGTAAGTGATGCAGTTAGTAAGCTGCAGTATAAGTGTAACATCGGATTTATATCCTGAAATCTTATCCTTTAATTTATATGTATATTTTATTACCATCCCCAATCCTACCACAACCACAAGGTAATTTGTAAACTAAATTAGGCAATTTTTAGGTCCAAATTGTTCTACACATTATCGCATGAATTCGACTGCAATATATCGTGCCACTCGATATCGAAATTTGAAATCTTTCTCTCGAAAGCTCATTCCATGTATACAGAGTTTTCGCAAACGAACAAAGTATGTTTCTATAAATAAATAATAAGTAACGATTTTTTGACGAATAATAACAAATCCAAGTAAACTATTTGAATTTTTACTTAGGACAAATTCAAATAAAATAGGTGGCAAGCAAAAGGAACTTAAGAAAGAATATGTGTAGCATCACTGGAGCTTTAGGAGAAATATAATTCCAAATTGCAGACAAGGCAGAACAGTCGCCTAAAGGTTATAGGAGAAATTGGCTAATAAACCTAATTCATTTGCCCCAGCTGTGAAAGAGAAGTTGGCTTGTCGTAAAGTATATAAAGCTAAGTAATACCATTACTTTGAAGCCGATCAATCGCTATTGTTTTGGCCATGCAGACCATATGTAAATATAATCGAGTAACAACTTGCCTTACAAACACATTTTTGTAAGATTAGTGTTAAGAGAATTCATTAGGAGATCAATAGAATACAAAATTCCTTAACTCAAGACCAATACCACGATGTTGACTGATCATTATTGTTTTGCATACTATATACCGATCGTTGTCGATGTGGACCATGCAACAAGACCTGTGTACATAAGATCGGCTTACAAGTTAGTACAACTCAAACACATATTGATAAGATTAGTGTTAAGAGAAATCATTAAAAGATCAATAGAATGCAAAAATTTCTTTACTCAAGACCAATGCCACGATGTTGACTGATCGTTATTATTTTTCATACCATATACCGATCATTGTCGATGTGGACCATGCAACAAGACCTGTGTACATAAGATCGGCTTACAAGTTAGTACAACTCAAACACATATTGATAAGATTAGTGTTAAGAGAATTCATTAAAAGATCAATAGAATGCAAAAATTTCTTAACTCAAGACCAATGCCACAATGTTGACTGATCGTTATTATTTTGCATACCATATACCGACCATTGTCGATGTGGATCATGCAACAAGACGTGTGTGCATAGACTCGGCTTACAAGTTGGTACAACGCAAACTCATATTGGTAAGATTAGTGTTAAGAGAATTCATTAAAAGATCAATAGAATGCAAAAATTTCTTAACTCAAGACCAATGCCACGATGTTGACTGATCGTTATTATTTTGCATACAATATACCGACCATTGTCGATGTGGACCATGCAACAAGACGTGTGTACATAAGATCGGCTTACAGTTAGTACGACGCAAACACATATTGGTAAGATTAGTGTTAAGAGAATTCATTAGAAGATCAATAGAATGCAAAAATTTCTTAACTCAAGACCAATGCCACAATGTTGACTGATCGTTATTATTTTGCATACCATATACCGACCATTGTCGATGTGGATCATGCAACAAGACGTGTGTGCATAGACTCGGCTTACAAGTTGGTACAACGCAAACTCATATTGGTAAGATTAGTGTTAAGAGAATTCATTAGGAGATCAATAGAATACAAAATTTCTTAACTCAAGACCAATACCACGATGTTGACTGATCGTTATTATTTTGCATACAATATACCGACCATTGCCGATGTGGACCATGCAACAAGACCTGTGTACATAAGATCGGCTTACAGTTAGTACGACGCAAACACATATTGGTAAGATTAGTGTTAAGAAAATTCGTAAGACGATCAGTATGACAAATTTATAAGATATCTAAAAGCTAATTAATTGAAAGATTAGAAGTACATTTTAGTTAACATGAGATTCTGTTTCTTTTCTATCAGATTTAATATGCATATATATACTATATCCCCAATCATGTATGAGATTATAAAAGTTAAGCTTTTAGTAGAGAGTTAAATTTCCTTTTGAAATTTTTATATTTTTTTTTGTGTTTTATTTGATTCGGCAGGAAGACAGTAGAAAACTTGACATTAACTTTGCAAAATAATAAAAAAAAAAAAATCTTGCAAGAAGAAACAATGAAAACAATTGTCTTAAACTGATTGCCTACTGGGCGAACATTTGTTTTTCCTTATTTTGCTTAACAACTATTAGAGGGTGTAGCAATTGAAATGTGCTTTTCAGTTTTAAGTCTTTATTTTTTGCTCAGTTCTTTTTTTCTGTAGAGATAAAATAATGTAACGAAAAAATATATATAAAAAAAGCATGTGTTAAACCTTTATATACTCACCGAATTGCTGTAATGCAAAGAAGTAACAACAATTTATGCTCTAAAATAAAATACTGGTATTAAAACAATGATTTTTTTTTTATTTTTATTTTTATTTTTATTGCCGTTTCAACTGCGGAAAACGAAAATTTCTCCCACCTTGTATTTTTGTGTGTAAAATTTCTTTATAAAATAAGAATTGATTTTTTTTAATTTTTTTTTTTAATTTTTTTTTTTTTTTTGTTTGCTGCTTTACAGTTTTTGCAACATTTTGAGCAACATAAATAACAGTGATATCGTAACTTTCAATCAATATTGTGGTATTTTCAGTTTCATTGTATGTTACGTGTACGTACAACAATTTTTGGTGTTGGTTAAGCCTTAAAGATTTTTAGGTTTCTTGTATTTTATTTATTTCTTTTTTTTTTCCTTGGCTAATTTTTGTTAGCAATTTTAACATAATGACCAGTAAATATTATAGACACTCCCAATTATTTGGTATTCAGTGATTTGGGATTTTTTCACTATATTATTATGATTAAGATTTGGTTACGACCGAGAGAAAAATTCGGGTTTCTTAACCTTGTCATTTGTGTTTTGTGGTAATATGTGGTGTTAAATAAAATATGAAATGCTTGAACCCCCACCACACCACACAGTGTAGTTAATCTGAACTCGTTTCCTAAGCTTTTTTTCGATGCTTTAGGATTTTGTTATTTTTACGCTTAACCACAATACTGGAAAAAACTTTGTATACAACACCGATATTTTGATTACTTACAATCATTTTTAAACAGACTTCCAAGTAATCTGAAGCATATAAGAATTAATTGAACTATTTTTACTTCACCATCAGTCATATAAGAAACTGGAAGAAGAAGGAGAAATGCAAAATGTTCTTAATAAAATGCTTAAAACCTCTAGTAACATTCTAATAGCAAAAGTTCATATCTCTCTTCATATCCAAATGAGTAACTACTCCTCATTCCAGTAGAAATCTAAAAATCTTATTATCTTTTCTTTTAATCTATTGAGTATAAAAATCTTTTCTTTTTTATTTAAAAAAAAAAAAAAATATATTTTTATTTTCAATTAAATTTTAATTTTTATTTTCAATAAAATATTTCAATTAATTATTAATTAATAAATTTAATTTTCAATTAAATTTAAAATTAATTTCAATTTAAATTACTTCATGAAATTACCTGTATGTGTAACTTCTTCAAAAAAATATTAAACTTAATAAAAAAAACAAACATTTAAAAATATATAATAATAAAAAAAATATATATACAAAAATATATTAAATTAAATAAAATATATAAAATTGTAAAAGTAAAAACTTATGCAAAATAAATCATTTTCGTTATGAGTAATTAATTGATTACAAGTTGAAAAAATATTTTTCCCTGGAATAGTTTACCTATTCAAAATGTTATAGTTAAAATAGTTTAAATAGAGCTTTCAATTTAAAATTGAAGCATCAATATATGTATATCGGAATGTTTCTATAAATGTAAATTAGAAGACACATTTTTTATTTACAAACTCCTTATAAAAACTTTTTACACTAAACAAACTTATTAAAAGTCAGCAACTTCCGTTTGAGTCTACACTCCGAAAGGCTTTAAGTCACTTTTTTTAGTATTCAATTGAACATTCCCTTTCATTATTTATCACTTTGCTATCTTACACAATCGTACGATGTGTTAGATATTAGATATCTGCTAGAAAAGTATGACAATGTGTCGTAAAAATGCATCTGTGTCTCAGATTTTTTGAGAAGTCGTACAACAATGTTCATTTTATCAGCACTGAAAAAGTTTCTTTGCATCATATTTATATAATGAGATTTTTTAAAATAAGATTAAATGACACTAGATTGTCGTGTGCATGAATCGTACGATTACATTAAGTACTTTTTCGGGAAACTTCTGTATACTTAGGAGTCGTACTACAATGTCCATGCGATCATCACTGAAAAAGTTTCTTTGCATCATATTTATATAATGAGATTTTTTAAAATGGGATTACATGAATCGTACGGTTGCCTTGGGTACTTTTTTGGAAAACTTCTGTTATAAAAAATTCTTTTCATATTTGAATTGAATTCAAAATTGAATTGAAATTAATTCAAATCAAAATTTTAAGCACACAAGAAAATCAAAAAAAAAAAAATCAAAAATTACTTAAAAATTAATTAAAAAATTAAAATAAAATTTAATAAAATTATTAAAATAAAATTAATTTTATTAAATATCTTGGATTTAGTTGTTACCTAAAATAATTTCTGCTTGCATGAGAGACTTCACGAGAGCATCTAACTTGCAAATCGGTCACAGCAATCACTTTAGGCTTGCAGTTCTACTTTATTCTTAAATTGCCTTGATAACACACTAGATTTAAGCAAAAATCTAGATCCAAGCAATTATTTTGTTTCTTAAGATCTCCAGTCGCCGCTGTACTTATAGTAGTATTTTAGCTACAACTTTATTTTAAAAAAGTTGTCATCGACTTCCGCTGACTATAACATTTTCCCTGTCTAGCCATTTGCAAGAAATAAAAAATAATTATCTAAATGAAGAAAAAAAAGAAAAAAATTAACACACACATGTGACATTATTTTCGGCAAACGCTAAAACGCGTGCTATACTTACAGGCATAATACTGGTACTTACCGCCAGTCGCTCTGCATACTTAATGAGTCTTATTATTTGGCTGCAATTCTTCATACGTACGACAACATAATTAGCATTCGGCTAAATAATGCGCCGTAAAATAAACAAACACAAAAACAAAACATGATTTTTTCAAGAATTAATTGCAATTCAAGGAAACAACGTGATTTTATGCATTTGTACACATTCGAAAGAAACATAATAATTGCCACTGCAAGGCAAGCCAGCAGCAAACTTTTTGTCACCTATTGCATGGAAGAACAAGCTGCAGCTTGAGAAAAAATTATTTTCAAATTCATATTTTTGTTTTTTAAAAATTGATTATTTCCTCTCGAATGTACAGATAATATTTAATAGCCATCGATAGTTCAGTTCGAAGTGTGTATTCAACATATCCAATTGATGTTTGTTTGTTCCAATTGATTTGCTTTTTAACTTTTAATGGCTCTCGTACATTTTGCTTTCAGTAGTAATTGAAAATTCCAAAAATGCATTGGCAGGCAGTTATAATATTTTGAGATAAGACTCGTTCGTTCTATGCTTTTGTATAATTTTTAATTTTTTTTTTTTTCGAAATGTTTCCATATCCCAAAAACATAAAATAATCATTAAAAACATTTTACCACACCCTCTCTACATTAAATGGTCGGTTTCATTTCGCCAAGTTACATTTTGCTCACTTGAACTGATTATAACTATTGCACAGTGGGGATAATTGCACAAAGAGTTGCAAAACTATTATTAAAAATATTATTAATAAAAATCATCAATTAAGTGAATTGGCTAAAGAAAAAATAATAGTATTATGAACATTTTGGTTTATATATGGTTTTAAAAGGGAATGATATACAAAATTTTTTTCGTAATACATAATAAACAGTTTTAAAGGTTTTAATGGAAATCTTATGAAATTCATATATATATTTTATAAACTTAAAGCGCAACAAATTATAGTTAAACTTTTGTGAAAAAAAGATGCCTTTAATAAAAAAGGCTGGATTGTTAAAAAGTACCATATTGAAAAGTACTTTCCTAAAACGTACTTTAAGTAACGAGAACCTAAACAACGGCTAACACATCTAGGGCAGGTAACAAGTGCGTAAATGACTCACTTACAGGTAGTAAAGAAAAATAACAATATAGGACTCATATTAGAGGCCCATGTACTTAAAGTAAGGGAGAATTCGGGTTTGATTCCGGCTAGCACATCTAGGGCACGTAGCAGGAGCGTAAATTACTCACTTACAGGTAGCAAAGAAAAATAAAAATACAGGACTCATATAACGGGGAATCAGGGTTCGATCCCGGCTATCGTATCTATGGCAGGTAACAAGTGCGTAAATGACTCACTTACAGGTAGTAAAGAAAAATAACAATATAGGACTCATATTAGAGGCCCATGTACTTAAAGTAAGGGAGAATCCGGATTTGATTCCGGTTAGTACATCTAGGGCACGTAGCAGGAGCGTAAATTACTCACTTACAGGTAGCAAAGAAAAATAAAAATACAGGACTCATATCAAAGTCCCACGTACTTTAAGTAACGGGGAATCAGGGTTCGATCCCGGCTATCATATCTATGGCAGGTAACAAGTGCGTAAATGACTCACTTGCGGTAAAGAAAAATAACAATATAGGACTCATATTAGAGGCCCATGTACTTAAAGTAAGGGAGAATCCGGATTTGATTCCGGTTAGTACATCTAGGGCACGTAGCAGGAGCGTAATTACTTACTTACAGGTAGTAAAGAAAAATAACAATATAGGACTCATATCAGAGACCCACATACTTTAAGTAACAGAGAATCTTATTAGAACTCATATTAGAGGCCCTGTAATTGGAATGTGTACGCTTTAAATCCCTTAACAGCAGTTGAGATAACTCCAGCTGCAATAGCGTATATTAAAATTGTTGCGGTTAAACGTTCGTAGTGCTGTTGAGGGCCGTTACAATTCCTTTGCACAAATTACAGTACTTAAAGTGGATTGGAAATGCCTGAATATTTTGTACTTGGCATAACGATATATAACCTCTGTGCTACTTTCATCGGCTTTTTGATCAAGAAAGTAGGAGTGGTGAAATTCTTGTACTGTCATACGGCTAACCTAACCAGGTGAATGTCTGGCGCCATCGTGTGGCTAATCTAACTGAAAGCATTTGCCAAATATATTATCATTAATCAAGAAGGAAAGCTAGAGGTTCGAAAGCAATTATATATCGCCATAATTTAATGTATTCTGTTATAATTGATTCCTTCTATAAATATTGTAATAATTTTATAAGGAAAAATTTAAATTAGACTTTTTAAAAAATAATAATTTTTTGATAAACTAAACTTAGAAATTTAAAAAAAAAGTTTTTCTTTTTACACATACTTTGCAGGTAAAGATGCTGGAAAAGTTATTGGCAGGATAAAAGATTTCTGATAATTAATTATTTATTTGAAATATACAGCCATTTAACTTCCGAAGTCTTCATTGTCTTATGCAAATGTTTTTCAACACTAAATGAGAATTACAAGAGTATAAAAGCAGTGAGTATAAATAATTTTTATAAAATAAATATTTATTAAAAATTGAAAAAAAGATTCAAAGATTAAAGTTTGAAATATATTAGAAGAGGAAAACCGGTTCACTTCTAACAATACGATTTATTTCAAATTTACCTCTATATTATTTTGATCCTAGCTATAACGTCTTAGTACATCGCAACGTGGACTATTCAAATTAACTTAAGAGTATATATATATATCCATTTTAACAAGAGCAAAATGAACATTTTGAAAACAAAATTTGTAATTTGTATTTAAATTTTTTCCTTTTCAAAAAAAACAAATATTTTCAGTAATAAAGGAATATCGGACAGAATTTTCAAAACATATTCTTACATCCTTGCCGATACCTCACCTTAGCTTTTATACATTTCTCTGCCTTCACCACTGTGCGCATAAAATTACGGCATGTCGAATTGTTTCTAACTCTGTTATAGTTCTTGTTCATTTAAGTATTGTTTGACATTTTTATGAGATTGTGCTTAACAATGACATTTATTGAGATAATTAACTGGACTTAATTTAAGTGGACTAACTAAGCTGCGGCAGTTAAATTGCTTAAAACCTAAATTACGTTCCTCAAACGATTAAACATTAACTGAAAATGACAATAAATTTCTATTCTAAATTAATGAGGTGATAATGCGGTAATGCATTTCGGTAGCGGTCCTTTACTGATTTGTACGCATTAATTATTAAGTTTCGATTAGTAAGTTTGCTAAATATTTTATTAAAAAAAAAATTATGCGAACATCGAGAAAAGCCCACATCATTTTGCAAATAATCCATTAGAAATTGCAGGTGGCTTAATTTCAAGGAGGACTGCCTTCTTTAACATGCTTAAAGTAGAGTCATTATCACTTTTTTCATATGTACGAGTAATATGTAATAATATATATTTTTGTCTCACTTAATTTAATTATATTTATAATGAATTATTCTAATCGGTTCTTACTAATTTTTAGATTTATTAAAGAAAAAAAAAAACAAACAGGCATTTTTGTTTAGGTAATACCAGTCCGAAGAAAAATTGTATTTATTACACAATACAATGTATTATTTTTATAACTATTCATTAGATACAATGTTTCGTTTAACCGGATTTGAATATATATAAAAAAAACTTTTAAACCGATCACTGATTTTTGATCGATTATTTTTAATAAAAAATTGTATGGTAATATCTTTTCTTCGATGAATTTAAAACTTAACAAACAGCGTGCATAATTATTCTTTTATTAATAAAAATATTTGTTTCATTATAACTAACAATTTGCCAACTGAATACCGCTGCCAGTAGTATAATTGCATATGGGTATTTCCACAGAAAACTTTATTTAAAGCTTCTTTTTTAAATATTATACACACACCAGTAAACACAATATATTGTTCATTAGAAGAAATATTTTTTATTGCAGCAATTAATACAGCTTAACGAAGTAGCAGTTTTTGTGGAAATGCCCATAAGTAGTAATTAAATATTTTTCATTAAAATGACACAAAGTTTTTATTTTGTTACATTAATTTAAAAAATAATTTAAATTTACATGGCAAAGCAGGCTTAACATTTATTTATGCAATAAACCTTAATTGCTTGAGCTGCAGAGAATAATAATGAAAAAAAAATACAAGTTTTGAAATATTTATTCGCCATCAAAGACATTTAAATAAAAATCTTTAAAATAATCAATATATTGAATGGTCAACAAAATTATTATTTAACAAGAAAAATAAAGAAAATATTTTTTTTTAAATATTTTTTTAAGATCTCGCAAATGATATAAACATTTTATAATATATAAAATCGCCTGAAAGGGAGATCATAGAAAAATTGTTCTTTGAAATCGCAATCTAAACTAAATCTGTATCTTGAATTGAAATTAAAATTATTATGAATACAATAAAAAAATTTTGATATTTGCAGCACTAAGGAAATATCGGACTGATCGCTAAAGGCTTTAGCAAAATGTTTTAGAAATAGAAACTGCATAAATATATTTTCAGCATTTAGTGTTCTTTCATAATTACCCACATTGTCAATCTTAATCCCAGAAGTAAACATTATTAAAACATATTTTAACATTTACACATTTAATTTAACATTTTGAAATGTAAATATGCTGTAAATATTCCATAAGTAATGAATGCTTTTAAAGATCATGAAGTCAATATCAACGAAAGAATCAAGGACATCCGAGTAATTAGGCAAGTCTCATTCCTAGAAGACTCCTTGAACATTTAAACTTTATTTCGTACCTTCAAAGGCATGTAACATTATATTATTTCATTACAGTTTGTTTTAGTTTGCTTATCAAAAATTATCGTAATCCGTAGTGGGCTACTCCATTTTTCATTTACTTTCTTCGTTTACATGTCATTTATTTTCGCAATTATGAAACGAAATTTCGTTTGGTCTTAAAAAGAATAAATGGGGTAAAGTTCTCCTTTCTCTTTTTTTTAACTTCTAAATAGTGTCCATAGGACGTGATTTGTTGTTTGTTCTGAGGCTTTATATGAACGTCTTTAATAAAATTAATCTTCTTCCTGATAAACGTTTTCGTCTATTAACGGACAGTTGAAATTTTTCCTAATAATAAAAAAAGTTCGTATCCCTATTTTTTTCAGAGATATTTTCAATATACTTTTCAATAAAAAAAGTTCGTACCCCAATAAATAGATTTTCAGAGATCTTTTCAATATACTCGTCGGCTGTGTAAAATATATTCCTCTAAAAGGTAATTTATTAAATGGATGTTTTTTTTTTAAAAAAATTTCCAAGTTCAAGCTTAATTTTAAAAAAATGTGTATCTTAAAAAACACTTTTATTTTGGAAGCTGCAATTTAAAAGAAATTTAATTTCATGTTTCGCATTTCTATTGAATTCGGCATTGCCAGTGTAAGGCGTTTTACTTTGAGATACGTGGAAAATACAGGACCAACAAGCAGTAGGGGGGAAGTAGAAAATTACATAATAGGTCCAAGATTTTGCCATTCATTTAGCTAACGACAGTGATTGCACAGTTTGCATTGCCACTCACAATTAAAATATTTGTTGCTAAATAAAATCTGCAAAAAAAAATACTTTTTAAATTTGTTTAAATATAAAATAAATGTTATAAAATATAAATTACTTCAAGGATATCTCTTAAGTTTTGTGTTTTATGCTATAAAATTTAGTATAGAATTAAATAAATGTAAAAAATAAATTATATGGCTTAAAATCAGCTTAAAAATACTTTAGTTTTTATATAATTGCCACTACAAGGCAAGCCAGCAGCAAACTTTTTGTCACCTATTGCATGGAAGAAGTAGCTGCAGCTTGAGCAAAAAATATTTTTAAATTCATATTTTTGTTTGTAAAAAATTGAATATTTCCTCTCGAATATACAGATAATATTTAATAGCCATCGATGGTTCAGTTCGAAGAGAACTATGTTTGATGTTTGTTTGCTTCAATTGATTTGCTTTTTAATTTTTAACTTTAAATAGAAAAATATGTAACAAAAAGAATTTAATAACAATCTAAAATTCATATACTACTCTGCCAGATAGTTGCTTATAAATGCATCTGCAACAATTTCCTGTAATTTTGCTCCTAATAACTATTTCTAGTTAGTTATTAAAAAGATTATCAACAAATTGTTACCACATTGAGTTCCATTAAATAAACGTACGATTATTGGCGGAAGTTCTCCACCAATGACTTCTGCTTGAAATAGCCAATTTTTTCCAAAAGTTTTAATTTTATCACGCACTCAATCACAAAATACATGTTGGTTTTAAACGACATACTATTGCGTAAATTTTAATTTAATTCACTATTTGCGTTTGTTACTTTGTAGTTGCAGTTTTTTATTTTTCATTGAAGACGATTACAGGCTATTTGCTTAATTTCAGAGGATGCCTGTACTAAGTTTTTTTTTTTTTAATAAAATTTAATGATATTTAATAATTTTGTTTTATTAAGAAAAATACCAAAATAAAAAAAAAATAAAAATTCAAAGAAAAGTCTTTGTATTTGTACTTACACGCTTATTCAAGCTGGTGTGTGTTTAAACCTGAAGTTCGTGTCTTAAGTCTTTTGTTTGCATTTGCCTTTTTTTTGTTCATTTTTTTATCATGTGGTTTTAGTTAAAATACATGTTAGTGTGAGTGCTCCTGTACACATGTATGGCTCTTTAGCGGTCTCGTTCTATGATTTTTGTGATATTTATGTTCCGATTTTATACACTGTTGGTTATAATCAAATAAACATAACCAGTCCATACTACGAATTCATTATTAATGACTTTTGTAAAAATTTTAACATGTAAAAAATAAATGAATTTGTATGAATGTGTGCATAATTTGGGTGCGGGTGTTAATAATTTTGACACTTTACAGCTAATGGCGACACATTGTCTCCCCATTCTTGCGATTTTAAATCTAAACCTTGGAAATATACACTAAAAATAATATATTTATTTTTATGTCAGTATTATATTCAATACTAAGAAAACAACCACTAATGGTTTTCATATAAAAAATATGAAAAAATGATTGATTACATTCAATGGCAAACGTAAAAAACTAAATACAAATATCAATTTATCAAATTAAAGAACAAAAGGCAATACACATACTGAGTTTTTGACTTTAAATTATTTCAAATCATATTCAATACATTAATAGAATTAATAAAACTTTTGAAGTTAATAAATTATATTTACACAGGTGCTGCAAACAATTTGTTAAAATTCTGACTGTGTGTGTCTTGTAGGCTTACGATGAAATTTAATGCTGTAAAGGATTTTGCATGTCTAAAAATGTATTGATTGGATTTTTAGAGCGGTTTAAAATTATTAGCTTATTTAATTTCATTCTCATTAAATTGATAAGAAATATATATGTAGTAAAGAATTACTTCCAAAGAATAAAAACAAAATTGCTTTTCTAAAAAATAAAATAAAAAATAAATAGTGGCACAAGTGATGACACAGGTACATTTTCTTTACATATATATTTAATTTCACAAGGCTTCACGATAAAAAATAAAATAAAATACTTATCAATAAATGAAATAAAATATTTTGAAAATAATATCATAATGAGGTAATAACGGGTGAGAAGAGAGCTTGGGGGAAATTCATTTATTGTGGCATTGATAAAGTCCATGTAAGAACTAAAAACAGCAAATACTTTGTATTATCTCTCCTCGTAAATATTTTCTAGCCTATGTTCCACCTAGTCTAGGGCCATACTGCTGGAACTAGAGCCATTTAATATCCGTATTTCGGACACCTAGTAATTTTCTAATATTTTTCAATAATAAAGAAAAGAAAAAAAAACTTATAATTTGTTGTTATGATATCGCACTTAATTACTTAATTATATGAAGTCCTTCAATAGTCTGGTGCTTTCAATACTTGGGCAGCTTATAAACGAAAATAGAGTTCACCTAAAAACTAAATATAATAACATAGAAGTGCCCGTGACTGTCATCTTGGGTTTACATTAAAGTAGTCCATTCAAATTTATTCTCCTATTCGGAATAAGAGAAATATTTAATTAATAAAATTCTCACAGATTTATAGAACAAAAATTCTACATGTACAGTCGTTGAATCAGTGACTCATATGTATGAAATAAATAATATTATTATATATAATATAAATATATATAAAATATATATATTTCCAGGAAGAAATTCAGTAAGTAAAACTACACATAATGAACAAAAACAACTACTGTAATAACTTTTCCAATTAATTAGTCTTTGAATTTAGGAAAGGCTTCATTTTCATTTTAAACGTTTAATTTCATTTGTCTTTCTTTTCTTTATCAACTTCATTTACAATTTTTATAGTTAATAATTAAAGGCTGGAGAAATTTTTTCCAACTTTACATATACATAGATCTAAAAAAAAAAAAAAAAAAAAACATTTCTAGATTCCTATAAATTTGCATGCACAACTAAATTTAAGAAAATTCAACACTGAGTGTACGAAAAAAACCATATTCCATACAAACTTCCATGTATGACTGAGTAAAAGGGGAAAAGCCACAAGTTGAGATGGCAGTACGAGTGTTGACACCAGACACCACCAAAAACATTTGCGAATTGTGAATAAAGACATGGCTTTAATATCTGGCGTATGGCTTGCAAAAGAAACGAAAGCTTAAAAATGAATTACAAGCAAAATACACTTCAATACCGCAAAACGCTTTTTCCATTTATTGAATAGCGCTTAGTTGTGATTGTACATTTGCTTACATATATATCTTTTTGCTTATATGTATTTCTAAAATCATTGACAAAAAGAAAACATGCACACACAAATGCACATGATTTACAATATTACAGCGCTAGTAAAAGCATAAAGCTTATAACACTGAACACTTAAAAAATAGCATAAAAACTTCCATAGACAGGTCAGACAAGAGCTTAAACTGCAACCATGCAACAAGCAGCAGCAAACACGGATAACCAAAACAAAAACGCTGGAGACAGGACAAGTTACATGTTTTTAAATTCAATATAAACACATTGTTCTCAAAGACAAGAGGATAACAACAACAATATCAAAACCGAGAAGAAATTTATAAAAAATAGAAAAAGTTGACACTAAGCAAGTGCATAAATTTTAATTTTATTCTGCTTTTGTTTTTTGTCTGCAGCGAATACTAAATTAAATGTTATAAACTAGTTTTCTTCCTTTGTGTTTTTTTATCTAATTTTTTATTTTTTTTTGCAAAAAGCACGCCAATCCGAAACCCAAAAAAAATTAAACATTTTAATTAAGGAGAGTCTTACTACTATTTAGGCGTACCGTTATCGGGGGATGTAGCTCAGATGGTAGAGCGCTCGCTTAGCATGTGAGAGGTACGGGGATCGATGCCCCGCATCTCCAAAGGGGTATTTCATTTGCTGGTGTTTTTTTTTTTTAAATTGTCTATTTCAAGCTTGAAATAATTAATTTAATTTTAATTTTAATTAAATTTGAAATGAAATTGATTTCAAGGCATTCAAATTATTTTATTTGGTTAACAAAAAAATCTCATATGAATTGTTTTCTTTGAAATATTTTAAAATATCATATTTTAAAAAAAATCGAGCATAAAGTTTTGAAATGTCATTTCGTTAAAATAGCTTTTTTTTAACAACATGGAGGTATTATTTAAAAAATAAAAATTTTTTTAACTATGCGATAATTAATTTTTTGTTTTAAAAATTAAACTAAAGAACTTAGTTGAATTGACGGATTTTATATTGGAAGTTTATATAACCAAAAAAAAAAAAAATTAAATAATTTCAATGCCTTGAAATTAATTTCATTTAATTTTCTTTCGCTGTAATGCCTGCTTTAATTAAAATAACCAATTGGGGCCATAAAGCTTGAAAGTTTTGGCATTTAACATCTGAGATCGTAATTTCTAAGCGTGCTTAGAAATTGATGTATCTATCAAGATATATTTCAAGTATATATATACTCTTATGGATCTGGCTATAATAGAAGCCTTTTCCTATTTTCAAAAATTGATATAACAATTGAGATTATTCAAAGAGAATTATTAAAAATAATTGTATCCATAACCGTTAAGAAACATTTTTTTTTTAAAAAAAAAGGTCTTTAACTTCATTATAAAAAATAAGCACAACAGCAAAAGTTTAAAAAACCTAAAGTAGGGTGAAGAAATGATTTAAAAATGCAAAATCATATTTAAAAAAAAAACACAAACTTTAACACGCCTCTCGCATGATAATCAAGCGGTATACCATCTGATCTAGATTCTCATATGAAATGTACTTACCAACACTATAAAAGTGAGGTGGGGTGCGGTTAAGCACCAGTTTTCCAAACTTTATTCATTAAAACTAATAAAATTAATGAACAGCAGCTTTTAATGCGTAAAACATGATTTGCGTGCCTTCAGCTTGTAATTTTTAACTCGTTTATCAAAGCCATGCCTATGTGAGGCTCAATGGTCTAGGGGTATGATTCTCGCTTTGGGTGCGAGAGGTCCCGGGTTCAAATCCCGGTTGAGCCCGTTTCCATTTTTTTTTATTACATTTCCGCATGTCATTACTAACTATTATTAAAGCGAAATAAAGAGAAGTGACTATTTAAGGCCACCAGAATCCATTGCCAATGGAATTATTGTGAATGCAATCAAGGCAAATTGCATTTGAGATTTTTAAAGCTTATAATTACTCATAATTCATTACTAGTGTGTGTGTATGTTAAAACAAACGATTAAAAAATTTATTACTAATAGTTATACACAGTCCCCTCAATAGTTATACAAATTTTCTTTTAGCTTAAACAATTTACATTTGGTTTTTATCAAAAGCATCTTAAGTAGCAAAGAACTGTTACGTGAAGGTCGTTTCAAAAACTTTTGACTCGTATTCAGTCCGAGTTCAGTAAAAGCGACAAAAAAATAGCCTTGGCTAAATGAACTCTATTTTGAAATAGTATATGTTAGCATTGGGTCAAAATAAAAAAAAAATAGGAAAGATTGATCGTGCATTTCAGTTGTTGTTAAATCTTTTGTTAATTTACTGAAGAGAAGAAACAAAGTAAATAAACTGATAAAACGAATAAAGCACGTGTTTATTTATGTTCTGAAATTGCCTGAGATATAAATATTTATTGAACTGGCAATACACCGGATCATACCTGAGAAGGAAATCAACATTTTTACCAATGTCTTTTGTCTTTGTTTTCTAATGTTTAAATATTGTTTGCAGAGACTTATTAAAATCACGAATTTAATAAGTAACAAAAGCATAAACCCAATCAGTATAATTCTTATATCTAAACAAATAGATTTAAATATTTCGAATAACACTGAAGGCTCTTTTTGCGGCAAATTTGAGGGATTATTTCAAAACACACGCGTTTTTCGTTCAAACAATTGGAGCTGGAGTCCCACAAGGTATCATTCTGGGATCGCTATTATACTTGCTCTATATATTTCCGATATGCCAAATGATACTCGCGTGCACTCTTCTACCTTTGCTGATGGCATGGCCTTTCTAAGTATCCACGAAAAACCCCAGGAAGCATCCAAAACACCCAGGAATCATGCAACACCTAATGAAACTGGAAAAATTGTTGAAGACATGGACAATATTATACTTGCCCTATATTCCCGATAATCGCATGCACTCTTCTACCTTTGCTGATGGCATGGCCTTTCTAAGTATCCACGAAAAACCCTAGGAAGCATCCAGAAATTTGCAAGAACACCTAATGAAACTGGCAAAATGGTTGAAGACATGGAGAATAAAAGTTAATGATCAAAAATGTGTCCACATAACGTCCTCTCTGCTTAGAGATGCATGCTCACCTCAACGTCAACATTCAAACGTCAAGTACCTCGGAATACACCCCGACAGACGCTTAACTTGGAAATGTCATATTGACAGTTCGATTAAAATAGCTGATGATGGGCGGGAATTCCACTCCTGGTTGAGATTGCAAACTTTTGCTGTATAAATCTCTTGTAAAGCTTATCTGGTGCTACGGAATCCAAATATGAGGCACTATCTCTGCGTTAAATGTGGACAAAATTCAAAGACAATACAACAGAGGTTTACGTACAACTACGGCAGCGCCGGGGTGTATTAAAAACGCGGGTGTATTACACAAAGATTTGGATGTGCCGTTGGTGTAAACTGAGTTTAAAAACCACGCAGGATGATACCTAAAAAGGTTAGAGACGCACCACAATGTATTTGCCCGTAATATCCTAAAGGATAAGGGCTATACACGTTTGAGTAGGAGGAACATTTTGTTTGCCTTAGCCCAAACTAACTAAGCCCAAAAATATTAGAAAAGGGTTGTTGAATCCAGCTGAATATATCACATTTTGTCGAGCAGTGCCTGGTATTCAAGTGCTAATTAAGACGCAGTCTCAGCTGTCAAATGTCATAATTTTTATTATTTTTGTTTCGGCGATAAAATGCTCTGTGGGCAAGTTCGTAAGTCAGCCGAGTTGTATTCGTATGTATGATTCATTCATATTCATGATATCGGATAGACCACTGAGTAATATATTTATTCTTCGTTAGACTTGAAATATGTATATTTTTTTTTATTTCAATTGAATATTGAGCAATGGAAAATGCAGGATTCTATGGGCAAGTTCGTAAGTGAGCCGAGTTGTATCCGTAGGTATGATTCATTCATATTCATGATATCGGATTGACTACTGAGTAATATATCTATTCTTCGTTAGACTTGAAATATATACATATTTTTTTTTTTTTTTTTGCTATTTCAATTGAATATGGAAAATTGGAAAATGTGGTACTATGTGGGCAAGTTCGTAACTGAGCCGAGTTGTATTCGTATGTATGATTCATTCATATTCATGATATCGGATAGACCACTGAGTAATGTATTTATTCTTCGTTAGACTCGAAATATATATATATTTTTTTGCTATTTCAATTGAATATTGAAAATTGGAAAATGGGGGACTCTATGGGCAAGTTCGTAAGTGAGCCGAATTGTATTCGTATGCATGAGTCATTCATATTCATGATATCGGATAGACTATTGAGTCAAGTTAGTCAATCACAACGAAATGAGTGATATGATATGCCCCTCAAAAGAAGAAATATTAAAGTCATCGAATAAGTAAAGGCGTTAAAAGAGGCCCAGTCATATTCATTAGCTTACAGTTTTACACCAATTAGATTTTTCTTAGTGTTTCTTTTTTGGTCTGCGTGGCCATAAATCGCAATAAACTTTAACAATAATTTCAAAAGTAGAAAAAGGCTAAATTTAATTAGAACCTAAACAGAAATCAGTATTAAACTGAAATTCATTTATATCAATTCATGCAAGAACATGCTTGCAAACATTCATCCTGACAGCCATCCCCACATTTGTGCACCATTGCCCATGCACACAACATATTCTTGCATATCCATTTGTAAGCGAGTGTAACTGGGCAAATTTTTATGGCAATTGTTTTCGTTTTTTGCCTTCCTGCTGCTGTGGCTCACAGTTGCTGCTGATTCTTGCTGCTGTTTCTGCTGCATAAAAAGGCGTGTCATTAAAAAAAAAATGTTTATTCAATTGCTTTGCATTTTTTTCTCTCTAAATAGTTTATTTGTTTAACAATGATTTAATTTTGCTATTTTTTTTTTGCGATTTCTTTTTTGTCTAAATCTCAACAAACAAATTTTTGCTAGTTTTTTATAAATTTATGTTTATAAAATAAGAAAAATATTAAATGGAAAAAAATCCATTTTAAGGTGTTTGGTTGGTGGCATTTTAACATGGAATAGATTTTTTTCTTCGTTAATTTTGTTTCCAAATCAAGATTTATGATAATGTTCACCCCAAATGAAAAGTAAAATACTTATGCTTAATATTTGTGGCAGGGAGTTGTTGCAGTTAAGAAAAATCTTGTTTTATTCATTAGTTGAAAATATTCTGGCTCGTTATTCATAATTTGCCAAAGATATTTCTGGCCTGTTGAAAATGACTGTTTCATTTAAGCAACCATAACTTACTTGAACAAAAAGTTATTAATGAATTTTTATATATTTGAAAATAATTTTCATGACATTAAGTCGCCAATTTTAACGAATAAAGTTGCAGCGTATTTAGAGTTGGGAGTTTTCCAACTTACTACACAACTAAGTGGGCAGTGTGGGAATGAAAGCTCATAGGAATGGCAAGCAATACGATTAATGGATAATAAAACTTTAACAAATTGATAGCAATCGAAGAGACTCAATTAAAACATCAATCATGTAAAATGATTGAAATGCGATTTTTTGTAAGTTGGGAATTTTCTGCGATTTTTAAGCAATCAAAATTGCGATGTTTTTTGCGCTGCGGCATTGCAAAACTTTAATAGAAAAAAAAAATATATATATATAAATATTAGAATTAAATATAAAAAAATATATATTTTAAAATATACTAGATTTACTATATTTTTTACTAAAATATTTTTCTGAATTTTTAAAGCAAATATTAAGAAATTAAGAAAAGAAAAATAAAAGTATAAGAAACGCAGTTAAACATCAAGTCTTATGAATAAAATATAGTTTTGGGCGATTTTTTTTAGAAAAAATTTAATTTTAATCAGTAAATTTATTTCAAATAAATGATATAATGAAATAATTCTTCTATTCCTAGAGGAAAAATTTTAAGTTTTTTTTTAGATTTTCAAGAATTAAAGTTTGTTTCCGCAAACAAAAAAATGTTTTTTTTTTTTTTTTTTTTTTTTTTTTTTTTTTTGATTTTCAAAACTACTGGACTAACATTTGGACGGGAATTAAATAAAATTAATCTAATTACTAAGATAGCTGCGGCTTTTTATAGTCTTTAAAATTCAAAAAATCGAATTTTTGGTTAAGCTTTAAGGATATCCCATTTTAATAAAACTAATTCTGGAATTGTTAAGAATTGGAAATGATTTATTTTACAAATTTCTTTTATAATAATGCTACCCAATAATCTTTCTTTATTCGTTTCATAAATATATTATTCTTGGTCTTAAAAGCTTTAAATGAATATTAAAAATATGAATAATAATGTTTTACTTGTCGTCAAGATGTGAAATTTTCATTTATCAGCAAAAAGTATTTCGATTTTTTGTTTGCACCGTCCTTTTCGGATAATTCGACAGTTTGAAAGCTTTTTCACTGTATTAATAAAATATAGTGTGCAAGATATTTCTTTAGTCTATGAAATTATATAAAAAAGAAAAGCTCCTGCATTTCTGCTAAACGGCCAGATACTAATTTATTAAAGAAACTTGATTTTAGAGAAAGCCATATTGCATGTCGGTTTCCTTTTGAATGATAAACTGCGATATAAATTATCAATTGGCGGAAACTTTTTTTATTGTCAGCTCCCTGAGTTATAATTTATTTTTGTAAATATTCTTAAATAAACAAACGTTTTCCGAGATTGAAGATTTTTGCCCAAAAATGCTTAGGGTACCCCCTTATCAAAAATTGAAATGTACCCCAAATCTCGACAAATAATTTTTTTCTTTTTTATTAGCAAAAATATATTTTAGGCATTTGAAAACATAAAATAAACATACAAAGCCACAAAAACGCAAGTTTTTTATTCAAAAATACAAGAACGGACGTTTTCAAAAAATTACAATTTTTACCAAAAAAAATCCGAAGGGGGTCCCCTTATCAAAAATTGAAATATACCCCAAATCTCGAAAAAAAAATTTTTATTATTATATTTTAAACATTTGAAAATATAAAACAAAACATACAAGAGGAAAAAAACAGAAGTTTTTCATTCAAAAATACAGAAACGAACGTTTTCCGAGATTGAAGATTTTTGCTCAAAAATGCTATCAAAAATTGAAATATAGCCAAAATCTCCTAAAATTTTTTTTTCTTTTTTATTAGCAAAAATATATTTTAAACATTTGAGAATATAAAATAAACATACAAGAGCAATAAAAACGCAACTTCTTCATTCAAAAATACAAAAATGGACGTTTTCAAGAAATGACGATTTTTTCACAAAAATGCATATTCCCTTCCATACCTTCCAAATACCTTTTATTACTACTTTTCCTTTTTCTCGCATGGTAAATTAAATAATAATATATTTCGATGTTTGAATATTTCTCACACACAATAATATTAGCAATGACTGTTTAAGCTTAACAACTTCAAATAAAGTATTTGGAATTTAGGATTTGTGGCAACACTGATCTTGGACTGCGACAACCCCGGTCGTTGACATTAGAATATGTGCGGGTGGCAACGACGCACTGCTGAGTGAAGGATAGGAAACAAAAGAAGAACAATTAAATTACAATTGGCTGGGTAAAAATAACTAAATGAATAAAGACTATGAAATATGTCTTAAGCGTACTTTGTCGTTAAATCCAAGTTATTACAGGATTTATTGCCGATTTTTTGGCATTGTTGAAAACAATACGAAATTCAGCCTATACATGTAACATGGTTCCAGGATATTTACTGACATCCAAAACTGGCCTGGAAAGCATTTTGGACATGAGTTTAATGTCAAAATAATTGAACATCTTGCCAATTACAGGCAGTTACTTCAAGCTTTTTACCAAGTAGTTCATGGATCTAAGAACTTCTCTTCACAGTTTCCCCATAATAAGCCGTTTTTAAGGTTATTTTAGTGAAATTAATTTGTTTGCAAACGTAGTTGAGAATATTTAAAGATCCCGCCAACAAACGTATACATCAGAGCCTCTATAAACACAGCAAATTTTTCATTTTCTCATATTATACTTTAGTTTTTTAATCACACTTATTTAACAAATTTCTAATAAACACTGAGATATTCGTTTAAATATTTGAAATTTTATCTGGCAAATTTTAAATGAGACTCAGCCTCATTTATTTAATTTTTCTCATGCTAAATAACCTCCTTTATTCAAACGCTGGTGCATTCATGCTGCTTATACTTGAGAATCTATGGCATAGAAATTTCCAAGAATATATTTCGTGTTTGAGATCAATGTATCTCGTATCGTTAGGAAAGCATTCCGCCGCTTTTTAACGTACACCAGTAAGCCTCCATTGACGTCTAAGAATTTAAAGTATTTGAAACAAATAGAAAAAAAAAACTTATTAAAAATCACAAAATAAAGAGGAGGTTAAAATCTAAAGAAGAAAACATTTTTTCTAAAACGTGTAATTTTTATTTCTTTGTTGCATTAAGGAATCGTTGCTGATGCTATGCATTGGCCAGTTGAGCTAATAAACTTTGCAATTGTTAAAGTAGCCAACCAGTCTTTTATTTTTCAGTTCAACAGCAACATGTTAAAAGTGATGTAAAACTACTTTTGTGTAAATGAACGAGTTTAAATTAAAAAATTTAAACTAAAAAGCCGAAAATTGCTTTTCAAATTATATAGTTTTTTTTTTGTATTTTTTTTTTTATTATTATTATTTTATTTTATCTTTGTGTGCTGCTCCTGGCAAATCTTAAGGCATTTTCGTTTCATTAAAGTACAACTGCATTCTACTTAAGTTCATCAATAGCTTGAAATACAATTATATAATTTTTTTAACATCTTGCCTTAACCCTCAAATCACCCTCAAAAAAACTTACGTTAGTTACCCTCGTGTGTGGCTTTTCACACATATGCAATACCTATGTATTTTGTTGCACCAACATAGTTATTTTGCAATTAAAGTCAGTATTTACATATTATATATTTAATTAATGATATATTTATTTTATATTAGTTTTTCTACAATACATTTTTCACAAACATTTCGGTTATGGGAACGCTTACAAGCGCCTTTTTTGCAAAAACAGCATATTGTTTGGTGAATATAATTTTTATATTTTTCTTTCTCGCTATAGCATATATGGCATCGAGATTTTCCTTCGATTATAGGAGGAATAGTCTTTTGCTTTTTCGATGAGCTTTGCAAATCTTCAAAGTCGCCACATTCGTCCACTATATTGGTTTGGGTTACAGCAGATAACAATGACGCTGCTGATTGACTTCTAGGAAAGCCTTGTCGTGTTGTCATGTAACGCTTTGCAAGAGATATTCCGAGCTCGCGCAGAAAAATTCTACGGACAATTAGCTTGTTTGATTTCCAGTTTAGATTTATATCTTTAAATATAATGAATGCATTTAAAGCTGAAATGTCAATAATATTTGAGAAAACAGCAACTGGCCATCGATTTGTTTTTCTTTTCGTACTATAGCACGATAACATTTTGTCCACTGTATCAACACCACCTATAAATAAAGTTTTAACAAAGTTGAATACCAATAAAGTTAAAATGAAAAGCTTCAAAACGAACCTTTCGTTTTATTATAGAACTCAATGATTTCTGGCAATTTTTTCTTATCACACTCTACGTCATTCGAATGATGCATTGTACTTTGCAGTACTACGCAATTATTCTTCCTTCCGATATATGAAACAAGAGTTGTGTTTTGGGTAAATGCGAAAGTAGAATGGTACAAGGGAAGCTTCTTGCATTCTAGTAGTTTTGGTGGTATTGTTTTTTTGTTTTTCCGCATAGTACCTACCATTGTTAGCCCTCGCGACAACAACTTCTGCCCCAGTTGGTAGGATGAAAAAAAATTATCCATTGTTATGTTATAACCTTTAAGTCCGTGGACTAAGTCCAAAACAACACGTTCGCCTTGATTTTTTTCAGGTAAACTACCAATAGGTTTTCCCAGATACGGCTGAATTTTCCAAACGTAGCACGTTTCAGAGCAAACCAAAAGCCAAAATTTAATGCCATATCTTTCAGGTTTAGAAGGCATATATTGCCTAAACTTGCATCTTCCACGAAATCCAAGCAACTGTTCATCAACTGTAACACACTCAGATGGATTGAAATAATTGCTCAACAACTCAGCCCATTTGTCGAAAATCTCACGAATTGGCGAAAATTTGTCACTAGAGATTGTTCGTCGTCTGCCTATAACGTCATCAAAACGAAGAACTCGATTCATGTACTGAAATGTTTTTTTTGACATTATCGCTCTAAAAATGGGACGTCCATATTCAGCATCGAACAAATCTAGCATTGTTTCGTTCTTTGACCTAAATATATTGCAATTCAAGCTAAAAAAATAGCACAAGTTGAATTAAAAATAAAATACATACCTGTACACACCAGCCAAAATGAGAACTCCAATATATGCATAAAGCAATCCTGAGTCAATTTCGATATAACTATCGCCGCATTCTGCCTTTGCATATATGTTTGACCACTTGAGGATTATCTTTTCAATAGGCGACGGAAAAAACAACATAAAGGCATCCTTGATATTGTTGACACGAGCCCTTGCATATCTAGTTGTACCTGGTTTCAAATTTATTATATTTTCGTTCTGTAATCTTCGTGGGCGATCATGAACTGGTTGAGGACTCCAAACTGTACCGTCTTTAGAAACAAATAATAGATCTACCCTTACATCATCTCGTGTCATCTGTAATCCGTCGGTGTTCTGATTTTCATTATAACGGTCAGAACTGTCTTCAGATGCTACTGACGCACAGCTTTCTTCCGGCGAGTAACTATTTTCACTATGTGAATATTCTTCCTCATCAGAAGCATTCAAAATTGCTTCCAGTTCCTCGTTTGTAAGGTATTTTGGTCTAGTCATTTTATTAATTTTTGCTCAAGTATATACCAGAACCTTTCACATTCAAAGCAAAGCATATACTGGTTTCTTTCTTCGTCATTTTTACAATAACCATTTTCGGGGATTCCCAGCAGAAAAAGTCGTTACTTTTTGTGGTTGGTGATCAACAACAAAATATAAAAAGCTTTGTATATTTTTTACAATCATTCACTTTATGAAACGCAAATTCCATGTACACTTAGAACAATAATAAAAATATACAGACATGGCAACCGAAAATGTTGTACGTACAAACTTCATATGTGTGGAAAACCACACAAAGGGTCACTTACGTAAGTTTTGCAATATACCGTTATTAAAAAATATTTTTTGATCAAAAATTATTTTTTCTGTGCTTAATTGATATTACAAACAAAGTCAAGAAATTTCTTTAGTACACTCCAACAATATTTTTAGTTATCGTACAAAAATTACAAGACTTGTGTGGTTTTCCACACAAGGGTGATTTGAGGGTTAATTTCGTTTCTCCAGCATTGCAGCACAAGTAAAGTGGTTCCACCCTTTAAAAAAAAGTATGTTTTGTGCAACTATCGCATAGTCAGCTTAGCGCCTTCATTCCTTGCCACCTTAACACAATTTAATCTCAGAGCTATTAATTTCCATGGTGTAGCTCACGTTCTAAAATTGCCTTGCACCAGTAATTGTCTTTAAAGCTTTTCTATTAAATAAAATTCCAATTTTTCTATTTTAAATTTGCTCTGTTTTTTAATTTAATAGTAAATAATTATTATGACTGTATCTTGGATTGATTTTTTTTTTATTTTTATTTTATTTTATTTTTTTTTTTGGAAAAGAAAGTGCTAATGGATTTTTCTTGTGCTTTGAAAATAATGATATTTTTATTTTAAGTTCATCCTTGCAAAAATATTAAGAGCAAAACAATACAAAGACACTTTTATGTGCATCCAAAGAATGAAATAATGTTATTAAAATACACCTCCCGATAATATCATAACGATTTTATTAGCGAGTCGCTTAAGCAACTATAATAAATTTCCTCAAAGATGTAAAACTTCCATCGATTGCCGTAACTTCAAAAACTCCAAGGGAAAATTCGAGATATAATCTAAAGTGAAGACGCTATCAGAAAAGAAAATTCAGAAAACTCTACAACTCGTTCATATTGTTGACCAATTCCAATGCCTTATTCAGTATGCTGGGAGTCGATTTTATCAGCGAGTCGATTAAGCAACGATAATAAATTTCCTGGAAGATGTAAAGCTTCCATTGATTGAAAAACTCCAAGGGAAAATTCGAGATAGCCTTATTCAGTATCCTGGGAATTGTACCAGCTTAAGCCAGAATTAAAGCGTTACAGCGTATACTTAATAACAATATAAAAGTAGGGCGGTGCGAAGTGGTATACCATCACCGTGCAAAAAAAAACCTATAAAAATTAGAATAAGAAGACGTAAGACGTAAGACGTACGACGTAAGACGTAAGAAAAACGCCGTATTAAGAAGAGCTAAAAAAATAATAGGCACCCAATAAATAATAATTAATACATTTTAAAGCAATAATTAGTAAAAGCAATAAGTAAAAAAATAAATAATAAAAATAAAGAAAAAATAAAACTTTATATATAAAGAAATCGCATAGTGAACCTGCAAAAAATTCAAATAACATTTAACAGGACTTTTATAAAACCAGCAGGGATCAAAATCTTATATTTCAGTTACTTCTCCGGAAGAAAATAAAAAAAAAGAGAAGAAAGCCAAAAAAAAGATATGTGCTTCATCTGTAGCGTTTCAAATAATGGAAATCAATGGAACTTTTACATCTTCCACAAAGTTTTTTTATCGTGCTTAATTCAATCGCTACGAAAACTCAAATAACTTTAATAATTCTTAAAGAAAATATGATATCATAATTATATTCTGATTTTTACTAATAAGTGAAATTATATTGGCTAAACCAGAGCAAAGCGCTTTTAAAATATTTCATTGCTTAAATTTCGTCATCAAAACAGGAATCTGCTCATATCATGAACGAGTCGATAGTGCCAACTTAGAACCAAAATTGCTGATAATTTCATTACCTGAAGTAGTCGAGCACATGCCTTTGCAACCAGGGCCAACTATTGGAAAACTCTGCAATAACAATAATAATAAAGTCAATTTGGCAGAAATAATAAAGACGAAATCCAATTGTAATTTATAACACAAAACAGTTAAGTAATTAAAATAATAAAATGTATCTGGAGATGCGAGGCATCGATCCTCGTACCTCTCGCATGCTAAGCGAGCGCTCTACCACTTGAGCTACATCCCCTTTCAATATCTTATTTTTAGAGCCTTCATAGAGGAAACGTATGCCTTTAGATGGTTCTGTAGAACATTTCGCAACAAAAAAGAGGGGGTTTAGAAAGCTCAATAGCAAATATATGTAAGTGATATGATGGCAAACCTTTTGCATTCGGAAGTTTAAGTAAATTAAACCGTGAGTTTTGAGAAAGATGATAATGGAGTGGTCCGACCTCCAATTTCTGCGGCGGTTACTCTTGGAGGATAGAAAGAATCGGCTTACATTATGGAAAAGTTGAAAGCACTTCAGCCGATTTTGTCCACCATATTTTCTGCGCCTTAAAGGACTTGCTCGAATGCAGCTCCTATTTAACATAAAAGAAATAAAAGCTGGAAAAGCTGAAAGCACTTTAGCCGATTTCGTCCAGCATATTTTCTGCACCCCAAAGGACTTGCTCGAATGCAGCTCCCATTTAACGTAACTGAGTGCTCTGCAAACTTTTCTATAAAAAATTTCAAGGTACTCAATGTAGGGAAAGTCATTTTGCAAGTCATGTCTTTCAAAATAGTTCCTTATTGGCTGGCTAATACTTAAAAGGACATGTTGATAAATCTTTTACATGCAAATTACAAAAAATTAAAAAAAGCATTACAAAATTTCATCATTAATGTAAATCGCAAAATGAATTTTTTTTTAACTGTAATTTTTCATTTCCTTAGAAATTTTTTTAAAGCATGTCTCCCAGTCTTTGGCTTTTTTACAATATCACACGGAAATCAAGTTCGCTTGCTAAGTCTTTTGTTATCAAAGGAAATTCAATATCAATTCAAGTTCGCTGCTCAAGTCTTTAGAGTTTCTATATTATTCTTGAAATAACTCTGCATCAAATACAATTTTCCATTTTCCATTTTAATCTTTTTTTTTAATATATCTCAGCTTTGTACGACTAAAGGGATTTTAATGAAAATAACTGTTTTCTAGTTTTCAACGCTTATAAATTATAATTTAAAGATCAACTACTTACCAACAGCGCTAACCGGGCAATCAAAGATAAGCACAATTTAACAAAAACTGCAAGTAAAACATTGATTTTAGTAAATAGAGCTTTTTTTCATGTTTTACTTTAGTGTTATTGATTCCATTTATTTTAATACAAAAAAAAAAAAAAATATTATGTACTCGTGTATATACAAACACAAATCTTTGGAACATGCAACAGCAGCAACAACAGTTTGCAAGAAAATATTATGGATTTTTATTTAAGCTTAACACATTTTTCATCGTCAATATCATTATCATTATCAAAAGCTGCACTGGTTGACTAAAAACTTTAGCCAAGAATAGTCGTTTCTAGCCGTATGAACGCCAGCTCTACTTTAAAATTATAAAACGACATTGCCTTTAACTAACGTCATCAACTTTGTGTCTTAACATTTTTTATTTTTGTTTCTTAAAAGAAATTTTTTTGTGCAGTTAATTTGTTTTTTGCCCTCAATCCATAGGATCAAGATCATAAATACCAATAACTTTTCTTCGTTTTACTTAGCTATAAAGCTACAGACAATGTCTGCTAACTGTTTCAAACGATCAATCAATAGAAACGTTCCACAACGACTATAGAAGATCACAAAAGTTAAAAAAAAAACTTTAGTAGGTACTACTATAGTAAAGAAATAACACCAGCAGGAGCTGAGCAATTGTGCTGAATAAATGGCAAGTGATCTTCTTGTTTCATATAGATCTATTTAGTTTAATTTTTTTTTTTTTGCATTTCTTGCCATTTTATTTCCTAAGTAGCCTTACTTGGATTCTATTTGTAACCGTCTGCGCTTGCAGATAGTGAAGGTAGTAGCAAAGCAAAAAAAAAAAAAAAATGAGGAAAAGAAAAAATAGGAATAAACGTGATCGATTGATTTAAGCGATCGCGCTTCAACTTGACTGCGAATTCGTTTACTCAAGTTCAACTAGATTGACTGCTGACTAGATAATTGTTGCTTAATAACAATAGAACAGCAGCACCACCAGCAACAAAAACAGCTACAAGTCATGCGCGTACACATCAGCAGCAAACAACATATTTAATATTTTATATTATTATGCTTAAAGTTATGAATGCATTGGCTTTTGTTAAGTATTTATTCATTCCATTTCATATTGTCTCATTTTTACTGATAAGTGAAATCTTTGATATTTTTCAACCAGCTACAGTTTCCTGATATGCTTATAAAGTTAACATTTGATTTTGCTTGCAATATAAGTCTTTTGCGTAGAACTACCAGAGATATATATATAGACGTGTTACTGCTGCATGGAACTTTAAATCTCTCAATTGTTTATTTACTAACGAGTGACGTTTCAGTTTAGAATTGTCAAAAAATCGAACAATAAAGCGATATGGCAACGTAGGTTTTTGGCTCGACAAACCGAATATACCATTGAAGAAATAAAATAAATACAATTTAATAATTCTATATCTGGAATTGAATGCATAACTATCTTTCGTCGAAATTACAATATTAATACAGACAATAAATAATGAAAAAAAAATGTAAATTCTAGGAGGCAAAAAATATACATATGCATTCTATTCTGGTATTTAAAATAGATTTTTTTTAATTTAAATTACTAAAATGAGCAGCTTTTAGAAAATGAATAGGACTTGGCTTACTTTTAACTGTGGATTGAGATTAATGTGTTTTTTTTAAATTAAAAATTCTCTGTCTACATACTGAAAACTACGCGCAGTCGCACAAGGGTCTATTCCAAATGGCGAATGCGCAGTCTTTTATTTAAAACTGAAGGGTCAAAAAATGTTGAATTGAAATAGAAATATATTTCCTTTAATGGCATAAACCAACTTTATACGTTCTCAAGCGGAGACTAAGAAATTGAGAAAAAAAAAATTATAAATTTGCCATATATGTATATTGAAAAATGTCACATGAGATCTTTTCCGCATACATATAACTTCAGTAAGCATATCCTTTTTTTTGGGAAGCATTGAAGTAAAAAATCCTTTATCGTGCTGGTGAAAAAGTTTAAAGTAGGACAGCAGTGGATTCCTTTATTTATTATTTTTATTTTTTTTTTACTGGAAAATATGCATAAAAAGAAAGGGGTATTAAAAATAAAAATATTTAAATTATTCACATTCTAGTAGAAAAATGTTCTGTAAGGTTTTTTCGCGACGTGATGATAGAAACCCCGATTACACGTCGCTCCATACCAAATCAGACGTTCATACTGGTTAACAGTGATCTTCAAAAGCTAAGCTTGGTGTCACGAACTCTAACCATTAATATAAAAAAGGCCGAATGAGGTCTTGAAATTACGGCTAGTCCATACACGAGGAATGACGGAAGGTTATAAATATATCGATAACGGTTTAAGTGGAACCACCCAGTTACTTTAAAGAAATTGTCACTTAAACAGTAGCATCATAGAGACAAAGCTTCCAGTTGCCTGGCAAGGTGCGTTTGGGTATTGGGCCACACTTGGCCGTCTAAAAATATTGACATAGTGGAATTCGTCATGCCATGAAATATTGGAAACTATTAGCAACAAATTTCTTCAACCGAATGGTCAGCGATTCCAAAAAGTACGTAACAGTTTTAGCATAATTTTTAGGTGATTAGAATCAACGGCTTCATAACAAAGTACCACTAGCGATTACTTTTCGGGACCGTTATGAATATATTGCTGGTTATAGGGTGCTGCACAAATTCCCATATTCATTCATTTCATTTTTAAATTACATACCATGCAACCATCCACTGATTCCCTGCCTCCTTCAGTGGCAATAATGCGAGGTATGCCAATACATTTTAATCCATTCAATCCGTCAGCCCGTCATTTTCCCCCCATTTTTTACTTCATATTCTTGTATATGATCAAGGAAAGAGTCGTATTTTTTTTTTGCTTCACCTTTTTTTTTTTTATTAATATTAGGTGGAAAACAGAAACCAACAAATCTATTGGCGGCGTATAACATTTGATGATTGATGACTCGTTTAATTTTCTATTGCTCATTGTTTGCTATTTTGAATTGCACATATCCCCTTTTGCCGCTGAAATCTATTGGCAGCAAATTATAAATGTAATGGAAAATAATAAATGAACATTAAAAAAAAATTAAATCAACACATTTTAATTCATTTCAAGATGATTAAATAAGTAATTGTTTAACAATTTTCCGTCTATTTAGGAACAAGCACACAAACGGTATAGAAGACAAGCAAACGCAATTGGAAAAAAAGCCCTGCAACAGAGCAAACCGCAAAGCAAATGCTGGTGATAAAAAAGTACCTCAGCAGCTGGGTATGTGGTTAATGTACTCTATTAAGAACAGTGGGCTGCAGCTGGCATACTCTTAACGAAATTTGTACTTAGAAAATTGTTGACATGCTAATTTCAAGTTCCCGTCTTAAGTCTTTTGTTTTTCTTTCCTTCCAGGTTACCTTGTTAGTTGTAAAAATTTTACAAGGCATATTAAAATTTCGTTTGCAAATAAACAAAAAGAAAATCTTTACCAAATAATGAAATGCTTTTAAAAGGAAATAACTTCTGGTTAGTAATCGTGTTTCTTATGACTGCTTAGGATGTAAATACGCCGATTGCTACAGTGTTGCTTGAATTAATATTTTTATAGAATATTTAATACCATCAGACTATTTATTAATAATAAAAGATTGCCTGTGTGATGGCATACAATATATGCCGTACATACAAGTAGGTTTCTAAATTTCCATTTAGTTGATTGTGCATTGCAAAGTAGTTCTTATTACAAAGCTTTATTTATCGCTTAAAAACTAAGAATGATAAATATATGACTACAAGTTGTATTTGTTCGTATAGAAATTTTTAGTTATCTTATTATTATGATATTGCCGACATTTAAAAATTGTTCCTTATTTATTTAGAATTTAGAATTGTAATTCAGTTCAATTGAATTTTATTGCATTTCTAATGCCATACAACAAAATATTAAATAAGATTAAATTCGTTGTTGCATTGTGTTCGCCTGCACTTTTATTATAATTACTTTATGACTAATTTCTTCCAACAAATATTGTATTATTACAAATCGTGTTTTATTTCTACTTTATTTATAAGGTTTAAACATTTTAACTTTGCCCGGATCTTCTAATACATGTAATGCATGCGGTTGGGAATTTCAGAACTTTTGTGGTTTTCTTATTTGAATTTCTTTTATAAAATATATCGCTGCAATTAAATCAAATAGCAAATAATTGACATACAAGTATAAATTAAGCCTGATTTTTTGTATAATATTTTGCTAAATTAAATATCGCAAAGTAATTGTTATTATTTAAAATAATAATTTTTTTAATTTAATATTATATTTAGCTTTAAATATTTTTTATTAAAAAATTTAATAACATTTTATTTTTGCTCCTTCGATTTTTCTTTGCAATGTGTCTAACTTTTTCATCGCAAAACTGAAACAGATTGAGTGCGAAAAACTACAAGTTGGTATAACTACAGGTTATGCATTTTATTGGCCTTTTGACCATTCATTCCAATCATTATATCATTATATTCCGCAACATAATTTTTTTTAGAAATGCCAATAAGAATGCAAGAAATTAGAATTTCGGAAGTAGCAGGAAGTTTTTCAAAGACTTAATGACTTTGGGGAAGTACTTGGCCGAAGTAGTAATTTCATATGCTGTAAAGGGAGGAGTGAATTGTACAGGGTAACATCATAATATCCATATAGTTGAGGAGAAATTTGACTTTATCAAATTGGTTGGATGATGTTCAAAAAATGTTTGAAATGTAATATGTAGTCGTGTAAAATCAAATTGATCAAACACAATGCAAATTGAATTTGTGTTTTCAAAAGCAAAGGATAAATATGGTTTTTTCACAGTGTATATTCTCAAAACAGTTTATTGCAATATGGGCTTGCATACTGGTATATCACATATCTTGATCATATGATTTTACAAGATCTCATCATGTTCTCATATTATTGGCTTGATCATAGTAATTGTCTCTTAAAATAGATCGTTGGATTCATATTTCTCCTGTGCTCAATATTTTTCGAATGGTGCATTCATTGGCCACCTAATATTTAGACAGAAACAGTGAAAATCGAGAATATAATACGACTGATAGGGCAGCTCTCGATACTGCTCTATCCATATTTAATAATTAAGTAAAACATTGAACCGAATTACTGGCGAAGATCTTTTTTATTTGCATTTCATGTACAGTTGTGCTAACGTTTACATGAATACCTGCTGAAGAGCTTAACTTCACGGTGCACTTAGCACTGAGTAAATTAATGCATTTACTAAGCCCCTGTGCAAGCACAGGTGGCAATTCTTGATAGGAAGATTCAGTCCCAACCAAGCGCCTTGCTGAAGCGTTCGCCACTGTCCAAGCCTTACTAGTAGGCACTTCGCAAGATAGACTCTCCCGCCAGCTTCGGGGTAATCAACATCATGCCTATTCTATCCCTGTAATTCAAAAGCAAGTCAAGAATTACAAGATGGACGTCCTCAGAAGGGAGGAACCATCTGCTGCCTACTAGCGTCTGTTGAATAGCAACAGCACCTAGATAACTAATCGCTTGACCGGGATCGTATCGAGCGTTAACATCAATAAGATACCAGCCACTTAAGAGAAATCTCCCAAGCAACTTTTGGTATCAACCACAGCCAGTACGTGATCTCCGAGGAGGCCTCACCAAAAACCGGTCACAACTTCATTCAATGTTGTAAGCCGGAGCGAACTTGGTCTATGGACAAAGTCACTAAAGCCGCACAATTTTATCCACGAGCATAATCATTTAACTCCGTGGAATGTGAACTAAGTCCGTCCTCGATAAAAGTTCGGTTCAGGTATTGTACAAACCCAAAATCACTCACTGACCTACGCAAAAGAAATTCATTGTGGGGCTACCGGTACCCGTAGCGCCAGTATATAGCAACTGGTAGTGCTTTCAGAGAGAACCCCCAAAAGAACTCTCCTACAATATTCGACCCTGAATCGATCAGGTTATGCTAGACCTATCCCAGACAGACAAGCAAGCTTGCCTTTGCCTTTTAATTACTTGCAAGCGCATCCGTTACCATGTTATTTCATGGATTGGGCAGCCACCTGCAAGTTTTACTGGTAGCTGCCAAAGGCCTGAGGTCTGGAAACGCAGGTTACCGTCTCCCCAGAGTGTACTCCAAAAAAAGTTTAATTTCACCCAGATGCGTCCCGTACTACCCTGGGGGCGCATTTCATGCACAGTATGATCCTTATAATAATTTGTCCTCAGCTGAGCGCGTTATAGAGACCAATTGTCATGTTCGTCATCTATTTAACTACTCCTTTGCCACTTGTCGGACACAATGCTTTGCATGACCAGAGGCTATCCTCTGAGTTCTTGGCCTTGCAAGGAAATACTTTGAGTGGAAAATTTATTTGTCAACAGCTTGCAGTTACCCTGCATAAATTTTCCTGCTAATCGAGTATTTAGAAATCATTTATCAAAATCCAAAAAAAAAACAACAATAAATCAATTTAGAAAAGACAGAGTGTTGGCCTTTTTTTTTTTTTTTTGGTTAAGGTATCGCCATGTAAGTCGGATTTGGTTCTTGCGAGAATTTCATTAATTAGTAGTATATCCAGTATCATGGCCCAAATTGATTGAACTTCGGGCAAATTGAACTGATTGCAAACACAACACATACAAGCTCTCAAAATCTATATGAAATTTGTTAACTAGCCCAGTTGCCGCAATATTGCGTGAATTAAAATCAACTCTCTATACAAGTTCATTATGAACATTGTGGGTCAAAAAGTACATGGCGAGCTAACATGATGGTTTATGTTTCATGCTGCAAGTAACTGCATGGACACATGTAAAACATATATCCGCCATTCAAATCACTGCAGACAAGTTAAACTACTGCTGTTGATATTTCTTGTTTTTATCGTACCAAAAATATCCTCTAGCCAAATACCACCAACCATACGAACGTGTGTGCTTTACCATAATACTTTTTGTTTTGAAACAACTTTGTTATAAATATTATAGACGTATGGCCACTATCGAACATGATTTTGTTTTTAATTTAATGGACAATGGCATATCACAGGGTCAGGCTTTGGCTCCTAAATGGCTTACAGATTATTTTTCATAATTCTGATATAAATAATTGTTCATTTGCAATTTTGCCACACTCACAATCAGAAACATTCAAGTTTAGATTTTTTTCTTTAAACATAAAACTATTTAAAGTCTTTTGTAATATGTGAAATGGGCCACAGGAGAAGATATACTACTCTTAGACATTTAATGGTATAATTATTTTAAAATTTAGCAGCAGAAAGAACATTTTTAAATTTGATATAAAATTGCAAACAAGTGCTTTAAATATCTAAATACAGTAACTGGTAAAGCTCATCACTGTATTGGTGGATATTCATATCTCTGAAATAGCCTGACAATAAAACATGCACTAACAAGAATAAAAATATAGATTTAATATAAATTTTAATAAAAATTTCTTTAAATTAATCAAAGCAAAGCCGTAATGCGCTTCGTAGAGAGGAAATGTCTAAAAAAAAAAAATTTACTCTCATAATTTGAGAGTAACTCGATGACTGGGATGTGAATTAAAAAGCACTAAAAGAGAACTTGCAAAAAGAAACAAAGTTTAATTTTAAAAAATTTTCCTTTCGGATCTTAAAAATTTTATAAACTTTTTACTTAAATCTAATATCTATTTTATAGAATTTCCTTTTTGATTTTTTGAAGAAAATTACTTTTTCCCCACACGGTAACCAAAGCGAATTTAAATTTAATGAATTTCAGCGTAGATGAATTTAGAGTAATTTTACCGATTTTGATATTAAAGGTATATCCCTAATGAGCAACAACAATAATTGGAAAATATATTTATGAAATCGGGCCATATATATATATATATATTATCTCTGTCCTTTTTTTAAAAATAGATTTTATCGACTTTACGAGGGTTAATTTCATATTAATTTTTCATTACTGATATGTTTTTTCAGATAAAATCAAACAACAAAGTATTTCAGAAAGAGCCAGTATGCCTTCAAAGAACTGAACCAGTTCCATCGATATATTAAATAAAAAAATTAGGCTTCGGAAAACTCACATAATGGAATTCTAACATTATTCAGAAAAGTATTAGTGTAATTGGATTAAAACCAGGCTCGAAGATTTAGTACTCGGTGATATCTTGAACTGCGATATGGGTAACGAAAGGCTCTATTTGAGACAAGAGTGCATAGATTTTCTTTTGTAATACGTTATGAAGCCAGTAAGTTAAATAAGACAGATAAAAATTAGTTAAAAGATCTAAGGAAATTTGGTGTTCCAAATACTGTACGATTAGGAGCAGAAGCTCGATTAACTTTCGTTTATACGAGCAATTTTAAACGGCTCAAGTGCAAGTGATAAAGTCGTATCAATTGCGAGTTTATATCATCATACAGGTCTCAAAATAAGAGAATGAGCAATTTATTGAAGAAGGCTGCCTTGTGCTGTTGTTGACTTTTTGAGTATATTTTTGAGTATTGCATGTATTCTTAGATATTTTCTCTATCTGAGGTGTATTATATTTTGTTCGTGCCTCTTTGTGAAATAAGCTTTGGAAATCCGACATGTAGGCAAAAAAAGTCAATCATTATTTCAGGTAAAATTCCCAAAATTATATTTCTTTTTTTATATTTTATTAAAAAAAAAAATATATTGAAAATCTTTTTACTTCTCTTTCACTCTTCCAATTATTACAACCCTTCATTACTGCGTGAAACTCAAGATGAAGTAATAATTCCAGTATCTAATAGAATCTCACTGTCATCATCTTAACCCTTCCGGCACCAACTTTTTAGCTGTATCCATAAAAATTTTGTTTTACTTTTAATCATTTTGTAGACATTTAAGGAGAGTCTGGCCAAAAATAGGAGTCGCCACTCCCAATCGTTTGGGCGGTAGAGAATGCTGCTTATAATTATAACCGTATTAAGTTTTATTGAAAACTTTTTAAAAGTTAAATATAAAAGGACAGAAAACAATTTTTGTTGTTATTAGAGCAAAGATGGCCGTTACATTTAAGACATTTGGACATTGGACCTACTATTTTGCTAAATCTGCAAAGATCGTTTTCGCCAAACACTAGCCAATTTATATTACCGTTTTGTATCTGGAGGGTTCGGTTGGAACCTATGCTTTTTGGTGCTTTGCGAAGACACACTGCTCGAGGTTGAGGTACATATTCGATGGTCGAGCTCTTTTTCTTTGGCTGGAATGTTCGTAAACGGAACTATATTGCTTAAGTGCATTAGCAATTTCCAATTGAAATTGTATTAATGGATTATGTTTCTGATTGGCTTGAAGTAGACGAAGATATTTTCTATAAAGCCACCATGCATTTGTAAGGGATGCACTTGGGCACCAATAGAAGATTCTTTCTTGAGCAGTGGTTAACCTTGTACAGCGCCATGAGCATATCAGCTAGGTCAACCCCTCCCATGCCTTTATTATAGGAAGCAACTACAGCTGGTTTTGGAACATCAATGTAAGCTTCTTCCTTCTGGCTCCAATGCTTACAAACATCAACCGGTTGGTGGTCCGTACACGAAGATGCTGCTTTAGACAAACTAGCCTATACTTAGCTTTACATCCCACGTCAAAAGATCTTCTTCGCCCTTTTTTGACTTCAGCATTTGAAAGTATCTGGCAACTGCTTGCACGATTTTTACCTATAGCACCTGTTGCAAATATGCCCATTTCCTTCATATACCCAATTCCTTAAAATTCCATTGCTTTTGAAACTTTTAAGATAAGAACGCAAACGATCATATACAAAAATGTATATATTAATTAATATTTCCCAAGCAATTTGTGTCAAAACCTAAAAAAATTAAACACTTTGTTTATAATTGAAACATTAAAATATTTAGTATGACATGACATTTAAGATATAATAAGAAAATGGAGTGAAAAATACAAACCTTATTTACTGCTAATTAACCACAAGCTAACTGTGAACAAAAGCAACTAAACAACCAAAAAAAAAAAAAAAAAACATATCAAGTTTTAAGAAATCTCTAGACAGTACACGATCACTAGAAAAAAAAATATTTAAAACAAAAGCTAAATTTTAAAACATAAACAGCAGAAAATTTGCAACGAAAAAAACCGAAATAAAATAATAATTGTAAATTGTCACTAAAGCAATGCGTCGACAATGCAATTTGTTGTTTCTTTGCAACTTATTATTGCTGAGTTTTCTCCCCTACATGAGATTAGTTTAGTCGGCACTGATGGCCAGACATCATGTTGGTAACAATAAATTCACATACTCGTGTACACTCGCATTCGTAGTTGAAGTGTGAAAACAATTTAATAAATAAAATTATTAAATGATTTATTTTATCAGCAAGTCTTTAGCGAACAGTAAACAGAAGAGTTTGCCTAATGCAAATAGTACTGAACTTTATTAATATTGTTGCACTGTAAAGATTCCACTTAATAGCAAAAGTCCTTTTGATTTTTTTTTTTTGTTATTCTACTAAACCATTCCATGGCTTGCCAGCTTCTGGTTATATTTATAATTCTATAGAAGTGAAGTGTAGCTCAAATTTCCAATGAACACATGTTTCTAAAGCCGGAAATGTTCATCATGAATACACTCGCCGCCACTTGAATAGGACACTTTGCACACTCTCTTTGTTATTACTCATTATTCGAAAGCGGAGTGGAAAAAACCCGGTTTATTTGCACATTTTTTTTTGTGTTACTATTGTTCGGTCTGTATGAATAAATACAGATTCTTTAAAACATCCGTCATATCTTTTTTTCTACTTTATGTTAGCAATTGTGTAAAATCAGTGAAAATTTTTGCGCCATATGAATTGAACATGAATTTATTACGAGCGTTATCTGTCAACCGTGCACACATATTTTGCGTTGGTTGTACTTTTTCTCAAGTTTTATTTATTTAGCATAAAAAAAAACATAAAATGGTTCTTGGAAAAGCGTTAAAAAAGAGAGAAAAAGGACAATCAAGGCTTACATAGACTCTGGCCTATCTGTTGCCAAAATATTAAACAAAGTTGAGAGCAGCCGGCGCGTTAGGTCCTCATTTTTAAAAAATGTGTCTGCATATGGAAAAAACATGAAAGGAGGCACACACAGGTGTATAATTCCTACGACTCTTTGGCAAAAATCTGGGATAACTGTAGCGTTAAGACATTATTAATTCTAAGATACTCCAAGTACTGTTCGTGTTAAATCTAATCGGAAACCTCTAAAATGTTTTTTCTTTACAGTGTCGTATTCAAGTGACGTTACATCAGGATCCACAATTTTGGATATTTTTATTTAAAAATGTTTTCTTTAGTCTTAAAACTTTAGCAATAAAATGAACTTTAATATAAAAGAAGAATTAAGTCTTCAGCATGCTCTGTTTGGGAGCAGTGGGCAATAGAAATATATAGTAAGAGGTCTCCTATTCTAGTGGCGAGGAGTGTATGTCTGTACTTTTAACCCCAACTTCAGAAATTTCCCTCCTCTTGCATTAAAGCTTTTTTCTAATTATTGGCAACGAGTTCATCAAACCTTCTCATCTCAATAAACTGAACAAAAATTCGAATAATAATCGAGTACAAAGTTTTTAAATTAAACTTAAGAAACTTTAAAGAAACTTAAGGGTATCCTTAAATATAAAACCAGAGAACTAAAATTTAAATCATAAATACATCTTTATTCTTAAAATCATCTTAAGAAATTTTCAGCCTCTTAAGGATATTTTTATACTGAACCGTTTCATCCAATTATTGGCAACAAGTCCATAAAGCATACCCATCTAAATAAACTGAACAACAGTTTGAATAATAATCGAGTATAAAGTTTTTAAATTAGGTGAGAAAATTTAAGATATCTTTAAATATAAAACAAGAGAACTGGTAGAAAGCAAAGAGTGGCATAAGCTGGCTTTTCAAATTAATTAAGAATAAAATTATTAAGAATTAATTATTTAGATAAAATTTATTTGCATGGCAAGCGGTGGCCCAATTAAAAATGCAAATTGCAGAGAAGAGAGAGCTCCGTTAAACGATTGACATTATCCGAATGAAATACAAAGAACAGAGCATAACTTTTAAAGAGTGGCCACCAATCGACTTCTATCCAAAATCTTTTACAACTAATTTAATATGACTGCAAGACAATGAGATACAAATTTCAGCGCAATAACAATAAGCTTTAACCATTAAGGTGCAGTTGTAGTAATAAGAACAAGCACAATCCATACAAACAAAAAACGAATTAACCAGAAACAAATAATAAAATCAAATTTCCAACATAAAAAGCCAAAAAAAAAAACAAAAAAAAAAATGGAAAGAAAAAAAAAAGAAATAAAAAACTAGAAATAAAGAAATATAAAGCAACTGACAGATACAAATTTTAATTGTAAAACCACAATGCAAGCAACAAGCAATTAAGATAATTAAACAAAATAATTTGTGGCTTCTACAAAAACGTTAAAGAAGTGGCGGCTTGGATGAATCAGATGCGATGATAAATAAATTATTTAACAAATTCATGAAAAAAAAAACTAAATTTACATTTAAACACCACATACTATATAACGGCTGTGAATGAAAAAAATATTTTTTTTAATTAAAAAGCGACAGTTTGAGGATGATGATTAAACGCATTTTCAATTTGATTAGACATTATTTAAATTTTTATGACTGACGGGAAGTGTTTATTTAATTGATAGCTAATATTATAAATAAGATTTGTCTGCACGAAGAAATCTAGTTGTTTAGTTTGTTGTCAATTGTTGTCAGTTTGATCTGTTTCCTGCCACTATGGCTGTTCTAGTATAATTTAACTTCAATAAATATCACACTGGTTTCCGGCCAAAAAATAAAGCTTTGAAGCATTTCATTTAAGTGTTGAATAATTTCTTCGTATATTGAATGCAAACAGAGTTTTAAAAGAACTTGACTTGGAAGGAAATTTTCGAGTCCTTGAAACATTTCTTTTTATGCTTAAGAAATCAACTACTTCATGTTTTATTATTTTCTTTGAAAATTTAAATCATAGTGATTTTTATAACTTTAAATAACGAAAAAATGTTAAATTTTTTTTTAAAATTAATTAACCCTCTGTTGTGTTGTCTAGAAGTAGACTAGACTAAACTTCATTTTGCTATTATGTATTACAACCAAAACTAGTATAGCCTTCAACCTACTCGTTATATTTAATTAGTTCCTTTCCTTTACTAAATGGAAATTTGACAGCCAAGTTGACACTTATTGCCGTTTCATGAGGCCGTTGCGGTTGAAAAATATAAGTAAAAATAAATAAAGTATAGATAAGTGTGGATCTATTTTACATACTCAAAGTAAGAAATGTTTTTTAAACATAATAGAACATTTATTACAAAAAACTGAACTTAATTATTCAGATTCATCAGCTAAATGATGAATAAAGAATAAAGATTCATTTCTGCTATTTGTTAAATGAAATAAAAAACAGTATGCAACCAGCTGTTCGAGGCAATGCGATTACCCTATATTAAAACTATGCTAAGCATTGGGTTTTTTGGCTGAAGGCAGATTTTATTTATGTATTAATTTTTGTTTCCATGTTTCATAAAAACAATTTTTACAATTTTTTCTCCATTTCTATGCAAATTCGGCGGCAAGACAACCACCAGACAACTGCAAATGATCAGTTGTAAAAATTTGGCAGTTCTCACAACCAGTAATTACATTGGTTGTAATCCATAGCCAAAAATTTTGCCACACAACTGAAAACTAACTAGTTGTAATTGTTTTGTTTTGTTGTAAATCATAATACCGTTCTGAGAACTACTCCGAAAAATTACAACTAGTTTTATTATAGTTGTAATACATAATCAGGGGATAAATATATTAATATTGTTAAATTTATTTTTAATTTACGAATTGATTAATTTTATTAAATTTCCTTAAATAGTTTAATCAAAAATATTTTTTTGTAAATTGATTGCCATAGTGTTCATATTATGAACTAGTAAGCAAAGATGAAGCACTGCTAACTGCTAGGAGCTCAAATGAAAAGCATTTACTTCTCGTCTCTATATTTTGATATTCATTATAGGCGTATGATCGCTTGATTCCTAAGCATACTTGAAAGTTGAAAGGCATAAGATTTTGTGCCAGTTCTCTTCTTTTATATTTAAGGATACCTTAAAGTTTCCCATTTAATTTAAAAACTTTATACTCGAGTATAATTCGAATTGTTATTCAGTTTATTTAGATGGGAATGCCTTAAAATTAAACAACCGATTTTCCTTCAGATTATAAACTACAATGGCACTCTCATCACTAGCTTTTGATGCAAAAGTTCTAACTTTCCCGTCACTGGCACATTTTTTGTTGCAAAGCTCTTTCACAGTGGCCCCAAAAATTCTTCTCTTCCCCAAACGTCAAATGAAAAATTTTTCCTGCGAATGTAATGTTTTATGGAAGGATACGTTCTCTCATTAACGTGCTACTAGAAGAACTAAAATCTTACTCGAATATCGTACAAATTTTAAAATTTTGCATTTTATTCGATTAAATGAAATTTTTGAAATCCTTATAAATGTTTCTTTTAATTTCTTTACTCTGAGTTTTATAAACTACTCCAGCGTACAACATTCGATAGAATTGAAAAACGGTTTGTTTGTATCATTTTAAATTCATTTCCGTATTCGATTAAAACTAAATCAAGTAATCATTTTTATAATTTGCCTGCAAATTATTTTGCATATTTTTTCTTCTTTTCAAAATGAGTTTAATCCTATTTATTCGATAATAAATGACTAATCAATTTAAGTAGATAATTGTGAATTATCTACTTAAATGTGGATTTTATGGAATAAAAAAAATTAGCATAATCTTGGTAAATCGTAAGTAATGCAACAATTGATTACTTTTTCTAATAAAACAAAGCGAAAAAGTTTTAAATGAACATGACGTGGAATAGGCGACACGAAAAAATTTTGTTAAATTGTATTTATTTTGTAATTACGAGGTATGTTAAAATAAAAATAATTATAAGCAAATAATACATAAATAGATTTAGATATATATCTAAATAATATTAATATATATGCTTTTATTATTTTTTAAAAAATATATTTTAAGTTGAATAAAAAACTGCTTCGGCATTTCTGTTTAGTAAAATATGACAAGTTAGCATGAATCCTTAAAGCTTCCGAATTGAGCAGTTCACAGAGTTTTATGTTAAAAATTTCTTTGTAATTTATTATATAAGAATATAATTATAATATAATTATAATAATCCTGCCGGGGCAACATATTCATAAGTCGTTTTCCTTTTCGAAAGCTTTTGTCATCGGATATATTTCTAGTTTTTAAGGATGTTACAAAATATTCGCCATAAAGCATAAGCTAAGAAGAAGGTGTCCTGCTTCTTGTTTCTGCAAGAAAAAAATTCAAAAAATTAACTTAATCTTTGCAAGCGGGATGTAAATTAAGTTTATAGTCATCATAAAAGAAAAATGAATTAAAACAAAAAAAATTTCTGCATATTTCTCGAATACTATAAGGATGTCTTCAAGCGGCTTGTTTTTTTTATCATAAAAAAAAAAAATTTAAAAGCATAAAATATATTTTGTATGATTTTTCTAGCAAAAAAACGTAAAGGTCACTCTAATGGTCACTTCTAATATGACTTAGAAACAGCGGCAGCTTGGACTCAAGCAAACAGTAGAGCTCAGAGGGCTTTACACTGAAGTAATGTGAAGCCCGTTCCTGCGTGCGACTACATACCATGAAGAAGTAGAAGGTGGGGTTTTAGTTGGTTTTTGGGGGCAGTGGATGACAATGTGACTTTAAAAGTATTTAAAAAAATACGCATTCAAACTAAATTCTTAAAATGTTTTCTCAGATATGAAAAATTATCTAATCAAACGACTTTGTAATCACTGTAATGTTACGCATATTAATGTTGTATATCTATAATTTGAATAAGAAGAAATACAACATCCTCAATTTACTTATATAATTTATGTGTCAACAATGTTGTTAAACCGCATTTATACCACAAATTATTAAAAATGCATTCGTATTTCATTCAGCCTAATAGATGTTGCCTGCTGTAAAAACCGGGTAATATAAATTGTAAGCAAACCACATTATAATGATTTAATTTCATGCTCGCGTACATTAAAACCAGTACATGCTCGACTACTGACACAGTGGCGTGTCATACAGCAACAGTTTTAGGCTAAAGGCGTTTATACACTGAGATCAGTTTCACCTACATCAGCGTTAAAGCAACAATTTCCTAAAACAAATTTGAATAATAAAACATAGAAAACATTTAAAATAGTAAAATTAAGGCCTAAAAATATCAACAACTACTTCTTAATAGCTTGCAAGTCAGCCATATCTTATATCATCATATCCAGCTTTAGCAAAAAGCATTCCATTATCACCAACAATAGTTCACATTCAGCAAAAGTATTTGCAATGAATGCAAACAGTAGAGGCATCAAACAACGATTGTTTGCATAATTTTTTTTTATTAATTGTAAAATGATTTTATAGGACGTGCTTGCAGCTTTAAAGAATTAATTCTTTTAAGTGGCTATTTGAACAACATGGAAAGTTAATTTGCTGCGGCTTGAAAGAAATTCTATATCCCTACAGATCTATTGTGCATTGCTTATTCATCAGCAAACTTCATGTGGCACTATTGAACGTGTCACGTGTAGTTTGTAGTCGAATAAAAACCATTCCATTCTTCTTGAGTGGATTCGGTCCGTATTATTCTATTAATTAGTCAATAAACATTATTGCTCTTGGTAAAATTGATATGTTGATTACACCCTACAAATTTAATTTGTTTTCACATATTTGGAAGCTTTACATATTCACCTAGTGAATGCCTGTTTCGCTTTTTCCTCTTCCAAAAAAAAAAATTAAATTCTATGCTCTCTCTGCTCTGTACTAAATTCGATAGCGATCTTTGATAGAAACTCCAACCCACACTCCACACTCCAACATGTGCTCGAAGAGCGAACTCCTTTTTTCTTTGAGAAAAACATCGTACAGGAAGTAAAAATTGTGTTTAGGCAGTACGAGGGGCTGCAAAAATGATTTCTTTTAATACCTGTGTTTTTTTTAGAATTTGAGAAAATCTTAAAAGTTTTGGGAACATATCAAAGAGTAGTTTTTTTTATTGTTTTTTTATATTTTTTTATTGTTTTTTAATATTGACAAAATTGTTACTCTTCACTAATGCAAATTATTATATAAAATTTGTAAAAAAAAACCTGCCGAAATCAAATGAATACACTCGCAAGTATATTGCGAACTGTTTACTTGATATATAATTTGTTCCAAACATATTTCACTTACATGTTTGCCCAGTGAAATCGCTGAAAAGGAAGTCATGAAGTCCAAAGAAGTAGTGAAAAATTAGTATTTGAAGGAGTTGCAATTTCATAGCATTGCCACTGAATTAAAAATTGCTTGTCGTGTTAATAATATAAATAATATTGTCAAGGTCAATACAAAGTCGTTTATTTCCTTTCATAATTGTATTATAAAAATTAGCTTCTCCAGAGTTCTATATACAATGACTTCTTGTACGGGGAAAAACGAATTAAAGATTGAGCAATTTTTAAGGAAAGTTATTAGAAATTTTTTGCGTAGAATAAAAATATTTCTTTATATTTTTTATAAGAATTGCTAGTATTTTTATGAGTTGAAGTATACATTTCGTTCCTCTTTTCCGTTCTAAAATTTTCACATACCTCAAAATGTAGTTTTCAAATACAATTTCGAAGGAAGGACGAATTTTGAACATACCACGCCTCTCGTTAATAATTAATCGTATAAGTGAAGCCTTATTTATTTTTCATTGGAAATCAGAAAATAAAACATGTTTCCGTCGTCTATTGTAATATTTGTAACACTAAAGATGGATATTTCAGCAGCCTGAATCTGAATTTGAATAATTTTGATTATGGCTGAACTAGCATGTAGCATCCGCCCCAACAAGTTAGCCCTCTTGTACAGATTCAATAGCTTATCCCTCCTTTCCGTTTGTAAGGCCACAAAACTACAAATACATAAATAACTTGCAAATTTTATAATCATGTTCTATGGGCTGTGAGAAGTGTTTCTGTGTAGTTCGCCCGGCAGATGGCGCAATGTTTATTTTTTTGCGTTTTATGCTCTGTTTCGCTGAAAGCGTTTGGTGCTTAATCGGTGTGTAGCGTAATTAATTAGTCCAATACCGACTTATAAATTCGGCGAAAAAAAAAATTATTAAATTAAAGTTTAATTTATTTAAATTAAATACTGCATACATTTTAATAAATTACACGTATAAATATTGGATGCAGTGCGCGGCACATAAATCATATTAGTGTATTGCGATCACAGCAGACATAAGAGGAGCACGCAGAACACAACGAACAAGCCAGGAATCGAATGTCAGTTTTACGCCAAAAATTCTTTAGAAGAAAGTCGAGAAATACGTTACGAAGATCAACATGCTGCGGGAAGAGCCTCCAAAACAGCAATACACAATATCAATCGCATTTAATCACGATCCGACAATTGATTATAATGTACATCGCAATATTAATATCGTTAGCGTGGACCAATTATATACCCATTGCAAAGCATCTTATCTCTATTTTGTGCTTTGCTCCATAGAGATTAGCGCGTTAACACTATGCTCTGTTTCGCTACAAGCGTTGGCTGCTTAAGCGGTATGTGGCGGCGTCAATTACTAATTTATATTTATAAAAATTTAATTTTTTACATATTAAAATATATAGAATATGAAAAAAATATAAACAGCGTGTGTTAAAACAATTTTGATTTTTTGATAAAACATTTTTTTTTGTATTATAAATAACTAAAAATACTGATTTTTGTTTTCTCCGGGAGCCAGTTCAAAATAAAAGAAAAATTGGTGGACCAGCAATGCGGACCGCCTCCAACTAGTTGTATATAAACATGCAAGTATAGTATACAGTGGGTGTTGAATTTGAATAAAAATTGTTTAGTGATAACTTTCACTCTCTAGTTGATGTGATTATTTTCAGCGGATGTTCAACTAAACAAATGGAAAATTCCTACAAATAAACACTTCACTTACTTACTAAGAGAGATGAAATATAACTCATATTAAATTACTCATATATTCGTAGGAATTAATACCTTTAGATCTTCTATGCATTTCTCCAGTCATCATAAGTTAATAATTTCCAAACCGATTTAATTCATCATCAAGTCATCACCATCAAATGATGCCGCAGTTGCGTGCCAGTTCACATTAACATATAAATAAAAAAAAAAAAAAATAATTTCTTTTTGTATATTAAAAATCTCAAATACATACACAAAACACTCATACATAAGTAAATGCAATAGTTATTTATAAGCATAAATGTTTCATAGTTTATTTTAAATTTGCTATATTAACACAAAATACTTCCAAATTCATCAATTGCTCGAAGTACTCGTATGCCAATAGTTTTATAGAGAAGTAGACAAGTTTGCCAGCAAACGATAAGAGATGAAATCCAGAGCCCAACCACTGATTGAAAATACTTGTTAAATTTATTTTTTAAGCGTGTGTGGTCTCTTGCCTTTTTTTTTTTTTTTTTGTTTTATTAACTTAATAAATTTTAGAAATTTCTTTTGTGTAAGAAAAGTACCTTTCAAAACGTGATTGAGGTTAAAGGGTTATAAAGAGTGATGTATTATGGCTCATATTTATGATCAATCATGATTTTTTCTAAAAAAAAAAAAAAAAGTCCTGATTGTGATTTATAACGATTTCTTTGGAAATCGAAATTCAACAAAAGATTAATAATTCGCAGAATATGAAAAGTAGGCAATTGAAATTTCTTTCAGAAACGTTTGATAAAAGCTTCATTTGCGTTTCGTTTGAAACGTATAGATGTTCAATAAATAAAAATTATAGAGGCTTTTAAATTCGTTAGCATAACCTTTGAAAGCAGTTAACGAGGGGTAAATGAAAATACCAAAAAAGATTGATATGATCCTAAGGACCAAACTATCCTTTGAGAAGTTATTTCATCAAGGCCTGTCATTTAAAAGAATTTATGCATATGCAGAGTCCTGTCAGTTGATTGATTTTTAGCGAATTTTTGTTCACACACAGCAGTTTCTGGTTTTTTTTATTATAGAAATGCTCCTCTCAAAACCACAGGACGAACACCTTTTTTGGTTACTCATACTTAACAATGTTGGCCACATATATTTCTTAATTTTGTGCCAAAGATATTTTGAACATACAGCATATACACACAACATACATCTTCGTTACATGATAAAAATATTTCTCTGGAAGATAATTTTTTTAAAATTGTTTTAGAACTTCCTTTCATTTTCATATGTTCTATTTTAAAAAAGGCAGTAACTAATTTATACATGATAACTTTTCCCGTACTGAAATAAACGATGACTCTCCAGCCATCAGCGAAAAAATCACTAACCAAAACCGTTTAGTATAGTTTTTTAATTATTTTTTTTATAGTTATTTTTAAAGAAGTCGTTGATTAATTAAAAATAAAATGCAAAGATTTCCAGTCTGTACGAAAATATATAATTATAAATCAAAAATTAATATATATATACAATAATATAATATAATGTAATATTTATGAACTGAAAAAGTCAGTTATTATACTTATCCAGAGCGTACAGTAGTAAGTAGCGTAACCTTTATAGTCGATATGGCCAGCATTGCATTAGAATCTTCCCTACAAGTGGGGATCATTTGATAACTCAGACATGTGCTTTTATACATCATACACGCCAGATGTATTTATCTACTGTTTTGGACCAAATTTTGTATACATTCCCAATTTGTTTACGAATTAGATGGAATCGTATTTATAATAATAATAATGACTATATAATAATAATAATTACCACTCAACTACGAATCCTTTTAATCACGCAGAATTCCTGGTTCACCTATTAAGAGATAGTGAGTGTAGTTTAAGTTCTTAGAGTTGATTTTATAAAGTAACCCAACTCTAAACTCAAGTCCGGCCTAATCAATATTAGCCCGAATTAAAGTTCACCAATTAAATGTAATCAAAAATATATATATTTTTTTACAACTCTTTATTTTCCGAATTTTATTTATTAGTCTAGATTGAGTCATGGACTGCATGACTGCTCTTTTTACAAATTATTTTTCTATTTATATGTTTTACAAAATCCTATTTATATATGTTCAGATTAGAGGTTCAGTATTAGGTCCGCAGTATTTCTTTCTTATCTTTAATGTTAAGGTTTATGTTTATATATATAATTAAATCTTTATTGCCAGATTAAAGTCTTGGTCATGCATGGCCATCTATAACCCGCGTAATTAAACAGGATCCCTATTGTAACAAAAATAATTGTTCAAGGCTTTGAGCAGGCAACTTCTGCTCAGAGAAATAAATAAAGATCGGACGATTAGCTGCTCTCTCTTAAAACACAAAAAATTAAATAAATCTTTAGTAAATAACCACAGTCTCCTTGCAGTACTAGCCATATCCGAAATTCGAGATTATATATAGTTCAGGTATACTAAAGTACACTGTATGCGAACTGTATGCGAAAGTAAAGTAGCAATTATGTGTGATGAACTCTTCCTTGATTGCCATCATTTTTCTCAGCCAAAAGCTCTACTTACTTAGAAGGGTAATGGCTTACGGAATACTTCTTCATAACATCTCTATTGTATATAGATGATATATAGTTCAGGTGTACTAAAGTAGAAGACAACTGTACGCGAAAAAGGCAATAAACTTGCAATTATATGTGATGAACTCTTCCTTACTTGCCAACATTTTTCTCAGCCAAAAATTCCACTTGCCTACAAGAGTAATGGCTTACGGAATACTTCTTCTTAACACCTCTATTGTATATAAATGATATATAGTTCAGGTGTACTAAAGTACACGACAACTGTATGCAAAAAAGGCAATGAAGTATTAATTTTGTATGATGAACTTTACCTTACTTGCCAACATTTTTCTCAGCCAAAAGCTCTACTTACTTAGAAGGGTAATGGCTTACGGAATACGTTTTCTTAACACCTCTATTGTGTATAGATGATATATAGTTCAGGTGTACTAAAGTAGAAGACAACTGTACGCGAAAAAGGCAATAAACTTGCAATTATATGTGATGAACTCTTCCTTACTTGCCAACATTTTTCTCAGCCAAAAATTCCACATGCCTACAGGGGTATTGGGCTTCCGGAATACCTCTTCTTAATACCTCTATTTGATGATTAATGTTAAATTTAATTTAAAGTTACACTGTAGATCAGCTAGAAATTCCAAATGAAACAAAGTATTTTGAATAAAAAATGGAAATGGTTCCAGGCAAATGAGAAATATTTTCATGAATTTTTTTTAACTTTAAAAAATAAAATTAAAATATAAACATATTAAATATATTTTCGCAATTATTTTTTATTGTTATATTTTTTTATTTACAAGCAGAAAAAGGTTTTATGTTGGCTGAAATATCGTGGTTGTGTTTAAGAGATAGAAACGTGAATGAAAAAGTCTGTTCAGTTTATTTCTACCAGCTTTTTCCCCACCCCTTTAACGAAAAGTGTTAGAAATAGTAATTCCCTTTTAATAATATTATTAGAAAAAAAATATATATTAGAAAAAAATATATATTATTAAAATTATTTAATAATATTATAGAAACCACGTATCGTGTTACAGATGAATCAAATATATATATATATATATGTAAAGAAGAGTGAAACACAAATGTACCTATATCATCACTTTTGCCACCATTTTCTTTAATATAATTGTATCATCACTATATTCTGTCAAATATGTGTGGTCAAAAACGGGCACGGAGTCGAACGCAGTTATACGGAGTCGAACACAGTTATGCGGAGTGAATTAAAGTAGAGCATTAGAAGCGGAATAGAAACATTAAATGTTGTTTCTAATATATTTTTGGGTACAGTTATAATTATAAATGTATTGTTAAATAGGCTAAATAAATCTAATATATTTTTAGAAACGCAATTCTGTTTTTATTTTGGAAATATCGTAATTGTTTACTACATATATATAAAGTATATATACTTTAGTCATCTCCTTGTTTATTACTTTCTTAAACACTTTCAAGAACTCTGAATTTTGAAACCACTTTTTTTTATTTCCTTTAACATTCTCAAAAATATTGAAGAGTTTACAATCTTTATTTGCATGCCATCATCTACACTTTGACTTTTTACAATCCCTTTTTAAAAATTCAAACTCAATATAAAAAGTGTATTAAACAAATCATAGTATTTGAGTTACCTGTTAAAAAATTCTAAAATTTTTTTTTTTTTTTGAAATGCAATTTATGGATCAAGTGAATGTTTCAATATCTATTGCTGTAATTTAATAATTATTTTCTATACTTATCACACGATCCCAGCAAATTGCCTGGTCCAGCTAAAAGACAAGTGTCATATATTGCATTAGCAAATGTTTATGTTTATTTACGGTTTATTTACGTGCAGTTGCAACGTGTAATTTAGAATCATAACTGTAATTTGCAGCCAATTAGTCTGTATTTATATATGCATTATTGAAAGCTTCTTCAAATAATGTTTACCTTAGAGGAAATAATACCCTTAAAAATATGAGCACGATGTGTGTGTTCATCATATTTGGGGTCAAGCGGTTAAGTCTTCGTATCCAATATTTGTCTATCTTACAATTTATCAAGCTAAGTTTGTTTCTGCTGGTTGTGGGCACATAAAGTGCGATAATGTGTTAAAACATAAATAGTAGTTAAAGATGAATAGAAGAAGAAAAAATGTTTAATTTTCTTTATGGCAGCCAGACAAGGAGCAGGCTGAAGGTAATTTTAATAGTTATAAAAGAGGTACGCTGATGTCGTTTGGTTGCAGATGGCTTTCCAATGCATTTCATCATGTCGTGCAATCAAGAAGCTGGTGTCTCGATAAAATACAATGAATGCAATATTAACTTAAAATGACTTTTGGGTAAAAGTGCACATTCTGTTAATTATGCCATAAAACATCCTTATCCAAAAATTGCTAACAAATTGTCAGCAAAATATTAAGCACGTAATTAATAAAATTAAAATTTTTTTGTGTTCGAAAAGAAAACTTAAACTTCACACAGTCGCCAAGTAATGAAATTATTGTAGAAAGAAATAATAATGAGAGGTATACTTCCTACATTTCTCTTCTGAAATCAGTAACAAGTACTTTGAGAATTGTACGAGGCACAGGAGTGTATGCTTTGGGCCTAACTTTTTTGGAATGATCTCTGAGAAGACGGCCGCAGACCCTGCCAACAAATAATTTCATTTTTAGTTAATAAAATCTTTTTTAATTAATCGAATTTTTTGTAACAGCATTTATTTATTTCTTTATTTGCTTTTGAAAATTATAAAAAATTACGTTTTAATTTTGTGAAGGATTTTGCAATAAGAATTTTAGCATAGAGCTGGGAAAGCTCAGTGATTTTAATATCGTATCGCAATAATTATTTCCAAGCCGGATAATTTAAAACATAATTGCATAACAAGTAATCTGAATATTTGGCTTTCCCTTTCCTGCTATAGGCCACCAGTATCGAATTTTATCCACTGTTAATAAGAAGCTCTTCCAGTGCCATTGAATACCCGGAGCTATTCGAAAGTCGAATCGGGGGTTTTTTTTTTTTTTTTTTTGTTGTCTCATTAAAAACCTTTGAAGACTTTAGACTTTTTCTTGTTTAATTCTATAAGAGAGAAAACTATCTCTGCTTCCATTTGGCAAATAGTAAAGTTTATTAAAAAGTGTTTTAAGGTCTGCGAATTGTCGACATTGCTGATGACACTTCAGGTCAAAAGTGTAAAAACTTGCAAATCTCTAGCGAAATTATAAAAGCAGAAAGATATATCCAACTAAATTGAAATTGCAAAAATAAACCATGATGTTAAACATCGTGTTGCTCAAACAATGGCCACTGTTAAATATTGCTAAGAGAAATAAATAAATAAATAAATAAAACAAAATTGTTTATGATGGCGGTGGATGGTCGATGGTGGATGGTGGTGGTGGCAATGATCAAGTTTTTTTTTTTACTTCATTTTTATTTTGGATGTAAAGGATGACCCATGTGGTTAACTAATTGACAGTATCGTGACTGAAATCAATTTGTTGTATAGTTGTTAGTGCTGATGTTGCTGATGTTTCTGCTTTAAAGTTTAGATTCTATGGGCCATTGTTGTATGTTTATTAGATGTGGCTTTTTGTTGCCAATTTTTTACCGGTAACAAGATTTAGGCAAAGAAAACCACAACACATCTGTTTATCAGTCAACATCATCATCATAACCGTAGACAACAACACTACAACATCAACACTACAACATCAACAATATTATCATTAAGATACGGAACAATATAATATTTATGAATGATTTACGGTGCGTTTATCTTTACAATATTAGCTGAGGATCATCATCTCAAACTTACTAAAAATAGAGAAAAATGCGACGATAATGACACTGTTATTAGTTACGGTTACTACTAAATTTCCTTATAATTTTTATGAATAGAAACGAAATATCTTTTTTAAAATTTTAATTATATTTTTAAGGGATTTAAAAAAAAATTTTGTCAGAGTAGAAAATAGAAGAGAACCATAAATATAAAATGTGCATTCACACATTTTAAAAATGTGCAATGCAATTATGCATTTACAAAATTGCTGAGTTAAAACAAGGATCGCCTTAATTGCGATTGAAAATTTTGAACTGTATTATTATAGTGCATAGAAAGAGCTACTGAATAAAACTTACAACTTTTCTCTAGTTTTCCGAATTCTATCAATTAGAGTATCATTGATGAAAAAGTTAAATGGTCAGATACAAATGGGTACTAGCCATATCCGAAATTCGAGATTATATAATTCGAGCAATTATGTGTGATGAACTCTTCCTTGATTGCCAACATTTTTCTCAGCCAAAAGCTCTACTTGCCTACAAGAGTAATGGCTTACGGAATACTTCTTCTTAACACCTCTATTTTATATAGATGATATATAGTTCAGGTGTACTAAAGTAGAAGACAACTGTACGCAAAAAGGCAATAAAGTAGCAATTATGTGTGATGATCTCTTCCTTACTTGCCAACATTTTTCTCAGCCAAAAGCTCTACTTGCCTTCAGGATTAATAGCTTACGGAATACTTCTTCTTAACACCTCTATTATATATAGATGATATATAGTTCAGGTGTACTACAATATACGACAACTGTACGCGAAAAAGGCAATAAAGTAGCCATTATGTATGATTAAGTCTTCATTAATTTCCAACATGGCTAAGATCGCGAATTTGAACACTCTTCTTTTGGCTTATAGGCCATATGATGGTTAGGCCAATATGAAGATGTGTTGCCAAGCTTAATGTAAAACCAAGTTTTAAAAACCGTTTTAAGATCATATTCTATAAATTAATTTTTTAAAACGAATTACAACTATAAATAACCCAGCAGCCACTCGGAAATTAGAATTAAAAATTAGTTATAATGAATTGAACGCTCTGAAATTTGAAAAAAATATACGAGTTTTCGATTTACAATGTGTTTACAACTTGTGAATTATTTTATTAAAGTAGTGCCGGCTTGAATTGTTTATTTTTATTTACACTTATTAAATTTTGCAATTATTCTCTTGAATTTTACCTACACTATTGATATGTATGAACCGAATTCTTATGTGTTGATGGCGGTTTTAAATTAAATTTCTAGAAAAAAAAAAATTCACTCGTTTTATTTGCTTATTTTAGTATAGAAATTAAAAAAGTTCTGAAATTTTAGCTACTTTAAAATAGACTTCTAATACCTAAGACTGCTACTACTACCTTATTTCCCTGCACCCACCATAATTCCAAATAAAACAAAAGACTTAAGACACATACTCTCTTCTTTATGGAACGTCGAAGTCACATAAACGCTACTTAATTCCTATTTGTCTAGAAACCAATTCAATTGATGCAAAATAGAATATTCTACCTTTTTATATTTCTACAGACTGAAAATTAAATACGATATGATATGAATATGGATATTAATATGGAATTAAATGACTAAATTCAAATGTCGTGGCAAATTATAATTAAAAACCACTAATTACATTTTTTTGCACTAAAGCATATAAAAAAATTATATATATTTTTTATGCATATTCTGAAAATGTTTACGGTGAAATAGATTATAACAATTTACAATTAAATTTAAATTTAAAAATTAACACGTAACGTCTCCCTCGTTGCACAACGGAAAAACTTTAGGAAATAAAGTTGTTTCTTTAGCGAATATAAAACATAATTTATTTTGAGAACTGAAATTAGGAATTCAGAATTTTTCAGAATTGAATAATTCAGAATTTAAATGTTTATAGATATGAGAAGACTTTTTCTTGACGTCAACAGAGATGCCCAATTATATGGCGTAATTATTGCCCCTATTATGGTTCACAACACCTAAGTGTTGTGTTGTATGGTAGAGGAGACAACACAACACTTACACTTTTTCTGATTATGGTTTACAACATCTAGATATTGTGTATGTCACAGGATGGTTCTTCAATGTTAGTATGCTTTCCTTAAAAAATGCATCTTTGAGTACCCACAGACGATAAAACCTCTTCGAATGGGTTGCACCAAATTGCTTATGTTTGGCTGTTAGGAATTGTGCTAACTAATACTTTCTCATGACCATGAAAATATAATTTGCCTACCAAAGTTATTTTTGAGTGACTTTAGGAAGTCACTTAACTCTAGACAACTACATCTTCATATTTTCATAAATTTTTTATAAGCAGAACTTAGTGATAATGTAACAAAGAATTAATCTAACCTTCGCGCGGGCTACATAAAGTTTACCGCCTCGCTGCGCAAATAGAAAGAAACTAAAAATTTATTTTTTCCTATTACATGTCGATCCTGCCAGGAGTCCTTGCAATGTTATAAAAAATTCTGAGGGGTCCTACAATTTTTTTTTTTTATTATTATTGAAAGAAGAAAAAAAATAATATCTTGCTATTACACAGCACTAGGGGTCAGGCTTGGCCATTGTAATGGCATCTATTAAGCCATGTGGAAAAGAAAACTTATTGCTAGTTGAGAGTTCTTTATATTGTATTAAAAAAAAAAAACAAAGAAAATATGATTTTAAAGCTTGAAAATAGTTATTTCCAGCAAAGAAGAGCTTTTGGAGTCTATCCGGGAAAATATGGTAATAGCTTGCTAAAAACTCTCCGCCCACTACTTTGCAATGCATTACACTGCCCCAAACGACGGAGAAAGTAATTTACAGCAATTAAATATTTGCATTTGCTTATTCTATCAAACTAGCCGTAAGGAAGTTTCCAGTATTATCTAGACTAATATCATTTTTCCACTCCAAAGTGATATAAAAAATTGCGATCGTTAACATATGTAAAATCGGCAACATTTTTCTAATTAACAGAAAGAAAATCACTTTCCATTAAACAAACTAACTGTCTGTAAACTCACATCGTAAAATATTCTCCTTTTTTTTTTTTTTTGTTTTATTTGCAGACTATCTAAAATCTTTTTTAATAAATAACAAAACAACTCCAACAACATTGTATAATCAACGCCTTTTATATTTTGCCTCTAGTCTATCAAAAAGCTGTTGTTTTCATTTTCTAATATTTTAATGGCATGAGCAGGCCAACTGTCCAGCAGTCGAAACTGCACTAGCAACAGCAACAACAACTGCAACAACAGCAGCAACAACTAAGTTTCTGAGATCTTTATGATTATTTAACATTTGCACCAACCACATATTAAACGCAATTGATGCCACTTACCACATACCGTATCATCTTCAGGCCCGCAACAAAAGCAAATCATAAATGAAACTCAAACAGGTATTAATAAAAATATATTTTTTACTATTTTTGGCTCTTTATTATTTTCCATCTCCGCATCTTTCTCTTCACATCTGTCGCTTTATTCAGTACATTTTTCATCAATAATTTGACAACAAAAATGAGATAAATGAAATTCATTATTTGATATTAAATATTTAACCTTATTTTTGAACCCGGCTTTCCTCACAATGATTGAAAGCTAAATAAGGAAAAAGGAAATATTGTAAAATATATTTATTTAACGGTGTGAAGGCTTCTTAAGTCAGTCTATTGTTGGAAAGATAATTAATGGTGTTTGGTTAAACGAAAAGTGGTGCTAAGCTTTAAATAAATAAATAAAAATTAACAGAGAGGGGCAAGATCTTCAACTACAAATGCCTCACAGGGAATGAGATCATCCCTACATCCGGCAGTTGTAAAAAGCTCAATTGATTTTTTTTTTGGTTTTTCTCAAATAATTTAAAATATCTTTTATTAATTGTTATTGGAATGGTTTCAGGTTACTTAGCATGCTTAATTGGCCGCTTCTCAAGCAGTATTAGAAGGGTGAAGTAAAACCAATTAATACTATGTTACTGAAAATACTTTAGCTGTGCCTAGATCACTACATTCAACAACTCTCCCCTCTCTGCCACCATTCATTTAATACATTTCAAAATCAGGGACTTCAGAATACAGCCAACTTGCTCGTTTTAAAAAGAGTGTTGCCAATTCTACTTTTTTTTTTTTTTTTGTTTTGCTCAAAAGGGTACCAATGCTGGTTTGACGAGTTTTTCTTGAAAAGTCCTTATTTCACTGTCAACACTTGCGAAACTGTTTGATTGTGTTAAAATTTTTTTAAAGAAATTCGCAATCTGCATAACGAAATTTAATTTTGCAAAACAGTGATATATTGAAATATATTTAAAAAGAAATTTTTATAATTTAATATATTAATTTTTAGCTCTTCATCAAAATGATTCATCTAAGAATTAAAATTTAGGAAAAGTAAAAATTAATTCGTAAATGCAACTTTTAAAATAAGGAAACATAATTCAATCACTAATTATGTGAACTCAAGGGATTCTCTAATTAAACCTCGTATTCCACAGAGAATAGCAACATGTTGAATATGCATTTCGGCATTTTCAACATTTTTTTTCTCATGTTAATTAAGATTTAACATTTTTTAAAAAAACATTTTTCGTTTTTTTTTTTTTATTATGAAACGTAAATAAAAATTTATTAATTTTCAGTAGACAACTTATTTTAAAAGCAGCTTTAATTTACAAAAAAAGCCTCTGTGATAATTCAAATTTATTTTTTCAAAACGTGCATCTCACAATCTGCCAGCAACATCAATTTCACCAACTCTTTTATTTGGTTTCGTTTTCAAACCGCTTTACTGCACACTCACACCACACGAAATAAATAAGAGTTATTAAGAATGTTTAAAAAAATTAAAAAAAAAAAAAAATTCATAATTTTTAATTTACACAACAAATTACTCAACATTAAAAATGTTCACGCACCACATTAATGGCTTTTGATAAGACTCATTTTAAAAACCATAATTAAAAATTGTGTCTCGTTTTACTTTAAGTTTCTTCTCTTCATACAGATAAATTCGCTTTCAGTTTAGACAAGTTTTTATAAACATTAATTGAACACAGTTTTCAGGGGGGATGTTCATATTTTAAAGCATGACACAGATGAAGATCGGCATAATGAAAATAATGTTCAGTACAGTATTTTATGCGCGCATTAAAACAACAACTTTATGAGCAATAATTTTTGATGTGTTTGTTTTTTTTGTTGTCATAATTTTCGGCTTGTTCGACCTTATTATTGAGTACAAGGAGTTGCATGTGAAGAGGACCCACTGTTAATATTAATTTATGTTATAAGTGCATGAATAACACATTTATGGAAAAGGACTAAATTCCACATTAGCAATTGCTAATCAATTTAATTTTCGCTGAAGAATAGAGTAGGGTCTACGCACCCCATGAGCTCTTCACAGAATAAAGTATATCCAAACACACACACACATACGGACTTATTCCATTAAATGTGCCCACTGTTAGCATTAATTTATAAAGGACCAAATCCCACATTAGCAATTGCTAAACAATTTCATTGTCTCTGAATAATACAGTAGGGTCTACCCGGCCCATGAGCTTTTCACAGAACAAAGTATATCCAAACACACACACACATACAGACTTACTCCATTAAATGTACACACTGTTAGTAATAATTTATAAAGGACCAAATCCCACATTACCAATTGCTAATCAATTTAATTTTCGCTGAAGAATAGAGTAGGGTCTACGCGGCCCATAATCTCTTCATAGAATAAAGTTCATCCAAACTAACACACGTGCAGACTTATTCCATTAAATGTGCCCACTGTTAGTATTAATGTATAAAGGACCAAATCCCACATTAGCAATTGCTAAACAATTTCATTGTCTCTGAATAATACAGTAGGGTCTACCCGGCCCATAAGCTTTTCATAGAATAAAGATCATCCAAACACACACACACATACAGACTTACTCCATTAAATGTACACACTGTTAGTAATAATTTATAAAGGACCAAATCCCACATTACCAATTGCTAATCAATTTCATTGTCTCTGAAGAATACAGTAGAGTCTACCCGGCCCATAAGCTTTTCATAGAATAAAGATCATCCAAACACACACACACATATAGACTTATTCCATTGAATGTGCCTTCTGTTAGTATTAATTTATAAAGGACCAAATCCCACATTAGCAATTGCTAATCAATTTAATTTTCGCTGAAGAATAGAGTAGGATCTACCCGACCCATGAGCTCTTCACAGAATAAAGTATATCCAAACACACACACACATACGGACTTATTCCATTAAATGTAGACACTGTTAGTAATAATTTATAAAGGACCAAATCCCACATTAGCAATTGCTAAACAATTTCATTGTCTCTGAATAATACAGTAGGGTCTACCCGGCCCATGAGCTTTTCACAGAACAAAGTATATCCAAACACACACACACATACAGACTTACTCCATTAAATGTACACACTGTTAGTAATAATTTATAAAGGACCAAATCCTACATTACCAATTGCTAATCAATTTCATTGTCTCTGAAGAATACAGTAGGGGTTACCCACTGAATAAAGTTCATCCAAACATACACACGTTCACACCTATTCCATTATCTGGGTTTGGAGAAGGAAGTTGTGGTTTTCCTTATAGAACTTCTCCTTTTTATTATTCAACACTTTGGCTTTCAAATATTGTCGCTGGCATGAACTTGGAACTTGAATTGTCCCATTGAAAAAATTTCATGCATGCAAAAAGCCTTTGTAATGGCGTTTTCTTTTCTACAATAAAAATGTGCCCCTGTATAAAGGTGCCTTTGTTTGGCCCGCCCTGTGAAAATTCCATTTTTTATTTATTTAACGAAAAAAGAGCATAAATTAGAAAAAAGTGAGGGGACAGTTGAAAAAAAACATTTATGTATATTTTATGAAATATGTAAATAAAAATGCTTAGTAGCCAGATTAATAATTCATCTGCTTGAGAAACTAAAAATTTTTTATTTTAATATCTCATATAATTAAGCAGCCGTATTGTCCGCTTTCGGTTGTTTTATACATCACCAGATAAAAAAATTAAAATTAAAATCTAATTTTCTGACTCTTGTGCCTAAAAAATATATTTTTGTATATTGTCTGGCAACGCTGTGTAGGAATAAAAGCCATTTGTTTTACAGGACATTTTCTGTCCTCTCAATTTGTTTAGGGCAAAAAGTGCAACATTTTTACAAAAGAACACGCCACCCTTTAAGAGAGCAACATTTTTTTGACAAAGGAACACAAAATTGCCCTTTTTGAGTGTAATGTTGCCTTTTTTTTTTTTTTTTTTTGTTGAAAAGAAAACGCCGTAAGATATTAAACACTTGTCAACACTTTTTTGGAATTTATTCAAATAATTTAATAATATGCTGCACTGTGGCGCTTTTTTTTAAAAAGTTTTAAAATGGTGTATTTTTCTAGCTGTTCATTCCACTCCTTCTCTCCTTCCTTATTTCTCATTAGAGCTGATCAATTTCAGTCAATCTGCAGGAGTGAAAGAAAATGAGTCCACCTAATTGATTGCTGTGTTGTTGCTACAACTTTGATTTAAGGAAACTTTCCATTTATCATAAATTGAGAAGATTTTTAAGAAAAATATTTTCTTTTGGAATTTGATTTAATTTTTAAGATTTTTTTTTTTTTGAATATATGCTGTGGGATGCCCTACAATGAGCATTGGAAGCAGCTGATACCACGATACAAATAATCAATTTTAATTTTTTTTTAATATTCTGCTGATTATTAAAATTGGTTATCATTAGTTGTAATTAGATTTAAAAAAAAAAATTTATTATAAAATAAATAAAATTATTATTGCCAGCATAATAATTTGTTATTTTTCTTTAATATAATAAGCTTTTTAGCCAAAAAAAAAAATAAATAAAAAGTTTTTTTTTAAAAAATTGTATCTTTAAATGCTTTCTTGAACGAGTAATAAAGTGTAGTGTGTAATTTAAATAAAATTCTGAAATCTCTTTTCTTTTCTTAATTATTAAAAAAAAGTAATTTGACTGTTATAATTTTCATTCCAAATTATAAGCTGATTTTTTCTTGCTTAGCTTGGTTATTCCCGAGTACAGTGGGCCAGCTACATCTTCAATTAAAAACGAAGATTTTCAAAATCTATTATCAAATTAAATTGTTTTTAGTTGGAAGTGAAAACAAAATAGAGCATTTCATATCAGATGAGTATTTGCTTTAAGTGAAAAATCGTCCTTTCGTTCAGATAAATTTATTTATGTCATTTCATATCACTCCGATATCGTACTTCGATATCGATAGTTCTATTATAATGAAATATAATTTCCTACGGATGTAACTAGAATTTTAATTCGCAGATAAACCAAACTTGAAGTGGGGAGAAAAAGTTACCAATAGAAGCACAATCTGCAATAAAAATAATTTCAGAAGGCATGCATGAGATCTTTTCAATGGGGCAATTCAAGTTGCACGTTCGTGCAAGCGACAATATTTGAAAGCCAAAGTGTTGAATAAAAAGGAGAAGTTCTATAAGGAAAACCACAACTTCCTTCTTCAAAGCCAGATAATGGAATAGGTGTGAACGTGTGTATGTTTGGATGAACTTTATTCAGTGGGTAACTTCTTAAATTTTGCTACAGAAATAAGTCATATCAGTTAAAAGCCATTATTTTTGTTAAATAAAAGAGGAAAACTTAAATAGGCACAGTGGTGTGCAGCAGTTTTGCAATTTTAAGTTGAATAACAATAATTTATTTTTTATATTAATTTTTATATCCTTGCTTGAGCTAATGATGGTAATTTTTTAAGTTTGATTCCAAGTTTCGCCAGATTTTTATTCAGTTGAAGAAGAATTAAGGCATTTAGGAACTCTGAGACGATGAACTCATTCCCATGTGTACATATTGCCATCAAGTCTGCAAGTTATCGATCTCGTTGAATTTAAAGTTGTATTGAAGGAGTAAAAGGAGACATCAACTAATTTCTTAAGCATTTACACAAATAGATTAGATATAATATTAAATACAACAGTTTATATATTTTCTAAAGTATTTAATCACAATTTTATTTAACTGCAAGCTCGTTAGCGGCTTTTAAATTTTAGATCCTTTTTCATGTCATTGCTGACGACAGGCTTACAGATGCAGCCCACAATAAATTTTCTTATAAAAGTTTTATTTCTTTGGAAGTTCTTTGTAATCGAGTTTCATTTTAATTCACATACATGTTCTCTAAAAGAGCGTAAATAATGCTTGTTTCATAATACAGATCAGTTGTAGGAGGAAAAATGCTTTACTGATCTTCACTTTTTACAACCGATCTGTACTCGTATATACAAGCGTATGTAAATTGCATAAATATGTATAGTTATGAAGATAAATCTGATCATTTTCGGCACATGGATTTCTTTTATTAACAAACAATAAGCAAAAAAAAAAATATATATACATATATATAATAATAAAAAAAAAAAAAATGTTGCAAGATTGAAATAGTTGCATACAATGTATTAATCTTTTTCACGGCCAAATAAATTTTTGGGTGTTTTTTATGTGGTTATAAAAGCAACTTATCAGATTTTCACCCTAACAATGACCAGTAACGAAACTTTAACTTCCAGTTAATTTTATATATATATATATATATATTTTTTTTTTGCTTTTGGTTTTAAGGAAAAAAAAAATTGGTTTTAAATTTAAGAAAGGGCTAGTCAGCCAACCGCTTATTAAGAGAAAAGGAAAAATACACGCGGCTTAACAAGTTTTAATTTAAGTATTTCCTTTATTTATACACCATATTAAAAGTAAAAATTTTTTGGGGCGTCTTTGTGATGTCTTAACATGAGTTGTTTTAAATTGAAAATAAAAATAAAATAAAATTTTACGATATTACTTCTGAGACACTACAAAATTGGCAAAAAAAAAATAAGAAAAAAATAAGAAAAAAAAAGAAAATTTATATAATAAAGCAATGTTGTTGTGTAAAATTGCATTTGGCTGGGGCAGGCAGCACTTGTAACAGTTTATAATACATCATGCGTCAAATCTTGGCACCAGTTGTAAACATTTTTTTTTTCTCTCCTCTGTTTCTCCTTTATCACCGTCATCGACTTTGACTTGTGGTCAACATTAACTCATAAAGGCTGGATTTACTAGAAATGTTTCACAGTGTCTCGTATAAGGAAGAAAGTTGCATTTAATTAAGTATTTTTTAGAAGCTTTGCATCTAAATGCCAGTCACCAACAAAATCGAGAACCATCTTCAGTTTTTTGTAGGATCCTAGAAGCCTGACTTTGTTAGGCTGGTAACAATTAAACGAATATCCTTTTAGCTATAACTTTGTTGCATGTGGCATATGAAAGTGAAAAATGGTGCTGTCATGTAATGTGCGATTCAGATTAATTGAAACTGATCGAGTGCACCTAAAAGGCTTTAACATAAAAGCTGGGGAACGCAATAAGCCCAACCAGGCTAAAAATGACAAACATTTTTAGCAAACGCAAACAGATTAGACGTTTAATTAATAGTGACACGGTGTTTTTTGTTGTATTTTATTTTATTTTATATCATTTAATTTCATTTTATTGAATTTTTTTTTTTTTTTATTGTTTTTGAAAAAAATTCAACAAGGCATTATGATGGAGCATTTTTGTTGTTTGCTCGCTTAAAATAGATTATTTTCCACTTTTCTTTTTGACTTGAAACTTGTTACGACAACGCATTAATACGAGCTTTTATTTTTCTTTTCATATATTTTTCTGTGTTTGCAGTTTTCACAGAATTTCTGATACATAAATTATCATTGCAAGTTGCTAAAATGATTGGAAATTTTAAAACGGCCAGCAGGTATTGAAGATCGATCAGTAGCGCTGACCCAATACGCCTACAGAATTATAATGTAAAAACAATTTATGGTAAAGAGAATATTCATTTTGTAGCCACTGGCAGAGTATTTAGAATAAAAGTATTAAGTAAGCAACATCTTGATTCTTAAATGCCTCTTCATAGAAGATAAGGAAAAAATGTTTAACGTTACGTCTTCTGTAAACAGACAGTAGGCAGAAAAAAAGCGAAATTTTTTATGAAAAAAAAAAAAAAAACAAAAAATTATTAAAATAAAAGCTTTGCTAGGAAATTAATAAATTATTATTATAGAGAAAATTATTTGTTTTCAATTACTCTAAAGCCCTGAATATATCTTTTAATTGAGGCATTGATACATAACTTTGTCTACTTGCGATATAGTATACAAGAAAGGAAAAATTTTCTAATGCAGGTAATTTGATGTGCAACATAAAAGTTTTTACGTCAGCAAGAAAAACTTAGTTGTCTGCTAAGGCAGCCAGCAGATACGAATCGCTATTTAACAGCATCTACATGTCTACCGATTTTATTATATATGAGCAAAAATGTTTGTTTGGTGTTTCGCTGGGGAAGAGTGCTATATGTTGTGGGTATGGAGAAAGACCCAACTAGTAAAACTAATTCAAAGAATGTAGAGTTGCAGGGAGTTAGAAGGCGACTTTGCTGCCTTTTAAGAACTCCTTATTCAGCCAAAGGAAAGTCGGTCTTTCTTATTTAAATTTAAAGCTAACTTTAGCATTTATAAGCATTTATAAGCTTGCACAGTCCACCAATAAATTAAGAAATATCTCTGTACTCCTTATCTCATTTAGTGCTGCTGTAATTGCAATGCGTATTTCATAAATTCTTTTGCTCTCAGACTTCTTGTAGGCAACACTTTTCTCAAGCAACTTTTAAATTGCACTTCAAATCTTTCCTTTTCCTCATACGTTTTCTCATTCAGATACAAGCTATCCATAAACCCCCTGATTATGTATTACAACTATAATAAAACTAGTTGTAATTTTTCGGAGTAGTTCTCAGAACGGTATTATGATTTACAACAAAACAAAACAATTACAACTAGTTAGTTTTCAGTTGTGTGGCAAAATTTTTGGCTATGGATTACAACCAATGTAATTACTGGTTGTGAGAACTGCCAAATTTTTACAACTGATCATTTGCAGTTGTCTGGTGGTTGTCTTGCCGCCGACTTTGCATAGAAATGGAGAAAAAATTGTAAAAATTGTTTTTATGAAATATGGAAACAAAAAGTAATAGATAAATGAAATCTGCCTTCAGCCAAAAAACCCAATGCTTAGAATAGTTTTAATATAGGGTAATCGCATTGCCTCGAATAGTTGGTCGCATACTGTTTTTTATTTCATTTAACAAATAGCAGAAATGAATCTTCATTCAGGCGAAAATAGCTGATGAATCTGAATAATTAAGTTCAGTTTTTTGTAATAAATGTTCTATTATGTTTAAAAAACATTTCTTACTTTGAGTATGTAAAATAGATCCACACTTATCTATACTTTATTTATTTTTACTTATATTTTTCAATAGCAACGGCCTCATGAAACGGCAATAAGTGTCAACTTGGCTGTCAATTTTCCATTTAGTAAAGGAAAGGAACGAGGTTAATATAAGGAGTAGGTTAAGGGATATACTAGTTTTGATTGTAATACATAATAGCAAAATAAAGTTTAGTCTAGTCTACTTCAAGACAACACAACTAAACTGGTTGTCAAATCATAATCAGGCGGCATGTTTTGGCGATACTGTCGGCAGGGTGAAGAGAAAGATTTTCATTTACACTTTTTTGTCAAATTTAAATAATTTAACAATTCAATTGTTTTCTTTCAGAAGAGTGTTGAAATTTTTGAAAAGGTTTACTTTCCATGAATAAATTTTGAATTGTTTACCTTCATTTATTCTCTTGAAGGCTGGTATTCTTTTCAGGAAGCAATTGTGGTGTCAACAGCAAATGCACCAGCTAGCAATGAGTGCAAAAGCTTGCCAAATACTTTAGCTGAATTTTTATTACTTACAAGCATCCATTTTAAGCACATTGTAATGAGAAATGCATGGTGCTTAAAATGCAATGATATATAGTTAATTAGGCAATGTGGAGAAGATTGAAAACGTTTGACCTTTTAACGGTTTCGCTACTTCCTTTAACTTAACGGAAAAAATCCAAATTTGGTCATTTGAAAGACAAATAAAATACACTCGAAAAATTTTCCAACAATGGAATTATTGGAATTTTTTCCTTGTAATGCTCACTGGCCTAATAAATTTTTTGGTAATGTTTGCAAATACTTTTCCCGCTTTGACACGTTTCGAATTTGTGTAATAAAAATTTTTTTAAAATCGAAACTGAAAGCAAATGAAAGCCTTCCTTAAACATTAAGCTTTGAATTTAAACTTTAATGATGGAGTTAATTTTTTGAGCTTGCTCTTGAATGTAGAAACTAAGTGAGCATGCACTAACAAGTTGTAGCAAGAATCAAATAACAGATCTAATAAAGTGATTTAAAATAAAAATCTAATTATACTTCTTATATTTCTTGTTTATTTTTTTAATTTCCTTCTTTGCGATACTGCCAACGATTCCTAGACTAACAGTTTAGGATGGTTTTAACAACAGAACATTAACTAAACAGTGCCAAATGTTACACAAGGAAAGAATAGAGAAAAAAAACCTACTAAAGAAATTGCAGATATAATATCAAATACACCGTTTCCCTTTTCTCGCTCGAATTAGAATTATTAATTAGCGAGAGTGTAAATTTATTTATTTGTTTAAAAGTTATTGAAAATGAGTTCTCCTAGCATGGCAGGGGAAAGTGGAATGACTGTCTTAAATAAAAAGCAAGTGTTGGTTGGTATGATACAGTGATTAGAGACGGTAGTTCGGCGAAAGTGCAATATGAGCAAAAATCTGTAAACTAACTTTAATATAATATTTAACTTTAATATTTAATATTTAATATTATCTTTAAATATTAAAGAGAAACAAAACAGGTCATGACCTCTTTTGTTTTATTTCCAACCTGCTTATAATACCTCGCCGCTATATGAAGGAGAATATGCGAGGAAGAGGAAATTTAATAGTTGCCTACGAAAAGAGTTCCATTAAAGAAGAAGTCTGAATTCAACATCAGTAATTCAGTAACCCTTAAACGCTTTTGGATTTGTATTTTTAAGCTTATACAAATAAATCTGAAGAACTTCGTCCCATAAATGGTTTAAAAATATGTGAAAAAGCTTTAGAGAAAGTAGTAAAAAATCAATTAGAAGAATACATAGAACATAACTCATTATTAACTAAACATCAGTCAGGATTCAGGAAGAAATACTCATGTGAATCAACAATAAACTACTTAATAAACAGACGGAAAACTGTGAAGCAAAATAACAAGATAGTGGCATTTTTTCTTTTTCTTGATTTCAAAACAGCTTTTGAAACGATAGATAGAAACATTCTGTTAAAAAAAACTTCATATACATATATGGTATCCGAGGCAAAAAGTTAAAATGGTTTAAGATCTACTTGACAAACCGTAAGCAAAAAACAAAGGTAAATGTTACAGAATCTGATGCGATCGAAAATAAATACGGGGTACCACCAGGTTCAATACTGGGAGCTCTACCATTTATACTTTATATCAATGACATGGAAAAAATACTAGAAAAGTGCGAAATAATTATGTACGCAGATGATACACTTACATATATTTACTGAAGCGGAAACCGAAGAAATCTGCTATAATAACATACAACAATATAAATAAATGGTTAAAGATGAATAAACTAAAACTAAATGAAAATAAAACTTAATTAATGGAAATTAATATGAACAGTGACAGAGTTTTTCGAATAAACGACATTCCGATAGAAAAAGTAAATAATGTTAAATATCTCGGGTTCATAATAGACAAAAATCTAAAGTTTAATGCACATATAGACTATATTTGTTTGAAAATAGGGGGAAAAAATCGGGTTCTTTATAAGATTAAGAAAAAAGGTATCCACGATAACGTCAATAAATAAATACAATGCAATTGTTAAACCACATTTTGAATACGGATCAACAATTCCATACTCCAGCTGCAATGATGAACAAATTTCAAGGCTACAGAAACTGCAAAGTAAAGCAATGAGTTCAATATTAAAATGCAATAGATTTACAGCAATTAATTATATGCTTAATACATTGAAGTGGCTCAATATTAACGAAAGCTTGAAATTCAATACAATAAATTTTATTAAGAAATTAAAAATGGGGGATTCACCGGAATATTTGATGGAACAGACGAGATATGTACGAGAAACTATGTCATATTAGCTAAGAAATGCTGACGATTTTAGATTACATAAAGTTACCACCGGAAAGATGAAAAGAACAATATTTTATAGAGGGCTTAAATTATACAATCAGATGCCGATTGAAATCAAATATGAACAAAATAATATATTATTTAGAAAAAGTCTTGTGAACATTATTAAAAATAAGTTATTTCAGAACTGTTAGTATAATTATTGAAAATGTGAAAATGAATTTTTATGAATTGTTAAAATTAAAATTAAAGTATACATAATACTTTTTAATATTAAAAAAAAAAAAAAAAAAAAAAAAAAAAAAACAAATATAATATAATATTTGTAATAAAAAAAAATAATATTTGTATGAGATCTTAAAAAAAAAAAAATTTGTTTTCTCAGGCAGATGAATTAGCAATCTGGCAACTGAGCATTTTTGTTTAATATATAAAATGTTTAATATACATAAATGTTTTATTATCAGCTGTTAAAAAAAAGGCATTGCACTTTATTCTAATTTATGTTCTTTTTTCGTTATATAAAAAATGGCACTTTCACAGGGCGGGCAATGCATTTTAAAAAGGCACCTTTTCGCAGGGCAACATTTTTAATGTAGAAAAGAAAACGCCATAAATTAATGCTAACACTGGGCACATTTAATGGAATAAGTCTGCACGTGTGTTTGTTTGGATGAACTTTCAATTTTCCATATAAGAAATTTACACAGAAGCCACTTACAAATAAAATGACAAAATGACTTAAGAATTGATTGGAAATGATTTTTCCACTTTCCTTTGGAAATGGTGTCAAAGGAGTAAAACGGGCAAAAGAAACAAGTACGGGCAAGACAAGTAAACGACGTTAAAATATTTTTGATAATTAAATGAAATGAGCATTTGTCTATTTTCTTTTTGTATGTGTTACATTTCGCCTTACAAACAAACGGGTAAGTAGTTGTTGAATTGAGAGCGGGCTGCACAAAATGATAAACTATAACAGTTGTGGATTTGCTATAATCTCGTTGGACTTAAAGCTGTTCCTTTAGTCAATCGCTTACTTTTTTTTTTTTTTTACTTTTTTCATACTTAAATAGTCTTTGAACCTGTTGTACAGTTACAGATATAACAAACACGTCGTATAAGTTAAAGCTGGTGCCGCAAAAGAGAAAAAAATTAAGTACACACCACTACAGTCGCAGATGGATGCAGTCGGCATGCACAGGATGAGTTTTTAATGGTCTAAAGTTTAACTGAAAGGTTGCTCTATCATTTCTTTAATTTTGGATACAGTGGCTTTGAGTGGCTATGCTATTTGTTATAATAAATAAACTAAACTGAACTGCAAGATACAGAAATAAAACGATCTGCAACTCAACTGCTCCTCACAAGGATTATAATGGCATAAAATTTGAAAGACAGAAAACGTGAGTTTCGGCAAAAACCAAATAAACAACAAGTGCATCTCGAAAACTGAAAATAAATCCAAAAACAACAAAAAAAAGAAAAGAAATAGAAATAACTCTGATTTACAATCATCACAATAATATCTGAAGAAAGAAAAAAGAAATTGCAAAAGCTTTAGCTACATTGTTAAAAGCTTCTAAACACACACAATCAAAACTCATATTAGAAAATTTTAAGCCTGGCTGGGTTGACCTTAAAACTATTGAATCATTCAAAAATCAACTTAAAATCACTTTTTTAATTATTTTATACGCACGTTAATAAAAAAATTTTTAAACTTTTAAATGTTCTTGCTTTAATAATTTTAACAAACAAAATTGTTTTGTAAATGTTTTAAGCTGGTACAGCTCAGATTAAGATTCAACAGAATTGCAACAAGTAGAATTGCCTTCCAGACAGATATGCTGGCACATTGAAACACAAACTTAAGCAAGATGTAGGATACTTGAAAAGGCGACATGGCAAAGGCACAATAATGGAAAAAAGACGACAATTTATGGCTTTAACCGAAATACAATCGAAGAAGGTAACAAAACAGTTGGACTTGGAAGGCTCATCGCTTAAAATCAATTGTAGTCTAGTAATTACCAAATGAATGCACGAACTAATAAACTTGGTACGAGCAAATAAGTAAATGGAAGAACTGAAAACAAATCAAATGTATTGAAATCGATTTGTGGGCTCTTGTACGAAATAATATAAAATAAATGAATTACCAAATTCAATTGTAAAATTTACAAAAAGAATTGTATTGCAAAAGTATTAGAAAATTAGTTGCAAAAAGGCTTGGCTAGAGTGACACTGGAGGGGACTACTTAGTGCAGAAAGTTCTTTAAAAAAAAAAAACATTATTATTGTTTTTATGTTTTCATAGAGAAAAATGTAGCATGTAAGGAATTGCAATATTAAATTTAAATTTAAATTTTAAAAGGTTGGACAGGACAGCATTTCCGCAAAAGGAAACATAAATTATTTTATTAAAATTTCGAGCCTCCGATTAGCCGTATTGCAATTGAATTTTGTCAATCATGAAACAGATTTTTTATTTCAGGAAATTTTAAAACGAATAATTGTCAGTCTCTGGGATAGATTTAATTGGTCAGGGGAATTTCTGTCCGTTTAAAAAGGGCGAAAATACATCTTCAAGTCGGAAATTGTTATGGTTGTTACATTCAGCATAGAAAATGTGAGTCAAAATCGTACTTACATAAGCAAAAGTGATTTGCTTAAAAATATCAGATGTCGGAATTATAAAGGCATTTAGCAGATCTATGGCGAATTGAATGATCGGCCCACTGCAAGTGCAAGCAAAAGTGATTTGCTTAAAAATAGCAGATCTCCAAATTATAAAGACATTTAGGAGATCTATGGCAAATTGAATGATCGGTCCTTCCGTATTATAAAGACGTTTAGCTGATCTATGGCGGATTGAATGATCGGTCGCCTCCAACTACAAGCAAAAAATATTTGCTTAAAAATAGCAGATCTCCAAATTATAAAGGCATTTAGGAGATCTATGGCGAATTGAATGATCGGTCGCCTCCAACTACAAGCAAAAAATATTTGCTTAAAAACAGCAGATCTCCAAATTATAAAGGCATTTAGCAGATTTATGGCGAATTGAATGATCGGTCGCCTCCGTATTATAAAAACATTTAGCAGATCTATGACGAATTGAATGATCGGTCGCGGAGAAGTTTTAAGTTCTATGACATCTAAATGAAATCCTGTGGCTTATAAACGTGTTCAAAGAGTTGCTCTCTTTTAGCGCTACAACCCACCTGCTCACAATTATTGGCTTAACATTTGATAGCGAATTCGAATGTTTTCATCGAAAAACAAAACAAAGATGAACAATAACTTTTTAGTTCCTTCTCAAAAGTTCGAGGAAACTTCCTAATTGTAAAAATATTTAAGAATTTTCTTCATTTAAGAATTGAGGACAACTACAACAATAATTTTTTTTAATTAGTTATTTTTCCACTTGTTTCTATTTGATAGCAAGTTTGAAACATTTTAAACATTTCAAATCATTGGAAATGTTGAAATATAACAATTCTCGTATGTTATTTCATAAACAAATTTCTGCAAATGCAAATATACAGTTCATAAAATAGCTGATTCTCTTTTAAAGCAGTAGATTAAAACTTATGGGTCCTAAAAACTACAATTTCCTGTAAGCCCGAAATTCCTTGTTCCTGCAAGAGAAAAATATTATGTTTACTTACCACATTGTCCAACCGTGCACACTGTAGTGTGCAAACTTCCACTCAGCTAAATTGTTGCACAGCCGCCAACAATTCGGCCGTCCATAAAAAAGACACCAGCTCAACCTTCCAATCAGTCCATGCAAAAGGAAAACAAAAAAGAAAAAAAAGCTGAAAAAAAAAACAGCCAAGATCAATAACAAGCCCAGTCAAGTCATGGCAATAGTCATGGCAAAAATAATCACAAAAAGTAACAAAAAGAACTGCACACACAACACCAGTAACAGAAAACGAATATGATCACAGTTACAAATCGTAACAAAATGAATTGGTTTACAATTGAATTGGCATTGTATCATTTAATGAAAACGAATTAAATTAAAGGAGAGAAAAAAAAGAAAAGGAGTTCAGCAATCACACAATCGCCAGAAACTCCAGCAACCGTATCAAATTGAATGAATTTGACCAAGAGAAGATGAACCGCACCCATTTACCGGCGTCTTTCAGTACAGAAAAATGAAAAGCAACCAAACAGTCGCTTGCCAAACTATAAAGTTTTGCATTTACTTTAAATTAATTAATTAAAATTGAACTTAATTAGATCGCAAATAGTTACAAAATAAATTAACACAATGACTTCATAATGAACTGTGATCATTAAAACAGATGCATTTCATCTATAATTAAATTAAATGCTATTGCAAAAAAAAAGGATCGTAGAGTTGCCGATATAAATGTGTTAAGCAATTCATTAAATAAACTTGAAAGTTTAATTCTATATGAGTGTTGGTGAGAGCAAAACGTTTCCGGGATCCAATTTCTTTAGAATTTTCGTACGAGAAGGTAAATTAGTTTTAAAAAGCCAACTAAAGAAATAAAAGAATTTGAATTTGTTTGGCCCAGAATCCATAGTTGCACTGTAGCAGTTAAGCAATTATATAGTAAAGCGTCCAGTCATCGGGAAGTTATAAAATAGAATTTTATTATCGAGCAAATTCAATACATTCCAAATATCTTAATATTTTACTGAATGAAAGCCTGTCTTGCCCAACTTAATTTCTACAGCTGCGTCTGTTTAAAAAGTTATATCGCTGGACAGAAATTTTTTTTTCTTTCAACTGGAAAACGGAATCTGAAATCTCTTAGAGATAAAATAAACTTTTAATAACTTTAAATGTTTAATAATATTTAATATGTTTTGTTTATTCCAAAGCAAAAGATAGAAATGCCGGCCTACTCTGCCGCACTTCTGCTATGCTATTTACTAACTTATATAGTCTTGTCAATGGCCAATTTGCCGCCAGTTCTGCTTCAATAACTCCTTGTCATCCACATCCTTTTAATTTTCCTTCGTACGGCTTTGGTCTCAACATATACGAAATGCACAAAAGCAAAAAATAAATTAAACCAAAGAAAACTTACGAATTTTTTTTATTTAATTTTTTATATAAAAAATTATTTCAAAAAGTCTATTCCTGTGCTATAAAGTCAACCAGTGCTGCTGTGAAGATGATAACCAATACATAAGCAATATTATTTTCTAATTAAATTCATAAAAGGATGTGTGATTACAATTGCTTGAAAGTGTTTTCATAATTAATTTTTAAAAAGAATGCAGAAATAACAACGTAAAAATAATTGCCGGCTGTTTGCAAAACACAACACAGCAACAACTGACGCCAACCGATATAAAACTAAAGATTTTATTGAATAGCAGATTCGACAAGTATTCCTTATATTAATCTAAGCAAATATATTTTATGGATTACCGTAAATACTAATCAATTTACATAAATTTAATCACTATTTATAATATGTCACCTCCCACTGTGCTGGCTGGAGAATCACAATCTATACACTATTGTACTCTTCTTGGACATACTCATTATATGCCACATTGCAAAGAGAACAGATATAAAAAAAAAGATGTCAGACGGCAAAAAAAGTGTTTTAAAAATAAATATATTTTGTAACTCATTTTTCCCAAACACAATAGAATTTTATATTGAAGTATTACTGTATTTAAATACTGCAATGATTCTAAGAAGACTTTCATACCTTCTTGCCTTGTTACATTGTAAGATTGGCAAATAAGGAGAATTTTATTGAAAACCAATTAAAGTAAAACCTCTCGAAAGGAATAGAGCTTTTCAGAGCTTTTCAAAGCTTTATTGTTTCACCACCTTTTTTTATATGAATATTAATATAAAACAAGCAAAAGTGATTTATTCGACAATGCCGGATTTTATACTCGTATAGACTTCTCGATGGATATATTCTCTCAAAGAAAAGGAGGAAAAAGAAGAACTTCAAATTTCAAGATCTTTTATTTTTCAATTATTTATGTTCTCTTCAAGAAAACAAACAGAAAAGAACTTGAAATTTTAAGAAATTTCTATTTTTTTTATATATTATGATGTTTAAATTGCACTGAAATAAAAATAATATGAATTATGGAAAAAGAGTTAACAAAATATTAAAAAAAAAAAAAAAAAAAATTGTATAAAACAAAATAAAAGTATATATAATATTGAAAAGAGCACAAAAAAGGAAAAAAAATATATATAAAAATTTCAGATCAAAGTTCAAAAAATGTTAAATGTAAGTAAGTCAGTATATGGTTCTTAAAATATTTGACTTTAGACAAAAATTTAAGCTCGATTGGCACCGCAATAAAAAAATGCAAAGCTCAATCAATTCCCCTTCTTGTAAAGATCAAGAATATATATAATTTATAGGGTCGCAAATCAATACTATAGAAAATTCAGTGCCTGTATCAAACCAATTATCCTTTTTTAGAGAAGGATATGAAAAGCTGGAAATTATATTATTATTCTAGAAGAAACTGCTGTATTGAAAACTTATGTATTTTTATTGAAAGTAAAAAATTTATTAAAATCTTATTAATTAATAAGCTTCCACTCTCTAATTGTTTATAATAAATATTATAAAAATAAAATAAACCAGATGAATTCAACCGCTTGAGATGTAAAATAATGATTGATATTTTATCAAGCAAGTGTATGTCCGGACATCATGCTTGACAGGTGGCAAGTTTACGTTGCTTAAGCTCTGCAAACGCTTCCATGTACGTGTACTGCAAGTGTTCAACTCGCAAATTTATATTTGCTATTCTATATTTACGTTCGTCTAAACTATGATGACAATATTATAAACTGCATTTATCTAAATAATTAAAATATTGCATACATTTATTGGCTCATCGAGGCACAATTTGCCATTTTTGGCTCATTATAATACAGTTCATATCTCATAAATTAAAACACAAAACGCAGGGGCTGCCTTACAATTTATACAGAAACAAATGCAAGTTCTACTACGGCCATAATTGAAACATTACAAGTCCGCATTGGCTTTAGGCAATATAACCATAAATTTCAATTAATAAAATACAAGTATTTATCAGTTTAATTAATGCCCGTTTAATATTTTGCTCGAATGGAAGTGGGTCAGAATATTTAATGCACAGAAATATTGCAACTGCACACTTGACTGTTATAATTATAATCAAAATGCAATTTGGAAAATTGTACAAGAATAAATTATGGCACATCTGGAAATGTGAGAAACATCAGGGCAGCTTGTCTCTACCAGCAGCAAAGCGTTGCTGTGAAACAAGTCTAATGGCTTTCAGAAACAGTTTAAAGAATAAATTTGAGTTAGTATCTATTAACTTTACTACGTGGTAAATATTTTGAAAAGAATGCAACACGCAATCAATTAACGCATAACGCCCATTAAATTAGCAACGGCGGACGCAAATCATAACTAATAAGCATGAAAATATGCTGTCAAGCTTAACTGGGTATGCTACTCTGACTCTGATTTGAAATATACACTCGCCTCGTCTACACCATATATATAAATTAGCATGCACACTCATGCGAGTGCTTACACACAAATATAAAATGCATGTTTGCATATGAGCATGTATGTATGTATGTATGTATGTCTGTATGAATATGTATTTATTAATATGTGAATAACATTTTAATCGCATGCATAATTTCACACATACCGATACAATTTAGAAGCCGCTTTGGAAAACGCACTCACACATTTACAAAAATTCAATTTCTGCCGTATGCAAATGCCCAATAAACATGACAAACACAAATACTTTGACAAAATACTTCAAAACATTTATAGTTAAATCTTGCAGAAATGCCACTCAAAATCATAAAATCGTAATGAATTCTTTTCTGTTTTCACTTTTTTCGTCTTGATACAAATACAACTAGCAGATATCGTGATACGAAATGCTTAAGGACCAGCTCTAAATGCGCTTACGAGTATGAGGAATATCTTCTTGACTTTCTTCTTCATAAGCAAGTGCAGACATACATACATATGCAAGCATACTCATAAATGGATGCATTGAGAATGTTCACTGATATATCAGAAAGTAAGCTCAGATAATTACGATCATCAAATGAGATATACATATTTCTTTGCCAACATATAAAATATCGTTGACACGGACTTGCAATTACACAATAGCCCGCATGAAGTCAAGCCTTCATCCCACTTTCCTTTCCAGCTAACGTATTGTTAAATACATTTCTATGTATATAAATGTATATGTGCGTGTAAGTGTGCATGTCATTTAAAGTTGCAGCCACCAACATCTAAATAGTGTAGAAAACGAATAACAAACAAAGGCTGTTCAAAAAAAAAAAAAAACTTACAAAAGCTAAATAAATAAAAAGAAAAATCCAAAATCGCCACTTAAAATAATACATTTGACACTTGATATCAAGAACTGTACCGTTTATGTGGGGCATGTATGAGTAACTGTTCAATGCTGAGTTGTACAACCATCTCCGGCGGGAGACAAAAGTAACTGGTTATAATTTGGTAGTTTGATAAGTAGTTAAGGCCTTTTTTAACTGTTCTAGAGAGTCGAACGATTCATTCGCATAAAAATCTGATTGTGATTACTTTCTATTTAATAAAATTGCATCAAAATAGCGGTGCTAGTGCCACACTATTATACAAAAATTATGTAAACACTTTTTTCCCCATTTTATGAAAAATTGTCATAAACTTTGCTTGCCATAAAAATGGGACATTTTTATAACACACTTTTCAATTTTTCAGCAGAGATGTCATATTTGATAAATTGTATGGTTGTCTAGGATAGTGAAGCGGGCCTTTGAGTCTTCTACAGACATCTATTTTCCGTTGCTAGTCATATATAATTTTTTTTTTTAGTTTTACAATTAAGGGTTTAAATTTACAAGATCCTATAGTTTAAGCTGTTAAAGTTGAGGCACGAGGAAAACATTGAATCGTCACTGCTCTGCCATTAAGTTCTCTAAAAAGAGTTTCTGAATCTGAAGTCACGCTAAACAAATTTAAAAATTTTAATTCATTAAATAAAAAAGAAAAGTTTAGAAACTTTTTACTTTTATCAAAAAATTGCAAATTATATAATCTTGAAACATGAACAGAATTTTTGTATTCAAAATAATTTTGTACTTCTCGAATATTCCTTATACAATGACAAAGCAAATGGAAGGCCCTTTTAAAAGCACCTTTTTCACCGCAAAATATATTTCTTTAGCGATAGATTAGTTTTTTTTTGTAAAATAAATGAAAAGGCCAAAAATTTTGTATTCATTTTATCCAATTTAATGTGTAGATGATGGCCAAGAATTGCCGAAAGGGGGATGTCCGCTGGCCAGATATTTGCAATACAATTAGTAATAAAATTTTTTAAATGAAATAAAGTTCTATGTTGGTTTGCCTGCGGGGCCACAATTTCGACTTCGCAGAGTGTCATATTTAGTATGACCAACACTGATACCGAGTTACGAGCAGTCGCAATAAAACTGCATAATCTGAAGCATTTTTATCTCATGGAAATAAATTTTGTGTTGACACATTAGATGTTTGACATGCCAAAATGTGGTTATGATAGATAGAAATACGTAAACAAACCAGAATAATTTTCCATTTCATTACACGCATGTCAAAATATTATTTAAATAAACACGAGTAGTTTTTGTGCGATGAATTCTGTTAAACATATTTTGTTACTATAAAAGCTTTAAGGTTGACATTAAAAGGCATCGCCCACTACATTTTAAAGCCCATAAAACTTGATATATTAAGAAATACAAAAAAGCTTGCACATAAGCAATTCTGATGAAGAATCATTTAAATACGACGGCTTTCTAAGCACATGCATGGAAATATGAAAATCCTGCCTGCCCGAATTGTTGTCAAATGTCCCCTAATATGTTTCCCCCAATCAAATTTATATTCTATTTGTCATGAATTCATTAATTTTTTTGGCTTTTCGTTCAACACTGTAACCCACAATTTCGCGTTTTTTGCGTTTGATTTATTTTATAAAAATTCTATTTCTATGTAGATCGCTATAAGCACGTACTCATTGCAAATGGAGAACCGAAAGGTGAGGAACAATTCAACCCAATAATTACAAAGTCTAGTTTTGTTTTAATAATAAAAATTAAAGGGCGAGTAGTTCCTAAGGAAAAAGAAGATCCTCAGCAATTATTATGACACACTATTTGTTTACTTAGTAAAGGAAATAGATTACTGGAAAAGATTTATTATTTTAACATAAATTTTATAGGGTGTACCACTACATATGTATACCTAATGATTTTTAGGTGGTTACTTAAATTATCACGCTCATGCAATTCTGATATGAGAAAGAAACTTATCCGAAAAACTTATCAAATCAATTATGTATGGCTTTCTTTATTTTACTTAATATAATTAATAAAATTTCTAGTTAATTAAATTATTTATTTAGAGAGAAAATAAAATTTTAATTTTTAAATATTTTTTTATTGAATTTTTTTTATGAATTTCTCTATATGTTAATGCATATCATAACAATCGGATGATGATAAATATTTTTTGTGAATTATATTTATTTATATATTTAATATTATAATTATATGAATGTAATTACAATATGGGTAGAATCAGTCTCTGCTGAGGCCATCGGCTATATAATTTTTTAAATGAGAAGATAGAAAATATATTTAACGCACTAAGTGGTTTTCGCATTATAGTGGAACAAAGGTGGAAGCTTTGAAACATGCAGAAACGAAAGTTTTGTAGGACGCCGATACCTAAACCAGCCACGATCTTGCTTTTTCTGTAAAAATTTAAAGTTTCTTGACAAGTTTCCGGCAAAAAGTCTCCAATTTTAACATCATGTGTTAAAAAAAAAAGAAGGAAAATATTTACCGAACGAAAAACTTTCCAAACAATTCAAGTACGAGGGGTAGCTCAGGATAAGTATTGAAGCTTTGATACATTACAAAGCTAAAAGAGTATGAGGGATAGCTCAGGATAAGTATTTAAGCTTTGATACATTAGAAAGCTAAAAGAGTACGAGGAATAGCTCGTGGCAAGTATTTAAGCTTTGAGGCATTAGAAAGCTAAAAGAGTAAAGGAGCTCTGATGCATTAGTAAGATAAAAGAGTACGAGGATAAGTATAAGCTCGTGGCAAGTATTTAAGCTCTGATGCATTAGAAAGCTAAAAGAGTAAAAGAGCTCTGATGCATTAGAAATATAAAAAAGTATGAGGGATAGCTCAGGATAAGTATTTAAGCTTTGATGCATTAGAAAGCTAAAAGAGTACGAGGGATAGCTCAGGACAAGTATTGAAGCTTGGATGCATTAGAAAGCTAAAAGAGTACGAGGGGTAGATCAGGATAAGTATTTAAGCTTTGATGCATTAGAAAGCTAAAAGAGTACGAGGGGTAGATCAGGATAAGTATTTAAGCTTTGATGCATTAGAAAGCTAAAAGAGTACGAGGGATAGCTCAGGATAAGTATTTAAGCTTTGATACATTACAAAGCTAAAAGAGTATGAGGGATAGCTCAGGATAAGTATTTAAGCTTTGATACATTAGAAAGCTAAAAGAGTACGAGGAATAGCTCGTGGCAAGTATTTAAGCTTTGAGGCATTAGAAAGCTAAAAGAGTAAAGGAGCTCTGATGCATTAGTAAGATAAAAGAGTACGAGGATAAGTATAAGCTCGTGGCAAGTATTTAAGCTCTGATGCATTAGAAAGCTAAAAGAGTAAAAGAACTCTGATGCATTAGAAATATAAAAAAGTATGAGGGATAGCTCAGGATAAGTATTTAAGCTTTGATGCATTAGAAAGCTAAAAGAGTACGAGGGATAGCTCAGGACAAGTATTGAAGCTTGGATGCATTAGAAAGCTAAAAGAGTACGAGGGGTAGATCAGGATAAGTATTTAAGCTTTGATGCATTAGAAAGCTAAAAGAGTAAAAGAGCTCTGATGCATTAGAAATATAAAAAAGTATGAGGGATAGCTCAGGATAAGTATTTAAGCTTTGATGCATTAGAAAGCTAAAAGAGTACGAGGGATAGCTCAGGACAAGTATTGAAGCTTGGATGCATTAGAAAGCTAAAAGAGTATGAGGGATAGGTCAGGATAAGTATTTAAGCTTTGATGCATTAGAAAGCTAAAAGAGTACGAGGGGTAGATCAGGATAAGTATTTAAGCTTTGATGCGTTAGAAAGCTAAAAGATCTGCTACTCAATAAGTTTATTTTATTAATTTAAGAACAATTAATTTTTTTCTAATTAGTAATTGAAAGCTCTCCTGTAATGTTGAATATTAAAGAATTTACGTTTACGTTACTTTAAAAGTGGTGATCATTTGAAATCGGCCGCTCCTTTTTTATTTTAATATTTTTTTTTTTTGTGTTGTTCTCTGATAAGAATTGAGCAGTAAGTGCGTGTTGCATAAGTTCGCTGTTGTTGTTAATTATGATAGTGTTTGTTAACAACAATATTTCTTTATTTTTAAACACAAAAAACACGGTTCTTTTGTCATGTTACAGTAGCTGCAAATAACTTTTCTATATTTTCTATATGTTTGAATGAATTGTTACAGTATTTTTTTGTAGTTATTTATTTTTTTATTAAATAATTCAATTAAAAAAGTTTTAAAATTGCGTTACGCAGTTGCGATAATTGTCAGGCATCCACCAAGTGGCCCTTGGAATTTTGACTTCGATTACATTATTTGTTTTAGAGGAAATATCTCAAGACATTGCTTTCACCTGTACATCTGGCAATCAAACTATATTGTTCTGAATTATTTTCAAGGGCTGGTATATCTCTTGCGGTTATTGATGTTGGTATGTACAATGGACAAAACCCAGCAAACAATTATGCTCAACGGTAATACACATCACAAAACAGATGCTCCAGATACTCCAGATACTTCTTTTTCAGCACCTTCTTTTCAACAATTATTTCCTTCCCCTTCCCTCTAACAGTACTGAAATCAGCTTAATGGACCGTGACAAGGTCAGAATGAATGCTGGACATCCATCGTTTCCAAGCGAGTTTCTTTAGAAAAATTTAATTCGATAGAGAAAAAATAATATAAAAAAATGTAATAGATGAGAAAAACAGTTTGTGTTAATTAGATTGATGAAAATGATCGTGCAGGTGCTCGAGAGCAGTGGCATGTGCACATATAATAGAGACTACACCATGAATAAACCAAGTAACACATTAAAGAGAGTAGTCTGGTCGTTACTCGAGTCCGTGTTACTCGAGTCCTTCTCACTGTTTGATTAGTAAGAAAGATTTCGTTTGATTCATGAAAATGATCCTGCAGGGCCTAGAGAGCAGTGTCATGTGCACACATAACCATGAATAAGCCAAGTAACACATTAAAGAGAGCAGTATGGCCGTTACTCGAGTCCTCGTTACTATTTGATTAGTAAAATGGGTTTCGTTTGATTCATGAAAATGATCCTACAGGTCCTAGAGAGCAGTGGCATGTGCACACATAGCAATGAATAATCCATGTAACACATTAAAGAGAGCAGTATGGCCGTTACTTGAGTCCCTGTTACTATTTGATTAGTAAAATGGGTTTCGTTTGATTCATGAAAATGATGCTGCACGTCCTACAGAGCAGGAGCATGTGCACACAATTCATACTAAACCATGAATAATCCATGTAACACATTAAACAGAGCAGTATGGCCGTTAATCGAGTCCTTGTCTCTGTCCTTGTCTGAGTCCTTGTCTTGTCGCAATAAAACAGAAAATTTTTTAGTTAAAAAAAATTCTAAAGATAATCATAATCAATTATGTACTCAAGACAATATATTTTGCAACACAAGTTATGATTATTGATATGATTTTGATATTATTTAGTTATTTAATATTACAATTATATGAATATCACTATAGTATGATAATTTTTATAAATTAATTAATATATAAAATGAACTAAAAATTTAAATAATGAAAATAATTCAAATGCAGTAGAGAAGTATTGAAACAAAAGGAAGAAAACATTTCAGGCATTTATTCTTGTAGCCTGAGTTTCTTGCAAAGGGCCCCGCAGTACACATGATTTACCTCCTGAGTGTATGCATGCCAAAATGGTTTTCCCAAATCACTTTAGAGAATTTCTTAATTAATCTTTAGAGTATTTTACAATTCATGCATTTGTCTTTTTCCATTTGTTACAGTTTCTGTCACACACACTCTCAAATCTGTGTTCTGTTACTGATTTCGCACTGAAAGATTTTTGATTTGTTTCCAATAACAGTTTACATTTGTCGCTGCGAATACGAGTACTGTTTCTGTTTTCCAATCTATCGTTTGCAATTTTAGTTCAAGCGATATGTGGGTCAACCTTGTAGTTTGTCAATCATGTCTCGTTCTTGAATGTTGGACATGACTTTGTGTTCTGTTTTTTTTTTTGTTTTTCTATTTTCATTTGTATACCATGTTTTTGGGAGTAATTAATTAATTCTTTTACAGCAGAGACATATTTTAAGGTTCGTAAGGAGTGTTATTTATTTTTTGAAATTGTTGAAAATTATTTAATTTTTTTTTTGCCACACTCTTTTCCAACATTAAAATATTTATACAAAAGTAAATGGGATCGAGCAAATGCAAAAAGTAGCAAAGAGTTGCATGCCGGCCCATTTCTAATGTATGTTTTAATCACTCGTCAAATATTAGAAATATATATTAAGAGAATAATTCGGAAATTCGATTTTATATTTCAAATTTTTAAGAATTTTATTGTAAACAAATTTTTAAATAACTTTTATTTATAATATTTGTTAGGAATTTCTAACAACTTTCTTGCAGGAATTTCTTCCACTTTCGTTTTTGCAGGACATCTTGAGAATATTTACTAATAAAAAATTTTTTTTTTCTTTTACAAATCTTGACACAAAAATCTTGTATAAAAAATTTAGAAAAAAACCACATGAAAAAAGCAATAAAAAAACATCTTTCCGGATAAAGGATGCATTAGGATCGAACAAATGGCGTGTTTGTCATTGAACTGTAGTTTAATTGAATGTATTTTGGTGCCTCGGTAGCCGTGTAAAGAATGCTCAGCCTACTGAACCAGAGTTCGCGGGATCGATTCCTGCCTAGACACTGGGTGTTTTCCTGCGGAGAAGCCAAAAGCTTTGCAGAACGCCTAAAAAAAAATTTAGTTCTTGCAGAACGCCTTGCAGAATGCGTTGCTTTACAGAATCGTATAATTTATAGAATTTATACATGATGTGTCCTGAGAGTAATGAGTCCCTCTGCAGCTTTTTGAAAAAGACATTTCAAACTCGTCGTGAGCTCGTGTCTGCCACGATTTATAAGAAACGATAAATATTCTTACATATTTCTTGTTAATTTAATTGATTTGAGAATAATTTCAAATTATTAATTTATGTATTCAATATTTCTATTAGTACTTTAGGAAGATAGTGGCATTACTAATGTTTTCCTTACTTAATGTAATGATATATGATTTGGTTTCCTTTTAAATATAGATTTTTATAGATTTTCGATGTTTTTGAATTTTAAATCAGGATAAGAAACATGTTTAAGTATATTGGCCGAGGAGATCTTTCAATTGCCTATTTTTGTTTAGTTAGCTCATGAGAAATCTCAGATTTACCAAAAGGAAGCCTGATAAATCTAATTATATAGAATGGCCTTTTCTGATCACAAAAAGAAAAATCAAAAAAAAAAAAAACAAATTTTTGTAGCAACTGTATAACTTTATTTCTTAGTTATTTATCTAGGACGGCTTTAAAACTATTTGCATGCCACTGTTTAGAATGTTTAAGGACTAAACGGATTTATTATTACAGTAGTTTAGCCGCCGATCATACGATCAAGCGGTTGTTTATATAGTTATTTATATGTACATGCTTTCGTACATAATATGGAATTTCAATGCATGTAAATAAGCATGTACTCTGAAGGGGGAAGGGCATGAAGGCAGGGGGATTAGTAGAATAAGAAGTTATTTATGTATGTATATAAAATTTAGTGCACCTGATCGTATTATTTCTCAGGAAGTTTTCAATAGAGATCTTATATGTTTTAAGCTATATATACTGAATGGATTTTTGATCAAAGCAACTGGTATTTCTGCAATATTATGCTTTGAAATGCTTGTTAAAGGGGATCTGTCAATGTCATCCTTAGCGATTTGGTCTTCTAACTCATTGTGTATGATTCCTCAAACCTCTGGGCTCCGGATGAGTACTAAGTTTTGATATGTGTTAATGAGAAAGTTCCTTATAATTTAATTTAATGAAAATCAAATGAAAAAAATATTATTACAAATATTTTTAAGCCAAATGCTGTTTATAGTTCATGTTTTTACACTAGTGATCCGAAATATAAATATTTAGCAGAATATTAAAAATCCATGGAAATTGATTATTTCGTCATATCAGCGCTTTCCCATATACTGCAAATGCTGCTTAGAACTACTGTGTGTTAATCGTATTTGCAATTAAAGATAATTAAAGAAAGCTTATGTAACAGATAAAGTTTGTATATATAATTTAACTGAGTATTAAGGATAACTAAGCCGACAGGTACTGTAAGTTATTGTAAAAGGAAAAAATAAATTTTTTACAATGAAATTCAGCATTAAAACAATAAGAAACAATGAAACCTTATTTTGTTTATTTGCTCCACTCAAGATGATTACGGCCTTTTCAGACATATAATTTTCAGCAATAAAAGTTGCAACACTTTTCGTCATACCCATCATTTTTCAGTGCACATTTACAATAGTGTTGCATTTGATAAAATTTTAAACGCCAAAGTAACGAAAGAAAAGTTGTACGTGTAGCGAAACTGGCCCGATATTTAATTTTAATAAGATGAATGAATGCAATCATGTAGTCCAAGTGATTTGGGAATAAAAAACCAGTTTTAATAAATATCTGGCTGACAACAGAATAAAAGAATGATGGTTAAGCAAATACACGTAATAAATATGTTGTTTCTTGTTAAAAGTAAAATAAATAATTATTTGCCCTCATTATTATTTTTAATTTTTTTTTTCTTTTTTTTAAGAGAGTTTATTATTGATTTTAAACAAATTTTCTACATCATGGCTGTTTTCATATTAACTTTTGCTTAAAGAGATTCTTTTGGGCTTCAAGCATGCTGCATGCTGCATGCTGCATGCTTTATGACGATATTATTTTCATCATCAATACGTTTTGTATGAACAAAAATATAAACTACAAAGCAATGCCGATAACTGATTATGGGTTACAACTTAAATACGTACCATCAATGAAAACAAGGCTTTTTGGTACACACTGCATGTTTTTGAAATGTACATTAAATATAATTACTCGCTCTCCATTCGATTCACAGGCATTTGCTTAAGAAATGTTTCCCGCACTATTTACGAAAACATAAAGTGATTTATTGATGTACTTTTGAACGATTTAACTAGATTTAATCAGGAGACGAGACATACACGAGTGGTTTTAGTAAATGCTTTATAAAGACATTAAAAGCGTCTTGCTTCTTTTCCTTGTATCTCAGCATATACTATATATTTTGTAATTGTTTTGTTTAAGGTTTTTAAAAGAAAAAAAACATTGTTTCGATACGGCGTAGAAGTGTATATTCGAGATGTTTACGATAACGAATAATCGTATGTAAATGGTTTTCAAATTAAGTACTGCTTTTGCTAAAACATGATTATAATGAAATGCTGAATTGTAATTCATGAGTTGTCATGGTCTTTATTAGCTCTGAATTAAAACTCTAAATATTTTTGTGTAAGTTGGAAACCAATTTAGTGCTTAATAATTTTCAGTTACAAAGAATTTTTTTTTAATTTCAAAGAATCGTTCATAAGTTGATTATTTATATTAATTTAAAATATTCAGTTTATTTATTTAATATTTGACATTATTTTTATTTTCTTTTATTATTTTTTTTTATTGTTTTTTAAATAAGATTAGCTGTTAGAAGGAATTAATTTTTAGCTTTTAAGATGGCTTTAAGAGATATTCAACTGATTTCTTTTTTTAATATGCTCTAAAAGCTTTCCTTGCCTTAACCAACAGTTGTCTTGCTACAATTTAATTAATGTAAATTTATCCTGGTTTTAACCACATTTTAATCTAATACATCTAAAGAGAAGTATCCGTAATTTGTACAAGGATCATAAGACATAAATTTTGCAAAAAAAAACTCATAGTTTATACTTAATGAAATCAGGATAGTCCTGCCTATGGCATTCCAAACCAAATCAGAAGCTTCTACTGAACAAAGCTTATGTTAAGAGTATTTTAGTTCCCAGAATAGCACACATGATCCATTTATCTCAAAATACTCCATAATTAACACACACCAGAGATGAGTTTAGCTGATTTCCGTTGATCAATCGGTTTTTATTATTAACACAAATAATAGAATTTATTTAGCTACTACTGCAGAGAATCATTCCAAATTATTGAAGAAGAGTTCTCAATCATTTCCAATTTTTAATGAACAAATTTTTTACTGTGGAATAAAAGTACTTTTTACTTAAAAAGTACGTACTGATAAAGAAACACCACTTTGTTTCTTTCAAACCAGTTAAAATTTTAAATTTTTGAGCTTTTGCCTTAATCCTCATACAATACGCAAATGTATGGAAATATTAAAAATATTTCTCTCTGGTTTTTCCTTTCAGTACCTAAAAACTTGTTGACTCGATTGATTTTGTTTTATGAGCCTGTAAGTTGGCATTATCTTTTGACAGTTAACCTGTCATCTGAGCTGTGAAGTCTGTCAAGACTTTTTTCCTTATTGCGGTTAAAAGTCCCCACAACTAAAGTTAATAACAAGGTCAACATCTTTTAAAATATTTTTAATAAAATAAAAGGTTTTTATGAAAAACCATTAATTTGAACTTTAAGAATAAAACTCGCATTTATTCGCATTTATTTGCATAACTCGTACATATTTCTTCCCATTAAGCTGTTGATGCTGATGCTTTTTTGATCACTAACAGACAGAACTGGTTTGTATTATTATTTTGTGGCATTCAACCAGTACAAAGTATTGACCAGGACAAAGTATTTGTAAAATAATTTGCATTAATAAATTCAAACTGCAACAAATCTTTCGAATACTACAGATAAATTCGGCGATTTTCTCTTTGATAAATAAATAACAATTTGCCTGATAATTAATTGCATTACTTCGAATGATTAAAAATAATCAATAACTATGCTGATATGCAAATTTTTACTGCAATTTCTCTTTATCAATACGCCTCACATTGGCATTTAATGTTGAACTGAAAAATATTTCGCTTCGCTATCAATCAAATTAATCAATGATGAAAATATATTATCCGGCAAAAAGTATTTTTTTTATCTTAAATGCCAATGACACAATTTAAGCCACTGATGGATGCTACATATGCCAGCAATACTAGTTATTTGATGGCCCATTGGATGATCAGCAGCATCTCTTGCTACATTAAAACTCTTAACAATGTTAGATTTGCCAGTAAAATGATCTCGTTAAAATTCGCTTCAAAGAAAAATGACTAGAATGTAAACCATAAGCTGGCCATGCAACACACACACAAATATGCATTTGAAAAATTTGCTCTCCTAGTGATGAACACAATTCGCACAAACATCCTACGGACAACTAACGAAAGTCACGATACAATATTAGCCAGCCAACAAAAAAGGCTAGTAAATAGTTTTACTCTCCTTTTTCGCAAAGCAAAAATGACAAAATCAAGAAGGAGAGAAAACTGAAACTGACCTCCAAAAACAAGATGAAAATCATTCAACGCCCACATTAACAATTTTTAACCGAAACTAAAGTTAGAAAAACTCGACAACATTTGCAATCAATGTTTTATATCAGCCCAAAATACTACTTGTGATGCCAGTTAAATAAATCGCCAATATAAAGGGCACTATTATATTTTAGTATGTTACTTAAGTCTTTGACACGCCTTAATACACACAGCGATAGCAGATTCCAAATCTGATGGAAAATAAAAAATATGATGGCAAGTAATTCAAATATTGTTTAGGAGCGCTTTTTAAAGGACTAAATTTATTAGAAACGATTTTTAAAAAATCGTATGAACCAAATTGCTTTGCATGGGGTCCTAGAATATTAACTCACAGAAGGAAAACATTAAAACCTAAATTGTACAAACTAAAGTATACGTATCCCTACTTGCAAACATTTCTAACTTCAGGATCTTTTGTTTTCTCATAAATGTCTTTATTTCTAATATAATATAATATATTTATTCGCTTTTATTTTTAGAATCAAGTAGCAGTAGGAGTCTGAAAAACTCGAGTTAATTTGGCAAATTTCCAATTTTAGAAAGAAGTTCGTTTTCTAAGTCTTTTGTTTCTTTAGTTCTTTGATTCTAGAAAGAAGTTCGTTTCCTAAGTCTTTTGTTTTTTTAGTTCTTTGATTCTAGAAAGAAGTTCGTTTCCTAAGTCTTCTGTTTTTTTAGTTCTTTGATTCTAGAAAGAAGTTCGTTTCCTAAGTCTTTTGTTTTTTAGTTCTTTGATTCTAGAGAAAAGTTCGTTTACTAACTCTTTTGTTTCTTTAGTTCTTTGATTCTAGAAAGAAGTTCGTTTTCTAAATCTTTTGATTATTTAGTTCTTTGATTCTAGAAAGAAGTTCGTTTCCTAAGTCTTTTGTTTTTTTAGTTCTTTGATTCTAGAAAGGTTCGTTTCCTAAGTCTTTTGTTTTTTTAGTTCTTTGATTCTAGAAAGAAGTTCGTTTTCTAAGTCTTTTGTTTTTTTAGTTCTTTTATTCTAGAAAGAAGTTCGTTTCCTAAGTTTTCTGTTTTTTTAGTTTTTTGATTCTAGAAAGAAGTTCGTTTCATAAGTCTTTTGTTTTTTTAGTTCTTTGATTCTAGAAAGTTCGTTACCTAAGTCTTATGTTTTTTTAGTTCTTTGATTCTAGAAGGAAGTTAGTTTCTTAAGTCTTTTGTTTTTTTAGTTCTTTGATTATAGAAAGAAGTTCGTTTTCTAAATCTTTTGATTATTTAGTTCCTTGATTCTAGAAAGAAGTTCGTTTCCTAAGTCTTTTGTTTCTTTAGTTCTTTGGTTTTTGATTTGATCCACAAACAGAAATCTAATTTATGAAATAAAATTTAGCACACTTTTTAGAAAACTAATACCCACAGCTCTTGTAGAACCTCGCTTTTTACTGCAAGCACTTTCAATGCGATTTTTGAAAACCAGCACAAACACTGATATTATTCGTATACTCGTGGTATTGGCTTTTAACGTGGCTGGCTTATAATAATTTAGAAAAAAGTATTAATATATAATATTTTTTAAAGTTTAAAAATTTTATATATGCAATTTTTACTTGAAAATGAATTTAAAATGTGTTAGTATTTGGTGAAAGATTATATTATTAAAGCTAAATAATTTATTATGTTAAAAAAAGTTTTCCTTTCAGAAAACGTAACATTTATTGATCATGTTACGTCAGGTTCTTAATTTTCAGAAACAGAATCTTATAAAATTTTACTCACATAATGATAACATAAGGAATACATTATACGTTCAGTTTATACATTTAGCATTTATAAAAGTTATATAAGTTGATTGCTTAACTATATTTCCCAAATTATTTTGTTTTTTTTAGAAGAAACCTTTAAAATATCTCAAAACAAAAAAATGTTTTCCTTTTGCCTTCAAAAATGAATGAATAAAATAAACAGGAAAAGTGAACTATACGATTGTATCTATATATTCAACTTACTAGAATATATACGGTGTTCATATATTGAAATAATTATAAGCCACCTTTTAAATTCTCTTTTAATGCTTCTTCGCACACAGCGGACTTACAATTGTGCCATTTATATTAAAATGTAACTCTGAAGGATAAAAAAAAGGAAAAAAATCCTTTCAAAATTGTGGCCAGGACGTTTTTCCACCTCATTTTTTTTCTATAATTTTTGGCAGTAAAACAATGACAAAATTAATTTTATAAAAACATACGACTTCCAGTGCATTAGTTTGGAAACTTAATGCCTCCTTAAGAAGCTTTTGTTGCCCTGAACCTCCACATTTTCTTGCCTCCATTTATTTAATGATTGGAATAGTACCTTAAACACTGCAGCTACCAAAAGTTCTCCACTTATATTGTTATTATTTCAAATGTATGGCAATTTTATTTAAAATTAATGCAGTCAAATGAAACTCATCTGAAGAACTAATATTTTCATCTTAAAGAATCATCTAAAGTGAAAACTTTAAGGGGAACAGTAGCTGTAGTCAGTATTTATTTTTTTTTTGTTTTTTAGTAGGTGCTGCAATTTAGCAACCACGATGTGAAATACAAACAAACAAACATATATAGATACCAGTGTGAACAGAAATTGAAACAAAAATACAATACAAGAAGAAAAAAGAAGAAAAAAAAAACAAAAGGAAATCATGGAGCGCATGCCTAGACTTTGATTAATACCAAAGCGTTTGAATAATGGAGGCTTTTTGGAGGCTACAAGCGGCATCAAATCTGTCAACATATCCGCACACATACATGCACAACACAAGACAAACACTAAAAATAAAAGGCGCATAAAAGCCTTCTTTGATCAGATAGAACTTTGAGCCTAAACACATGTGTTGAACTGAACGGTTCGAATATTGTACGAATACTCTGATGGTGGCAACATACATCTCTAGCCAATCATTTGTTGGCAGTGAGTGAATATTTATTCGCACAACACATATTCGTTAGATACGTTCATAAAGAGATATAAAAAAAGCAAATATAAAGTGCGCGTGCTGGCTCCATATGAGATCGATTGTTTTAGGCTTCTGCACATTTTGTTCATGTCAACCTAACAAAAATTTATATATATTTTTTTTTTCGTTGAAGTGTGTGTGTGAGAGTGTGTATGTAGGCTGCTGGGATTTCCAAGTTGTATCAAGCGTTTCTTTTTATCTAAGTAGCACACATAGATACACATATATGAACACATACACATACACCATTTCAGTTCTGCAAAATTTCAAAAATCGCGTGTATATTTTTCCTTTAGAGTTTTTGCTCTTAAATAATTTATTTATTTTTTTTCATTTGTACGCTACGTCATGCTGGCTCTTCAGGACAATGGCAGCTCCTAAGTTTGTTAGCAAAGTTGTAGGGTATAAAATCCGTAAGTGGCCAAGTTATATTCGCAATTCGAGAATTTAAAAAGTTTTACAAAAAGAAAAATAAGAAAAAAATACACTGCGATGCGTCACATGATTATAACTCATGTTACGCATTTTAAGGTTGATTGTAGGGTATTTGCTGGTTGTAACTTACTTAGCAACTTAATTTTTTTTTTTTTTTGTTTTTTTTTTTTTGATTTAGTATGACATTCTATGACTAAAAAAATACGTTTGGTGTTTATTTTTTTGTAGTTTGCTTTGTGTAGAGTGTGGGTTGCATGCTGCTTGCATTTTCATCAAAAGTAGAGACACACAAAGCATCCCGTAAAGTAAAAAAAAAAAAAAAGTTGGCAAAAGTTGCAATCAATTAAACGTAAATACCACGCGTGTTTCATTTTGTCTTTACTTTATCGCTGCATAATGCGATGACTTACCTTTGGCAAGGCCGCCCAAAAAGTTTTAGTTTCTTTAAATACGTTTTTTGTCATTTTTCAAAAGTCTTTTTTTTTTGTCTTTTCATTCATATTGAAATCCCGTTCCGTTTGTCTTGAGCTGTGACAAAGACTTGGTCTGACCACCCAAAATGTTTGAGTTTGGCAATTTTCCTCATAATCAAGCAGCAACGAGTAGTTGTTGTCTCCACCAGCAGCAATTTTCCTCTGCCTCAAGTTGTGTTTCTCTTTTGCTTTAAATTTCCTTTTTAGTCTTTAAAAATAGTGAAATGAGTGAAAAAATATATAACAGAGGAGGAAAAACAGATCATGCTTTATTGATGTGACATGTTCGAGGTTTCGTGAAGGATTTTTTGTTTTTTATATATATATATGTATATATATATTTTTTTTCAAATGATTTCAATTTGATTCGTAACAGAAACATTTTTAATTCGTGCGGTTTTGTTTAATGTTACACCCACATAAGCTTAAAGCTTTATTTTTAGTCGATTTTGTTGTATTAAGAAAACTTTTTGTTGATTTAAATGATTTGCAATGAAACGATGTCCTAAAAACCTACAAATTTTTTTTTTTTTTTTTTTTTTTAATGAACAGCAAGCAAAAGCAAAGAAATACATTTTTTTCAATATTTTGCAGTAAAAGAGTTCTTTTAAATAATAACTGCCTGCCTGAGAATATTTCAAATAAAATATCATTCAATATCATTCATTCTTTCATTATAAAATCAAACATCTTTTTTAAATGTGAATCCTACGAAAGAATTTTTTCATGCAAAATTTTGGGGCAGGCTGGAAATATGTATGGTTTTATGTTCGAAGTAAGAAAAAGTTGAAAAAAATATTTCTTACACAAACAGAAATAAACTAAAATTATATTTTTAATATAAATTAATTAAAAATCTGCAGTTTGCATTATATAACATATGAGGTAAGTACTGTATATGAGGTATGGACTGTATATGAAATATGTACTGTACAGGGTGACACAAAAAAACTGCAACCAACTTCAGACTGCTGTCATTTCTAAACCACTCGACCGACAGCTGTGAAAATTATTCCAGTGAGAGCTCATTATATTGCTTACAAGCGTACAAAAGCATTTTGGTGAGAATTTTCCAGAAAAAAAGTTTTTCCTGATGGAATTCAAGCGTGATAGTGTGATTTCTTTATATTTGGCTGGAAAACCACAAGTGGCTATCGTTAGAGCACTATAGCATTTAAATGTGAATAAATCTTTTGTGTCTCGTACCATCGCTCGTTACCGCGATGCTGGTAGCGTCGCCCGAAGTCAAGGAAGTGGACGGAAGAAAACAGCAACATCAGCAGAAATGGTTCGAAAAGTACAGAAGCGACTTGATCGAAATCCGCGTCGCAGTGGCCGAAAAATGGCTCGTGAGCTGAACATATCGCAATATTCCATTCGGCAAATATTGAAAAATGAGCTCGGGGTAAAGCCATTGAAATTCCAAAAAATGCAAGAACTTATACCGCAACAGAAAGAAAATAGACTCAAAAGAGCCAAAGGGTTGCTCCGCTTGGCCGCAAGTGGTGAACTGCCGAATTTGGTTTTTTCCGATGAGAAAACATTCCTTGTCCAGCAGCTTGTAAGCAAACAAAATGATCGTGTTTACTTGCCAAAGAGGTCAGCTGAAAATGTGCACCTTCGGTTGGGCACCAGAACTCAAGCGCCGGCCATGGTGATGGTGTGGGCCGCCATAACAGCCGATGGTCGCTCTTCGCTCGTACTAATCGACCGTGGCCTCAGAATAAATGACCAATATTATCGCGAAAATATTCTGGAGGGTGTATTGAAGCCTTGGACATGCAAACATTTTGGCCGCAGACCTTGGACATTCCAACAGGACTCAGCACGCGCCACCCAAGAATGGTTGCAAAATGAGGTTCCTCGCATCATGGACTGTTGTGTCTATATTATTTTGGAAAGATACCAAAGTGGTAAAAAATACCAAAGTGTCGATCACCTCAAGCAAGCTCTTCGTCGGGAATGGGCCGAAATACCGCAGAGCAACATTCGGGCAGCTTGTGACCGTTTCATTGGCCGTTTGAAGGCCATAATTTGTGCCAAATCTAAATTTATTCTAAAATTTTATGCTATTTCCGAAATTTTTTTCTTTCATTCAATAAAATTTAAAAAAAAATGAAAAAATTATGGCGTTTTACTTTGTTGCAGTTTTTCACCTCACCCTGTATAGGAGGTATGTGCTGTATATTAGCTATGTGAGGTATTTTAAGGTACTGTTTTAGAATTTCAAGAGGCAATGACCGCTATTTTAGGAGTCATTTCTTAAGCGAGAATCGATCCCCATAATCTATTAGCAATAATCTTGTGGAGGAATTTGGAAAGAAATGAGTTTAATGGTACTGGGAGGTATGAATCCGCTGAGGAAAATATATTACTCTAGCCCAGAAGTTTGCCACTTTAAACTATGGAGAACTGTAATTAGTTCCGAAAGGAATATTTTGTTCTCAAAATAAATATTTATGTGCCGGAAATTCTTTTTATAGTTGCTTTTAAGAGTCATGTGTCATATATTTACACAAAATTTCAGGAATTTCATCTATATTACGTGAAGTACTCCATAGATTTATTTTTGGCATATTTATTTATTTTCTCAGCAACGTATTGAATCTCTCGAATTTTGTGGAATGTGTATTTTAAAATAATTCCAAGTTGCATTTTTTTTTCTTCTTTAATTTTCCAATTTATAGGACACCAAAGGGCATGGCTTGTGGTGAAGCATAACGAACTTTGTTGTACACTATAATTTGCAGATTCCATAAAAATATTTCAAATGTTTGCAGCTTCTTTTTAAAGTGGCGGGTGGGAATTTTTAGTTGAATTTCTTTTTTCTCTAATTTTTCTTAACTTATTTTGTTTTAAATATCGGAATTCCGAAATTGCTGATTGTTTGGGAGGAAAAGAAGTTGTAATCGGGAAATAGTTACTACCTATTAATTGTGTTTTTCAGTGGTTTTTCCATTTGATTGTAGATGCAATATGAAAAGAGCAGAGAGTGAAACCACTATCACTCTGTAGCCCAATAGCATTGTTGTTTTGTTGTTGGTTTGAATTTCCAAAAAGATTGCTGAAATTAACCATATATAAAATATATATTTTTTTAAATCAAAGCGGAATTACCTTTTTGTAAGTTTGGAGTGGGATGTAATCACAGACTATCTTGAATTGAATTGTTGGTCAGTAGTGGAGGTTCATGTAGTATAGAGTTGAGAATAGCGACTCTTCCATAAAAAGTAGTTGAGGTGTTAGTTGTGTAAAGCGTATAATTCATAGGAATTCCCGGATTAGCCATGGAGTGGATGTGAGTTTACTTGCATTACTCTCTTTTAGTTAGTATTGCTTCAGAAGTATTAACAACTATTTGAAGTCATTAAGTAAGTATTAAATTTGCATTGAATAAAAATGAACTCCATATTTCAATCCGATAGTTAAATGAAAGTAATTTGAGTACGTTCTAGGTATAACTATAAATAAATTCTTAGCCTTATTTACAGATATAATGCCTTCCTTCCTAGTCGCTGTCAATTCCATCGATGTAAAATAATAATCATTAATAATAATACCTCAAAACCCGATCGTGAAATAAAATTCAAATATACTCGCATGATCTTAATCGGTTTAATATTTTTTTTTTTTTTTTTGTAATTTACATTTTATTAAATATATATATTCTTTTAACATAAAAGTAAAAGCTTAATTCATTACGATTTCAACATACCTGTAATTTTTAAAGATTACAAAATGTAGTTTATTTTCATCAAGCAATTAATTAAATGTTTACGAATATGACAGTTAAAAATTGTTTTCTATCATTATAGTGATATAATTTGAAATATTGTATTTAAGCTTAAAAACAACAGCTCTAATTAATCCTTTATATCTTTCTCTACTCCGTAACACATTTTAACGCTAATCTTTTAAATGGAGCTGCTCTACAAACATTTGTGTGAGTGTGCGTGCATGCAGTAAAAAAGCAAATGAGCAGAAAAGTATCATAATTGCTGTTCACGGTTACAGTAGGACAAAACGTACTCTTCACTCATTTGTAGGATTTTTAGTAAAGTTTAATTCGGCAAGAGCTTTATGCTATTCATTTGGTTTTGCTAATTCATATAGATTCTAGTTACTGAGAATAGATTTATTTTATTTATCGGCTGGCTAAAGATAGAATGGTTTGATCATAATTTCTTATGGTTTTAAAATTATTAACATTTAACGAAATTAATTATTTAATAAAAAAATTTTAATATTTTCATTTCAACACTAAATTATTCTGCATTTCTTCTCAATGCTCGAAACAAAGTCGTTGGCAGATATGGAAATTTCAAAACACTTTTTAAAAATTTAAACAAAACTGATTACAGTTGAGCAGTTCATCATTTGAGGACTACCAAGGACAAGACTTACTTAGTAAGGACTAAGTTAGCCAAATATAAAGATGATTCATAAATGCAATTCATTTTGAAATATATATGCAGTATAAAACTTACCTTTCTCTTGTTTGCAAAACATTAAAAATATATATATTTTTTAAATCAAAAGGGGAATTACCTTTTGCAATCTTTCAGGTATAGTTATCTTGTCACAGAGTATTTTCCAATATCAGAAATTTGCTAAAGAAATTTATAAAGGACTTTTCGTTAACTCTGAATATCCTCCGCGAAATGCGACACATCTTTTTGTTGAAAGGATGTCTTGTTTCGCTTTAGAAAGATTGCACACGTAAAAGTTTTCCAATCTCTTTCTTCATTTCAATCGAAAAATTTGTCGAATGATCTATTTTTTTCTGTTTTTTGCTGTCTGAGCTCGATTAGTACGTTGACGAGACGACGAATAACAATTGTGTACAAAAACTTTGTTAATTGAGATATTAAAGAAACTCATCTTTTCCAAGCCCATGAGATTGCTTGCCGCTGTCCGATTAAATAAAATGTGTAACAAACCCCACACTATGCGTATTAAATGTTGTCAGGCCCGCCTCCAGCGCATAAACGAAAAATTTTAACATTTTCTATTCTTCTTATGAATATAATTTTTATCTTTTTTTTTTATTTATTTCTGCTGAGTTGATTTGAGTTGTATTTGCTTTGCATATTTTTTTTTTTTTTTTTTGCTTCGTTTCAGACATTTTGTAACACGCATGCAGCATGACAAATTGTGTAAACACATGATACACACTCGAGCTTTATATTTTTAAGATTTTCCTAACAATATATATATATATTTTTTTTGTTTTATTTGTTAATCATGAAAAAAACTTCTGGTGTTGTTTAATATTTCGGTATCACTTACTTGCATAGATTCGGTTGCATAAGCATTTACGTATCTTGACTACACACCAAGCTTACGTAAATGTCTGTCCATTTATACTTTAGATGACAGTTTCAGTTTAGATATCTGTTAAAATAAATGAATGAATATTTTGCAATTTTTTACATATATTTTTTTATTCTTTCAATTCATATGTTTTTTTTATTTTATCAATACTTGAATAACATTGATTGAATGAGAATTAGTTTAGTTCAAAAATCATTGGCAACAAATAATTATTATTAAATTATTTTATATACACGTTTGCATATATACGGAATGATGAATTTAAAAAGTTTTTTTTTAAAGGGACTTTTATCAAAGAAAATTAATTTTAATAAATTTACAGATGACATCTGTGGCTTTACGAAAACTTTAACAAACAAATACTAAATAAATAAATAAATAAAATGTCTTAAAAATATAAAATTCTAAAATAATATATATAAAATATTTATAATAGTATACAAATAATATAACATAAGATTATAATAAATACATAATAAATAATATATATGTACATATAAATATGTAAATAGTCGTAAAAATTAATCGGCAAATCTTGTGTGAAGACACTAGAAACTTCTTGAAGCAGTAAAATAACATTATGAATATGACAAACTTCTTGCGAAAGCAGGGAGTGGAAATTCTTAATTTCAAAAATGTTGTATATTTTTTTTCGAAGGACTACATAGCATATAAACTTCTTGCGAAAGCAGGGAGTGGAAATTCTTAATTTCAAAAATTTTGTATTTTTTTTTTCGAAGGACCACACAGTATATAAATTTATTTAAATTTTAAAAATATAGTGAGTAAAAAAGTTTTCAGCGAGTGTTTATAAATAATCTGTCAATTAATGTAGACCACTGTACTTGCTGGAACAGATCCCTTTTAAATTTCGCCTACACCAAATCTGAACTTTTCTTTTCAATGCGATATTTTCTTCAGATAACAAAGAGTATTTGTAAAATGCCAGTTAATTTATGTAACCCACTGTATGTGCTAGAACAGATCTATTTTAAATTTGCACTTGTCATAAATTTACAAAAATGTAAACTTTTCTTTTAAACGAGTTTATTACTTGTGATGATATCCTTGAAATATTAGAGAAAAAAAAATGTAATTTAAACTGAATTTTTGGGTGTCAAATGAAAGAATAATAAATTTGCTCGAAATACTAGTTAAATTAGGACCATTTTTCATTTGGCTGGGTAAGCATGAAGGCAAAAATTTTTGGCCGTTTTTTTTTTAATTTTTAAAAAGTAATCATTTTGATTCTAAAATAAATAACTAACTCGAAAGAAAATATAATTTTTATTCGAAGGATGGCAAACATCCAACTCGTTACCTCATAATTGTTGGCATAAAAAATTTCTAAAATGCATCGGTTGCTTCCAATGACTTGTTTTAAATAACAACTTCAGTGTAAACATTTTAATTCATTTTGTTTTTAACTTGCAAGAATTAATTAATGTAATTTATCCTCCAATTAAGCAGAAGATGTATGTATATAATTTAACTAAAAGCTTGTAATTAAGAAAAGCATAATTAAGAATGTTGATTGCCTTTCATTCTTTAGTTGTATCTCAAAATCTTTTAGCTGTTTTCATGTTAAAACATCAACTGAATTAATTTTTAATTAAAGACTATAAAAAATACACAAAAGTTTGATTTGAGAAAAAAAAATTAAATTTTATTTTAATTTTTTATCTTTCGTGAAAGATTTTAATATATAAACTTTTTACTTTAAGAGTGTAAAATTTACAGCCTGGCAAAATAAAAAAGTATAGGAGAAAAAAAAAATTTTAATTACAAGAATGAAATGGATATAGAATTAATTTTTAAATACACTAAATACTCGGCAGAATATTAAAAATGCAATGAAAATTATTGTGAAGCACGGTTACATATATATTATTATAACAGATTGTTATTTAATGTATATTTAACCCTCTAACTGGCAAACTTCTAAATTCGCTCCTAAAATTAAACACTGTTAAAAGCCTGTCAACAAAAATATTTGCCGTCTCTAATTTTCAAAAAAGTGTTTTAGCCTAGTTTTCTTATAGTAAATAGGCGTTCGGGGAAGTTAGAGGCTTAATAATTTCTTTAACTTTTTGTAAAGAATCTTCCTTATCACTTCACTATCTACAGCTCTTACCTGTATTGCCTCAAATGATCTCGTTTCCAAACTGATCTCAAACATCCAGTCCAAATAAGTGTCAAAAATTGCTCCTCAATATAAGTGAGTATTGCCGAATGGCCTTCAGTAAAAGTTAAAGTTAACAATGGAAAAACAAAACTCAAATGCAAACAAGCCAATTCAAGAATTCTTTTCTCACGATTATATTTGCAGGGGTTTTACATTGAAAACAAACCGACTTCCAATACTGCACACATTTATAAGCACATAAAAAAAAAATTAAAAAATGCTAAGAGAAAAAATCAACAAAAAACAGTTTTTAGATACAACGAACTGAAAAAAAAAGTAGATATAATATGAGCATACAGAAACAACGAAATGGAATTGAGGCATGCAATGCAATTTTAGCATTTAAAATAAAAATCATAATAATTGTTGCCGCCAAGTACGAGTATAAAAATTTTTTTTTAAAAAACAGTGGCTTATTACTCGACTATTTCACTACTGTTCGCCATTTATCACTACCAGTTGCAAAAAAAAAAAAAAATTTTAGGGGAAAAATTAAAAAAAAAAAAAAAAAAAAACTGAAAAGACCTTAACCAAGTGACAACAGTCAGGCAACAGCACGGCAAGCCAAGACGGCAAACAATATTTAGCCAAAGTTTTAGTTAATTGAGAGCTTGTAATACCAGACTAATAAAAGCTATTAAAATAATTTCAATAAATATATAAGCCAAAAGTTTTAAAATCAAGCATTTCTTATATATTTTTGTTTGTGCCGATGTCACATGAAATTAAAATTTTTAGCTGTTGTATGAACTGCATGTTATATTGCAAATGAACAAAACGCTTCCTAAAATCATAAATTTAAATAAACGAGCAGGTTACAAACACCTGACCGCCTTAAACTTGTGCTACGCTATACTTAAAAAGCTGTGCACTTAACTGAAACTGAAAACCTCGAGGATGTTGTTGTGAAATCATTGCACGCATATCTGCAAGTGTTTTAAAGAATGACCTAAAATTATACATTTAATGTGACGTATAACGCCGTTTCCAATTTTATGCGTTAAAAAAAAATCCATTTCAAAAACAATAAAAAAGAAAATAAAAAACAGAAAATATTCGCAAGGAACAACCACAACAACAACTACATACTGTTGCCAGCAACAGTAGCAACTCAAGTTTGTCGCTTAAGTCTTTTTCTTTTATATTTTTCCTTTTCCTTTTCGTTTTTTTTTTCTTTTTTTTTTGTTGTTTTTTTTTTTTTGTTCTTTTTCTTTATGAAAAAAATAAATATTGCAACAACTACTTCTTTATGACAGTGCGTGTTTAAGTTAAGGATTTAAATACGTGTAGGATTTAGTTTATTTTTAAATCTCACGAAAGTTTGTTGAGTTTTAGTGGCAAAAGTAATTTTCGTGTACGAAATTGTCTTAAATGGTGCAGTGCATATAAAATGCCTTATTAAACGTAGTTTACACGTCTTAATAGAACTTTAATGCGTTTATAGGTATGAATTTAATTTTACGGTACCTCGTGCATATTATATTTCGCTTCTTAAATACTTTGCAAAGGCATGCATTCGCTCTGGCAAAGTGTTTAACGTATGCACCGTGGGGTAATTCTATAAAAAGAACCCCTCTGTTTAAGAAACCCCTCTGCATTTCATGCAAAAAAAGTTTTGTAGAGAATAAGAAGTGATATGAATATTTCTTAGATGATCACACTATGGGCCTCGAAAAATTCACGCATATAATTTTCCTATATTTCAAAAAAAAACTCCTACGCATGAAATAAGGAAAGCTTGCCAAACTTATACTTTGCAAAGGCGCACGCCTTGCAACGGGTTTAACGCCTCTTTGCACGCCTCTTGCAACGGGTTTAACGTATGCACCGTGGGGTAATTCTATAAAAAGAACCCCTCTGTTTAAGAAACCCCTCTGTATTTAATGCAAAAAAAGTTTTGTAGAGAATAAGAAGTGATATGAATATTTCTTAGATGATCACACTATGGGCCTCGAAAAATTCAAGCATATATAAATTTCCTATATTTCAAAAAAAAAAAACTTCTACGCATCAAATAAGAAAGCTGGCCAAACTTATACTTTGCAAAGGCATGCATTCGCTCTGGCAACGTGTTTAACGTATGCACCGTGGGGTAATTCTATAAAAAGAACCCCTCTGTTTGAGAAACCCCTCTGCATTGCATGAAAAAAAAGTTTTGTGGAGAATAAGAAGTGATATGAATATTTCTTATAAAGTCTCACTATGGGCCTGGAAAAATTCAAGCATATATAAATTTCCTATATTTCAAAAAAAAAAACTTCTACGCATCAAATAAGGAAAGCTGGCCAAACTTATACTTTGCAAAGGCATGCATTCGCTCTGGCAACGTGTTTATCGTATGCACCGTGGGGTAATTCTATAAAAAGAACCCCTCTGTTTAAGAAACCCCTCTGCATTTAATGCAAAAAAAGTTTTGTAGAGAATAAGAAGTAATATGAATATTTCTTATAAAGTCTCACTATGGGCCTGGAAAAATTCACGCATATCATTTTCCTATATTTCAAAAAAAACTCCTACGCATGAAATAAGGAAAGCTTGCGAAACTTAATATTGCATCTTTAAGAATTATATTACTAATAATTTGTTTATTTTTTACTAAGAATGCTCTCGTTGACTTATTGTGATTCGATTAGGCGATTTTTCTCATAAAATATAAAAAAAAATTTTAAATAAAAATTTCTTTTTAAATTTGGGGTTCGTGCTTCTAATTGAGAGTATTCATTGAATTCATAAGATTTTGTAAAGAATTTTTAATTTTAAATTTTTAATTTTTTGTTAATATATATATATATATATATATATATATTAAAATGACGTGTTTATCCGGCATCGATAAGCTCAAAAACTTCTGAACCAACTTTGACCAAATTTTATACACATGCTCTATGGGGAGTGAGGAGTGTTTCTGTGTAGTTCGCCCGACAGATGGTACCATATTTAGTTTTTTACGTTCATTATCGTCTGTTTCGCTGAAAGCTTTGGGTCCTTAATCGCTATGTAGTGGCGTTAATTATCCCAATTTGGGATCACACCTAACTTATTTTCGTAAAAAAAATTATTTAAAAAATAAAGTTAAAAAAGTAAAAAGATATCTCTAATTTTTAATCTCTATTTGCGCGATAAGCCTATGCTATGTTTCGCTGAAGGCGTTGGGACTTTAATCAGCCTGTAGTGGCGTTAATTAAAAACACTGATTTTGATTTTCTCTGAAAGGCAGTTCAAAATAAAAGAACAATTTTGAGATCGCCAACGCGGACCGGCCGGCTGTATAATATAATTTAATATAAAGGGTGTAAAAAAAAGAGATACTATTTTCATTTTGTTGCCATTTTTATTTATTTTAATTATTATTGTTTAATACTACCCTTTAAATTTTTTTAAGGATCTTTGGAATTGAAAAAAAATCGAAGACAGTTCACGAGATAAAATGAACATTCAAGCAGATTAATAACTTTTGTAGTCTAACAACCCAGTAGGGGAAGGACAGTATAATATTTTAACCGGAAATAAAAATACCTTAATTTTGGACAGCCTTACACAAATTACAAGAGCTGCAAAATTTATCGCTTTTCGTAATATAAAAAATGACGAAATTGATTAGAATATGACAGTCCTTGAGATTCAGAATGCCATTACAGGCTATTGACTTGGTACACTAACACATATTTACTGCAGTGGCCTTCAAAATTCAAATTATCTAATTAAGCTCACATACCTCTGTAGAAGAATGTAATATTATGCATTATTAATGTTCTAATATTTCTATTAAATATATTCCTTAATTCAAAAATGTCCTTGCAGTATTTCAAATGTTCTCACCTATTGCAATTCAAGACCGCTTGAATTAAATTGAATTAAATGTTTGTCATCAAACAAAATCAAAAAAATTATATGTAAAATAATTAGTAAAAACATGTATTTACGTATTTGCTCCGTTACAGACGGAAACTGTTGGATAACTTGTTATTTATGAACCAGTTTAAATGTTGACCAACAAGGTGAAAAAACGCATTAAGACAAAACTAAAGGAAAACGCTTAAAGTTACAAGCAGCAACAAGATTAAAGGCCGATAAGCAAAATATATATATTTATATATAAATAGTTTAATAAAAGCATTTTACTAATAATTAAAATTCATAGGGGGTGGGCATTACAAAATAAAAAATTATTAAATAAAATTTAGTAAAAATCAAACAAATTAAAGCAGAGCTTGTAATGCATTTTGCTGAATTTAAAGGAGAAGAAAAGAAAGCAATAACTTTTAAAATCAATTTATGCACCAAAATTATTTTATTTAATAATTTCTTATTGTACGTGGTTAGCAGTAACAAGAAAATTGCTTAATCACTTTAAATATAATTATTGTTATTTTATATAAAATTCATTCATGTTAAAAATTATTGTAAAAAACAGATTTACGCACAAATAAAAATCCTCTTTAGTCTCATACTCAGTGCAAATTTCAGTTCCTTGTTATCGTTTTTAAATAAAATATTCACATGTCCATAATGTGCTGTAGTGTTTAAGCCGTGGGGCAGGAACACCAGTCAACATGTTGCCGCATTAAAGCCAGCCAGGCGGTATTGTGTTCATGCAAAATTTAAATAATTTCTGGGGCCAACAGAAGACCAAAAGGACTTATAATTTGCTTAAAAAAAAAAAATATGTATGCTAAAAGTATCTAAATTACGCAGAAAATGTCGAAACACGAAATGGTGATTTTAGGCTAAAGCAAAAGGATATTTATGAGCAATTTATATCAATTGCGGTTGTCATTATGAGAGCAACAAAATAAATACACTTTTCGAGGCAGAAGGCGAAACAAGATTTATTTTAGTTATTCATTAAATTGGAAAAGAATATGCATGAAATTTATTTGCTTTCCTTAAAATGGTCATCCTCCACTTTGTGCTTTTTTTTTTAATTTTTCTTTATTACTCATAATGAATGAGTCACGCAATAACTCAAGTGAGGTGAAGACTGATGCTAAGCATTATTTTCAAATCCTTATAAAGCTTTAAAAATTACTCTTTATGTTGGAGATTATTGTGGGCCAAATTATTTTGGCACCTTATAATTACAAGTTAAATAGGACACATGCAGCATCCCAATTAATTTGGTTTAGCTCGAATGGTTTTGCAATCATCACAGAACAAATTTAAAACTGAACATACGAGTATTATGAAATATATATAAATAATCGATAATATGTTCCAATTATTATATATATACAACGCTACATGAATGCTTATTGTGTGATAAAAAAAATTCTCATTCGCTTTCCGCCAAGTGAGAGATTTAAGTTTTCTTACATATAACATGTGCTATAAAAGCTATTTATTTAAAAAAAATTAAATTGTGTGAAAAAAAACTTATGATTAAAATAAATTAATATTACTAATTTTTCGACCTTTTCCTTGTTACTCTTGAAAACGTCTTTTAATTAAATAATCTTTGGAAGAATTTTTGTAAAAACTAACACAAGAATTATAGTTTATTTTCCAATATTTGCAAACTCCTCCGTGTAGTTCCTTTAGTATAAATAAATTAATAATTTTAAAATTAACAAAAAAAAAAAAAAAATTTTTAATTACAGTCTACCATTTTTTCAAACAATTTTTTTTATTTTCTATAAATTTTTTTTTTTTATTTTCTATAAATTTTTTTTTTTATTTTCTATAAAATTTTTTTTTTATTTTCTATAAATTTTTTAAAAGAAAAAAACCTGATGGACTCTACTCTCCTGTTTAATAACAGGAATAAAAACAAAACAGAAAAATCCATTTAAATTTTCTATTAAATGCATTTAAAATGTGGAGTATTTAAAAGCAATAATTTTAATTTATAAAGATTTCAAAATGTTTTAAAATTCTCCTAAAGTTCTATTAAATAGACTTCTAATTGCAGTGATTTGAAGAAAATGTTCCAGCCAAGTTCAAAGGAAAGAGAAATAGTGCCCATAGGGGCGGACTAAGCCCTAGGCATTATAGGCACGTGTCTAGGGCCCGTAATTTTTGGGGCCCGAAAAGTAGGTTCATATTTTGTAATTTTTATTTTTATTTAATCGTGATATTACATTACATTTGCAAATATATTTATTTTCACACATGGAAATATATGTAGTTCGACCGATTACCAAACGCAAATTATGTATATGTCATAACTGAAAAAATTCCCGAAATTACAAGGTTGCCTAGGGCCCGCCACAGAGTGCCCAGCATAAAGAACTCATCACTCCATATTTCCGGATGAATAATTTGCCTATAATTTGCCTATAATTGAATTCATTGCATCAAACATAGAAAAAAAAGGGGGGAAACGGCTTCAATTTTAGCCCAATCAATCAATATATTGTCAATGAAAATACAAGAAAGCTCCAACATACTCGTACAAACTTTCATAGAGAGCCCTCAACATTTAAGTATGTCATTTATGGAGACAACACGCTGTTTTAACGTTGTTTTACGGTTGTTTTATTGGGCACTTCCAGGGAAGAAAAACATTTGCATGCCAGCCATATATGAATTTCATGCAAAACAGTCAAATAAAAGAAAATAAACAACTCTTTTCAGTTGTCCTTAAAGTATCGACATGTGTTATGGCTGCCGTTCATTGTTGGTGTTTCAATTTTAATTTTTGTTGTTCAGCACAACATCGTTTGGTTATAAATACGCAAGCAACGCGGCATGAGGATGTATTGAATGCCGCCGAAACACTGTAATTAATCAATTTTCTGTGTAGCGTATTAGTGAAAACTTCAGTGATCTTAGTATGCAGGCAATCGGGGCAACCAGTCTCCAGCAGACCAACAGCCAGCCCAGCAGATATTGCGTAGAAGCGTTATGTACGAGGGTATTGTAGGACTAACATCATTTGTAAATCCTATACTTGTTGGCCATATGAAACCGTAGTACTGGAACGGTTTCATATGCCACTCGTATTTGCAACATAAATTTATATGCCGCTGTTCAGTTAAGGGTTTCCCATTTAACGAATTTCGTTTCGTTGAGGCAGAAGTAAATTATAACGATTAGCAAAATAGTGTGTGTAAATGAATAAATAAATAGCACAGTAAATAATTTTAGACCGATATTCAGCTTTATGAGCTTTTTTGGGCTTTTAGCATTTTAAAACTTATATGTTAGATTTGCTTAGGCAATATTTTCCTGATTTCTCCAGTTTCATCGAGCCTTAATCGGGACATTAAAAATTAGTTATTAAACTATACATAATTTAATTATTTTACTTGCTGTTGCGAAGGCAGGTAGGCGTTTTTTTTATTTGTAATATCCTCACTTTATTTCAGAATAAATTTTATAAGATCCGAATTATTATTATTGGCATCTGTTGAGACGGCAGGTAATCCGCAACTGGTGGTTTCTATTGGATTTTCAATAAACAAATCTGATTTATTAAAATAGTTTTTTGTCTGGAAACCACCGTTAAATTAGGCAAATTGGATTAAGCACTGAAGTCATGCTACTTGACAGCTATCATAAACTGACAACCAAAGTAATCGGTAACGATTAATTTGGTTGCCAGATCCCTCAAACAATCATGGGGATTTTGTGGTGCGTTAACACTTGCAATTATCCTGTTTATTACAATTCAGAAGAAATTCTTCTCTCATTTATTTTTCGATCCCATTATATCGCCAGCCATTATAGAAAGAATGTTTATTATTTGGGATATTACCCGAATGCTACCTCTGTCCTTTCCGCCTTGTCGTAAGAAGCGACTAAATTGGTACAGAGGAGGCTTCCGTTGTTGTCCTTTGCTAATTGGAAGTACATACGGCTACAGTTTTGAAGGAACCAAGTGGAGCCCTATGTTACAGCCATGGAATGCGGCTTCAAATCCAGCATTAAGATGTGGCTACGTGGCTGAATGATACAATGCGTTGAAAAGAGAATTAGTCCTCCAGATAAATAGTTCTTAGTTGGTATACAGTAGAAGTATAAATTATTTCTGCCACAGCCAATTTACCAATCCATTAATGCGACTTCCTCTAACATATCAGGCGTAATTAGTTTTCCTGTGCTCGCACAGTGCACCGCATAAGAACAATTGATGCTAGACAGCTGTTCAGTTACAAAAAAAAAAATATATGTTCTTTTCCTTTTGTTTCCATTTTAAAATTATCAGAAAATAAATTTTAGAAATAAATTGTGGTGTCATTCTCTCAAGAAATTGATTGATTCCATGGCTTTTCTTTTTATTGCCATTCAAGTAATTTCATTCATTTTCTCAGCCGAGAAAAAATTATTTAAATACTTTATAAAATTCATACAGATTTATAAAATGGTTCGATAAAAAAAATAATGATTTGATAAAATGAATCGAACAAGAAATCGAGGAATTGGCTACTCTAATTTTCATGTCGTTGCGATCATTATTTTTGTAAAAACTACACATAATAAATTATATTCGCGCTGAGTTAAAAACAATATTGCCGGTCAGCAAGAAATATTGTTTTTTTATTATTTTTTTTTTTTTTTTTTTTTGTTTCCTTTAATGTGTAAGTGAGTCGTGCTACGTGGAAGTTTATTGAAAAATAATATAAAAAAATTAAAATAAATATGGTACAGCCTACATTTTTTGCTGTTTCTTCCTACCCCACATTTTTATCAATAATTCTCAATATATGTATATATGTATATATATATATACATATATAGTATTTATTTTTATTTTTTCTTCTCTCGTCTTTTTCGTAAATTTTAATTTATGTAAACACTCTGTTCATTATACTTTGAATTATGATCTTGTGCAACATATTTTTTTTTTTAAAGATTTTTCGACACTGCAATATAGAATTCTTTGCCTCCTTTATGATTTTTATTATCATCATCATTATCTCCACGACGATGCACGTGATGACTCTATTATTTATTTATTTTTTTACAAAACAATAAAAAGTGTATAGATAAAATATATATACAAAGTATTTCCACAACTCTTCATATAATTCCTTTCTGGTAACAAACGCTGCCGATCTCTCTTATCTTTGAGGTTGTAAAAACTTCGTGCGTACAGTTATGAGTTTATAAATGCATTTAAGAAACTTAATGTTGCAATTAAATACTCATATATGCAGACATATTTAAAGGAAGCCTTCGCTAAAATGTACCTTTAATAAGTATGTATTGATTTATGGCATCTTAAATTTTTTTTACTGCCTTAAGACTTATCGTTGAGCAATTTTTAAAAGGCAAATGTAAGAAATATTTCCACCAAAAAAAAAACCATTTAAATGAGATATAAAATTAAACAAAATAAGGAAGTAAATGGTATCAGCTGGAACTGACTTGTGCACGGTAAGCGTTGCTCCATATTATATTATTTGACAACAAGTTTTTAGAGGAATATTTTAACACATTTATATTACAAAAGAAAGATTTATAACAATTGAGTGTGAGCCAGAATATAGGCCAAATGCTCGACTCTGCTTGCGTAGCAGGGATCTACCCGGCATGACATTACTCGGCCAAGGAATTTCTCGCCAAAAAGAGCCATTATTGAGTAGGTTGCGTGACAAGCAATACTATTGTGTCGGAAACACCCCAGAGGTAGTACTGTATGCACCTTAGTGATATTTCCATGTTGGTGATGTGCCCTTTTTGGGGAGACGGTATTCTGCGTTTCTAGACCTTGAAACGGTAAAACTTGTCTGTCACTGCCATATCCCTGAAATAACATGGCAACGGATGTGCTTATAAGTAATTAAAAGGTAAAACCAAGCTATGCTTGTTGCTGTAGCATAGGTCTAGCATAACCTTATCGATTCAGGTTTGAATATTGTAGGAGAGTTCTTTCTGTGAGAGTTCTCTCCGAAAGCACCATCAGTTGCTATATACTGGCACCACGGGTACCGGCAGTCCCACAGTAGTTTTCTCTCGCAGAGGTTTAATCGATGATTTTCATGATGCACACATCCTGAACTGAACGCTTATCAATGACGGACTTAGTTCTCACTCCACGAAGTTTAATAGATTATGCTCATGGATAATTTAGTATAGCATCAGAGACTTTGTTTATAGTTCAAGTTCGTTCCGACCTACCAGCGTTGAACGAAGTTGTGGCCGCATTAGTTTACTCAGTGCTAAGCGCACCGTAAAGTTTGGCCACATTGGCAGGTATTCACGTACACTGTAGCACAATTGTATTGGAAACATATTATTAAGGTCCATATCCTAATGTCCTGGAAAGGGAAGTAATGAAGTACAATAATACTCGCACATTATCACCAGTTGATAGTTCCAAGGAAGGTCATTCATTTTACTATAATTGGAAAAATATCAAACACAAATTTTGTTTTAAAATTAACATGCCGAAAATGATTTTTGATTTGCAGTTTCCAACTTTGGTTTATTTTTGTATCCCCAGTCATGAAAATAACCAACGCAAGGATTTTCAAATTCTACTGATTGCGATTACTTTTTAATTGGTTGCACTTGGCCGAATCCTTTTAAAAAACTTTTCATCTTACACTGGCAAATTATTTGTTTTCAGTTTATTTGACAAAAAAATTTATGATCCTTCAGGAAATATATAACCAAAACTGAATCGCATCACATTTATCCCACATAATTAAATTTATTTCCATTACAAGCCTTTGAATATTTGAGCGGCTCTAAATCTTCCAAAGAAACTTTATTTTAATACAAACTACGAAACTACTTGGATTAGAGCAGATGTAAGAAGGAAGAATCAAGGAAGATTCAGTTTGGCTTCAGTTCTGATGTTTTCAACTATTTGATGTTTTTAAGGTCCCGAATGGATGAAGACAATCCTTTTTCTTTGCTACCTTCTTTTGTTTATTTAAATGATTAATTAAGAAAGCATTATAACGCAATTTATGAATGTGTCTAATGTGTTCAATTAATAAATTAATTAATATTACATTGAATTTAATTATGGTGAAAGTGGAAAACTGACACCATTTTTATATTTTTGTCTGGCAACTCATTCAGTTTATATGAGGAGTAATTCAAACTGCATAGCAGTGATTACTATTGACGAATAAAGCAATATGAAAAGTACATGGACATGGAACAAAATTAAGGGACGAAAGCCCATGTTTAGGAATGTTCTCCACTTTAAAAAAAAAAACGTTAAGCCCAAAAGTGTTTAAATTGCTCCTAAATAACTAATTGCACAACCCTTTTTGGCCTTTATATTTATTAGTCACATGTATAGGGATTAATTTACCACCCTATAATTGATTTCCTCTTCTAGTATTTCCGATAATAAAAATCAGGTTTTAATTAGACGAAAATAAAAAGTTTCTTTTATAGTGAGTAATTTTTGGCTCTCGTAGTTCTTTCTAGTTTGCATTAATTTTATTTATTTTAATTCGGCATAAGTTCAGATTTTCCTTCTAATTAAATATTGAAAGTTATAAATATTTATTTTTAAAATAAGACAATTCTTAACAACATTTCCCTAAAACACTTTTTTGTATAGAGTATTAACACTTTCCAACACACTCTGTATATTTCAAAGCATAACTTTAGTAATAAAATGAAATATATTCGTATTTAGAAATCTTGTTCCAGTGTTTTATAATTACAGGGGAGAGGAAAGGTGGGGAAAAAACTTCGCAGAAGACAATTTCATTTCAAGAGAAATGATAACTTCATGGAAAGCAAAATCCCACTCGTTTTTCATGAGGTATACAGCCATGGACACTAAATTAGCACAAAAGTAATCTTAAGTTTGATTAACCATTTTTTAAAATTTTTTGACTGAGGAGTGTATTTTTTTTATGCACTGTCAAAGCAGACCTCCAAGCTTCCTTCACACTAGAATTGTTTACCGTTATCTCCTTTCGTTTTTGTTTGGTCTGCTAGAATGTGTGGCCTTTTTTCTTATGGACAGTAAATTAGCACAAAGGGAATAAAACAGATGTAAGAATTTTTTTTGTGCGTACTATTGATCGAAAGTAATTTTTTTTTTAAGTTTTATACCATTTAACTAATTTCTGTTAATAATGGGGCTGCGAAAAGTTTGTACGCCTGAGAAAAAGAGCAAAAAGGATGGCAAAATGCCATCAGAAATTGCACAAACTCTGAACCGATCGCGGAAATTAGTATATCATGTACTTAATTCTATTAAAAACAACAATAAGTTTGTAACGGAGAGCAAAAAACCAAAAAGGTTTCAAAAAAAAAAACATCAGAAGCAGTGGATCGGGCTATCGTCAGAAAGCCAGAGGAGGATCCGTTTGCATCATCACGCGACATTGCCAAAGAGATTAACGCTGAATTTAAATTAAATTTGTCGGGCAGGCTTGTGCGAAGACGCCTCAACGATTCACAGCTCTTTGGGCGTGCAAGCCGAAAGAAGTCACTCCTGTCAAAAAAAAAAAATATTGCGAAGCGTTTACTCTTTGCTCGAACCCATAGATTAAAAGACTTCTCATTCTGCAAAAAAATTATTTGGACTGATGAAACAAAGGTAAACCGAATGGGACCAGATGGTAGAGTGATAGTACATCGCCTTAAACGGCAGGCACTAGATCCTCGCTACACCCAAAAGACTGTTAAGCACGATGGAGGTAGCATTATGTGTGGGGATAATTTTCATGGTATGGTGTGGGTCCTATTGTGAAAATAAATAGAAAAATGGACCGTGATCAGTATTTGGATATTCTCAAGAACGAAATGGAACGAAATGCTTTTGAATAAATGACAATAACATTCACATTCACGCAGTACAATGATCGCAAACACACCTCAAAAGTTGTAAAGGAGTGGTTTGCTGAAGAGGGAATCCGTGTTTTAGACTGGTCGGCTCAAATTCCTGACTTGAAACCTATAGAAAACCTTTGGAATGAAGTAAAACGTAAAATCACCTAAATGAAACACAAAGAACTAGGATGATCTTTGGACCGAAATACAAAGTACATGGTATTCCATTCCCAAAGAGCGTTGCCAAAATTTTATCAAAAGTATGATGATGCCCGTAGATGCCAAGCCGTAATTGAAAATAGAGGTTATTCTACTCAATATTAAACAGACTATTTAAAAATAACCAAATTTTTATTAATTACTAAAAGTTTTGGTTTTTTAATTAAGAAATTTTAATTTGTGCTATTTTAGTGTCCAGCTAAAGTTTCACATTTAATTAAAAGATGACTTCAACTACCAGACGGTCGAGGACTTTCATACAATATTGTTTGTTTTTGAAGTAGAACACATGTATTAAATTTTTATGATATTTGACGTAAAATAATAAAATTAAGTTTATTTGTTTTTGAGAAAAAGTTTTGTGCTAGTTTAGTGTCCATGGCTGTATCATTAAGTGGACTTTTCTTTAAAAAAAAAAAAATTGTAAATTTTTTAATATTATTAAAAAAAAACAATAATTTATAGATGAAACTATTTTATTACGTATCAACGCCATTGCAGGCATATTTCAAGTTTTTATAAATTAATATCAATTTTCAAAAGTCCTCATAAAACTTAGTTGATTTATTGCAAAGCCCAGCTCTGATATAAAAACAACCATAACGTTCCAAAAAAAAAAAAAAAAAAAAAAAAAAAAAATCAAAAACAATTTCCAATTTCCACACTGCAACTGCAGCCGTTAAAACTGCCACCTCCTTGATAGCCAAGATCTTATCAAGTTTCAAACGCTTAAAAGCCAGAGAGAGACATTGTATTTGACAACCATTTAAAAATATAATTTTATTTATTTTTTTTTTTTGCACATAAAAAATCAGCACAAGATTTTTCCATTTAAAAACTATTTTTTAAGGAAAAAGCTAATTAAGAATCACTCATAAATTTTGTTGAAAGACAAGTTTTTTAATTGGTGCAAATTATGTAATTAAAAATAAAATGAAATTAAATTCAAAAACTACAAAATAAAACACTTTATTAAAAATATTTCATTAAATAATTTGAAAAATCTTTGCGAGTCAGAAAGCAAACAATAAGAAATAATTTTTATTACAAAATATATAACAACGAAAATTAAAAATGAACAATAATAAAGTGCACGTACTAACAACGAAGTTTCGATATAAAAAATATTTATTAAAAATATTTCATGTACTCAAATGAAATAAAACAAAATAATCAACAATATTTAAGGCGTGTTGCCACTTTGCCAATTTTTTTATAATTTTATTTCATTTTAAATTTTATTTAACGGTCGAGGAAAAAATGTATTTAAGTGAGTTATCGGAAAATCATTGGAAATAATTAGCGGCCTGCAAAGACGACCAAAAAGCACCCTAAATGTTTTATAAATATCAATTGTAATAATTAACAATCTATACATATTTATTTTTATTTTTATTGCAATTAACGTGGGCATATTGCAATTTACTTAAGCTTTTGAGAAATTAGAAGTTTATTAACTGGAGAAAATGTATGATGCATCAGGAAATGTATAACCGAACATGAATCGCATTACATTTCTCCCAGTTAATTAAATTTATTTTCATTACAACACTTTGAATACCTGAGCGATTCTAAATCTTCCACAGAAACTTTATTTTAATCTACTATTTGGATCTTCTCTTTCTTTGGACACTTTAATATACCTTATCAAAAGTTTACCCGAAAAGCGAAAAAGTAAAAAGGAATTTCTGCAATATTAATCTGTGACCTTATAAGGTATATATTGCGCAAATCCTTAAGTGAAAAGAAGATTTTTCTAATATTTGTCCATCTGTCCAATTTTCCATCTGTCCTTGTTTTCACTGATCTTAATACTTTCTGTAAACTTTGTAAGAACAGATTTTTCACAGAGTTTCTACATAAAAAACCAACAAAATTCTGTTCAAAATAAAAAATATTTGGCTGCAAAATTATTATTTTTTTTTTTTTTTTTGAAACAACTCAGGCTGCAAAGCTTTTGGAGAGCCATAGGAAACCACCTAGCGTGACGGCAGGAAACGAACCCACGACTTTTGGTTTAGTAGGCTATTTTTTCTCCACTCGCTCTCTAGACGTTCAACCAATGTTGCAACACTTTAGCGTATTCATTATACTTTGCCCATGAGCCACTCCCATTATATGTTTCTTATAAGAATTTTGTATAGCTAAAATTTCAATTTTAGATTTTAAAATCTCCGACATTTCAAATCCCATTAGCGCTACTGACACAAAAACCATTCCCACAATTCGCATATTTTATTATGGAATGATTTGACACAATTACTATTTGCTGAAAGATCTTTTAGTTTAGTGACAATAAACTAATTGCCGCAAGTAGGGTATCGCAATAACATTGTTAGGAAAATGCTTATGCACAACAGTTTTTCTCTTCTCTTTTGGCAACAAATGTGTACCAATAGATATAATACAGCAACAACATTAGTGAGCAAAAAAAAAATATATATATATATATTATCATAAGCTTCAGTTACGCTTGCCTGACCACAACATTTATTACAGATATTAACAAAATCAACAATAGCAAGCAAAAAAAGAAAAAAAAAACAAAAAACTTTAACCAAAAAGATTCAGAAGAAAAACACCAAATTTATAGTTTTTTTTTTTTTTTTTTTTTTTTTTTTGGATAAGTAATATAAAAGAAATAAATTGCAATAATATTATTTATAACTATTTCAAATTGACTAATTTAGATATGTACGAATCGCATGAACAGATCTTGAATAAGCTTAACCGATTTCAGCTTCATACACCGCCACACATAAGCAGATTGTATATAAGAAAATAAGTTTTCAGTACAGAGGAATTTCAGTGTGGAGGATAAAGATTTGGAAAATAAGTAAAATAAAACTAATGAATTACTAACTAATTCCTAACTAAAACCACACACGTTTTACATTTTTTTTTTTTAACAAAAATTTTAACTCAAATTGCAAAAAGTAAAAAAAAAACACAAAAAAAAAACAAATGCCAGAAACCACCCATATTGTATTATTGTTATTATTATTATTTTACTTTTAAAAATGTTGTCTTTTTTGCTGTCTATTTGCGATAATTTAAAATAAATCAACTTGCTGTTTTAAATCCTAAATTTATTTATTTAGTTTACGGCGTGTATGCTTGTAAGATTGTGCCTGCAACAAATGTTTCATGTATAGAAATAACTGTGTCTTTTGTGTGTTTAACATATTGCAAGTTCTTTTTGTTGGATTTTTTTTATGATTTAATATCGAGCATAAAATATATATTTTAGCCGTTTAAAAAATATTTAATTTTTTTACTTGCAACATATTTGTTTCGCCTGCAGTTGGCGTGGGCTGTGTGGCAAGGAATAGCATACATTGCAGATTTTGCTTTTATTAAGTCATTAAGTGTTACTTCCTGCAGGTTAAAATATTATTATTTGAAAGGAGCAAATCATTGAATTGGTGAACTGCTTCAAAATCAGTTAGAAATGGGTAAATTAGAGCCCGCTTTCGCCCATCAATCTCATCAATTAATGGATTATGGATGTTTATCTAGCTTGCTAAGCAAGCAGAAGCAATACAAGGAGCTTTTTTACAATATTATGGTAACTCCTAAAACACAAAAAGCATCATGATTACTTATGGCATGTATTTCTTATCTACAAAATAAGTTCGATTTTCGACTGTTTTTTGCTGTAGAAGAATTGCTAGCTGAAAGTTGATTGCTAATGAAAGCTTTCGCTATTGCTTAATGAAGTACTTCGAGAGTTAGAACAAATAGCGAGTTCTCTGTATTCTATTATTATCATTTGAAATCCTTAAGAAGGAAGATTTCTTTGGTTTACAAATTTTAAACTAAACTCTTACAGATCCCTTAAAAAATTTTGGATGTACAAAAAAAAAATATCTGAGTGACGATAAAATCCTGGCAAATGTCTCTTCTCTTCTTACAATTGTAACGTATTCCAAAATTTAAATCATTGATATCAGAAATTCTACTACTAAAAATATCATACAGCGATCGCAGTCTTTCAACACACACGTAATTGATATCGAAAGAAACGTGAAAGTCTCCACAATTTATCCAAAACTGCGATTTTCAGTGTTAAGTGAGTAGAAGTTTCCGTCCGACTCTATAGTTTGTTCTAGTCCTGTAAGTCGTATTGGTAAGGAACTGCATGGGTATTCCAGTTTATGTGCAGATAGACAATGACTTTTTAGTGGCTTAGGCGTAAGACTACTTTTCCGTTTCGTTGCAGTTTTTCTTAAAAATGACTCTTATTCCCGGGCTTCTACTGGTGTTGTATAACCAACACTGTGCTGCCATTAGCCGAGCTTATGTTTGATGATGATGATGAATTCTTTTTCTCTTTTTCTTGTGTTCTAGTCTTTGCTTTATTACCTTTAAAGAGCTTTTCAGCCAGTCTATGAAATATTGTCGTTTTCCGCGCCTCCTTAACGAATTGTTGTGTTCTCGGACAAATACATGTAGGTTTTTCAAATTCGGTGAATAGTGAATTCAACGATCGCAGGGGTAAATGATCATATCCTGGATTGAAGTGTATTTCTGTTTGTTTATCATACGGTTGGGAAGCTATAGAATTTGGTTGGTGGCCACTATAATGTTGCACAGGATTGGAGACTGAAGTTTGATCTATGCTTGAAGCAATTTTTGCGTTTACACCTTTTTCAAATGCACTATCGGTACGATTTGTATCGGTTTTAAATCCTTGATCAGTTAAGTTTTCGTCTACTGCAAACTTTATAGCCGGGATGCGGTATACTCCACTATTTTGCCACTTTAACCCAGGAGTTTTCTTTCGATCGCAGTTGTCCAGCTATTGTAGATATTGACTCGATTTGTGATAAATATGAATACGAATCATTAGATCAACCTTTCGACAACACCAACAGTACATGTCAACAAAATATATCCGGGCAAACTGAAAAGAATGACATTCCTGATATCATACAAACGATTTCGAACGTAGAGCAACGTCTAACCGCCTTACAACACCAATTATATAATTACGGTAAAAGTTTAATATATTTTTAGAAACGCAATTCTGTTTTTATTTTTGAAGATATTGTAATTCGAGAGAAATAACGAGGGGTTACTTTCGTTTGCCATGCGTTAGAAAATGCTCGCAAAATAAAATATTTGGTGCTCTTGTTTCCGTTTGCGCAAGCCGTAATCATCGTAAAACCTGATATCACCGTAATCTGGTTTGCGTTTGCGCATGTGTCTTAACACATCTCATTTGCGCAAGTCTGGTATCACTGTACTCTGGTTTGCGAAAGCGCTTGTTAAAACTGTAATATTAACGCAAATATCTTGCGCAACTATTTACTAAACGCAACTGAAGAAAAACCTGTGAGGTAAATATATTATTTTTAAATTGTCGATTACCACAAATTTTTGGATTCTATGTATTTCATATTTTCCAAATACATTCTATGGATCTGCAACTGTAGCCAACTATAGCATTCAAGTATCAAGATACTATTTATATAATTTATATAATTATAATTTATATTATTATTTTGCGTGAGTTAACGTCACATTAGTTAACATCACACAAACACATATATTATATACATACTTTTGTAATCACTTTACCTAGTTAAGGGATAGTAAAACCTTAAGGTAAAATATAAATTGTTAACCAATAAACATTAAGGGAAATGACGAAAATCCTAGACATGATCATAAAGACATGTATTATAATTAGGCAATGCTAGACCTAATTATTGTAACTAAGTAAATTAAGCAATCCCAGACATAAGTATTTTAACGAACTCATGTCTGTATGATAACTACAAGCTATGTAATGTAAAGACGAGTATAAATAAGGGCAAACTCTTAAACTCGATCTCTTTTCTTTCCCGGACTTTGTTCTATCAACACGCAATTATACAACTGCATAGAACACGAAAATATAGATAAGGTAATTTTTAAGTAAAAGAAAATATATTAAATAAAAAGAAAAACGCATCGCGTTGAAAAAATAAAAATATATTTTTTTAGTTTTCTTAAAATAACATATCGTATATTTAATTCGCGTGTATGTGCATGGAAAAAAATTTTGATAAAATTAAAACTTTAAAAAATAAATACTGTAAAATGAAATTTTTAAAAAGAAATTCTCTTTACTTAAAATTTAAAAGACAAACGAAATCTAATAAATTTTCAATAGAAATAATTTATAGAATGCAAGTTTTCGTCTTAAGTCTTTTGTTTTCTCATACACTTGAGCTCCGGCTTTCCTGTATTCGTACAACTTGCTGGTTAAGTGATTATTCTAATAACGTTTATGATCCATTAGCATGATTTTAAAAAATAAGTATTGTAAATTTTCAACACACCTTTTAAATGAAAAATTTATGAATTTTCTTAAAAAGCAATTAAACGGTTTAATAACTTAAATGCAACACAACAACAATTTTCGTTTATTAATTGCTTTTCAAAAACAATCATTATAAATAACAATATTTTTGTGAAATAGAAAAACTATAGTATAAGTATTCAATACACCTCAATTGATGGAAAACAGCCCACAATTTTAAGGAAAACGCAACACTTTTTTGCTTTGCTATATTTATGGTCTTACAAAGCTGATATTTTCATTATAGTGGGTGTTTACACATGAATGCTATTTGAGTGGTACAACCTACAGTGTTACAATTATTTTTGGTAGCAGAACTTTTTTTATATATATATATATATGTATATGGTTTCAAATTTTCAAATGTTTAATAAAATGGTAAAAGTGGATGGTAAAAGCCATGAGCCTAAATAATGTGTCAAGAGTACGATGTGCTTTATTAACTGACTATTAAACGTTTAAGTGATTTAATTTGCTCGGCTTGTCGACTTCTAAAGTTTTATTAAATTAAAATTTTTTCTTACACCAATAACTTTTTTTAACAATTCATATGTTTGCTGCTGTAATAATTTTCATAACTGGCGCTTTTCATTTCTGGTATAAATCAACTGCAGTCATATTTCATTCAGTGAAACAAAATGCATTATTAACAGTTTTTATTTTTCGACTTGTTACTTAATTTGGTCAAATTAATGTCCTTAACCTACATAATATATGTGGTTTCACTTATCAATATCAGTGGAATACTTACAGTCTGTCAATCCATTAAGTGCCTGTAATATGAGTAAAAAATATGAAATCCACGCAGCACATACAAAGCCAGCAATTTAAAAACTCAAGCATACAGTGTGCACATTTTTCATGCGATTGTTTTATGGAATTTTATTTAAACATTATTAATGCTGCCATATTAATTATGACAGAGCAAATAAGGAATTAAGCAGAGAGTTTAAAAAAGAAGTTGGTAATTAACTGATAATATAACCACGAAGCACAATTCGCAGCTGGAGATTTTTATTTTACTTTCCTTAAGCATGTGACGAAGTAAAATATAATGAGGCTTATGAATGTTGCTACAAGCTAAGTTTGATAAAAGTTTTATTATTTTATTTAAAAATAATTAAATAAATTAGCTCCAACTAGGAGTCGGTAGAAAGCTGCCAAGAATAAACTGCAATGCGGTTTCTCGCTGAATGTTTTGAACTTGCGGACAGTGATGTGTCCAGGAAATTTATATTTTCTTTTCCATTTTCGTTATGCCTCTTTTCGCACAAGTCTGAAATATAAAATGTTTTTTTTCTTTGTACTAGTCCAAACATGCATGATCAGTTATAAAATAAATATAAATTATCTTACTGGAGAAAAAGCAATTTCGTTTAAGGAGCATGAGAATATTTGCAAGTAAGCCACAAAAAAAAAAAAATCAAGTTCGAATCCTTTGTCCAAGTGTCAGGATTCAGGAAAATTTAATTTTATTTAAGATCTCTGAAATTTTTTTATAAAATACAGTAAGAACTCGATAACCGAAACTAATAGAAATCTAGGTAATTGCAACTATTTATATTCTAGGAAAAATATATAACTAGAAAGTTTTCCTTCGTTTTTGTATTAACAGAAAGAAAAGAAGAACTACAAAGAAAGAAAAACATTAGTAGTATGAACATATATCTCAGGGCTACGATATAAAATATGTTAAATTTCTTAGTGAAAAAGGTGATAATTTTTACACGGTGCTGCCAAAAAGGAAAAAAGTACAGTATGAACTCGTTAAACGCAACTAATAGAAATCTAGTTAATTGCAACCAGCAAGGAAAAATATATAACTAGAAAAATAATATATCAAAAGCATTTGATGAAAGAAAAACTATATTCTTTATTAAAAAATTATTTTTTTTAAACATATAGATTATTGTTGTCTGCACTCTCTTCTTATTAAGGTTTCTTATAATAGCCGTCTCACGAAGCTCTTTCAGAACTAGTATATCTTTTATTGGAATATCGTTTTCCTCAGCAAACTGAATAAAAGATGTTAAAAGCATGATCCTTTTATTTCAGGAGGTGGCATATCATCCGCTTCGTTGGCATCTGAACCTTCAATTTCTACAGCTTCAATGTCCATGGCTTGGTAATTAACGATTTCGTGCATGATGTGCATTCAGCTCATCAAGTGTGAAGGAATCATTTGATGCGAGTCCTTGAAGCATGCAATTTTTGCTTCTTCATTTTTAATTTCTCTTTTTATAACGCTGAGAGGAATATCGTCATCCTCACTCCACTCAATATCCCGTTTCATTAAAATATTCCAGCACTTGCGTATAAAACTGGCTGACACTTTTTGCCACGAACTAGCTGGAAGACCGATAGCATGTATTAAGTTAAATTCCTTTATTTTTTCTTCAAGATGAACGCTTTTATTCCCTATTAAATGTGCCAAAAAGGTTTTCTTTGTTGGAATTATTTTGTAAAACAGCACTCCCACATACATCGTTTAACTTACTGAACGAATGTAAAGTTGCAGTTATTGAGGTAAACTTTTTTGACTATTTGTACTTATTAAGCTTACAATGCTATATTTCACAGGGTATGCAAAAACCGAGGAATTGCATGTATCGAAAAACGCGATTACCGAGTTCGTACTTCAACTTAAAAATTAATTTTTTTGACTAAAAAATATTTAGCAGTCAATAACAATACTTTATTAATGAATTGGTTTCCTTACTTTGCCACCACAAAAAGTAGAAAATTATATCTACGTTTGCCTGATAGAGAAAGATTTATCAAATAATTGCAGACAAAACTAATAACAATATTGCCCGACATTTGATTTAACTGAATCTGATAAAAGTGGGCTAAAACTCAAAACAAAACATAAATTGGTAAAACAATGTAAAAAAATTGCCGATAAGCTATATAGAGCTTGCTTTGAGCTACTGTATCACTGTACTGTGCTAGAAAAATATTTCAGTAGATAGAATCGAATGATCAACTACTGCCAAGCATAGCTAAATTTATAACTCACTACTCTGGAATGGCAGATTCGGAAAAGAATCTGAATTTGTAAGCCCCCCATTTGCAAAGGGCGGCTTACAAATGCTTAGAAAACAGCTTAGCGTTATGCAAAATAATTCCAACTCTCGTTAAGACTTTCTTGAAAGTAATAAATTAATTTTTAGAGTAGCAATTTGGTTTCAAATTATAATATTTTTTGATTTTTAATTATATCCTTTTCATAATTATTTTCATTGTCCTTAATATAATTGTAGATCCGTCTGCAAACGCTAATAATAAAACAAAACGAATCGTTCTTGCTTTTCACCTCAATGGCCTGGACATGATCTGTTTTGGCTTGAAAATATTACTTACTATCCGTATGAAATTACTTTTTCCCATACCCATTTTATAGTACATATATAATATATTATAATTATTTAGTAGAAATTTACTTTAACAAGAACTAAATACATTTAATTTAGTTTTTCCTCCTTCTCTGTGAACATAAAAATAATTTTTTTTTTTCTTATTTATTATTACAATACATACACGAATACAATACACATGCATGTTTTTAAATCGTTAATACACATAAAATTTATTGTCTACAACATTAAACAAAAAACGATAATTTAAAACAAAAAATGATCGACTGTGTGGGTTCGGCATTTAAATTATTAGCTTTTTCTTTCATTTTTGAGAAATATTTTCCCTATTTGTTTGAAAATATTTTCTATTTTTTATTTTATAGTTTAATTTTTTTTTTTTTTTTTACTCGTTTAATGTACAATTGAGAATGACTGTAAAACAATTTTGAAATATTGTTTTGGTGTGAAGAGGATGTTGTATTTGAATATGCTTGTCGTTTTAATTGTTTATATATAATTATGATGCCGGTTCAGATGGAGTGTTGAGGGACATTTGACGCATGGTAAATGTGGTTTCTGTTGAAATAAATATAAAAAATCAAAAGAGACAAATGTTAGGCACACTCACTATAGTATAACACACACACAATATAATAGAACGGATATAAAAATATAATAACAATGAATGAAGGAGGGGATAAAAATATTAATTGTTTATTAACAAAACAAAATAATTTATAGAATAATAAAAGCACTCACTTTAATCATAAGTTTCTGTGACTAAAATATTTGAATTTAAATATTTTATATATCTTTTTCCCCCTTTTTCCTTTTGTTTTTAAATAATAACGTTTCAGAACTTGAACTGCCACGGCTTATAATTTCATATATATTATTATTTATTTTAGATATTAAATTTTTTAATACAAATAAAAACAAAAACAAAATTAAAAAATTTCAATTAACTATTTTTATTAAAATTCGCACTTGCTACTATATATCGCAAATATTAATGCAGTGATTTGCTTTTAATGGCAATAAAAAAATATATAAAAAAAATCCAAAATATTTATTTTTTAATATTTATAGGAAAAAAAATGTATAAAATAAGAAAATCAAAATTCAGGATTATTATTATGATTTCTATACGTGGGAAAATAATGACCTATTAATTCTCTTTAAAATTTCAGCCATCGATCTTGCTGAAGAATTTTTTTAAATGTCCTTTACCAAAACTGATGAAGGTTGGATCGGATAAGAAATTAACTCTTTTTATTTATGTTGTTCTCATACATTATAGTTTTACTCAAAAAAAAATCTATTTAAAATGGTTAAAAAATTAAAATTTTATTTTTCTTTTTATATAGATATATAAAACAGCTAAAGTTTTTTTCATAATTTATTTTTAAACATATTTTAAAGAAAGAATTATCATTTAAAGTTTGCAATAACTATATATGATTGATTATTTATATAGTCGAGTCTAGAAAAATTTGTTCCAGCAGTACTTTCTAATTCAAAATTTTCTCACATTGTCAAAATAAATTTGGGTTCGTGTTCTTCTATAAAAGTGATTTTTTTTTTGTTTTTATTTTTATTTTTATTCGATATTTATATATTCGAATAACAGAATGTGCAATAGAGCTTTATATCTTTTTTAAAAAATGAATATATACTTTTTCCCATGTTCCCATACACTTCCCTTGAAAAAAAATTAAGTTTCACAAAGTATAAGGAAATTTTGAAAGAATTAATTACAGGCAAGGCTCGCTATAACGAACACTCGGTATAACGAATTCGGTATATAAGGAATGAGCTTAATTTTTGAAATTTTTACACTGACAGCCGAAGATAACGAACGTTTTCCAAATTTTTATACTGGGCATAACGAATGCAGCAAAAAATAATAAGTTTGTTTTAAAGAATGCTGCCGCTATATCAATATCATCATATATACATACTTATGTTCAGGTATTTTTGTTAGCAATGCAATGAAATGTGAATTTTACTTTTTTTATTTGTTGTAAATAAAATTGCAACTTAAAAAAAAACTTCGCGATGTAACGCATTTTTCGCTATGACGAAGGGGCCTGGCTATATATCATTCGTTATACCGAGCGTCGGCTGTATTATTAATTAAAAAAAAAAACAAAATGTCTATTAGACATTAAATTAGTCAAAAGTGATTTTCAATAATTTTCATTTTATTGCTTTTGTAATTTCTTCTAATCCTTTGGAGAGGTTTCTCACCAGCGGAAGCGAAATATTAGAAAGTGTAAACAAAAAAAAATTGCTGATAAAAAATAACGACATATAAATTTTAAGTTGGAAAAAATTGAAAGAAAGTACAGCAAGTTTTTCTCCTACCCAGTCTTACCTTTTTAATGCAAAAATGTTAGTAAGCACTCAGCTAGTAATAGAATAAGGTAATGCATGAAATGAATAACTGAACTAACTAGACATTTAATGACTTACAAAATTTCAAACCAGAACTTACCGGGTGTGGTAAAACCTTCTTGTATTTTATAGATTTCATTTAAATCTCTGGCACTGCATAATGGAGTATCCACTTGCGTCGTTTCATTAAAACGAGCATAATCTATTTCGTATGCCTGATGATCTTTATTGTAGACTACAACAGGATCAAAACGATGACCCCATAAAATTTCAGTATTTATATAGCTGGAGCGTGCCTGAGTTGATTGGCCGGTAGATTCCACGGTACCCTCAAGTATGACAACAATTTCAAATTTATCATGTAGCAAATCAGTGGCGGAAATATTATAAAGCGGCGAATTTTCATCGATTCTATGCTCAATAATCATGGGCCAAATGAAGAATATATCGGAACCACATTCATCTGCACCAATCTCCAGTTCGGTGAAATGCTGCATCATCACTTCACCCTCTTTGGTGGTACGAGTACGTATCAATTGTGCTTTGACGCTGGCACCAATAATATGCGACTTACGCATATCGCCCACACGAAACATTAAGGTGAGACTGCCATCACGCTGACAGATTACAGCATTTTTCGAGAACAGCAAAGTTTGGGCGCGCTGCTTAGCACGTGTCATTTTCGCAAATACAATGCCGGCCATAAAGGCTGATGACATGACGCCGTAAATGGACTGGAAACACATCATAAATATGGCCTCGGGGCATTCTTCTGAAGTCGTACGTACACCATAACCAATTGTGTGCTGTGTCTCAATAGAAAACAGGAAACAGGAAGTAAAACCACTAATGGCTGAGACACAAGGTTGCCACCCACTTTCCTCTAGAGATAAAATAGAATTCATAATTAGATCAACTGTTTTCCTTTCTTTTAATACAAAACAAACCCTGATTGTGGGGTAAATGAAGTTCATCCAAGTCACCGTGTGTAAACATAATCAACCACCACAAAACAGCAAAGAAAAGCCATGATAATATGAATGACAAGGCAAACGCCAATAAGGTCCACCGCCACTGTGAATCGACAAGAGTGGTATAGAAATCTTGAAGGAAGCGTAAACGTCTTTTGGTCAGGTTCTTCTGTAGCACATTGCATTCCCCGTTCTTGAATACAGCACGACGTCGCACTTTTCTCATACTACCCGGCCGATAGTTACGTGATCTACAAAATAGATTTGTGAAATATAAATTTTTGCCAAAAAGTAGGCAACAGTTTTTACAAAGTAAATTCTCAAACATGTGGAACACATTTTACACAGAGTAGTTCATATAAGATTTTTATCTTAAATTTTAAATTTAAAATTAAAAAATTTAAAACGTTACGCTTTCTATAGTAACTAAACTTGCAAGCAATACAGTCGAAACTCGATTATGCGGCTTTCTTGGCCCAATTATTTGTAAGTCATGATTAACGTCTAAGTTTACGAATTTTGAGAATTTTTAAAATACTCTCCAAACGAAATTCCAAAATTGTTTCTTTGTTTTTTTTTTTTTTATTTTTCAGTCAACAATTTTATTAGTCTGTATGTTTTCAAATCATTTTTGTGTCTAATAGAAGGAAATTTCCTTTCAAAGGATCAAATTTTAGGCACACAATGAACAAAGAACAATAAAAGCAGAAATACGTTTTTAGGTATGCAATAAAGTCGGGGAATCACCGGTACAAGTGTATGTTTTCCTCACGTATAAGACAAAAATGATGTACACCATTTCTAATAAAGGTGAAAAACAAAATTCCGGATAATTATTGCAAACGTATATCTAATAGTTCAGCCAATCGAAGCTGGAATAATTGGAAGAATGCAGATAAAACAACTGATATTTTATTTTCATGGGAAGTTTGGATATTCTACAACTTGAAAGCATGCAATAAATAAGCTTTGAAAGAGTCCTGTCTATTGTACTAAAGAGCATCAAAATTTTTAATGCCAAATTCCAAAACTCGACTGTTTGGTCCCTTTTATCTAAGGCTAGTTCTCAAAGAATGTCTCTTACTTATACAATGCGATGCAAGAGGAAAAGAGGAAAAGTATTTGGAAACAGAGGTTGCACAGATGTAGTAGGTTTGTGATTATTTACTATTGTAATAATATTTCATTTTTGGGAAAAGCGTGTCCTGAGTACTAATTTAACCTGGATGTAAATTTTTTGTTAGTAACCTTCGAGTTCCCAGTGGGTTAAATAGAAGGCAGAAGACAAAAATTAGTGTAGTTGGCAAAATTACAAGTTCAGCTGACGTTATGGGAATATTCCAATTGAAATAATAAAAGATATAGACTGATTAAGAGCCTCCTACGAACTGTAATATCTTCTCACCTCTTACAGTGTATTTTATTTTCACGGTTTCTTTTGCAGTTTTTTTCGAGCAATAAACACACTAATTAAAATTGTACTTAATTTATAAATGTCATTCTTTTTCTCGCCAATTTATCACTTATGCTTTTTTGCAGCTTTACCCCATCTAATGCTAGCTAGCCAAGTCAAGTAAAAAATAAAGTATTATTCACTCATACGTGACGGCGACGCAAGTAATTATTAAGCCAGTAGGAAAAATTAATTTACGGTTTCATAAATTATTTTAAATTAGGAAAAGTAAATTTCAGCACTCACTAGTAAAACATACGATGTACCTTTTGCGTAATAGCGATAAATTGGCAATTTAAGAGATGAGTAAAAATAATTATACTTAAATATATTTTAAATTAAAAAAGAAATATTAAATATTCGTCTGCTAAAAATTTAAAATAAATAATTTTTAGTCGGTGCCGATTTCGGAAAGCTAAATCATCTCTTTGGCAATACTATTGCATTTATGCGCTAAAATAGTTATGCTGCATAAAATTTAGGCCATTTTAGCAGCTACTCTCTTAATTAAAGAACACGATACTCTTAATTATTATGCCACTCTGGGCAAGACAATAAATAATTTCTAATAAAACCGCGGCTTTTTTCATTATATTAATGAAATTAATTTTAAATTAATTAATACAATTTGCTCTTAAAGTTCAAGAAGTGCTACTAAAATACATGACAAACAGAAAACATTTAAATAAAATAAATAGATGCAAGTTTACACTTCACCCTCAATTATCTATGTGAAACAACGTGCCTAATTCTTTTTATTTTAAAATATTTATATACAGTAGACAAGAGATCGGTTTGATATAATGGAATGTGGCAATGAAAGATATCATTTGCTAAGTAAAAAGTACGAACATATATAAAAATCAATTAATTAAAGAAAATATAAAAATAAAAATTTTTAATGGTACCAAATGAGTACTTTTAAGTTTTAAATTAAATTATGACAAACTTATCAGATGTGAATAAAAAAAAGTATTTAAATTAAAAAATATTAAATAATAATAGCAAATTAATCCCTCTGAGAACTCTAAGTATTCGTAAGTGACTTTAAATAAAAGGATAAAAATATTTCAGAGCCAAAAAAAAAAATTCTTAAATTCTTCGGATATGAGCATATACTATATATAGGGAGCTTTGAGAGCCAACATGCATTGAGTATCATTTAAATCATGAAAAGTGTCATAAAAATAAGTTTTTTTGTTATTAACAATTTCAACACGCAGCAGATGTTTCTCTCCAATCGGTTTATTCAGTGTTAACTTGTACTCTTCGCCGCCTATAGCTGTTTATTACTAGCTTATTGCTAAGTTTAAAGGTAATCGAATAGCTATTCAGAATCCTTAATTTCCTTTTTTTATATCACATATATAATATATAATCAACTCACATACATATATAGCCGCTATACTAGGGACTAGTGTATTTATCGCCTAATCGTGAATAATTGTAAAATAATAATAAATTAACCCAACATGAAACGACAGTTTGAGCAGCAGTCGACTGGCTTGGGATGCCTGCTTTGAATAGCTGACTGTCTAAATAACTAAACAAATGCCTGACTGCACTGCAATATTAATTAATTAAGAAATTATAATAATAAAAACCGTACACATAAACACACAAATGAACACGCCAGTGTTTGTTTAAATTGTGCCCAATAACGTGTCTATTTTAATTATAATTTGGGCTGTTATTAATAGACACCAATTGACAAGTGTTAAATGCATTTAATTTGGTTTCAGAGAACAGTGATTTGCGATTCAATTTATGCGATAAACTAGGCGTGCTGTTATTACGCTGAATAAAATGTAAATGGCTGCGAACATCTGTGTAGTATTTTGCATTTAGTTTTTACAAAAATGCATTTAAAATGTGATAAATTAACGAAATTAGTATTAACACGACTTGGAATTTAAATGTTTTCTAGAAGTTAAAAATTAATGCTTTTTATTTATTTATTATTGTAGGTTGGCTATGGCAAAATCTACTGAGTTGTTATACTCGTATTTGATTGGTATAAAAATATATATATAGAATAACTTGCACTCCACCTACACATGACCAGTTGAAGGCATGCTAAGCAACATTTCTTGAGGAAAATAGTTTTGTTACAATTAATTAGCCACCAAGATTGTTTGATTTAACCATGCTGAACTGTTTTACTGTATTGTTAAGTGTAGTCCCTTGTCCACTTCGATGCCAAGTGAACATCTAAACAGATATTCCAGATTCAGCCTGGTACACCCCAGCCAAGGCGACCACATGGTCCAAATCATAATTATTCATTAATAAAAGAAAATATTAAATTTTGCCTTTTTAAAGCCAAACATGTTTATAAATAAGTCCCTCGATGGTATAATGGTTAGTATACCCACCTGTTACGCTGGTGTCAGGGGTTCAATTCCCCGAGGAGCCAGAAGCCAAAGGCCTCAGTAGCCAGTGCTTCTACACATATTGCAATTATATACATATAATTGTAATATTTGGTAAATAAAATAAATAAATAAATGTTTATAAATCTTCGAGAGCTCGTCTTTCTCTCATAGAAGCCAGTGTTACCATGCGATTTCGTTTTTGACTGATTATTTTCTTTACAAAAAGGCCTCATCTACATTCATGGTCAAGACTAGTTTTAATTTTTTCGATTAGTTAATTTAATTCTTGTTACATGCAAGTTTAATTAAGCTTTAGATATTTTATAAAAAAGTTTTTATACGATATATCTTAAAATTAGAAAAAAAAATAAATAAAAATATGTTTTCAAATTATAGTACAGCAGATGGCCCCAGCAGCCAGCGCTTCTACTCTTAATATAATTATATTCATATATTTCTTAATACCAAGTAAATAAATAAAAATAAAAAAAATAAAAAATAATAAAAAAATATAAAATTTTAAATTAAAAAAAAAATCTCTTTGTCGGTTTTTTTTTGTTGAATTGAAACACTTTTATAATAATTTTAATTATTACTCCCTAACAAGCTAACCACGGTGGTAAGGAAATATCTGGAAAATACCAAAATTAAGATAAACCTCGGAATTTTACATGAGACCTGACGGTTTTCTAATTTCTTTAAGAATTTTGAATCATTGTTTGCTATTTCTGGTAAATATTTTTTTTTTTTTTTTGATTATTTACAATGTGGATTGATTTCTAAAGCGCCGAGAAAGTCCTCAATAGGCAATAGATGTCATTAGGAAATTGTTTTAAAAAAGATCAAACTAATTTAAATAAATTGTACTGAAAAAAATTAAAGAAGGAAAACATTGTATGGTTCTGTGTACTGTGCAACATGTGTATGGTTTTACAACACTACGCGACAAAAGTAATCGTACATTTTTTATTTGCGTTTATAGGCAAACTTATAAACACAAACAAACTTTCAAGTATTTTATTTTATTTTACTTTATCTTATTTGATTTTATTTTACTTTATTTTATTTTATTTTATTTACACAGTGACAACTCATTTCCAGTTATGTTGAATTATTGAAGGAAGAAAACCTCTAAATGCCAAATAGAAATCTCATTAAGTTCAAGTTGAATGGCGTTCCAATTTAAAAGAATTTAAAAGTTTTGTTTTGTTTTACATTTTCTACTTGTATGGCATAAATATTTTACATCTATTTTACGTAGGCGATTTGCTTTATTACTTTTGATTTTATTAGATTGAACAGAATTGTGTTATTTTATTTTTTACTTGCACTTCTTTCGTACTTATTTGTGATAATGAGGAAATGTTTTATGCAAAAAAATTATTGCTCGATTTATAAATCATATGTTGACGTGTCTAGTAGTAGACGTTATTGAGCGTAAAACAAAATGCCATTTTTAAGGCTGTTAAGGAGCTTAAATGAATAAATTTCTTTTCATTTTTGTCAGTTCTGTATCTATTACTTGTATAAAATGAATCCTTCAGAAAGGAGTTTTATAAATAAAAAAACTATCCTATTTAAATGGGATATAATGAATTTTGTTGCATAATAGAACTTCTGATCGCAACAATTGGCATATTTCAGCTGTCCTTGTCTTGTGTACGTAGTGAGTTAGTGTGACCATATTGTAATTGTATATATTTTTTCCGATATCCTTTGGCATTAAATAAAATAAGTTCTTTTCCTACACGAAATGTTAGGTTAAGGCCATGACTCACTATCCCACACAGTCGCAGGATTCACTCACAGTAAAATATGATAGTAATTTCCCCCTATTTTAATAAAAAGGACCAAAAAAACATTAGAGTAAAAATATTGTAGTAAAAGCAACTCTGATCGCATGAACACTATCATTTTGTGAACATTTTTTTAAGATTTGGTAAAAAAATCTATCACGGAGATGACTTTTCAGGATACACTATCCTACCTTTCCAGAACGCAAGTCATTTTTGACAAACCGTACGATTGTGTAGGATAGTGACTCATAACCTTTGAAGACTTTGAGTGATAATATTACGAATTAACTATAATTTTGTTATGAAGTTCAGATTCAAAATCTTTATCTCGCGGCCAGTTCCAACATGCGTTTCTTTCAATTAGAAATATTTATTATTCCTTATAAAATTTAGGTACCGAAGATCGTTATATCTGGTCCGGAATCGAGAGTGAAATTTAAAAATTCTTGTGTTGCAAATTTAAAAAAAACACTTCTATATCTCTTACTTGTATAAAATGAATCCTTTAGAAAGGACTTTCATAAATATAAAAAAGAAATTGGCGGAAATAAATAATTTGCTTTGCTAATTTCATTCTATCAATAAAGAAGAGTCGGTGGATATTTGTGACAGTGTTGTCTTATAGTGTTACATACGAGTAATTCGCATTCTTCTTCTTTGTTTCTTAAAGAACATGTTTCATTTGTAATTTATTTCTTTGCTTTTGTCGTATCCTTCTGGATCTTCTTCTAGAGAAAAATTTACTGTTGCCGAGACATAATTTTATATGAGAAAAATATTTTCTATTTCCACTTTATACTATTTCATTTATCGTCCACTCAACTTGTTATGGAAAATGTGCATAGGATATATTAAATATTCTGCCAGCACAAACCAAACATGTCCTGTTAAAAATTTAGGATTGTACTAGAGTTATTAAATCAGAATGAAATAAAAACGAACCCTCTAAGTAACGAATTGCTAGAATCTTTTAATGCCTCATAATAAATGCCCGCTTGAGATGGTGTGTTTGAAACTCCGCGATAGTACTGGCGCTTCAAATGATTTGTCAGAAAGTGGTGATCATCCTTAATGTCACATGCTTCATCGCTTGCATCCCGAGGAACATGCACATCGTTTAAAGCCTGCTGCATATTTTAATTGTTATTGGATTGCAAAATGAAATCGAAAATGAACGAAATTTTAATTCAAAATATTTTAAGGCTGAATCCTTGAAACGTGTTTTTTGTTTTTTAATACACTGAACCGTTTACGCCTTAATCCGCACAGTTACTTAGCCGGCGTTTGAAGCTCCTGACCGTAAGCCTACGTTAGCTGAACTAAACTTGGATTAGAAAATAAATCTTATGTTAGATATCATTCAAACTAGCATAGCGATTTATGTAATGCATTTAGGATATTTATTTGTTTAAACTATTATGCATGATTAGCATACCAACTACTGAAATTGGCAACATAATGCTAATCTTTATTAATAATTATTTTATATTTTTATTTTCGTTTGTGAATGCGATTGTGATTGTATAGTTTGTTAAAACTTTAAAATAATTTCTTTTTTTTATAATATTCCATAATATTTTTCGATTTTATTTTTAACGTCTCGTTTAATATTGTTTACATTTTCAATTATGTTTGAAATGTGAAAAAGTTATCTGAACAATTGTAAAAATATTTACATTGCAACTGCCATTAATAACAATTTCACACTTCAGTTAATGGAAATGCGAATAACAATGAAAAATTAAATACAGAATTCCAAATATCACGATACAAAACGGTGTTGCCGCTTCTGTATTAATTAGTTAAATAGTGTGTGAATTTCGCTGTCGCAAAGAACAAGTGTAATTAAAAATATCTCTAAAAATGAAAATTAATTAAATTTTTATTAAATATGTGCGCATATAAATAACTAAATATAAATCAAACATAAATTGTCATAAAAAAAATTTTTATTCATAAGAGTTTTCTTTGGAAATTAAAATATAAACCTTTAAGATACAATTTATCTATTTTATTGTTATTTTATTATTTTTTTATTATTATTTTATTATTATTTTATTATTATTTTATTATTTTTTATTATTTTTTTATTATTTTTTTATTATTATTTTATTATTTTTTGTATTATTTTTTTATTATTATTTTATTATTTTTTATTATTTTTTTATTATTATTTTATTATTTTTTTATTATTATTTTATTATTTTTCTATTATTATTTTATTATTTTTTTATTATTATTTTATTATCATTTTATTATATTTTATTATTTTTTTATTATTATTTTTTTATTATTATTTTATTATTTTTTTATTATTATTTTATTATTTTTCTATTATTATTTTATTATTTTTTTATTATTATTTTATTATCATTTTATTATATTTTATTATTTTTTTATTATTATTTTTTATTATTATTTTATTATTTTTTTATTATTATTTTATTATTTTTCTATTATTATTTTATTATTTTTTTATTATTATTTTATTATTATTTTATTATATTTTTATAATTATTTTATTATTTTTTTATTATTTTTTTATTATTTTTTTATTATTATTTTATTACTTTTTTATTACTTTTTTATTATTATTTTATTATTTTTTTATTATTATTTTATTATTATTTTATTATTTTTTATTATTTTTTTATTATTATTTTATTATTTTTTTATTATTATTTTATTATTTTTTTTATTATTTTTTTATTATTATTTTATTATTTTTTATTATTTTTTTATTATTATTTTTTTATTATTATTTTATTATTTTTTTATTATTTTTCTATTATTATTTTATTATTATTTTATTATTTTTTATTATTTTTTTATTATTATTTTATTATTTTTTTATTATTATTTTATTATTTTTTTTATTATTTTTTTATTATTATTTTATTATTTTTTATTATTTTTTTATTCTTATTTTTTTATTATTATTTTATTATTTTTTTATTATTATTTTATTATTTTTCTATTATTATTTTATTATTTTTTTATTATTATTTTATTATCATTTTATTATATTTTTTATTATTTTTTTATTATATTTTTTTAATATTATTTTATTATTTTTTTATTATTATTTCATTATTTTTTATTATTTTTTTATTCTTATTTTTTTATTATTATTTTATTATTTTTTTATTATTATTTTATTATTTTTCTATTATTATTTTATTATTTTTTTATTATTTTTTATTATTTTTTTATTATTATTTTTTTATTATTTTTTATTATTTTTTTATTATTATTTTTTTATTATTATTTTATTATTTTTTTATTATTTTTCTATTATTATTTTATTATTTTTTATTATTTTTTTATTCTTATTTTTTTATTATTATTTTATTATTTTTTTATTATTATTTTATTATTTTTCTATTATTATTTTATTATTTTTTTATTATTTTTTATTATTTTTTTATTATTATTTTTTTATTATTATTTTATTATTTTTTTATTATTTTTCTATTATTATTTTATTATTATTTTATTATTTTTTATTATTTTTTTATTATTATTTTATTATTTTTTTATTATTATTTTATTATTTTTTTTATTATTTTTTTATTATTATTTTATTATTTTTTATTATTTTTTTATTCTTATTTTTTTATTATTATTTTATTATTTTTTTATTATTATTTTATTATTTTTCTATTATTATTTTATTATTTTTTTATTATTATTTTATTATCATTTTATTATATTTTTTATTATTTTTTTATTATATTTTTTTAATATTATTTTATTATTTTTTTATTATTATTTCATTATTTTTTATTATTATTTTATTAATTTTTTATTGTTATTTTATTATTTTTTTATTATTATAGTATTATTCTTTTATTATTATTTTATTACTATTTTATTATTATTACCAAACGATGTGTTTTAATTATTTTGAAATATTGTCTGTTCAGAATTTAGTGGAGAAGAAAATGCCTTTGTGGCATGACATTTGCCAACCCCAGATAACTATGGAAATCATAAATAATGATCCAATTCACTTCAGCTGCACAGCCAACTCGTCCAAATTTCATTAATATGAACTAAAACTAAAACCAATTCAAGCAGAAATATGCTTATAATGATCAGTATTCATTATCATACACAATCGCACGATTTGTTAAATATAACATATATGTTGGATAAGTATGAGAGTATTAAAAATCCATCTGAGTGACTGGCAAGTCATACGATTTTCCATACCTTATGAAAACTTTCCACATTTCGATACTTTTTTTTATTGACTTTCAAAAATTATTTTCCGACTTCAAAAAAGAGACATCAAACAATATAAAAATGTCGCATGGATTTCTTTTATGTGCCACTGTAATCCTTGTCTTTTTTTTTGTCTTCCTTCAGATTTCAGAAAAATTTTTTTAAAGTAAAATTGTGATGTGATGCAATTTTCTCCGGTCGAGAAAATTTGTTTTATCTTAACAATAAAAATTAAATTTTATCTTTTAATTTGTGGGCGGTAACACTGTTTGACAATGAGGATCACGTGAATTTGCAAACAATTTTATTTTCGAATTTAAAGATTGTGTAGTACCGATAAACATTAAAAAGTTATAAAAACTTATTTACTAAAAGAGGTTCGGCCCATTTTATTATTGTATTCTGCTGACGTTGATAAATATTTGAGTTCTTTAATTCAGCCAAAAAAGGTTGTCAGAAACCACTCGGAGAGAAATGAAACAATTATCGGAGATTAATAATTAGATAAGATAATGTAATTTGCAAGATTTTGGCAAATAAATTATTCTGATATGCTACTTTTGAATTCCTTTTCAAAAATCCCGGAAATGCACGAGAAACCATAAATTTTTTTCTACCAGCAGTTGCAGAAGGATACGTCAGAAGCAAAGAAATAAATTACAAATGAAACATGTTCTTTAAGAAACAAAGAAGAAGAATGCGAAATACTCGTATGTAACACTATAAGACAATACTGTCAAAAATATCCACCGACTCTTCTTTATTGATAGAATGAAATTAGCAAAGCAAATTATTTATTTACGCACATTTCTTTCTTATATTTATGAAAGTCCTTTCTAAAGGATTCATTTTATACAAGTATGAGATATAGAAGTGTTTTTTTTTTAAATTTGCAACACAAGAATTTTTAAATTTCACTCTCGATTCCGGATCAGATATAACGATCTTCGGTAACTAAATTTTATCAGGAATGAAAATTATTTCTAATTGAAAGAACCGAAAGGTAGGATAGTGTATCCTGAAAAGTCATCTCCGTGATAGATTTTTTTACCAAATCTTATAAAAATGTTCACAAAATGATAGTGTTCATGCGATCAGAGTTGCTTTTACTACAATATTTTTACTCTAATGTTTTTTTGGTCCTTTTTATTAAAATAGGGGGAAATTACTATCATATTTTACTGTGAGTGAATCCTACGACTGTGTAGGATAGTGATTCATGGCCTTGACCTAACATTTCATTTAGGAAAATAACTTTTTTTTTAATGCCAAAGGATATCGGAAAAAAATATATACAATTACAATATGGTCACACTAACTCACACGTATACAAGCCAAGGACAAAACAATTTATTGGTGATAAAATATCACATCGTGCGACAGCTGAAATATGCCAATTGTTGCGATCAGAAGTTTTATTTTGCAACAAAATTCATTACAACCGATTTAAAGCGCAGTGAGCTATTAAGCACCCTTATTGGTACTCGGACGATACTAATATATGGGATGCGGAAAAGCCTAATATATCGCATACGATCATGTCCCCTTAAAATATTTGGAATTTTTATATTATATTACCTTCTTCAAACAAATTGGAAATAATTTATAATTTTATAATTTCAGATTATTTTAAACCGGGCATGCTTGAGAAATATTACATGCAATTTACCAGCCAGACTAAATACGCAGTTACTTAAATATAATCGAATAAAGGATCCATTGAAAAAAGCTTTTCAAAATCTGCCACTGCCGTCGTGAGCACTATACCAAGTAAGTAAGTTTGCATAAGTTTTCTTAAAGAAGTTTTATTTAAAGAAGTTTTATTAAATTCATTCTAATATTATTTTTTTATGTTTTACATTCACTTACACATTTACGAGAGTAAATGTAAAGTAAAATTACCTGCTAATTGTTACCAAGACCACACAAGAAAATAATTCAGAGCATACAAAGAGTAACTTTTCGCTTATTACCCCTCGCATTTATGGAGCGAATCCTTTCGTGGAATGAACTGGCAGCAATAAATAAATGTCAAAAGTATTTTAAAATTTTATTTTATTAGGGGGACTGCCGACTAACAGTTAGTTGTGTAAACGTTCTCTGAATACCTGCTTTAGCTTGCTATCAAATGATAATAAAAACAGCTGATAATCGGAATTAATATTTGGAAGGATCACTAGTGTAATTAGCAAGTATTTTGTATGAAAGGATTACAGAGTGAATGATTTCATTTATTCGCGGAACAATACTGTACAAAAAGCTGTTTGCGAATACATTTTATTTTTTCATGATATATGTAACATCCTTAACATCCTTTCTCGTTAGCATTTTGAGAAAATTTTTGTAGCCTTAAACCGCTTACATTGTAGTCTAAACCGCTTACAGAAAATGTATAAAATGCCTCCATTAATTAAATAAAAACTTGTAACAATATAATTTTCTCTCAACTTACACGTCCTTATCGACACACTATACTTCATGAATAGTGATTCATAAAAGAAATACTGACCACATTTGTTTCACTATAAGAGAATATCTTTTGTATTGGCTAAATATATTATTGTATAATTTCTTGATACATTTGGATTCTCAAAATGTTTTTCATACACTCAAAGTATTCTGCAAGTAAAAATGATTAAAAACACATGAAATACAGTTAAAAAGCACAAAGTTATTTTTATTCAAAATGAACGGAGATTTTAATTACTTTTACTAGCAAAAACTAATTTTTTTTTAATATGGTTCCTTTTTAAGTTATAACACAAATACGATATTTATTTCTTTAGGGAATATACACATTAAATGAAAAATAAAGAGGCCAACTATTATTACATGGAATACTTCTTGGGTGTAATATAATATGTTACCGTAATAATTCTTTGGGTGTATAAAAATTTACTATTAAAATATTATGTATAAAACTATGATAGTTATTAGTAAACTATTATTAAATGGAATGCCTCTTGAGTAAAATGGAACATATTACGGCAATAATTTTTTGGGTGTAAAAAAAATTACTATTAAAATATTATGTATAATACAATGGTAGTTATTAGTAAACTACTATTGAATGAAATACCTGTTGAGTAAAATGGAATATATTACGGCAATAATTTTTTGGGTGTATAAATAATTACTATAAAACTATTATATATGAAACTATCAATGGAATACTTCTTGAGTAAAATAGAATATATTACGGCAATAATTTTTTGGGTGTATAAAAAAATTATTATTAAAATATTATGTATGAAGCTATGATAATTATTAGTGAAGTATTATTAAGTGGAATACCTCTTGAGTAAAGTAGTATATATGACGGAAATAATTTTTTGAGTGCATAAGTAATTATCACATCAGTAATTTATAAAGTATAAGCAAAGTAATAATAATAATAATAGTAATAGAAATTATAATAATAATATTAAATGAAGAATAATTTTGTAGGTTTACCTGCAACTTTGTTGTAGTGTAAAGGGTTTGCCATTTTGTGTGGTCAAACCATAAAATGTATTTGGACGATTTGGTATTATAGTGATAGGATACGATTGAGGATTTAGCAGAACACTATCTAATGAATCGGGTTCAGGTTCAATTGTAATTTGTCTTTGTAATTTCTTTGAATCCGTCAATGCATCCGAAGATGCTTTTGGCATAATTTCTGGAAATTTATTCTCACTATCCGTCGGTGTTGCATTGAAATAATTGAATTTCAATTGTGAAATCATTTTGATTTTGTTTAGCTTCTGTGTGGTGTTGTTAACTTGTAAGATAAATCTAAAATGAAATAAATAATTTTATTTACTTTAATATTAATATAAATAATTACTTAACAGCGCTTCTACAAAATGTTATTTGTATACAGTTTTTTTATTTCTGTGGCGTTTTTTTTATTGTTTTTTTTTTAATTTTTTTTTTTAATTTTTTTTTGAATAATTTAAAATATTATTTCAAATAGTAATAAAAAATGACTTAAAGTGCTTTTGGCTCATAAACAATTTTTATGGGCCTTATGAAATATAGAAAAAGATAAGTAAATTATTATTCAACATTTTAAGACGAATTAACTTGAATATTTTATCAGATTCTCTTGCACGATTTGTTGTTTGATGTTATGTCGGCATAAAATGGAACGAACCTAATATATGAGAAAACATTGGGATTTGCAAGATCTTCTCCAAATATAATAGCGATTTAAGTATAGCTAAAGAAATGTATGCAAATTAAATGCACAAACGGAAAGTTGGAAAGACTGGCCACTGAATGAGTACCTAAAAGTTGTTGGAGATTTTCCAAGCCTTTTCCTCCAATTGGGGTTCGTTTTTAGAAAGGCTTATCCTTCTCCTGCTCTTTTTAGTTCATGGCTCGGTTATACTTTAAAGCCACAATGCTTTTATTTAATATTAAATTAAATGTAATGTAAATAAACTTAAACTTAAATGTAAATATCTGGCAAAGTTTAGCTAACTGAAGAGAATTCTCTCTATTTTACAATTAGAGGATACGAGGTTTTTCCAACTTTACCAAATTTGAGCCACAAAATAAATTTATTTACAATTTAAGCGATATGTGACATGAAAAGTAGAATACCGTGCAGATAAAGAGCAGCCATATTTTAATAAGTCGCAAATTATTATAACTCTGGCACAAAAATAATCAACTACATGGATATATTTCAGTATTTTCAAAGAAATTTGGATTTAAAAATAAAACTTACATTAATTTATTAAAGCTAATAAGGCGCACTATCACACAATAGACTTTTAATTAACACTTTTATTATAAATACCTTTTTTTAAAAACATATTTTTTTACATTTCAAAAACTATTTGCTTTAAAAATATTTATAAATTATAACACTGAGAGTTGCGTTTACAATCGATGAAGTCTGGGAAGGATATTCAATCCATCCTTGCATGTTTAAGCACAAAAGCATTTTATTTGTAGTATTTTTATGTTGCAAACCGTATTTGTCATTTTTCTTTTAAGGCATGTTTATCGGTTGACGCGTATTTAAAACTAAAACTCTCAGTGACAAGATCAGTTCTATTAGACTACTTATTTATTCATTTATTCTCAGCAAGTGTAGGTATATTTTTGTATGATCATGAATCCGCCTAGCTGGCTGAGTGTGTTCACTACACACAGTAAATGAATGTGCTCGTAGTAAATGGTTAGTTAATTATATCACAAATTAGACAGGATCGCCGTATGTCATCATTAAAAATAAGATTCAATTCAGTTCATTTACATGCCATTTAAAGTCACTGACGCGAGTAATTGTTATAATTTTCATGTGTCACAAACGTGCTGATGAAATGAATAGACCGCCATAATTCATATTTTAAATACTGGATATAAAACAAGACTCAATTATAAATTATCAGCACATGTAAATGAAGAAATACGTACATATATAAAAAATACTCAAAAATAGCAACATACATATACCGATCACTATCAACAACAACAGCAATAACAATAACAATAACAATAACAATAACACCAACATCGCCAACCTCCACAACAACAGCAATAGAAAATATGAAAAAGCACTCAAAAATGATAAAGAAAACACGGCAAATAAAAATTTATATTGAATAAAGTGTTCTATTGAGTTTTGTGTACCTCCAAAAGCACAATTGAGCTTTAAGTGCAAGACCAATAATAAATACGTATTGCGGATACTATTTCCCTGACATTTTTTATACAGCCAACTGCATTTACAGGAAGAGATGGAAATAAAATTACATACATCCACACTTCTCTCCATCTCCCCATTCTCGCATGAATATATTTGTGTTGTTTGTGTTTACATAAAAGCAAAAAAGGTGTCACTTTCACAAGATCTGTAACAATAACCGCGTTCTGGCACACAGAGGGATAGAAGTGAAAACACACAAACTTTATCGGTTCATGTAAATTTCAATATATGTACTATATATATGCGAGATTACTGATTTATGAGAGCTTTGCATTTTCCCCATCAACATTCTTCCTGTTTGGAAATGTTTATAATTTTTTACAGCTTTTTTTTGCCAAAGTTTATATCAATTTCAAACGTTTAGCATATTTTCAGTTATTTTTTGAAAATAATGTTGAGTTTGCAAACTATGGAAACTATTTTAATTGCTTTTTATATTGATCACTTATAACTGAATTGACAAGGAGTAGTTATTTGACAGTGCTATCGAAAAGTTTACCCCTACGAGAGATTATGCTGATACCACTCACATTTTCCCAATCAAAACTGCTTACAAGTTTATGTTCCGGACCTCCACTCTCCGGCATCAGAGCAATTATAGAAGAATAAAATGAAAGTGTGAACAGTACAGTCAATACCTTTTACGCCTGTAAGAATGAGAACGCATGCCATTCTTATCTTGGCTTAGTTGGAGATTTGAATGCTACTAAGTCTTCTTTACAATATATATATTTTTAAATCCTTGAAATGAATACAGAATCTTATAAAAACTTTATTCATCCTACTCAGTACAGCAGGCTCCAAAACCACATTACTACAAGTATCGGCAACTGCAACTTCCGACATCCGCCCAGCTGTTCAAGCTACGTTGGAGTCCTTACAAACAGCTGATATTTAATATGTCACATTTGGCAGAAAAAAAATAACTTATTCGCATTACATTTGCAACAAATAAAAATTTAAAAAAAAATTTAATATTATTTTTGTGAGGTTTTTTCACTTGTTTCTGTTTCTATTAAATAAAAGAGAAGAACTTAAAGCTGGCATTGTATTGGTGAAGAATTTTCTGCTCATTGTCCTTTCTGCTCATTGAAAATACAAAATAAATTTAAATTCGCTTTAGCCAAACTATTGATATTATATTTATATAGCGGTGTTGACTTTAAAATAATTGATAGAAACAAGTAATGGAGGTGCTGTAAAATGAATTAATTCTTATTCGTTAAACTTTATTCCTCATAACTTCAATAATTTATCGAATAGTTTTCAAATAATCATTTTATGCGCTCGAATATGGATCACATAGCCAGGCCAATTAAATATTAAAATATTAATAATATGATATTAAATAATATTTAATTTGCTTGAAATAGATTTGGAACCGAATTCATTAGTCTAGAAGTTTATTTCCAACTTCATCATCCTAACAAGAACAATCCTTTCTAATAGTTTTTAAACATTTAAATTAGTAGATGCTTACAATTGCCCCACTGTCTGTGTGGCTTATTATTTTTAAACAGGCGAGAGTATAATCATAATATATTTTTCACACACTTAATAAAAAATAATTTTTGTCTGACTATTTTTTATTAATTTTTTTTTTTTTTTTTTTTTTTTTTTTTTTGTAAAAATAAGGTTTTGTTTTGTAAAAGTTATTAAAAGATAAAGTGATACTTGCAGTGAAATTATATTTGAAATAAAAAATTAAATGAAACTGATATACTGCAAGTTTTGAATGTGAAAAGGTGAAGAGGGTGATAGCAGGAGACGTATGGCGTATCACTCTAATTAAAATGACTACTTAAATCGCAAAGCAGTCTGTCGGATGAAACTTATTCCTTTCTATGTAATCGTATGACTATTATAAAAATATTTTAACTATCCAGCAGATAAAACCATAATAATGACAAGATAACAGTTTTACGTATGCAATTTCAGTCAGCTGTTTTTGTTTACAAATGGAAAGTACTAAAATATTGGGCAATAGAACGGGCCGTTTACAGTAATGCTGTTTGGGTCCAAACGTAGTTTCTGGCTTGTCATTTTATAGAATGCCACGGATTGAGATAAATTTATGTTATTAAAGATTAAGTAATTTGTAATCAGACCCTCGATGATATAATAGTTACGCAGGTGTCAGGTGTTCAATTCCCCCGGAGAGCCAGAAGCCAAAGGCCCCAGTAGCCAGTGCTTCTATACATATTGCAATTATATTCATATAATTCTAATATTTGGTAAATAAATAAATAAAAATAATTTGTAATCATTATGTGCAACATTTCATTCTAATTGAAATAATAATACGCCCAGAGGAATCCATACAGGGTGTTGCGTGAACCTGCTTTGTAGTAGATCGCATAAGATTTTTAAATAAACACAACAATTAGCAGAAAAATTAATTTGCAATTAATTTGAACTTTACAAGGATTCAAATAGTGCAGGACAATTTCTTTACAATTTTCAAGGCAAATTTTTATTCCTGCAGGAAAGTTTACTTTTCGTTTAGGCAATAAATTAAGTTCTTTTTTTTTGCAGAATCCAAATAAATAAGAAAATAGTTATTTAAAATTATAAATAATATTAAAATAATTGTTAAAAAAAAATAGAAAATTAAATAAAAGCATAGTCTCAAAATAATTTTCTTGTGAATGTGACGGTGCACATGAAACTTTTTAAATTATTCAGATTTCAAAACTGACAACCGATTAGACATCACATGCCACTTTTTTCAATCACTGTATTCTGTATATCATAATAAATTAAATGGAGGAATAACTTAATATATATTGGTATTGAGATTTATTGTAAAGCGAATAATTTTCCACATGGACGTTATAAAATTATGAAAGAGGCAAGATTTTGAATTTACTTTTTAGTTGTCACATATTTCAGTTTTTCAAAAATATATCGCTCGCTGTCACAATAGGCCAAATATTTCTTTTAAGAAAAGAAATTTTGTAAATTTAATAAACGATTAGGCAGGACCTCTTTTAGACAGGCAAATATTATGTGGCGGATGTTTATAAACATATTTTTTTAAAATTTTGTTATACAAATTTGGCTGAAAAAATCAGACATATATATAAATATAATTACAGAACAGATGACGAAAGAGAAATAACAATACCTTTCAGTGTCCTTGCAGGATGAGATTTTTCTTTCTAATATTCTAAATAGTTAAAACCAATCAATTCTTAACGCAATATTTATTGTGATTGTACATAAACGTATAAAAAATTTCAGCAAAATGGAAATATAAAAAGTAGTTGAAGTTTTTAAAATATAATTAAAGAAATATTATATTTTTATACTAATAGATAATTAACAATATTGTGATTTTCACGATGTGGCCGATGTTTTTTTATTTCCCCTCAGAAACAGGCTAACTGGTTAAGCCATTTCTTGACTTGCACAAATTAAATTTAACGTGGGAGTACTTCATGTCTCTCTCTAGTTTACAAAGCCATTACATATGTTGTCCGCATCCACATATGTACGTAGTACGTGGCTGCATAATCACAATTATAGACCAAAAAACAAATTTTTCATACGTATTGCGAAATACTGAGAACAAGAACAGCCTAGTTTATGTGCCCGCAGTTGCACATAAATTTCTTCCGTCATATGCTTGACAAAACAATGTCACTTTCCTAAATAAATTAACTCAGACGTCGGACCAAACAGCAAACACAGATTGTGTCCGTTTGACAAGCAAACAATAAAATCAACAGCGAAGACGCCGCAAGTAATAAAATAAAACAACTGAAACAATAACGAAATAACTATAATAATATAAAACAAATATCAACAGCATGATTAACTAATTAATAATATTGTGTTTTCAAAAAACTAAATTTAGTCTAACGCTCAATAAATAAGCAGCGATGACGGTAATAAAAATAAATCATTTTCCACTTCCAAAAGGCACATGAAATGTGTAACATTTCACACATATTTAGTGTATTCACTGTGCTAATTGGATAACAAACGGAAAGCACTAGACATTGTAATAGAATAAAAAAACCATTCATTCTTAAATGCCAACAAAAAATTCAAAAAAAAAAAAAATTTTTTAATTTGCTGCGTACTGTAGTAAAAGTGCTCGCGTGGTTATTTTGCAATAAGAGTTTCTTTATTCTTCTTTCTATTAAAACTATTAAGCTTACTTTGTCATGCGTAGTTACTGATTAATATCTTTTAAATTCATTTCGTACTAAAATATATTTTCCTTCAATATTAATTGTTTTTTTTATTTCAGTTCGAAATTTGCCTTCTTCTGAATTTTTTAACTTTTCAATATTTCGTTAACATTTTTAAGGATTCAAAAGACTTTAAAATTTTTTTATTCCATTTGCTTTAATTTAGAAATTAAGGCAAACAATTTTTTTCTAAAGAATTTTTATAAAGAAAATTAATTTATAAAAATTCATTAAAACTTTTCAAGCCAATAATAATCAAATAAAAACGCTAAAAGAAAAGTAAAGCCAAGTTAGTGGTATTAATCTCTTATTCTCTTAAAATGACAAAAAAAAAATTTCAATTTCAAATTTTAATGTGTGTAAAAAAGCAGCAAAAAGAGCGAAAAGTAAAATAAAAAAAAATAATAATAAAGTATTAACCTTTTCTTTTATCTATAAACATTTTTTACTCAAAGAAATCATGGCAATATTGAAAGGATGCACCCAAGCAGCTGACTCAGCGAAATGTTTTTTTTATTTTCGCGAAATATTTTTTATTTTCAAAAATCCTACCTTTTACAATTTGTAATGGTAATTTTTATAAAAAAAAAATGGAACTTTTGATTGAAGAACAAAAATAATGACGCATATATAAAAAAAAATAAAATAAAATTAAACACAATGAAAAATCGTGAAAAGCTATACTCCACACGTAGCTCAAAATGTCCTTCGTATGTCATAAAGTATATGAAGACTATTATTACATTAATTATAATTTTAATTAATACATAAAAATGTCATGAAATTATAAAACAAATAAAATTGTTTAAATGTTTCAATTTTTTTTTTAACTAACTTTTTACGAGCCAATAATTTTTAATTAAAATATTTCCGTGGTAACTCGCAGTAAAATTTTATATAATAAATATTGTAAAATATATTTTTAAAACTTTTATAAATGATTTTATTCACTTAACCTTTAGCATTAAAGAAAAGAATTTTTACACATTTTTATCTGTGAGAATTTATGTTAATAATCAAGCAGTTGAATTTTTTCAGAAGATTTTCTTCTCATAACTTCAATGATCAAAAGTTAAGAATTAAGTAATTTTTTTTTTAAACCAGAATAAAACATTTTATAAATGTAAAATATATGTACAAATATTAAAAAACCTTCATTTCAATTTTTAAAGAAATAAAATAAAATTAAAAAAGCATTCAATAAGAAGTTTAGTTTTAAACAACAACACATCCTGTTTAAAGGACTTACGAACGCCAATCTTTAAGCAGCTTGAAAATTTATAAATGATTTTCTTTTCCTCCGCCATACATTATGGACTATATTATATGAATATTTTTTTTTAAATATTTTTATATAGAAGTTACCAACTGTAGAAAGCACAGTAACCCAGTTCAAAGGCCTACGGTGTCTGCTAAATGTTTAATTTTCATATTTTACATGTAAACAATTTTATGCATGCACGAGGTGTGCTCAAAGTATATTGTATTACATATTTTACAATTTTATTTAAAAGTTTGCAGTTCAGAATAAATTAAATGAAATTTAATTTATAAATATTCTATAGAAATAAAACTTGTACTGAATGAAATATGAGTACGTGTGATTTCATGTATTTTGTTGAGTTGCATAAAAAAACTCAAATGCCACTTTACAATATGAAAATTATATAAATTTTGTTGATTTCATTAAATGGTGAAGTGATTTAATTTCAAAACAAATAAATAAATTTATTGCTCTTTAAAGTTCTTTAATATTAAAAAAAGAAATAAAAAAATTTTTAAGGGATAGTTATGCGAGACTGGTAACTCTAGCGATTTTAAATGGCGATATGGTTTCTTCTTCTTCTTGCTTTTTACGAGATGTAAAGCTTATGATTGATCTCTTAGAATTGCAAATGCACTGTTAGGCACTGTTGGGTTTTTGGGGTGTTAATCCGATTGGGGTATTTGATTGGTATGACTACTGATGATCAACGTTCAGCAGTATTTGTATGAAAAATTGTTATCAAATACACAATAAAAGCCATTTTTATATCTAGAAAACTCAATCCAAAATCTTTACGCTCATTTTGGACTGGAGAATGTTCTTTCCCAAGATCAAATTTTCGCCTTCATCCCACTTCATTGTGATCAGTAAAGCTTTCACAAACACTTTGCCAAAACATCTAGTTGGTGATGTTTCATCTAGTTTTACGATGATTTACACTGACGGTTCAAAAAATGGGACCATTTCATCTTATAGTATAGTCTCGGACGATTCCCTTATTAAAGTATCATAGCTACCAGTATACAGTTCAACTTTCGCCGCTGAAATTATAGCAATCAATGAAGCTATAGAATACGCGCAGAATACAAGTGGTAAGTTTCCAATATTTAACGATTCACTAGCCTCAATCGACTCAATCAGTAACCTCTCCAACAACGAGCATTACCCTCAGATGATTAGACAAAGACTTATCTTTAACAGCCCCAGAATAATATTCATCTGGATCCCAGGTCATGTACAAATACCGGGTAATGAACACTCACCTTTACTAACTACACCCAACTATAATTTCGCGGACATAAAAAAACATATTAAAAATATTTTCTCACAAAAACTATTCGAAATTTGGTACAATTCCTCAAATTGGTATAAAGAAGTAAATCCAAATAAAATGAGAATAAGCAACATGTTTAAAGACCAAAACAAGAATTTTAATAGACGCGACCAAGTTGTATTGACTAGAGTCAGATTAGGACGTACCATGAGAACACACAGTCATTTGTTTGATAAGAACCAGACAAATATATGCAAATTTTGCAGTAAATCAGTTACTTCGCTTAAACATTTAATTCTAATATGCGAAAAATTCAAAATTCAAAGGGAAAAAATTTTCAAAAATCTAGACATAACAGAATATTTTACATGATACGACATTAGACAGTTCAGTTCTATTATTGGAGTTCCTTAAAGAGTGTAAACTTTATCACTTATTATAAACAAATAAATTAGTTTTACCATTTATGTTCAATTGTATGAGCTTAAGACCATAGAAGTTATAGCTCCTATCCTAGCACATAAGCTTATAATTAAGTTATTCGTCTTATGTCTATATAAATAAATAAAAAATAAATCTAGCTGGTGGCCTTTCATTGAAACAAACAACTACGATGCATAATTATTTGCATCTGAAATTCAATATTCTGTCGAATTAATTCTTAGCCATTGCAAGTTCAATTTTGTAATAAATAAAAATCTTATGCTAACCAAAATTTAATTGTGAATTTTCTTCTAGTTAAATAAAGCTGAGTTAGAAAACCCATTTATAAATGAAAACTATTAATTAATTCGAATTTACCTTTTTACATTTATAATCGGACATATTGAACTAAAAGGGAGGGAGCTTCGAATAAACTGCCAGCAAAACATTCAGTACAGAACAATATAATTTTATATATAAAATTTGCAAAAATTGTAAAAAACAAATACTGCTAAATATCGTAAATTAACTATTAAATTATTATTATCAAAACGTAACATTATCTATTGCTAAACCAATAGATAACACACACACACTCACAAACATTAGCACAATTTAGAATTTTAAACTCACATTATAATTTATAATTTCCCATTTTTTTCATGTAAACTAAACATTTACATCTCCGATGCTTTTCTAGCCTACAACATTTAATATTTATTAAATGAATTTATATTAAAACTAATATTTAATTTATTGCACACATTCAAACTTTTCGCCAATTGCTTTTAGCTTTACCATAATACTCGTAATATTTATATATTGTTTTTTTATTGTTTAGAGTAAAATTATGTGGAACATTAAAGAAATGCAATTCGAATATAATTAAATATAAATATTGTTATTATAAATATTTAAAGCAAATTCAATTAATAGGTATTAAGAAAAATACTCTCAAACTTTAGTGGCTCTGAAAATAATGGCTTGAAGGTCCTGATATACCAGCAAACAATTTTATTATAAAAACAATTCAACATGTCTGTGCTATAAAAAAATTCTATTTTTATATATATTTTTAAGAAATCATTAATCTTTCTTACACCTATAGTTCAATTTTATATCAAAAATATCCACTTTTTATTTCAAATCAATTGCTAAGGAAATAAATGTTATTCATTATTTAGGTGAAGAAAATTTCAAATGGAAATATTAATTAAAATTAGTGAAAGCTATAATGATTTCAAATTAATTCAAGTGGCAGTTAGAGATCATGAGATTTCCGACTATTATAAAGAAATTACTAAATAATATATATGATTGTATTTTTTTTTTTTTTTTTTTTGTATTTAAATAGATTTTGCTTTACGAATAAAAACAAGTAATAAAATCCCATATTAGAAATAGTGTCAATAGAAAGCTATATTTCTATATATTTTTTTTAACTATATATTGTTATTTAAAACCACAACTATTTTTTAAGCCTCAATAACTCATCTTCATAACAAAAATATGTCTGTTAAACCAGCCAAGACGGCAACGTTGAATAAGTTCCACTGTAAATTGAGTAAAAATTAAAGTGCCGGCCTTAAGATATGCTGCAATTTTTTTTAAAGAAATTTCTCACAATTATTTTTGAAAATATTTCTTAACTGCTGGACAGGATAATAGATCCAACTCTATTAGTACAAATAAGTGCCGAGAGCAAGCGCTGCAGAGACCATTAATTAATGTATTTATAATTATAGTTTATAATTATACTTAGATTGGATTAAGGAAGTTGCATAGGATAGAATAAAGAATAAATATTTGTAAAAAAATATTCTGTATAATGGAAAAAATAAACATCAATAAAGAAATAACTAACTATGAACTAACTATGCAGGCCTTAGAACGAGGAAAAATGTGAATATCATCGGTTGAGTACCGATTATGTGGATCTCATTGGACAACAACACAGGTGGGCATATCCCAAAGTTCTGTGTAGTAAAAAAAAAAAGAGGCAAAACAGTGAAGAGAACCCACCATAGAATTTTGTTAAAAGTTTCCAATTTTTATTTTGCGAATTTTCCAAAGTCTAACGCTGTATCTCCTTAACGTTATTTTCCATACTCTATATCCAATGCAGGCTAGATCGGTCTGTCTAGTACTGATGTTCAGAAGATCACCATGCCAAACATGACAATGTTGGCTGATATGATAGCGTCCCTTACTCTCTTGCATGTTTACATCACTTTAGTGATTCCAATTCTACCCGCTGGCATCTAAATGAATATAGAGACACAATTTCAATAAAAAAATTTTCTCAGTGTCATCAAGACCGTCTGGATTGTAGAAAATTTTGCCTATGTTTTTGAATGGGAAATATTTAGTGAAACGTAATTTGCAATTTTTTTAAATTTCCTGTAATAAAATATGGGAAGAAAAATTATTAAAACTACTAGACCTACAAATATATCGCCTATAAAGAACATATGTGAAATATAATCAGGAATGCCCAAAAAGGAAATGGAAAAAATTAAATTTCAATTGCGAAAATTCTTTGTAGCTCTTTTTTCATATTAAGAAGAAAAAAAATCAAAAATATAAATCAAAGTAAAATATTTAATTCCTTTAACTAACATTGAAAAGAAAATTTATTTCTTTGTAACAAATAAAGTGGGAAAAAAAATCTTCGAGAATTTTTTAATCAAGTCTAAATCAAACAAGTTTTGAAAAAAGATTTTCTCAAAAGTTTTGTTTACAAAAAAACGGTTTTCAGAATCAAAAATTAAAGCAAAATTGCTTTCCCCCCTCCCTTTTAAACTGCTTATAAGTTTTAATTTCTTCACTCCCTTTCAATCCGTTAAGAAAATAAGGAAAAAAGTTGAAAAGCATATCAAAGGGGTGGATGTCTCCAGTAGCCATTTCAGGTCTTGGAGCAGAGCAGCTGCTCCAAGACCATTTGTCTTGGCACAAATATGTGAATTATAAATAAATTTTGTATTTTCTACTGCAATACTTTTTTTTTAAATAAAACACAATTTCTTTTAGTATTATCTTTTCGTCTTTTTCACAATTTATTTGCAGTTTCTTGTTTCCTTTTAATTAAAATATATATCTCTAAAAATATTTATTTACATTTCCGCCGTCCATTAGGCTTAATTTTAAAACAATACGTTCTTTTTTTTAATTTTGCCTATTAACATTTTTACATTTATTTAATTAGTTAGTTTTTTAAATTTTTCTCATTCACATATTATTGTCCATTTAAAAAAATATATTTTGTAAATATAATTTTTTAATTAAATGTTTCTGTTTACAAAAAATAGCACACATTTTTGTTACATTATAATTTACAACTATTATATGTTATAAGAGATTTGGAAATTATAAAAAAAAAATAGCTTTTCTATGGACAATCATTTTTAAATTCGTTTTAAAGACACAAAAATTATATAAAAAAATTTTCTATTTTAATTTTCTTCTGTTAAAGCGCTGAGGGAAATGGTGTAAATAAAAAAGGGAGAGTATTAAAATAATTTACAAAAATATTGCACATATTTTAAAGAAGGTTCATTAAAAGCGAGTAGTTTGTGTAGGAAGGTGCGATTAAACAATTTAATTAAAACTTTCATTGGCAAGCATATTTTTATTAATTAAAATATTAATGAAGTGAACTATTAAAATAAAAAATTGAAATAGTATTTAGTATTTTGTTAAGACTCTCAAAATAAAGTTTAATTAATGAATATCGTCATTAAAGTATTTGCATTTTTTAGGTGAAAACACAGTTTTCTTCCTACATTACTTGTCAGCAAAATTAAATAAAACAAATATGTGGATTTTATAATTTAATTTCAATTTGTTTTTTCCGGACTATTTATAGAACTCTAATAAATTAATATTATTTCACCGCTTTTTTTTGTTATTATCCGCATTTGAACTTTCTTATTATGAATCTCTCTAGCAAAAAAAAAAAAAGATTCTATGTTACAAATAAATAAATTTTCTTTTCAATATTACTTAAAGGAATTAAATATTTTACTTTGATTTACATTTTTAATTTTTTTTTTCTTCTTTTTCTTCTTAAGAAGAGCAAAAAAAAAATTTTGCTTTTAAAATTTTCTTTTTTCATGTTCTTTTTGGGAATCCCCTGATTATATTTCACATATGTTCTTTTCAACAATTTCTTATAGGCAGACTAAAATGCTTGTAGATCTTAAAGTATATGTATTAATACAAATCTTTCTTCTTCTTTTTCAAATCCAGTTTTTAAGCTTAAGATCTGCTCTTTTATTAATTAAATTAAATATTATTATTAATTTAATTCATTATTAATTTAATTGTTTTTTCATTATTATATTAATTATATTCCAAAAAAAATTTGCTCCTGCAGATAGAGCAATTGTAAATTATTGCAACGAGTTGCAATAAAAAAGCAGACATTAATTTTAAAAATTGGATCTATATAAAAATATGGATATAGTGCTTTATTTCTTACGATTAATTTTAATATTAATTATAATAGATAATAAAAATAAATAAATGAATAAAGTTATAAAAACACACTATTCATTGCTGAAAAGACTCTATAACTCTGATTAGAGAAGCTCTTGTTCAATAATTTAACCTGCAAGGCTTGGCGTGTACGTAGGAAAAGAGCCAGGGTCTAGGCGGGAATCGAACCCAGTATCTGCGGTTTAGTAGGCTGGGGATCACTCATTCGCCTACAAAGGCTTTAAGTTAGGGTTTAAGGCTTGCTAAGCTTGCTTTAGCGACCACATTCAATAGACTATTTATCAACATTTATTGATTTTTAAAACAGATTTTTTATTTAAAGCAGATCCTCAGATTGGAAATGTATTAAATATATAGTTTTGCACTTAAATCCGAAAAATTAAATGATATTGATTTGAGTTGGCAAAACATCAGCCAACAAATTTGAAGGATGAATTGGATTTCTTGTTACAGCTTTTACTTACTAAACGTTACATCTGCCGCCAGCTTTATAATTATTTTGAAGGATACAGCGAGGACACAAAGGCTTGACATTGGCCAGTCAAATGACCAATTACAGCTTTGATTTACTAAACTTGCCGAGTAATTGTAATCAAAAGTTGCTTAAATCTTCAGTTGTTCTAAAAAAATATTTGGCTAAAGGTACATTGATCTGTACTTAGGATGCTGTTGAAGGCGCAGAAGATCTACCTAACCAGACAACAATAAATATCATTATGTTTTGGGATGTCAGTGCAATTGAAACATCAAAATATAAAATAATGGTATTTTTGTCATTATAAATTCCCATAAAAAAAATTAAGTATATAATATTAATATTTTGATATATTTAATTTATTTAAAAAGTTTAAAAAATGTGAAAACTGCGAACGACTGATAGCTAATTAACACATTCTCGTCACTGTATAGTGAAGGGGATTCCCAAAAGTGGACAAAAAATTACAATTTCAATCTGTTGTGGGATTTCATAAAAATGAATATTTTTCTTTTCATTTAATACCAGAAGCCATTAAGCAAATGCTGCAATAAAGCTGGAAAATGTTTTCAAACCCTGGCTAGACTACAGTATTCACCCGCTAACTAAATTCAATGGATAATAGTTTAAAAAATCTTTTTTAAAAATATTGGGGAATATGTTTTCATAGTTACTATATTTCTGGCTATCAAAACAAAGTTCAAAATATTAAAATTAAGGAAAATTTTTCAAATTCAAAATAATAAGCCTTCCGATAAAGGTTGCTCAATTGTCGCCTCCAAGTTAAATTGTAAGAATGCAAAATTGATAAAAAAGGTAAAACTTCTCCTGAATAAAGTTTTCAAATTTATCTAGCCAATTTCTATTTTGTAAGAAGTTTAACATTGAATATAGTCTTTTATTGGCGATAAACTTGCAATAGCTCAAGAAAAGAGGCACCTGCCAACTCTCACAAATCCTTAGCTGGAACCAATAATTAATGATAGTGTCCGTGAACGCGTGAATTATAATAATATGTCTTGAAAAGAAAATTATAAAAATTTAATTTTTCAGGCCAAAAAGAACGTTTCCTCCAGCATTCTCCTCATCACATATGAATTGAGCAAGTTCATGAAAGTGTTGCCAAGTTTTAAAGATATTGATATTGGAAATATTTTTTGCTAACAATTTTTGGGCCGAATGAAAAAAAATTAAGAAAAATAATAACTTCTGTGTTAGATATATTTATATTTCACGACTAAAAAAATCATGGAGTTTTTGGAATTTAAAGAATCCACTACTCTTATCGAATAAGTAAAGTGTGCACTAGTGTGCCCATTGCTTTAAGTATCTTGTAAGCATGTAAATGCTGTGACGGACTTCACTTAATAGATAACTAGTGTAGTAACTGCAAACCCACCATTTCACTTCGCAATGGCCCGGTTTAGGAACATTAATAATATGAACGAGGTTTTCTTCCGTGACGGATTGTGTGAGATTGTGACATTTGCAAATTGTTAATTAAAAGACTGTGGTCTTGAAAGCTGTGCTTCGTGCTTTAGTCCGAATACTTTTGTAGCGCTCTTCAATTGCCAGTAATGCATACGAGTTTACAGACACGCATTTTTAAATATATTATATAGATATTTTAAATATTTCACTTATAGAAATCTGCTCATCCGTATTATGTATATATATCATAGATCAAGTTATTGAGTAAAATAATTCTGAAGAAAAACTAAAAGGATTTGAAAATTTTTACTCGACATTTTGGATTTGTTGTAATTGGTATTAAACGGGCAAGCGTCCCTAGTTCGGAAAGTCCTGCTTTATGAGCAGTTTCCATGCACATTTGTCACTCAAACGGCTTGTTTGGATTACGAAAACAGCATATAAGTTATGTAATATAGTTTTTTTTTTATTTTCCGATCTTTGAAGACTCAAGTACAAGGACACATGAAAATAAAAATAATAAAGAAAAAACTAAAGGAAATTTCTAAATATTAGAAACCAAGAAGGATATGCAGTCTATTGCCAACAAGTAAGTGGTAAAGGATTTTCTGCATTAACAATTAACAAATTTTTAATCATTTTTAACAATTTTTGCCACCTTTCAAATCCTGTTAATCCATTCTTAATGGCTGTTTATTCGTGTACAATGAAAAAAAAAAATTGGAAAAAATTTACATTAAATTAACTTTAAAGTAAAATTATTATAAAAATTGTTACCTTAAAAATTGCTAAAATATTAAATACATTTTAAAATTTTGAACTTTTAAGCTCTAAAGCTCTAAAGCCAATTGGATTGCTCAACGTTCTAAAAGAGATGTAATAACAATTTTTTAGATTTTTGCTAAATACTTTTATTTCTTTCAGTGTTTCTTAATAAAAATAATTTCATTTTCTTTAAATACTTAAATTATATATATAATTATTTGTGGCTGTTATCTGAATGTTTTTATTTTAGAACAATCGTTTTCGTTTATTTTTAAAGCGCTTTTTGTTCAATTATTTTTTACTTTTTACAAAAGTTTAGTTTCTATTTATAGACAATCACAATTTTTTTAACGTTTCTCAACTTTGTTTCTAATTTAAAATATCGTTTATTTTCAGTAAATGGTTGCATGGCTTAATATCAATAGTAAATTCTTTTGTTTTTTTTTTTTTTTTTTGTTAATTAATTAAATCTTAAAATTATAAAAAAAATATATGGCATTTAATCTTATTTTATCCCAATAAGAAAAGGGATCTTGAGAAAATTGTTTATAAAGCTAAACAATATGCTGAATATAAAAATGGGTTGGGCGGCGTCACTTGGCAAAGCTTTTAAGACGGGTTCCTTAGAATTTTTAAAGGAAGGATCTTTAGCGGACCTCAAAGACCTTAAAAAGGATGCTAAAGGATCGAATAACTGTAAATTAAAGTGCTGATCATACTAAATTCTCTAATAGTTATAAAAAAAAATTTTTTACAATTTCCAGCAACTCAATTTAAATGTTTAAAGGAATAGTACAGCAGTTTCCAATTTTCGCCCTTAACTTTAAACTGATTTTAAAAGCATTGTTTTACTTGGACCCACTCTCATCAAAGCTAGGAAAGCTACGTGTTAAATACAACCGGAAGGAATGAGGAATTTTTTCTAACAAATATTCGTCGAAGGCAGTATGGCTTTATTCCCATGCCATACTTGTGCCGTTTAAGGAAAGCTAAGCTTGTACAGTGTGACCGTAGATATTTTTTTTGTAAATTACTGTCGTGATTTTTATTTTAATTTGAATAACATTTTTGTATTCCAATATGCAAAATAATATTAAAGACTGTTTCTTTTACAAAAAGGATTTAAATTTCGACTAATTATGGGAAAAATTTTGACTAAATATGGGAAAATTAAAATAAAGAATAAGATCGGAGAACTAATAAAAATAAACTGAAAAAATTAGCGACAATTTTTCTATAAAGTTTGTATGTTTTCAAAAATATAAAACTATTTTCATTTTAGAAGCTGCTATTAAACCGGCTTTTCCGATAAATAAATTAACAACTACTTTTATATATTCAAAATTGAAAAAATGAGAATGTACATAAAACTTATTTTCTTTGAATTCAGATTTTTTTTTTTAAATAAATTTATTCATAAAGAAAAATTTTTTAAAATTTTAATTGTGTGCAAAAAAACCGAGTTAAAAAGAATATTGCACAATATTTGTGTATTTTAAGATAATAAGTTTATTATAACTAAAGGCTACACCACTAAATATTGCTAAGAAAGAACCAAAAGGGAAATACCTGGTAGTGGTACAAGCGGTCAAGTTCTTTTCTAAAGTAACACTGAAGTTTTTTTTGGTTTCTCTCAAAATGTAACAATATTGTTAGAAATATAATTACAGTAATGAAATGTTACTACCCTCTTAAATGAAAAAACAGGTATCTTTAAAAAAAAAAAAAATAATAATAATAATTATGGGAAATGCATCAGGGGTACCAGTTCATTTTTGACCCACTGTATGCAATTGTATTAATTGAACAACGTGTTGCCGAACGCTTCACTCGTTCCAGTTGTGTCCAATGAGGCTTTAAATAAGTTTCTTTTCCTCTCAGCTGTTTTGCAATGAATTAAATTTGATTTGTAAAAATTCCGAAATTGAGATTGAAGAACGAAAATTGAAACTCAATGAAACTCTCTTTTCCGTTGCAACAATATGTTTTAAAAATTTCCCCAATTCTCTATTACTGCATTCTTTATAAGGCATAAAACTAGATTTTCTTTATAGAATAATGTTTACAACACATTTTCAAAATATATTATAAATCTAACTGAAGCAACGATTGCATTTCATGGAATTGCAATTGAAAAAAGTATCACCAAATAAATTAATAAAAGAAATATATAATATATATAGTTGGTTGTCAGAAATTTTCTTTTATGCATATTTACTTCTTAAAGTAATTCCCCTGTAAGCTTTTCCAAGCTCATTTTTATAATACGGCCAGATGTTTTATAAATGAATTTTGCTTACTGCGTACTGTACTACATGAATTCATTCCTGGGAAGGCACAGCAGTGTAAACATGAATGAATCTTTGTGTTTTGTATTATCATGCATGTTCGTGTTTGTGCATAAGCAAGAAACAACACAATTGCTTAAACCAACGCGAAGTGGCGTTGAACAAAATGAAAACTGATATTAGGTCAATGAGTAAAACTCAAAAATTGCGTCGACTGTCGTGGATTTCGAAAATGAGAAATCAGCTGAAGATTGAGGAAAGACAACTAGAACACTATTGTGACACGGTTATGTTCTAGTTGTAGCGTATTGCAGAACACGGAAATGCATGATGGAAAATAAGTAATTAAGCAAAATTTGATCGAACATTTAATTAGTTCGATCAAACCTAGACGATAAGTTAGAATTGTAAGAAAGGATAGAGTTAAGTAAAATTTGTAAATAAAGGTAATCACAAATCTGAAGTGGAACTGAAAACGCGAAAAGGGCGTTTTATTAAGACTCAGACCCACAATCGATCGTACGGAAGGGTACGATCACTATAGTACAATTGAAATAAAAATGGAAGACTACCGAGTTCGCTTTAATTAAAAGAAATTTTTTAGCAGCAGTTGGTATCAAGTAGAATTATTGATCAGCCTTCTGGCGAAACTGCAGAGCTGGCGAAAATAGAGAAAATTTAGTTAATAGACTAACCTATCTTGTGTAAGCCAGAGCTTAGAGAGAGTTTTCTCTCTACTTGCCACCTCACAACCTCTTGACTTCAGCTTTAAATTAAGCAGTGAAAATAAATAAGAAAAAATATAATAGAAAATAAAAACAATATATAAATAAAATATAAAATAAAATAAAAAAAAATAAAATAAAATAAAATAAAAACCTTAAAAGCGTTTTCTTAAAAATTCACTTAAATATCAGCATAATGAATCTAAACGCAGCTGATCTTGCTTTATGGAAAGACGACGGTAATTGGAGGATTTTCTTAAGCTACTGTTACTACTGTGTACATTGTTTGTGCTGTTGTTGTTGTTGTTGTTGTTGTTGTTGTTTTTGGGTGATGATGTTAAATTTGTATTGGAATTATTCAATTCGTTAATACTTTGGAAATTTGTGGTAATTGTTGGAATAATTGTAGTACCCCCTACCACAAACGAAGGCTTATTATTATTTAAAGGCTCTAATTCAGCTGCCAGCGTGCCATTGGGAATGGAATTTGAGCGTATATGCAAGCGTGCCGAATCTAAAGATTCATCGCTGGCCGGATCCAAATGATCCACGGAAGCAGCGGAGGCAATGTGCTTTATAAATCCTACGGATAAAGCACAATCTATAAAATAAGTTAAACAAAAATAATTGAATTTAATTTAAAAATTTATATGAACCGGAGAAAAATGGCTCAATCTTACCTAAGCCAGATTTAGTATTTTTGGTATACTCTTCTTTAAGATCATCTAGTTCTTTGGCTGAGCACAATGGCGTATCCACATCGTAAGTGTTATTGAAGAGGGTATAGTCCACTTCATATTCACCAGTTTCTTTACGGAATGAAACCACATTGACAAAACGATGGCCCCATAAAATTTCCGACGGTAAGAAACTACTTCGTGCTTGCGTTGTCATACCAGTAGACTCTATAACACCCTCTGTGCAAGTGGGAAGGGAAAATATTAAAGATTAAATTTGATATGTGAAATAAAAGTGTCGTATTACAACATACCCAGCATGCAAACCACTTCAAATCTCTCCTTGAGCATATCCGAAGCCGAAAGCATATATAATGGACTATGGCGATCTATTTTGTGTACTACTGTGGTCGGCCAAATAAACATTAAGCGATCCTCACCACCATCCGCTCCCACCTTAAGTTCTTGTTGATAAAATGGCAAAATCTCACCCTCCTTTGTGACCTAAACAAGAATTCAAGACAAAATCTTATATTAAATAGAATATATAAAACCAGCTGTCGAGTTTCTTGCCTTTTTGCGTATTAATTGTGCTCTGACATGCGCCTCAATAATATGAGATTTGCGCATGTCGCCCACTCTGAACATCAAGCAGGGCACACCGTCACGATGGCATATGACGGCATTGCGGGAAAACAATAAAGTCTGGGCCCGCTTCTTTGGCCTGGAGAGCTTGGCAAAAACAATGCCCACCATAAATGCTTGTATAAATACACCCGTTATACATTGAAGGCATATTGTGAATATCGCCTCGGGACATTCCTCGGTTATAAAGCGATTGCCATAACCGATTGTATGTTGAGTTTCAATCGAATATAAAAATGCCGATATGAATGAACGCACTTCAGTCACACACATAGTGTGCGTTATATTTTGTATTAATTCCGGCTGACGGTCACGCATTTGTATCCAGTCCAGGTCACCGTGTGCATACGCTATCGTCCACCAGATGAGACCAAAGAATGCCCATGAAATGAGAAAACTAAAAGCGAAAACCATTAGCGTCCAACGCCACTGAGCATCAACGAGGGTAGTAAATATATCCTACAAGTGTCGAGAAGAAATTGAAAGTTCTTTGAAAGCTCATTGCTGTATATGAATACTTAATAGATATAAAAAGTAAGTAAATTAATTTAAGCAATTAAAGTTATGCATTTTAAACAAACTTTAGGATTTCTTAGTCCCCGAAATATCCGATGTTCTAGCTTAAATTCATTAAATTGAATTTCAAATTCTATTATTTATTTAGAAACAAATTACAGAGAATGTAACAATTGTAAGAACATTTTTTGACTGTACGGAGGCTTGAACTCACACCTTAAGGAAAGATAAAATAGGCGATACATAAAATGTATAAACATTTAAAGTTTGTAAAATTAAATATTATCAGGGGAATGTGTAAACATTTAAAGTTTGTAAGATTTACAGCCCGATCAAAGTAACCGCTTTCAAATGGAATATTATCAGGTGAAAGCTTTGGTAGATAAATGTGTCTTAGACAAATCCGTTACTGTCTTCAAATTACCCAAGATTCTAGAAATTGTTCGCGGAAATTGGATTGTTAAGTAGAGAAGAAATTCAGTGTAGAGAAGAATCAAAAGAATAGAGAATAAAAACTTTTCAAAAATAAATCAGTGATTGTATACAGTAAAAAGCACGCCGCAGTGGTTTCTGATTTTTTCGGAATCAGCCAACCGGCTAAAAGATAACAGTAGTAAAAAACACCATACCGTTAAGTAGCAACTTTGCAGCGTAACACTGCATAATAATAGTAATTTCTTGCTTATCAAAAAGCTTAAAAGCATTTCTACACTAAGCTTATAAGCTCTACACACTTTAAGGCAGTTACGTCATGTGTTCAGTCGCTAATACCTCTGCAATTATCACAGTTATCACAAATGCCACAGCGGGGTTCAGTCGAATATCGGGCACGTGTACATTTTATTGGGATGAAGAACATTCGCTGCTTTCTTGCCATTAATATTTTCGAAAAAGTTTTATTGTTTAATTATACAGAAGTCAACTGTGCTTTAATCTGCCCAACTCAGCTTTCAGGTTACACCAGATGGCCTATTTACAATATATCTCATACATGTTAATTTAATTTGCTCATCAAATATTAAGCAATTTATTTTGAAATAAATAATTATAAAGAAATATAATTAATTAAAAAACAAATAAAGTATTGTTATATTATTTAACAATAGAATAAATATTGCATTTTTACTAAAAATATCAATTGAAATAATACAATTGAAATAATGAAATCATATGAATTGAAGATAAAAATTATTTTGCATTAATAATTTTAATTACACTGTGTAACAAAATCAAGTTGCCTTGTTGAGCTCTATAGAGATATTTATTGGTGTATTAAAATGTCGCCTCTTTAAAAAGGCGAACTATGCTTTTCTCAAGCACTTGTTTTATTATTGTTGAAATTTTCCAGTAAAATTTCCAATTAAATGCATAATTAAATAGATGCGGATTAATAATAAAACACAATTGTAGAAAAATTTAAATTCAAATTAAAACAGCATTTTGATTAAATTACAATATCATTAAAATTTAAAAATTCCTATAATTTCCTCTGCCTTTAAATTTTAAATGAATGGCTGCTTACTGGTAAATACGACACAATAATTTTGTTATAAATATAGAATTTTAAGGCTTCACTAAAATTGGCAGTCAGTACAATTCACCAGCAATAGAGTCAGTCTCTTCAATTTAGCTACATAATATTTCCACAATCCTTTTATGGGGTATCCTTTCACTAAATAATTAGGCCTAACAAGAAACTTCTTTCTAAAGCAGAAGATGCTAGTCCGGAAATGCATTGTGGCGGAAATAAAAAAAGAGGTAGTGGTATAGTGGTATAAAGGCCGGCATTAAGGAAGTATCGGTACCTCTGTTGTCAAAGTAGGCGCTGTTAAATCCTTTTAGGCAGCCATTTTATTAATCATTTACTTAGCTAATGAAATATGGATACAGAAAACCTATAAAGGCATTAATTCTCAAGTGGTAACTGTTAAGTGATCAGTGGCGCTGCCCTCGGCAGTATATGTATATACATGAGAGTATGTCCTTTACCGAATATCCTTTTTAAATTCTAGCTTAACAGCTCGCCTACTTTGAATTAAATTGAAAACCTTAATGAGGGGCTGGGCCTTAGTCAGTTCGTCACTTTGGTTTCTTCTAGCAGCATTTTATCAGCTAAGTAAATGTATAATAAAATGGCTGCCAAAAAGAGAGGAGAGTTTATATCCTCTCGTTACTTAACAGTTACCAGGAAGTCAATGAGATAAATTAGCAACAGAAAAACATTAACAGCTCATATTTTCTGTTTATCCTATAATTAATTTATTTCAATAAATATATTTCTCAAATTTAGTTTTTTAAAAATTAACAATTTTCCCCTTTTTCCGCCCTAAAAGTCCTTTTTTGGGGCCCTTTTTTGAAACATCTTTTTAAATACTTGGTTTTTTAAAAACTTTAACAGCAACGCTAGTCAGTATAATTAATTATCAATTCTGCTTTTAAAGACATGCGGACACAACACTTACATTCATTATATATTTTTGTATGTATCCGAATGTAAATGCAAAATGCATTTGGCATGTTACGCTGTGTGCTCTATTAATTTTATTTTTTTCTATTTATAAATGATTTTCCTTTTTCAGCTCGTTTATATTTTGGTTTCCTTGTAAATTTCCAATTAAACTCAATTTAATTGAAAGTAAGCGATTTTAAAAAGTATAAGTTAAAAAGGACATTCGGCAAAGGACATGCTCTCATGCATATACACATACTAAGGCACTATAGGAAACTTTCTTTATATTCTAAAGGCCCTGCAGATTTAACAAGTAGGTTGAAGAAAAATGAATAAAATAGGATTTTAAAACAAATGCTTTGGAAAATAACCAGTGTTGTTTATATTATTTTTTAACTCATTTCGATTTCCATTGATTGCATGGTATAAGTCCTTAATTATGCTTCACGTCGTTTAAACCCTCTCTCTCTACAGTGCTAAAATTTCCCAGCACTCGATTTAGAGTGCATGGGATGGCAGTTATAGAGCACCAGTGGCATAATTAGCGTTAAAGTGCACCATGAAATGGCAGGAATAAAAACATTTAAATAACAATGTCCTTTAAGTAGAAAGAAATCCTTTTGTTGGGGTTTTTCCTCTGAACTTACTTGTAAATATCTTCTTCTTCTTTTGGCCACATTTCCTTGCACCACATTACAATCGCCATGTTTGAATATCACACGTTTTCGTACTCGCCGAGAACTAAAACGTGTCTGACGATACCTGCAAAGGATAAAAGAGATATGGGAATAATAAAACCACTGTATCATTTTATACTCAAGAGAAAAAGCAATAAATAAAAAAATCTCATTTAATTTTTAATTTATATTTAATGGGATCATGCGGTGTTCCATTTGAAGGATACAATTTGTTTAGTTATTTTCCTTTCGGAAAATTATTTTAACAGCAACACAATGGAAGCAATAACCTTAAAGAATCTTCATAAAATTAGTTTGAAAATTTTTCTTTTATTAGAGCAGCTCATTTGAGTTGCTCATTAAAAGTAGCAGAATTTAAATTTTTTCACATTAATTATGTAATCTAATTAAATATCCTGTATTATATATATTTTTTTTTATTCATATTAATTTCAATAAAGTGCACGAAAAATAAGGAAAATTTTCATTGTCAGTTTGAAATGTTTCATTCAAAACTTTAAAGTTTTAAGGAATGTTGCATAAATTTCTTTAAATTTTTTATTTATGGTTATTGGATTAAAAATGTTTTTATTTTAATAATTAAAGTTATTAAAAACTATTATTATTTCCGTTTTGACAACTAAAAGTGTTGAACTAATTCAAAGGCAATTAGAAAACAAATTTTTCGAGGCAAGTTTTGAAATGAAATTAATTGCTGTGAAGCTCCTGATTACTGTAGCTCTTTTTTATAAAAAAGGGAAGTGCATTAACATGCTTATATATTTTGCTTAAAAATTCTTTTCACTTCAATAAATAAATAAATAATTTAAACTCAATATAAAGTTCGGTGTTAAAAAAGTATAAAAAGTATGTATATCCCCCGCATAAACAGAATATGGTAAATAAATGGCAATCCACTTGCCGGAAGTGCTTTTCCTTTTGCGTCACAATAAGTATTTATTAAATTTTAAATTCAAATTAAACAGTAAATATTATATAAATCTCTTATGGGTCATAAGCTGGACCAGGAAGAAGAAATGGATTTTTCTGAAGTCGCACCACATTCAGTTTTTAATTTTAACTTTATATCCTTATGTTATGGCCAGATAATTTTTATCTGTCTCCCTTAACAACAAAGTTTTGAAATGTGCTGACGAGAAGTTTTAAAAACTGTTTTGAAATATTTTCTATTGAAATTTTCAGAGTCCAGTAAAAAAAAAAATCTCATAATATCTTAAAGCCATCCTAAAGCCTATCTGGTGCTACGGAATCCAAATATGGGCTACTGCCTCTGCGTCAAATGTAGATAAAATTCAAAGACAACAGAACAGAATCTTACGAACTATTACAGCAGCGCCCTGGTATATTAAAATATACCAGGGCCCTGGTGAAAGTTGAAATTAAAAAATATGCAGGAAGATACCTAAAAAGGCTAGAAACGTAATATCCTAAGCGATAAGGGATATATGCCTTTGAGTAGGAGGGATCTGGTTGCCGCTAGCCAAAGTTAAATAAGTAAAAGGATACAAAAACAAAAATCCAGCGCAACACATCTTTTTTTTTGTCTAGCAATGGCTGGACATAATTCATATATATTTTTTATATATTAAGATTTGAATAATTATTTTGATTTCAATATTTTGAAGATACAGTAATTAAATCATGTTAAAAAAAAAAATATCTTTCTAATTCATTTCTTGTACTCAAACTCAGTCTTCATTTCAAAACGTATTTTTATTTATTTCTAATTACGAACCAAACGTCGCTTCCACAATACCGATTTTACTTTTACTTTTACTTTTACTTTTACTTTACTTCCTGTTCAGTTCCACTGTATACTTTGAATATTTACGAGTTGAACACACCTTTTCCAGCCATTGTGTTTGTCGTCCTTTTGCAGTCAATGAAGCAATTAAAATTGTTGTCAGTTAGAGAGCAAGCACCCTAGAGAAAAAGGCGTTCAGAGGGAATAATGAAAAATATTCTAAATAATATAAAGGAACAGGAAATTGTAAACACTGCTGGAGCCAGTGGTGTACAGCGGAAATGAAATTACCACAAAACGAAAAATTTAAAAAGAGAGTATTCATTTAAGGCATGGCATGTTAAAACTATGCCATGTAGAATGGCACTGCAGAATTTTCCCTAAGGGCAGGAGTACAGGCCAGCAGTACTAATGTAATACCTGAATTAAGAGTAATTAAGGTATTATGGATTGAAAGATAATTATTGCAGGGTCTCTGCTATCTGCGGTGTTACTGCCGTTTGCGATGCGAAAGCATTTGCGATGCGTAAGTGAGATGCTTTAATAAACTAATTTCGTACACTATATCTTTACCGCATGTCTTTCAGCATATCATATTGAAAAAGTGGCAATACGGACAACATAAAATTAAAAATGGTAACGCAGGATTTTCCCTAAGATAAGCACTAAGGGCAAGCAGTACTAATGTAATACCGGAATTAAGAGGAAGGAACTGTTGAAGGGTCTCTCCTATCTGGTATAAAATTGTTTTTATTGCCATTTTTTTATTGTTTTACCATGCGGATGAAATGCTGCTCGGGAATACATTCCAAGGACTTTGTATCTGCACAGTTGTTAATCAGCTGATATTAAAGTCGCTTAAACATTCAAACAGCAGTGATACAAGAGATATTGAAGCACGTGAGAAGAATTTGAATGGAGATATTCTGTACTACAAATGTCGTCAACTGCAAGTGTCGCAATGTGGTCTGAGGCAGCGCAATGATTAACAGCTGATATTAAAAGTTTCAATATATCACATTTGAGATATTCGATAGATACACTTGCAATATTGAAAGCTGTAATTCATATAATATTAAATACAGTATAAAGAACGAAATAAATTTACAGCCTTCTATTATTTAAACATTTTTTTTTTAAATTTTTGCTGTATTTTTTAATGTCTTATTTGTCAAGTTATTCGTGCGGTCAAGTTATTCGTTCGGTCAAGTTTATCGTTCAAGTTTGACACTTAAATTTATATCTGTGATACAGTATATTAAAGAAATTTTATTCTCTAACTGCCATCAGGGAACACTTTAACTAATTGCTTCAGTGGAGGGAGGTCTTGGATAAAATAAATACAATAGCAAATAATTACAAAAGCTGGTTGGCGGTAATGAAACATTATATGAAGAAGGAAATTTCGTGAATGATTACTTACATAAGTTTGTGCACAGGAATACTTCTAATATATATTTTTCTTATTTAAGAGCATGACTTGGAATAAAATTCTTTTAAAAGATTTGATGTTTTCAATTTCTCTTCATTGAATTGAAAAAGTTTTACATTTTATTGCTAAATTATTTATTTATAAAAAAAAAAATTCTTTCTCTAAAATACTTTTTTTTTGGTTAAATTTATTAACCATCAATTCCTTCATTATACTGTGTTTAATATTATATGAATTACAGCTTTCAATATTGCAAGTGTACGAACATCTCAAATGTGATATATTGAAATATTTAATATCAGCTGGTAATCTTCCGGTGCCTCAGACCACATAAATCTATTGACTCAAGATCGGATTGATGGCAATTCAAATTTTTTCGCTTAAGCTTACAAAGCATGCAATCTTTTAAATGTACCAGAGCTTTTTAAATGATTATCGTAAACTTTGTTATATCTGTAATAAGTTTATCATTTTATTGCACTGGAAATTTGTTCCTCCAGATTCCCTTATCACACTGTTGTGTCATTGCCCTTATTATTCTCAAACGTTTTGTGAAAAATGTGCAATTTATTATAATTTTATAAGTGAACGCATAAATTGTTTGTTATTGAAATGTGTGAATACTCTGAACTCAAGATAAAGATTCGTTACCTTTTGCGCGTTATCAAGTCAGGTCAAAAATTATCATTCAGTTCAATACTTTTATTTTATATTAATTACATTTTATTACATTTGATGCCTGGTATTATAATTTTAATTTGTTTGGTATTTCCTATTTAATTCGTTATTTAATTTCTGTTTTATTCTCTCGTTTTTATTTATTTATTTATTTATTAATTTTTTTTTTTTTGCATGGCTCTGGTTTTAGTAATCTTGAAGGGAGTCGCTATGCTCGCACAAGAATAACTGATAAGAAATGTAATAAAAATATAAATATGCTTATATATACAATACATTATACGTATTTACATCGAAGTATACGAGTATATAACGACCTCAGAGGCAGCTGTTAAAACATTCCCAATTGATTACAATATTACTATATTTAAATAAGAAAATAACTTTTAATGAAAAAAGTTCGGTAGTTAAATTGGTGATAAGATTCCTCTTAAAATATATAGTATGTTTGAATAACTTGTTAACTTGTTAATAACATATAAACTTCTTTCTTATTTCTTATTTTCACTCGCATCCTTTTGTCTCTAAAATATCTAAACTTATGCAACAAAAATTTCATAGTGTGAATGGAGGCTAATGAATTGTCATCTGGACTAGATCTTTTGCTATACACAGTATATTTTATATACATATTTTTTTGACTCAAGAATATTATTATTAATCATTCCTCTCAATGCTGTACGATTTTAGCTTTCATTTGATTTCAAAACCGATTCTTTTTTTAACGCCAAAAAAAATCCAAAAAATTATAATAAAATAAAATAAAATTGAAATTAAATCTAGAACATTAACTTTCCTTTAATTACTAAACTAATTTGCGATCGTTAAAATTCTATTACAAAACTTAATATTTAATATAAATACAAATATTTAAAAGCAAATTTACTACAATAAAAAATTTGTAACAAAAATATTTAAATTCCAAAAAGGAGTAAAACTTGGAAAATCCCATAGCCTATTATTAGGCCTTTTGCAGGCAATGCAGATACAGAACAATTTTTGTTGAAAATCATTATGTTTAGAATAAAAATTATAGTTTTTAGCAAATTAGAGCAAGATGAATATGCTATGCATATTTAGAGATCTTTTAAAAGATCTGAAAAAACTAATTTGTAACATTTATATTAGAAATAGACTAAAAAGTAAAATAATAATCCTGAAATTCCATATTGCAATATTTTTGAGTGTGAAAATATTAATTAAATTTGCATTCCATATGTTTTTCTAAACTGTTCGCTAGAATTTGTTTTTCTGGAAACGGTGCGAGTTCACACCAGGCAAAGGTACTTGAAAGGTACCTTAAGTTTGGCTGTAAACGGTGCGAGTTCACACCAGGCAAAGGTACTTGAAAGGTGCCTTAAGTTTGGCTGTAAACGGTGCGAGTTCACACCAGGCAAAGGTACTTGAAAGGTGCCTTAAGTTTGGCTGTAAACGGTGCGAGTTCACACCAGGCAAAGCTACTTGAAAGGTACCTTAAGTTTGGCTGTAAACGGTGCGAGTTCACACCAGGCAAAGGTACTTGAAAGGTACCTTAAGTTTGGCTCGCCTATGAAACACTGATTTGGCAAAAGTTCCATCCAAGATTATGGGCCATTCTGCAACCAGACAGAATCCATAAGCAGCTGTGCTTTGGGTTGGAACTGAGACACCTACTGCCTAGGGCACTAGCCAGGCGAAATTTTTACTACTAAAACTTTTTCACTAATAAAAACTAACAGCCATCGACTATTTCAGTTGTTGTTTTATTTAAGTCTATATAATTAAATGCCACTTTAAGTTCAGCATTTAGAATGAATTTTTGAAAAAAATTTATATCCAATAATTATTTGAAAAGCGTTACTAAAAATTTTTTATAAAAAGTCCATGTGGCTCACGAGTAAATATAAATTGCTCATGAAATTTTATATCCCATCAAATATTCACACACTCGTTTAATAAATCTAATTAATTATTTGATTATTTTTTAATTTCACATGTTTATATGTGGTTGTATGAGAACATTCATGTCAATCGCAATACGCAGCGTTTAGAGAATTTATATAGAAAATTACACATTGACTTGGCCAGCGATCTTTTGTTTAGTAAAAAAGATAATTTAGTAAAGAATTTAAATACGTAATTAAATATACAAATACGAACACTTTACAAACCCCCTCCAATCTAACAAAAGAACTGCGGAAAAGGATACTGTTACAATAGTAAAAATTCTCATTTTTGCGCAGCTGTCAAAACATAGAAAAATATTTTAAAAAAAATATTTGCATGTTGTTTCTAAAAAGCACTTTAAATTCAGAGGAATTGGATGAAAATAAAAATAAAAAAAAAATTTGTTTTAGCTCATATAGTATTTATTAGGTGTTCGTAGTTAGAGCGTAAAATAACCAAATATTTACATAAAATAAATATTTAACAGCCAAGAGGGTGGCAGAGATGCAATTTCTTTTTAAGCTTATGCTCAATTACGGATTTTCTTATACCCAAAACTCCCTTACTGTATTAAAATAATTTTGAATATTTTGTTTTGTTTTTCAAGTAAATGAGCGTTTAAAAGCCATTTGCTGCGAATAATAAAATTTATTTCTAAAAATTACAATGAAAAATTCTTTTCAGAAAAAAAGATTCCCCTGGTCATTTTCACAATATTTTAATGCCCAATAAGCAATAAGAATCCCCACTTGGAGGCAAATTGCCAGAAAGTCACAGTGCTGAAACTTCGTTGTGTCTTTCCATGAAAACAAATCGAAAAACGATCATTTGCATGTGCATAAATTTATTATTTAATTCAAAACATTCCCAACACCATTCAAAGAAAAATAAACTCTAGACACGTACTTTATCACAAAATAAAAGAAATAAGCGTGCATGCAAATGACCCTCGTTATGATAGAGGTTGGTAGCTATTGGCTAAAATGGAATGATTTTAAGTACATTTTTTATATCATATCAATAAAAATAAATGTGAAATATTTCCACATTATAAATAAATTATTTAATACTATAAATGTTGTCAAAATGGCGGAAGGGATGGTGAAACAGATTTCTAAAAATTGTAAAACAATCTACTTATTAGCAGGAACAACCACAATAAAAATTTTAGGGGGCCAGGGATTATATTAAGATGCTCAAACAATATAAAAAATCTTTAAAATTTTATTTCGATAATATATAGAATAACTATTGAATAAATCTTGTAGTGAGTTGCCAGAGAATTTGAATATTTCATTTTAAAAATTTTCATTTATTAAAAGGGATTTTAATAAATTCAGCTGTTGAAGGAAAGTAATCTGTCTGGAGTGCCTTTTGAATTAACCATTTTTTAAACAATTTTTTTTTTAAGTTTTCAAATAATATTTTATGAACAATGAGCACACGGCAAGGAAGTACAAATACTAAAATTCCCCCGGGGGCAACTGCTACAATTTAAAATGTGCTTAATGTTGATAATACTGCCATCTGAAGCAATACCAAGAACAGTGAGAATAATGAGAATGCAATTGATAAATATTATTAACTCATTAAAGCATTTTGCTCATGTTGCAGGCCATATCATTACTGAGTACAGGACTGTGGCATTCTAGAGGCTACAATTGCCACTAATGATTAAAAAAATCGAGCTGAGAAGGAGGATATTCTTCTGAATAATGCAATTTCCGCTCTTTTGTAAAAAGTAAAATAATTTTTTTTTTTTTTTCAAAATAATATTCCACTTTAGTAATAATAGCAGGAAAAAATATTCTAGAGACTGTCCACAAAATAGTTTCCATGATTTTCATAAAAGTATTAAAAACTATACATTTCCGAAAAATGTTTAGAATACATGTATAGACAGTGTTCGTTGCACTGGCCATCATATAATGTAATTAACAGTATTTAAAAATGTTATAAACATCTAATTAATATTGTTGCAAGCTTTTACGACTTTTTGTTATTTCATATAAAAATTATTAAAAAAAAAAGAAATGAAAAATTTATAGATATAGTTTAACGACAAGCTTCTTAGCGATTGCGCCAAATAAATTATTGAATAAATAAATCATTTTAATAATTTTGAAAACAAACAAATCTGCACCAACAAACTTGTGAATATTTTATGATCATCATCAATTGACGTCAAAAAGTGTACTTAAAAGCTTATTTTAGTGCTTCTCTAAAATATAATATCTTTACGCTTACTTGCTTTAATTGTTATTAATATTTGTATATTTCAAAATAATTGTTTTTAATTAGTTTTAATAAATTGTAAACAAATTAAATAAAACTCGCATACATTTCGTGCTCTTTAATAATTTTTATCAAACTAATATGTAATTAAGTTATTATTAAGGATCATTATAATATTATGCGTTTAGAAATTTTTTTATAATACTTTTTGGCGTTGGCTTAAATCTGACATAACATTAATTATTAATTAAATAATTATTCAGTTAATGTATAACAATTGTAGCCATAAAAGATCAATAAAGAAGTTGAAATAATCAAGGCGTAAAGTAGTAGAATTGAAAGCTTTCGGACCTGTAGCATTATACCAAATAGGAACATGTTTAATGATAAGCATATAATAGCGGAAATAACATTTTCCGGCCTGCTAAAGCTTCATTCTTCCCCGATTACAAATTACTGGCAGTTCTTAAAAGAATTTTACTTCACTGAGCACTCCATATGATGCTTTAGGCTTAAGCAAATGGTCTAAGGTATAAAAGCTATAAAAAAATTTGTAAGTTTTTCTGGTGAGCTGTTTTTAAATTGAAAGAATTATTTTTTATTTTTAAAATTTAAGATTTTATTACTCATTTGCAATTGCAAACGCAGCAATCACTAGTACTCCCACACAATTGTCTTTATTAAAACTTGAAAGAACATTCTATTACACTATAAATTTCGTTTAGAGAACATTTAAATAGAAGCGATACGTTTCACAGTGGTTTGTATTGCATAAATAATGATTATAAGTCATGTTAGCATTTCAAAATATTGTGTGGAAAAATTGTAGTGGAAAATTTAGGCTTACAAAAAATCATGTATAAGCAACGATGCTAATGTACAGCTAAGGACTTGAGCTCCTATTTGATCTTGATATTGAACTCTGCTTGAATATGCAAAAAATGTTTATGTAATTGGCCCTTATATGAAATAAAATGGGAAGAAGAAGCTTTGCTTGCTTGTGGAGGATAGATATGGCATTACATTCCACATTCCACATTCCATACTTGTTTAGTTAAGTATGTTTAGGAATGTTGTGGAGCAGCGCAAGTTCAAAGGAGGAATGAAACTGCTTCAGATTGTTCATGAGCTTTCCTTCATCGTTCTCAGATGCTATTTGAAATAGTGGAGAAGGTCCCGCAGGAATTCCTGAAACTAAAATTCAACTCAGCACTAAGACTGTGGCCATATTGGTAGGAACCAACTATAACTCTGAACACTCATATAGGCCTTTCTCATGATGCCAGAACAATGCATCAAATGATTAGAAGCTGTGTGCTGAATGGAGCTTTTAGAAAAATAATAAACAGCCACGATGCCTCAATGATAACAATCACCTAGTCAAATGTCCATAAGCCACTGCCACCCACAGCCACCATATTCGCACCCACTTCAACTCGCATTGCTGGTCCGCTTTGAAAAAAAAAATTGTGTTATTGCCGTTTTTGTTTTTGCAATCCGCACCACAGTGCTTTGTCAGATCATTTCGTTATCTAATTAAATTAGACGACAACATACATAAAACAAGCAAATTAAAATAAATAAATCAAATGAAAATTAATCTTATAAGTTTTACAAAAACCTTGCCAGATAAATTACTTCAATGACATCGTTTCAGTTTCTTACAAATCACATTTTACGCATGAATTTTCATGTAGGGTAGCATGAAAGCTTTCACTTTTCTTAAATTAATTAATTGGGGCCGTCAGATTGAAAAAGTTATACTAAAATGGATTTCATGTCTGTGCTTTTTTCAAGTCACTCTTAATTTGCTTCTTTTTTTTTTTTTTTTTTTTTTGGAAATACCTCAGCAGTTCCTCACGCCATGTCTGTTCGCTCGAGTGTGTGACACGATACATCATCATGGATAGACGGCTTAAGCTGCGTCTCAGCTCTGCCATCTTAATAAAGCTTTAATAAACGTTTCTGGCAAAATGTTTAATTATCGCGCAGCCTTCCTCTGTGTAGATTAAAATTATTTTCACTGTTTGTCAAATGTTATATAACGTTGTCTGACAAATTGTTAAATATTTACAATTAAATATTGTGGCCTTTAACAAAATAATAATCATTTTGTTAATCATTTTGATTGTTAATCAAGCGACAGATAAAAAGTGCTTATAATTTTAGTATACGGTTTTATAAGAACAAAATTAAAATTTACACAATTCATGAGAGCTGCTTTCAAAGCCTTTGTTGTGCACAGAGTGTTTCCCCTTGCAATGTTTAATGTCAACTACTTTTTTTACAATTTCTTTTTCAATTTGAGAAAAAGTTTTTTTTTTGTTAAAAAAAAAGAAAAAAAAAGAAAAAAAAATCATAAAATTCAAATCAAAAATTAAATGTGCGCATTTTAGCTGCTCAAGTTTTCCTTCTTGTTTGTATTAACAGAAAGAAAAGAAGAACTACAAAGAAAGAAAAACATTCGTGGTATGAACAGATATCTCAGGGCTACGATATAAAATATGTTAGATTTCTTAGTGAAAAAGGTAATAATTTTTACACGATGCTGCCAAAAAGGAAAAAACTACAGTATGAACTCGGTAAACGCAACTAATAGAAATCTCGTTAATTGCAACCAGCAAGAAAAAATATATAACTAGAAAAATAATATATCAAAAGCATTTGATGAAAGAAAAACCATATTCTTTATTAAAAAATTATTTTTTTTAAACATATAGATTATTGTTGTCTGCACTTTCTTCTTATTAAGGTTTCTTATAATAGCCGTCTCACGAAGCTCTTTCAGAACTAGTATATCTTTTATTGGAATATCGTTTTCCTCAGCAAACTGAATAAAAGGTGTTAAAAGCATAAATTGCAACTGATCCTTTTATTTCAGGAGGTGGCATATCATCCGCTTCTCTATCATCTGAACCTTCAATTTCTACGGCTTTAATGTCCACGTCTTGATAATTAACGGTTTCGTGCATCCATTCATTCAGCTCATCAAGTGTGAAGGCATCATTTGGTGCAAGTCCTTGGAGCATTGATGCAATTTTTGCTTCTTCACTTTTAATTTCTCTTTTTATAACGCTGAGAGGAATATCGTCATCCTCACTCCACTCAATATCCCGTTTCATTAAAATATTCTAGCACTTGCGTATAAAACCTGCTGACACTTTTTGCCACGAACTAGCTGGAAGACCGATAGCATGTCTTAAGTTAAATTCCTTTATTTTTTCTTCAAGATGAACGCTTTTATTCCCTATTAAATGCGCCAAAAAGGTTTTCTTTGTTGGAATTATTTTGTAAAACAGCACTCCCACATACATCGTTTAACTTACTGAACGAAGGTAAGGTTGCAGTTATTGAGGCCAACTTTTTTGACTAGTTGCACTTATTAAGGTTACAATGCTATATTTCACAGAGTGTGCAAAAACCGAGGAATTGCATGTATCGAAAGTTGCGATTACCGAGTTCGTACTGTATTTGAATATAAATCATGACTTGCAGAAACTCTTTAAGATTGATAAAGAAATTTTGAAAAAGAAATTGCATTACAAATAATGCAATTTTAAAAATGCCTAAATATTCCTTTCAGAGACAGAGAACTAAATTACAATTGAAATGTGGCTTCTAAGTTATAGATTCTACACATATTTGTTATTACCATTCAAAAGAGTATTTTCTCCTCAACTTTGCTTTATCAGTGCATATCCATACATCTTTACGAATTCCAGAGTAGAGGTTGATCCTTAGACACTATAGATTTGCTTTTCATTAATCATTGATACAGGGTAATAACTTGCTATCTTCATCCTTTAGCGGATAAAAGGGCTAGATACGACTGTGGCGAATATTATATACCTTTCTCCGATTCTATATTCCAAAGCAATTTTTGTACACTAAACTTAACGTTTAACTTTGTAAGTTTTTTCTTTTCATACTGGTTAATTTTCACAAAGAGTTTGATCACAAGAGTTTGATCACAAAAGTTTGATCACAAGAGTTTGATCACAAGAGTTTGATCACAAAGTTTGATCACAAGAGTTTGATCACAAGAGATTGATTACAAGAGTTTGATTTTTTCAAAAATACCAAAGACAGACAAACAGACGATAAGACGGACAGACGGACAGTCTGACAAAAAAAGGTCAGCCAACCTATATGGATCCATATTATAAATATATACTTCTCGCTGCCGTAAATTAATATTCTGAAAATTACCATCCCCACTGAAAAGCCAAGCAGACTATTTATTGTCCATTCCTGATCAAATATTCACAAGTCACTTTGGCCGTGAGGTGACACGGTCTGTAATTATAGACATTTATCTAAGTACGGCGACGCGTCATACATTCAAGTTACTTTAGAATTTACAAAAAAAAATCTTCTAAAGTTATTATCCTATAATCCTGATTGCCAATGTAATAATAAAAAAGCTTAGCAGCTTTTGGACAAATTTTTGTTGCAGAAAAACAAAATGAAATAATCGTGGAAATCACAAGATTCGCCATTACTAGAAGGAAATGCGTATGAAAAGTTTTAAATATTTCAAAGAAGTAACAAATACTTTCGATGCCAATAAAACTTATATGAAATAAAAAAGCTCTGCGGGTCGGCAGAACTAAAATAATTTTAAAATAAATTGCTCACAGGAAAAGGTTTGCAAAATTAACAATAAATTAATTGTGCAACATTTAATTTCACATTCGCATGTGTGTGTGCTAATTATGGTGTTGGGCATTATTCACGCAAACAGTTACATCTAAACGTGATGTAAGCATGAATGAAAGGAACGGCTATACAAATTGCGGATAAGATTAACTACCGTGCATTCACGCGCTATTCAACAAACATGCCACGACTGCTCATATAAATGCAACTGGTGGAGTTTTTTTCCTAAGCAAGTAATACGATTGGGTCCATTTTTCCAAAATAGCAAATTCAGTGTGGCACTGAGATGCGACTCGGTCACACCTTTCTGTAATATTTTCATGTGAATTGCGGAGATAAAAATCCTAAAAAATGCCTCAAGTCAATTACAAATTAAACATCTATAAAACCAACATTTTATAACATGTTTCAATTCTTTGAAAATTACATCGGATAAGTCCAAAGAATATGAAGGAACTTTAATTTTGAAAGCTCGTCGGACAATGCAAACATATTAGCGTAAAAGGACTGACACACGACTTAACGTAAACAAACTTGTGTTGGAGTGCTTTACTTTCCGTTTCTAAGTATTTCCGTTTCTTTTATTTTTTATTTTTTTTTTTTTTTTTGTATTGCGGATTTAATCTTATAACTTATTAACAATTAACTTAACAATTTAATCGAGCAAGTTTTCTATTGTGTGTGACTGAAAGTGAGAAGATGTAAACAGTCATACCAATAAACACTCGAATGCACATGCAGGCACGTGACGTCAAATGACAATGTGACAAAAAACGCTGCAAATAGAAACAAGCAGCACACTTTCATTTCTATATTTAAATACATGTAGTACTCGTATATATATATGTGTGTGTGTAAATATAGCAGCCTGTGTACATATTTATAGCCACTTTCATCATCAAGTTTCTTGCGAATTACATTCACTAAAAGACTCCACAAACTCAACTTACACTCATTATAGCAACGAAAGCAACAATAAATATCAAATGACAAATCAATTGATTATCAGATAAAATTATTAAATTAATTAATGAAAGGAAGGCACCGCCAATTGTGCAACATTTCTGTTGCTAGAAAAACAGGGAGGGAGCGCTTTTACATTCTCTCATGTCTATTCCTACTGAACAGTGGGCCATTAAAATAATAATTAAAGGAATTATTTTTGTGGTTAATATTAAAAACGGTACTATTAATCGTTTGTATGTTTTAGGAAAACAAATTTTCGTAGCATTTACGACCTTTTAGTACACACACACACACACACACACACAAGTAGAAATGTATGTATGTTTTATGTACGAATTTCATAAATTTAAGAAACTAACGAAAGCCAACAATATGGAAGGGAGTGCCTGACGAATTTTTCTGAAAGTGCCTTAATTTATTAAATATTGAAGTGGCGAAAACATACCAATATACCAGCAAACAATTTACATGAGTAATACTGTAAATCTTAACACAGACACCATCTGCTCCTGCTTACATAGCAGTATTTCATGGACGAAGTAAACACAAGTAACAGCTAAGCAGTGGCTAGCTCGACAAAGAGTTGATACAGCACAATCCTTTGTATTCTCTACTAGTCCCCCTTTCACACATGTAACTCAAATCATCTGAGAATAAAGGATATAAATGTTTCAATATTTTCCCTTAAAAGTTATTGAATAAACCATTTATTGAGCGATAAAAACTTTTTTCAAAGAAGACATTAAATAAAAATATGGCATATTTGAACATTTGAAACATCTTTCCATTGTTTGCTAGGCAGAGAGGCAAGCTTCTTCTCCCTTTACTACAAAGGAGTTGTGCTACAGTGTACGTGAGTAAAATATTGCGTTTACTAAGCCCCGGTGCAAGAACAGGTGGCAATTCTTAGTTAAAAGATACAGTTTTAACCAAGCTCCTTGCTAAGGCGTTCGGCACTGTCCAAGCCTTACTACTAGGCTTTTTGTAAGAATGCCTCACCCGCCAACTTCGGTGTAAACCAAACATGTCAATTCGATTCCTGCAATTAATACACTCCAAGAATCACAGAGAGGCCGCCCTCAGAAAAGGAAAACTACAAAGGGGTTGCGAAACTATATACTTTACGATAGTATGGGCAATAAATGATATTGAAGAAAGAAATATGGTTAAGTGAATTTGGATCTGTGAGAGCCACTGCATCATATCAAATTCTCACTCCTAAAAATTTTATTGGATTTCCTTTACATTTGTATTTTATTTTTGTACTTCCCTTCTTAGTTTTTCTTCTCATTTCCCATCGGCATATAAATATCTAAGTACACAAACTTGCCCTCTTTTCCACTTCCATGCCACTTTCCTTTTCCATTTGCAAATGCAAAAGTTGCCCAGGTAAAGTTACACATTGTGGATAAGCTATTAAGCAAAATTACTTAATTGAACATTTGAAATTGTTTTCCTAAAGATATATATTATAACTTTGAAATGATAATTACAATTTAATGCTATTGTGTGCTCTTTCTTTCGCTCTCGAAAAATTAAATTCACACGAGAGACTTTCTTGCATACAGATGTGATCAGAAAAATAGGTGCGTACAAAACCCAAATTTATTTACTCATATAAATTTGTACATTTCAGATATACATATTTATTATATAACTAAAATATATTATATACTCATTATATATTATATATATATATTATATATTATTATATATATTATATATATATATTATGTTGATAAAAATGTTATAAAGGAAAGAGCAACTATAAAATGGATGTTGCTAACTTTTATAAACTAGTTGTGGGGATAGTTCTTTGCGCAATCCTTGAGAGTTGAGCCTTAAACTATTTCTATGTAACAAATACATTTTCATTAATTTTTTCCATTTCGGAAACTTTAACACTTTAAGTAAATGTAAATTTCAGGAGGTTAAAATTCATAACATTGTCTTGCCGCAGCACTTTCCCATCAAAACAGTTATATCGTTTTCGGTCTCTGCATGTTCGTTAAGAAAATTAATTACTTTGTCTGACAACTTGATGATAATCTAAATCTGGCCACGTACACCCTCCAGTGAAACACAGGTCATGAAAGCGCTTCTTATAAGAAACTCACTTTACAGTTTAACGGGAAGCACTTAAGCATGCATACGACTAAATATTAATTAATTTCCTGGAGGGGAAAATATTTGAATTTTAAAACACATAACCTTCACTTCCTGGCTTCAGTTTACGGAATGAATATATGCATAGATATATATTACATAAAACAAGTTTAGCAACTATTTTGTTGCCCACAAGTGCATGTTGCTGCCAATGACAGAATGTATAACAATTTTGTATATAAAATATCACAAGGTAATTTCTGGTTGGTCGGCTACATTAAACCGTGAACTTGACTTTTTATGTCATTCACATCAAAGGAATTTCCGCTCAATTTTTTTATTCTCTTTTTATGATTATTTTGTGTTTTATTTTTTACTTGTTAGGAAATTGCTAATATAAATTTATCGCCGCAGCTGTCTGATTGCAAGTTAGCAGCAACAAACATTTTCAAAAAATATATTTATAAATATTTAGATAATCGGCATGTGTGTACTCGTCTGCACCGTATGGATGTAAGTGGGAACACCCCCTTCTCCCAAATGCTCATGCAGCTGAAACCATTGCCAATAAGACACGAAAAAATCCTTTAAACGTATTTTTCGCCAGAATTAGCCTTTAAAAAAAAGCAAACACGTGTCTGCAGTCGTTTGTTAAACACACATGCATTCTTATGTATATACATTTCGCCTTACATTACGTATACATATGCAAGTAGACATGTACGTGTGTATTTTATACTGCAAGAAAAACAAACCATTAACCCTACAATTGGCTCGAATTAAAAAATTAGCAAATCTAATACAAGAACTTTTATTCCAATTTTTTTATGCCATTCAAAAAAAGTCGTGAATGCCGGTAAAAACTTAATATTTTATTGTTATCAAAATGCTTAATATTATTATTTTGCTAATATTCTTAATATTTCTAAAATTTCGTATTTAAGTAAAATATTTCAGTTTATTTTTGAAATGTTTTTTTGTGAGAATAATTTTTTCCTCTCTGGCTTTAATTTTTTTATAATAACTCTTTTACTTCAAGACTTTTAAGGCTTAAGTATTTTGGCTTTTTTTCCTGCATGGATCCCAAATTTATGTTCGCAAAAAATTGTAAATAAAGTGGTTTCCATGCATCACTACTTATAAGCCTTATCTCGTAGAAAACTTAACATTTTTGTTAAAAAATCTAACAATGTTTTACTAAAAATTTTTAATTTCTAGAACTTTTTGTATGTTGTACGTTTATTAATGCACGTATGTTTGCTGGGCAACTTTTTTTGGAAATAAAAGTATTATTTTCTTTCTATTTTAATAAAATATATATATATTTCTCAAGAACGTTATCAACTACAAATGGCTGATTTCATGGAGTCGGACAGTCCTTCAGCAGCCACACAAATGAAGTCACTGTCACTTGTCAGTGTACCAGTAAACAATTTATATCGCTAATAACATACATACATAATATGGCCATACTCGTATGTTCATACCGTTTCACTGATATTTTGTGCGGCACAAAATCGCTTAAAACCGCCGCAACTATTTACAAGTTTCTCTACATATCTATTTCTTTGCCACTACTAAACTTTTTCTATAATTCCTGCACAATGTATTGCTTGCGGAGGAGGCATCCCCAAAGTTCTGATCTTATAAAAGAGAAAAAATGTTAATTTAATATTAAAATGGGTTCGTCATTTGATCCGCTGTTTTTGTAATTTTTTTTGTATGCACTCATCACTTTATTTGTCTTCTATGGCTTCTAAAGCGGCCGTGCAATATATTCTTATTTACAATTTTAAAATTCATCATATTCTGTATTCATATATTTTTCTTATTTTCCTTAATGCTTTCCTGGCTATGATATTGTGCAGTTTGCCGCCTTAATATTTTGAACTATTAGAGAAAGGCTGGCAAATAAACATACACGTTTGACCCGATTTTAAAATGGAAAAACGAAAGTTGTATACAGTGAACGCTTCCACGAAAGGAAACTTAGCTGAGAGAAAATTTTTATCTGTCGGCTGGAAAAATCCTTTTAACTTAAATAAAGTAAAAAAATTGTTTATTTAGCAGAAACTTTAGATTTTTTTTACAAAGTTTGTTAAAAGGCCTGAATATTTATTTATTTCAATTTATTTTATTCTCCTTTAAAACACGTTTTTGTGACCTGCCAAACCAAATTTAGAGACTTGTTACTCCCTGACAAAGTTTCCTTCGTCAACGGGCTAGTAGCTGATCTTATCGTCAACCAAAAGTTTTCGGCCAGTAGATGCGAATAATTACATATTCGCAAATTGCTTGCTGCGGAAGAGGGTAAAGATGGAAGAGTTGAAAGGGAAACATCGTCCTCTGATTCGGATTCGGAGAAGTACTCCTTTAGTAAGCAACATGTTTTTTACAATAACGCCTTAAAAATATCTCTTGTAATTAAAAATACTCGCAAGATTTGATCACAAAACAAAAGTGCATTTACAGGTAAACTGAAAAGACTTTTTACCTTTTTGATTGAAGCTTTTGTTTGCTTGAGGAACTTTTTCAATTGCAATTAGTGGAAATCTCATGTTCGCTGACGTTCACGGGATCATCCATTTACTGCTTTGTAATTTCTTTGCTGACCATTCTAATGGCTTCAAGTGTAGGAAAACTCTCTGCAGAGAGAAGACATCGACTTATTCGCCTTGTCCGCGAGTAGAGCTTTTACTGTACATCACAAATTTTGCTTTCAGCTTTAAGTAAAAAACTATAAAGAACTTTATACGTCCTTCATGTATGCAAAAAGTGTGCCAAATCGCACTTTGTATTCCAATTACAAATGAATTGAAATCTTTTTTCTTTTTTTTTATTTCTGGTCATAAAAATAGATGAAATGAACATTTTCTCTTGCCATGAAATTTGCAATGGATACAAAAAGGTAATTTTTGACGATTATCGAGGAAAAAATTTACTAAATAATTTTCTTATCGTTAGAAAATAATTAATTTATTTTAGAATTGTTGCCATCCGTTTGTTTTATATTAGAAATTATAGAAATAATCATTTTTTGCCTGTTTGGCCACCAGTTTTAATTTGCCAATTATTTTTTTATGTTTCGAATTGCTTGATCCTGTCACAATGCACTGAATTCGATTTATTTCCTATTCAAATATCTAGTATTTAAATATTTTGGTAGGCATGCAGCAGCTGCAGCTAGAAAATATATTAAATGCATGCAACTGCAACCGGCAAGAGCTTAGAATTTTGGCCGTGGTAATAATTAATCAATTATTTAATATAATATAACTCAGGTGAAATAGTTACACTCTTTATAAAATTTTGTTCAAAAATATTGATAGTTCACGGAAATTTCCGAGTAAAAAGTAAAAGTTCTATATTTGACTCAGTCGAATCTCATATAAAAGTCTATATTTTTATAAATTTTTGATTTTAAGTAAAATTGGCAAAAACACCGATCCACAGACATGCGGACAAAGCTGAATTAAATTTCTTTCTTATAAGGATCCACTATATAAATATGTACTACAGAGGATCGCAAACTAATATTGTAGAAGTTACCATCTCCTGATCCTTCAATCCTTTTTGATCGAGAAGTATATAAAAATTAGTTTCTTGCTTTTTTCTTTAATCTAAAAGATGTTGGGTCAAGTATTCGGAAAGATTTTAAGGCCAGTCCAGTCTAAAATTTTGTTTACCTTTATTTATTTGAACTTGCCGTTACCTTAAATCCGTTTCATCCCTGTATTTTATATAAAAATATGGGTCCCTACTTCTTATATAGATCGGCTTAAGGTGATTGCATTCACCAATGGAAATTCAATATGAGAAATGTATATCTTTATGCCCATTTTAAATAATTTTATTTCGAAAACCTTTTAAGATATCGAGTTCTTATCAAATAGTTTAAATTTTTGCTTTTTTTTAACCCGAAAGTTTTTTATTTTTTATTTTATTTTTTTTTTTATTTTTTTTTTTTTTTTTTTTTGTTATTAAAAACGATTTACAACTCACGCGATATCTTGCGAATTGTTAAAATATTTTTTATTATATACTTTTTTATTAATAAATAACAAGGCGAAAAATTTATTATTATCGTCAGTATTGGCACATCAATTTGTTTGTACTGCTTTGTGTGGAATCATAAAATTTTATTAGCTTTTATCATTCGCTAATTCGTTCCTTTATAGCTTTTATAATATAAAATTCGTTTTTATTGATGTTTTAAATCAAGCGGTAAGGCAAATCGTTAGAGAACCTATATAAACATGCAGAAAACCCCCACCTAAGACCCCTCAGCAATCAACTTCATTGTAGACATTTTTAATTTTGAGAATTTAGTACATTTTCTCACGGTCCCTCTCTGCATAAAATACGAGACTTCCATATTTTGTTTGAAAAATAAATTCCTTCCAAAAAATTTGGAAAAAATTTTTTAACAAAAATTCAATGAAAATAAAATTAATTTAATTTATATTTAAGTAATACTTGCCTTAAAACATAAAATGGTAAAGTATTTTGCAAAGTGTATGTGGATTAGAATTGAGCCTTTCGCTTTCAACATCCTGTCTCACTGCACAATGCCGTTAGTATACTTTTGCCGCTCACTGTTTCTCCTCGCAAATACATTTCACACATTTGCATATATTCGATATATTAAAAATATTTTTCGTTTGTCTAAAACATGTGTTTAATGTACTTATAAATTTATGCGCATAACATTAAAAAATGCGGGCATACAAACAACACTGATCGACAAAGAAACCCCACAAAAAAAATAAAAAAATAATAAGAAATTCTTACATGTATGAATTTTCTTAGAATTTTCAAATATTTTTTGAATATATTTAATATTTTTAATTGAAATATTGAGTAAGATTTTTTCAGGACTCATTAATTACTTTAGAAATTTTGTGAAATAATTTTTTAGTGAGATTAACACTCAGGATTAACACTGTCGTAGGATCGATCCCCCTCTGGGAGTTATCGTTAGACCGTTTGCTTCAATACAAAAAATACTGAAAAATTTCGCGTCCTAATTACTTTTGAAATATTTAAATGGTGAAGGCATAAACACTGGCCTCTTGACATGTACCAACACACATTTCGCTATGGTATTTCACACACGACAACAAAAAACTAATAAAAGTTAAAAATATAATGACAGCTCAAAAGTCGCCGCAAATCCTACTCTGTCTTCTCTATCACTTTACGCTGCTATTAATTCCGTCAAAATGCACTGCATGAGGAGAGGCTTTCCAATGAGTGCTGGCATTAGGAAAAACGAATATTAACAAATGGAGAGTCACAGCACTTGAGAAAAATCCTTCAGCTTGAGAAACCTAGCCAACGACGCCATCCTCAATGCTCCTCCTTGTTTAATTTATATTCCTTAAACTTAACAAATCCACAGCTGATTTAAATTTAACTAATAAGGAAAATTCATATTAAACTTTTTAAACTTCCCCTACTTCTCCACACCAAATTCATTTTAACAACTTTAATCAGTTTAATCCTCTAGTCAGGCTGCAAGAGTTGCAGTAGCAGCACCTATTCGTTTAATTTAAATATTTTACAAAAAAAAGATTGTTTGGCCACTCGCTTTCAGTTGTAGTCCTGTGTAATTTTAAATATGGAAAGTTTATGTTCCATTTGATTTATAAAAAAAAAAAAAAAAACAAACCAAAATATAAAACTGCAGTACAATAATATACTTTTAAATAGTTTAATTTTTGCTCGTATATTTTTGTGCCACTTCAAGCCCCAGTAAAATAAATACAATTCAATGTCAAAGTTGCTTTCAACCAAATAATAGAGAGACGTATAAAAAAGTTGAATTTCCATAAAACTCAATAATTGACTGAAAAACGTGTCCACTGCAAGGACAACTTGCTGGTTTAACTTTTATTACAAAACATTTCCATTATTGAAACAATTGAAAATTATAATATTTGGCTGTCAGTCAGATATAACACATACATGATTATAAAAGATTAGATTTAATTGCTTTAGTTTTCTACGTGAGTATAGAAAAGCAATTCAAGTTGATTGTGCAAAAACAAGCTTAAAACTAGGAAATGTAAGTGCAACCGCTGCTACTTTCTGACTAATGGATTTAATAAGGTGTGCAACACTGGCAGACTGCACTACTGCGAATGTCATGTAGCCATTAACGAATTATTTTGAAATCGGCATATTTACAAATCATTTACATATTTAAAATATGCTTACAACATATAAAAATATGTAAACAAGTTTCTGTATGGATAATTCATGAGAAATATAAATTTTCTCACGTTATTTTCCGCTACATTTTTCTGCATTGAGAGAGCCGCTGTGGCTCATAAAAATACAAATAGATTAAAATTGGCATCAATCATATCAGTAATCGCATAGTCGAAAGCAAAGAAACATCTACATTTTATTTTTAAAATTTCTAATTCGTTAGTCCGAATATAATTTATGCTCCACTTTGACCTATAAAAACAATAAGATACTGTTACATTGAATCCGTAACATCTCATACTTTAACTCTTCAAACGCCAAATAACTTAGAATGCATTTATTATTGGTAGTTTGACGCCACCTGCAGCAGTTCAAACTACTATAATTAAACAACTTAGGGATTTGTGGAGTACTTTGACAGATATCAGCTGCTTTTTTGGCACATTTTGTTTATGTTGAAAAGGATCTCGCATGAGAAATGAGAGACTTTTTTTACCTAGAATTTCGCATATGCGAACTTTATCACGATAAAAGAAAACGTTTGGATAATTTGCTTATACGCCTGTGTGATTTCATCAGGAAAAATAACATCTTTCAAAAAATCTGATTTAAGAGACCAAAATTCTATAAAATCCATTCGATCGGTATTCAAAATTTATCTTAGAAACAGCATTCAAGGAATGCCGCAAGTAGCAGCAATACAGGGTATGTAAAAATTGCAGCAGGTAAAGAATTAGATGGAAAGGGAAGTAATGATGTTTTAACTTTGCCGATAAAATGTTATTACAGAAATCGAGTAATGAGAATGAATGTGTTCGTATATAAATTATCGGCAATAATAATGTCTTACTGGCAGATCTTAGGACGCCACTTTATATAGTTTGCTCATTTTAATACTCCCACAATAATTAAATTAAGACACACTAAGCCCATGCCGGAGGTATGGTAGTAGGTAAGTAGGCTAATATGCCTACTAAAGCAGCCAACAACTCCCATTGGTAAGCAGTTCTTAAGCTTCTTCATCTTGGAATAGTCCTTCTCAAATTTCTCACAGACTGCAGACATTGTGGAACTCTATGTTATTTTCAGGACAATCTTGGAGCAAGTTATGCTACATTATAGGATTTGCTTTCAATTATATCTAAGTTTCCTCTTTAAACTTTAGATTTTGTGTGTTTGTCAACATGCTCGCTGTATTTTTAAAATTATAATTAAACGAAAAAGATTTAAAAAAAAACCCGTTTATTTTAACAACAGAGGAGAAGCGAAATGATATTTTTAAATGAAATTCTCCAAAAAGCAACAAATAAACGCTCATTAAATTATTCTTATTTTATAATAATCAACATATACGAGTATAATTAATGTATTGCTAATCAATTAATAATTTACTATTCTAAAGCTTTGCCACAATATTAATTTATTAAAAAAGTAAATTAGTAGAGAAATCTTTTTATTGCAAAATGAATAATTTTTCGCAAAGATTTGCGTTTGTAAATTTTACTAGTAAAAATTTATGTACTTTTTTCTCCCTAAAACAAAAGCAAATTTAATTCTTTTTTATATTTTATATAAAATTGCAAACAAATGTTGGCACTTGTCTTATAAGAACTGTCTCGCAGATGTCTGTCAATAATTCCGATTGTGCACACAGTCCTGTCTAACAACTGATCGCAGCTTGTATAATAAATTTATTGGCTCTTAAAGAAAACACTATAAACAATCAAATAATAATAATAATAATAAAAGAATAATCGCAAAAGGGCAAAAAATTAAATAAAATAATTAAGAATACACAGAGATGATGATTAATGGATGCAGTGTTAGAAATTTTACAAATTTTCGATTTAAATATTGGTAAAAAAAAATTATAAAATATAAATTATAAATAGAATAAAAAAGAATAAATTGATTGATTGTTGATGACCTCTAGGAATATTTATTAAAGGATGCTGGTGTCAGCTGAAATGTTTGTCAGAGTTAAAACTTAGGAACGGCCAACATGTTCGCCAACATGCTTGACGTGTAATACATATTTTATCACTTCCGAGATCGCTTAAAATAGTCAAATATTATTTTTGAAATGATTTTAAGTTTAATATTTAATGTCGTACGTTGGTAAGTGGCTTAAAGGACTTTCAGTTTTTAGGAAAATTATTACTAAGAAATATAAATTGTCCGTTTCATGGTCTTCTACTAAGATCCTGCCTACTTTCAGTAATCTTTTTAGCATCAAAGGATTTTTGTCATAATTTTTAAAATATAGTAAAACATGCCGCGATGTGTTTTCGCAAATTTTAATTTCTTTGATTTCAGAATAATAATGAAGAATGCAATAAAATACATATGCATGCACTTGTGTTCGTTGGGTTATCCTGCTTGAAAACAGTATTTGTTAATGGAACCTGATCAGTCAGCAAAATCAGCATTCAGGTTTTTGGTTTTTCTAATTGTGAATTCACTAAGAAATCTTTTCGAAAAAACAAACACTAAAAAATATTTCCCACATTAAATATAAATATAAATATAAATATAAATATAAATATAAATATAAATATAAATATAAATATAAATATAAATATAAATATAAATATAAATATAAATATAAATATAAATATAAATATATATATAAATATAAATATAAATATAAATATAAATATAAATATAAATATAAATATAAATATAAATATAAATATAAATATAAATATAAATATAAATATAAATATAAATATAAATATAAATATAAATATAAATATAAATATAAATATAAATATAAATATAAATATAAATATAAATATAAATATAAATATAAATATAAATATAAATATAAATATAAATATAAATATAAATATAAATATAAATATAAATATAAATATAAATATAAATATAAATATAAATATAAATATAAATATAAATATAAATATAAATATAAATATAAATATAAATATAAATATAAATATAAATATAAATATAAATATAAATATAAATATAAATATAAATATAAATATAAATATAAATATAAATATAAATATAAATATAAATATAAATATAAATATAAATATAAATATAAATATAAATATAAATATAAATATAAATATAAATATAAATATAAATATAAATATAAATATAAATATAAATATAAATATAAATATAAATATAAATATAAATATAAATATAAATATAAATATAAATATAAATATAAATATAAATATAAATATAAATATAAATATAAATATAAATATAAATATAAATATAAATATAAATATAAATATAAATATAAATATAAATATAAATATAAATATAAATATAAATATAAATATAAATATAAATATAAATATAAATATAAATATAAATATAAATATAAATATAAATATAAATATAAATATAAATATAAATATAAATATAAATATAAATATAAATATAAATATAAATATAAATATAAATATAAATATAAATATAAATATAAATATAAATATAAATATAAATATAAATATAAATATAAATATAAATATAAATATAAATATAAATATAAATATAAATATAAATATAAATATAAATATAAATATAAATATAAATATAAATATAAATATAAATATAAATATAAATATAAATATAAATATAAATATAAATATAAATATAAATATAAATATAAATATAAATATAAATATAAATATAAATATAAATATAAATATAAATATAAATATAAATATAAATATAAATATAAATATAAATATAAATATAAATATAAATATAAATATAAATAAAATTTCTGTGGATTTTTCAACTACTGGAAACCTTACAAAAGTCTTGTAATAAATTAAAAAACAAATTAATTAGTAAAAAAAAAAATATTTTTGTGGGATTAATTTAACTAAAAATGTTTACCAAAAAGTTTTTAAATATTTAAAAAAAAATCCTCTCACTTGAATTGTTAAATCGTTCGCATTTAGGCCTACGAAAACTTATTCTTACTTACATTTTATATGAAATATTTATTGAATTATTACTTTTCGATACGGAGAGTGAAACTCACAGGTTTACGAATTTAGTGTGTTTACATGTCTGCTGGTTAATTGCGCCATTTCATACCGATCGAAATTGACATTTTTATCAATTCAGAAATAATTTGCTCCTCTGTTTCGCTGAGCAGACAACAACTATAAATAAATTTCTCTTATCAATATCGAACTAATGTGGCCGTGATAAGTGTGCAGGCAATGGGTTTCCATTTACGAACAGGAAGCTGAATTACATTTAGATATTTTTTTTATTTATTTTTTTTTTGGAATTTTTTAAAACATGTAAATTGTATATATTCTTGCAGATCATCAACGAACTTTAAAAAAAAATGTCAACTCTTTTATTCATTTTGTAATCTAAATTTAGTTTATAAAATCTTTTTTTTAATTAAACGAAAATTTAAAACAAAAAATTTTGAAATTAAAAATTTTAAATTTAAAGGAGAGTTTTGTTAAGCTTTTTGAAAATAGTTATGTATTTATAAAATTTGCAGTAGCAAAAAAGCTTTGTAAAGTAATAACTTGGTGGTTGTGATAATTTCATAAAATATTTGCCAAATGTGAACGCAACTTTTGTCAGAAGAAAAAAAAATCTACTTTATCAGTGTACGAGAGCAACAATCGAAATATGAAACCGAAATAGAAACAAGTAAAGAAAGAGGGTATATCCATATACCTTTACATATATATCTATATGTAAAAGGTTATTGGTTTTTTACTTAGCTTGTGCTGGTATTTAATTATGGATAGAGTTATCCGAGAGTGTAAACACTCGTATAACACTCATTTTTAGCAATGTGGCACTTCGAATCTGAATAATTCCTAAACTTTTTTCAAAACAGAGTTCTTAGTTTTACTGATTAGTGCACTTTATGGTTGGGCGGTGTTATTGGAGGCGGAGTCATATGTCTTGAAAAACCAAATGTCACTGCTGAACGTTGTAAGGATTTGATTAAAATTATTGTATTGATTTTTCGTCTTTGTGTGAGACGGCAATCAAATCAACTGTTTGTCTGTGATTTCAAAAAAGAAAATCACGCCGAAAAGTTAAAAATTTCCTGTTTTGTGATTTAAAATCATCGTGATATTACAACACGCCTGATATTTTAATGGTATAGAAAATTTTCTTAATATAATTGAAATTTTATCTTGCAACAGTGATTTAAAAACGAATCATGGTTGGGTATGAGCATGTGAGCAGAAAATCACTTCTTTCTATAGGAACTTCTTCATGCAAGAATTCTACAGCTTTTCACAATGCTGACAATCCACTCGCTACTTTTACCACATTCTTAATTATTATTTTTTGTATTTTTTATTATTTAAAATTAAAACTGAAATAAAAGAATTCATTAAATACAAGAACTCACTCATACATGGCATCGACCAGCTCACGCTCCCATGTCACCAAACGCTTCATATTTTTGTGGCAGAAATTACAAACTATTTTTGAATTTACTTTTAACGTATTATTTTTAAAAAATGATTTCAAATCCATAAATCTGGTATATTTTATTTTAAACAAAATTATTTCCAAACTATTTTTTCACAATTTTATCACGATTTTCTTTACACTCGCAAAAACACGCTTTTTAATATACTTTATATAAACAAAGGGCCCAAAAGCATGAGAGCAAGAGAGAAGGTGAGAGAAGGAATAGATCTTTTACTGTTTTGTTTTTTTTATGGCTCTTTTGTATTTTCTTTTATAAATTTTTCTTAATTTTCTTTTTCTTCAATTGGCAGTTTTTATTATTTTATATTTATTTTTTTATGCTTGTTTTGTTAATTCCTTCTCACTACTAATACTTTAGCGGTAATGTAATAATGATCATCGGTCACGCAGGAGAGCGGAGGTACATGCACAAGGAGCACTCGTAGTATTTATCACAAACACGTTCTTTTTGCTGTGGGAAAGGCAAATATAGAATAAATCTTGCAAAATTCTCGGTACAACATAATTTCTGTTTTTGTTTTGTTTTTTCTTTTTTCTTTTTTCCTTTTCTTTGCAAACAAAATTGAAATTTATATGAAATTTAAGAAAATTTAACTTTATGAATTTACAATTTCTTTCGTTTTAGGCAAGTAATACATTTTCAACACAACAAAGATTTATTAAATTCTCGTTTCGTATACATTTACAAAAAAAAAATATTCCTAAACAGGCTTTTGGAAACGAGAAAAACCACAAGCGATTTTGTGTAGAAATAAATAATGTGATGCCTGGTTAGCCACCTTTAAGACGCTTGAAATAAAACTGAAAAATTCATCCAACAAGTACGTATCTTTTATCGAAAACAAATCAACCGCTGGCTTTGGCAGATTGCAGCAATGAGCAAACTGATACATGTGAATACACATGCGGCAGCAGCAGCAACGACAACCAACTTACTCAGTCGCATGAAAAAGAAATCAAATTCAAAAACAAACAGCAAAAAAGAAAGCCAACAACATGCCCAATAAATTAAAAGGGAATCCACAAAAAACATTGAGCTGTTGTGTTAAGCAATTTAAAAAATATCTGCATGAAATCATTGCACAGTGGCTCGAACTGTAAGGTATCAATAATAAAGGAATATGCCCAAGGAGCACCACGCTATATTTGACATAAACAATTGTAATAATAATGAATACAATTGAACCACAACTATATAGAATGACTATAGTTCCACCATCAGCCAATACGATCATTATAAATTTAAACAATTTCATTGGAAAATTTCTGCAGCAAACTTCAGCCTCGTTTAACGCCTTAAGAGTTTTTGTATTACATGTAAGTATTACATATAATAATAATACCAACTAAATGAGAGTGGAGCACAATATGATATTTACTTTAGAGGCAGGAATTGTTTTCAAGAATTCTTTCTTTTAAACGTGAAAAAGCTTCTTTTAATAGCTTTGCTGAAGGTCTCCTAACGGCCTACTTGTAGGGTAGAAAGTTATTGGTGAAAGCTTATAGAAGGATGTTTACTTTATTACTAAAATAATAATGAAGTAAACAAATAATAATTTCATATAAAATTTATTTTTAATCTTTATTTAGTTTACTGCTGCAGGGCAGTACTCTCCTCTATGCTTTACGGAACTTTTAAAAGCTTTTTATTAAAAAGAAAACAAATTTTAAGGAATAATTCCATTACATAGTAGCAAAAGCTCATTACCTGGAAACTCAATAAAGGTTATAGAGCATATTGCTTAAAATCCCTTTTTCCTATATTAACGGTACCAAATGGTGTATATTAAAAAAAAGTACCAATCATTTGTTTGGTGTGTAGTGTGACAAACAAATAATAATCTAAGCTTTTCCTACATAAGATTTAATAGAACAGTGAGAAAAATCTCCAAGTGAGCTTTTATTCTCGTTTTCTGTGGTTGTATTCGTTTTGCTACCAGATGATTTTATATTGTAGATTCTACGTACCTTTTAGGAGACGGCAGGTGGTAAATAGGAGTAGCATTAAAGATACGGATACGCACGTTTTATCCTGAGAGAAAAGGCGTACAGCACTTATTTCAAGCTGTTTAGCGGAAAGCTTTGTTTACACAAATTTTATGAGATTTGTGAGCTTTAAATTTCAGTGAGCTTAGTTAGTGCTCGTGGCAGATGGGCCAAATAGTACATGACTACGTTTAATATTTTCTTGGAATTTCATCTTTCCTTTATGCAACAATAAAATTATTTATTTTCGCATGAACTAGACGAAAACCAAACAACAATATTTTCAGAAAGGAAGGCAATATATATCTTAATTTAAAACTTATGCCGGAAACGATTATTTTTTTAAATATATATTTTTTTTAATAATATAATATATGAAAATATAAATTTTTTTAAACAAATGCTGTGAGATTCAGTATTAATCGTAATCAGGTGCATATCGTGCCAGCAAAACCTAAGCAGTGCTGATTCGGATTTCTATTCGGATTTCTATAAGCTTTGCAAGAAACCCTAAAAGCTTTTCGACTTGCAAGAATAAGAAAATGCATTATAAAGCAGCAAACCAAAAAATAGGCCACCGTCATAGAATTATTCCAATTTTAAATTTTTTCTCATCGCGAAAGCTGTAATTTCGTCCGATTGTAAGTTTTTTTTTTATTTTAAAAATTATTCATTGTACTAGTAAAGCTAAATGTGATTTATTATAATTAAATAAAATTACATAAACATTTTTATAAATTAATTGCAACACAAATTAAAAACTTGCATATTAAAACATTGTTGAAAATAATATTTTTATTAAATAGAAGTGCATACTTCTACGACCATTTCCTTTTTCATTTATAAAGAATAAATTATTAAAATAATTATAATTATTACATAAAAAAATTTCATATGAAAAATTTTAAATGAAGACAGAAAATAAATGAGAAGTCTTATAAGACTACTTGCATGCAAAAGTCATTGAAAATATTTTAAATATTCAACGACCAATTCGGGCAATACGAAAAGCCAGAAAATTTAATCAACCAGACGGTTAGCTTAGATAGCTTTAATGGAACAAGAGAAAAGCCACCAAATGGTCCTCTATTTCTTTTCTTGTATGAATACCCTTTGGTTTCCCTGCTTTTCTGTAGCTACAAACTAAATTCCACTAAATGTTTATTTGCCTAAAAACTTAAACTAATTGGACTGGATTTAATGAATTTTGCAATTTAATAATTTCAAAAAATTAACATACTGGCTTACAATTCTCGTATGTATTTATTTTTTGCTTGCAAAATAAAAGCTGTTAAGTATGATTATGTTTGTTTCTTCGTTTAAAATTCTTCTTCTTGTCCAGAAAGAGTGTAACAAAAATATAATTTTTAAACAAAAAATTACAAAATTTATGCTTTTCAATTCTCCATATTCCATTACATAAATTTACCACTGTGAAAAAGATATCTATTGTTGCCAACTACTAACAATGAATAATACAATTTCGCACTTTTCTTTATTACCATTTAGCACCTTCCACAAACCAAACCTAGTGTGCGCCCATTATAAATTATTTATTTTTGGTGAAAATACCGCTTTTATAACACTTAACACCGATTCCCTAACCCGCTACTTAAGCCAAACGTAAATCCATTCAGTGTGCTCAAAACCCACAACAGATGAAACTTCCAAACTACAAGACACGGGGGAAAGAAAATATAATAACAAAAGCATTTAACGTCAAATAATATGTGTGTCAAAAGCAATATTAATGACGATAATTACAAATGATGTGAAAAAAATTCACACATTTAATCACAAAAAAAAAAAAAAAAAAAAAAAAAAAGCGAAACGTCAACGACACTTAATTTATGATTATGGTTATTTCAGCAACAGCTATAAATACAGGAATTGTGTACTAAACTTAAATGAATAAAAATACTACTCGCAAAGTAAATAAGATACAATTTACGCTTGAACCGCCCACATGTGCGATGGAGTAATTGTTGTATCTGCTGCTACTGCCGTTTTACACTTTTCTCATTCAAAACTGATTTTTCAATTTTTATATATTTGTTTAATATTCCCAGCAGCTGCATCGAAATACACGAGGGTAGTTATATAAATTAGGAGAAATGTGTGGAAGAAATAAAAATATTTTGAATATAATTTAAAGAAAATATAATTTTGAATCCTTGATTGCCGAACGCCATTCCATAGTTTGGTTTATAATTACATATGTATCAGGAAGCATAGTAATTTGTAATAGTACAAGAGTTCAATACGCAATGCTTGTTAGTAATTTTTTTTTATTTTTTGAACTAATTTAATCTGCAAAGCTTTCGGCTTGTCCACTGGAAAACACCCAGGGTCTAGGCAGGCATCAAACCTGTAACCTCCGGTTTACTAACATGAGCATTATTGGCGTAAAAGGTAGCGTAATGCTGAAGCGTATTGTCAGTGGATTAAGTTTTGTAAATGGCGGAAAATGTCAGTCTTGCTTTGACATTTGTCAAGCATCCATATACAAAATGTACATCATTCAGACATAACTCGCTCACCTTCTCAAGAACGCAGATTAATGGTTTCAATACTTCTAATTAAATGCTCTTAACACCCACGTTCTAGGCAGGAATCAAACCTGTAACCTCCGGTTTACTAGCATGAGCATTATTCTTTCGCCTACAGAGGCACTCGATATATATAATATATATAGTGGTATATTTAACTAAAAGGTAGAGTAATGCTGAAGTGTATTATCAGTGGATTAAGTTTTGTAAATGACGGAAAATGTCAGTCTTGCTTTGGCATTTGTCAAACGACCATATACAAAATGTACATCATTAAGGCATAACTCGCTCACCTCCTCAAGAACGCAGATTAATGGTTTCAATACTTCTAATTAAATGCTCTTAACACCCACGTTCTAGGCAGGAATCAAACCTGTAACCTCCGGTTTACTTGTAACCTCCGGTTTACTAGCATGAGCATTATTCTTTCGCCTACAGAGGCACTCGATATATATAATATATATAGTGGTATATTTAACTAAAAGGTAGAGTAATGCTGAAGTGTATTTTCAGTGGATTAAGTTTTGTAAATGGCGGAAAATGTCAGTCTTGCTTTACCATTTGTCAAACGACCATATTCAAAATGTACATCATTAAGGTATAACTCGCTCACCTTCTCAAGAACGCGGATTAATGGTTTCAATACTTCTCATTAAATGCTTTTAACATTAATTAGAATTCTAACTCGTAAACAATGTCGTCGGTAGTCGGATACCAAATGGGCTGCAAGATGCTTTCACGTCGAAATGGCCATGAATGGCTTTTTTTGCAGGGGAGTATCGCAACTATGGCGGATATCAATTGGGTTGCTCTGCGTTATTCACTCAGTGAATTAAAAAAGTTGGAAGAAAATTGATATAAAAATTACGCTTAAAATGATTGAATTTTAAAAAATTCAATTTAGCATTTCTAGAAGGGAAAGGCGTCCCCCCGTAAAAAAAATAAACAAATTATTTTATCTTTTTTTATTTATATCTATTCGCAAAATAAATAAATATAAAATAATAAAATTTTTAAATAAATTTTACTAAATTTAGATGTTTTTAAACTATTATTTTGTTAGATTTAGGCAGAGTTATGCAAAATGGACGAAATGGATTCGGTGCAATAAATTGCCTGAATTTGCAAAAGTTTAAACTATTTTTTTTCTTAAATTAATATTTACGTTTCCTATAATTTTTTAAAAAAATATTTCAAAGTGTTCAAAAATTATTTTCCGGAAGGGTTCTTCTTTGCACTTAAACTCAATTACTTAATAAATGTCACACTCATCAAATATTTTACAAAATAAATGTGACCAGCAAAAATTTATATATTTTTATTTTTTAGATCTTAAGAAATCTAGAAATATGATATGGAGGTATATATGTGAGAGTTATTGTTCCAAATATTGGTCTCATGTGGAAATGAAGCCAAGCATGAGATTGAGTAATAAATACAAGTTTTCATTAATATTAAATGAGTAGCTAAATCGAAGCCAGCAATAGATTGAGATGAACCAAAATTATAAAGACGAATAACATGATAATGAAACTCCAGAACCAGCAAGCAGCTTTTTTTCTTGTATTTCTAGGAAGATGAAAATTGTTTTGTCTGAAAGTTTAAGAAAGTTTTTTAACGTAGATTTTTAGAAAGTTTAATATAAATCCTTTTACGCAAACAAGTGTTATGGAAAAATAGAAATATTCTAAGTAAATAAAAAGTTTTCCATTTCACCAGTGGAATTGGAAAATTAAATAAAAGTTTAGTCGTTTTTTTTTTCATTAGTTTTATGTCAAATAATACACGATGTTTTTGAGAAACTATTGCAAGCACATTTTTTTTTAAAAAAAATATATATAATTTTCTAATTTTTAAAGAGTGCCACAAATAGTTTAGAATGGGATATGAATGAAACAATATTCACCTCCACCCTTCGTAAATTATACCGTCGTCAAATATTTGTGATCACAAACAATCGCCATAATTCAGTTCAGAATAACATGTAACAATTTTGGACCTAAAAATTTTCTGCATCATGAGCCATTTTCTTTTTTGTAATTTTTTGATTTTATATTTACAAGAAAGCTGAATCGAACACTTCGTTTAATTTCCGATTTCTCCCCTAATTAAATATTAAAGACTGTAAAAAATTGTTTTTAGAACGAGAAAATTAAATAATGTTTACGACTTTTAACAGCAAATGCTTGTAAAAGTGTTTTGTATAGGCTATAAACCATTTAGGTTCATGTGGCGATATTTCAGAATATTTCAAATTTCTTTGAATGAAAAGATTTGTATTTGTTTAAAAATTTAAAATTTGTTAATGTTTAAGCTTTGCAAATCTTCTTTCTTGGTTTAATAGGCTCAGAGAGCCGAACACACTTTTTCCTTTTCCTTTTTTTAAAAAAAATCTTTCTAAGCCTACTAAAGGCCCTGATACACTACTCTACAACGTCGTACAATTCATTCACACGAAAATCTAATGTGATTCCATTCTATTTTAAAAAATCATATGAAAATGGCATTTTTGGTGTCGCACTCTGAATATCCAATTAGCGGAAATAAAATGGAAATATTACGGAAATATATTTTCTGCTAGAATCCTGAAGTAAATGCAACTCTGATCGCTTGAAAATTATAATTTTCTTAAAATGTTCATATAGTTTTGCAAAACTTACAACTTGTCAAAAACTTTATTCGATAGATGTATTTTTAGGACTTACTGACCTACTTTTTCAGCACTAATGCTACATATATTTGAAAAATCCTACGATTGTATAGGATAGTGAATCATGGCTTTAAATTGTTAAATATCTCTGAATAAACAGTGAGTTCAATAACTTTATATTATATTTAATTTTTTTATATTCATCTACAAAAAATCTTAAGTTTAAAATTATCTGAACTATTGATACATTAAAATAAATTTCAAATTAGATATCAGTTTCTCATCTGTGTGGTCAATTCGTTTTCTTAATCGAGTGCCACGTGAATTATCAAAATAAAAGCTCAATGTGTTTTTCATCTATTATTTATTTGGTTCGCTTTAATTTTGTTTTAAAAGTGCTTTTTATTATTAAGTGTTTTGCTAAACACAGATTTTTATACTTTTTTGCCGCTTTTCTTAATCTGCCCATAAATTTAGATCTCTTTTTTTTATTTCTTGCTGTTAAATCGCCTGATATTGGAGTCCGCAATAAATCATACAATCGTGAACTGCTTTTATTTATGGAAAAAGAAAAGTTTAATGCAAAAGTCAAGAGCCAAGAAGAAGAAGTTCAAAGTTACAGATGAAAGGAAAAAGTGCTCTATAAAATGTTAAAATTTAAAGCGCAGAAAACGTTCGTAATAAATTATAACGATATTTTAGGAAATTGCCGGTTACGGATACTTTACTTGTACTTGTACTTGTATGCGTATTAAGCTTCAAGCATATATTGACATAGTAAAAATAGGTCAATGTGTTTGAGATTTGTTTTCTAACATTTAAGACAATTGATTAATTTTTTTATGAAAAACGGTTTTTTTAAATTCATAAGCATTTGAATTAGTCAAAGTAGATATCGATTAAAATGTTATCGATATTTTATTTCCTGTTCATGACAATATGCAGGGCTGCATTTCTTTTACCATAATGAAATGAGTTACTTCAACTATTTGTGAACTATTTATAAACATTTCTGAATATGGGTCCTGTATGCTAAAATTGTTTTCCTTCTATAGCCCGCACAGTGCCCGAAATAAAAACAAAGGTAAAGCAGTTTTGCTACCTGAGATAGAGAACGATAGAGATCTGATGCCATCATTCTGGTGTCTCTGATGAGCTCAGATGTTTATTATCATAAATGTTAGTTGTGTTGATAGGAAATGTTAAGTGGCCGGAGACCCTGCCTAGAACGTTTAAGCATCCTTATAAATAATTTGCAGAAGGAATATTCAAAGACTTGGAAAAAAAATCATAGGAACTTTGTTTTATGAACGGAGGCGTTAAGTATAAAGGCCTCGAGTTAAACTATTTCTACGGGACGTACTTATCGGTGCAGCAAGTTCGGGGAACCTCTCTGAAGTCAGTGAAATGCTTTCTATGTTTTTCTGCACTACTAACTGCTATAACTGTAAAGGCTAATTCAGAATAAATAGCAAACCGACATCAAGCCTGATTCCCTTTTTCAATTTAATTTAAAATTTCTATGGGTGTTTGAATCTCTGTTGAGGACGTTCGTAATGTTAAGGTTTGTTATAAAACGAAAACTTAAAAAGATAATTTTAATAATTACTTAACATTTTAAATGCAGTCATTTGCGTTGAATAATTTTTTAAATGACCTTGAAGAAATTCTTCACACTTAAATTCATTAAAATTGTTTCCATATTCTATGAAAATACACTGGAAATTCGAAATCACTACTTTGCAAACAGATACGAATAGATTATTTATGTATTTTTGTGTGTGAGTGTGTGTGCATGGGTATGCCTTATAATTTTAGGCTCTGTGAGCTTATTGATAAATATATTGATTGTGTTGAAAAGTTAAAAAATAGACACCATTAAGCAAACTTTTTTCAAAATTGTTGATTGAAAATTTAAAATAATTTAATAACTAAAAAAAAAAATGCAACAGAAATACAAATTACTTTTAATAACTTGTCTTTTGGAAAGAGGACAATGTTTAATGTTGGAGTTTTTTAATATAAAATATATGTTTTTATGTGCATACAAATGTCACAGTGAAGAGCAAAATAAATCAAATTATGTATATATAATATAGTATAAATTGAAGTGCTTTTATTGCATTAGCTTTTGATTTAAAAAAAAACACTGTGAGGTCTAAACTCTTTAGCGGGTCTAAATTCTATGGATATGAAAGCATATATATAAGTATAAATCGGAGTAGATCTGGAATTGATTTGCATACTACAAGCTGTGATCTGAAGAAAATCTAAATGACCTAAATTTGCCTGCTGCGTATGCATAAGAACAAATAAAATCATATATCCTGAAAAACTGCATTTCGATACCTTTCCAATGATAAATAATAAATCTTACAATCACAAGTTTATGCAGCAAACACTGCTACTACTGGCTTCTCATACTATCAGGAGTATTTTCTATATATATAATGCAAAATCCTCGAGTTTCACATTTTTATTTTGTGTATGTATGTATGTGTTTCGCATTGTGTGGTAGTTTAGAGTGAAGTGCTTTGCGAGACTATTGTGCACAGAAAAGTTTTCCATTCGTGTCAGTCAGACCAACATCATAATTACACATAATGATTAAAGAGTATTAAAGAGTTTATATTAAACAGATATTCGTGATATATACGAATTTGAAAAAAAAATTAATTTTTCTTCTATATTTTTCTCACACTTCGTCTTTGCCGGAAGTTTTTCACATTCTTTATAACTCGATTGCTCAAAACATGTATTAATTTTGAATATTAGTTAAAATACTCAGTACCCCATATTGTCGCATTATTTCCATAAATGCAGTTTAATGGGTTAATGTGTTGCTTTCCTAGCCAGCAAGAATGCAGTGAATATGCTGGGAGGCAATTTCTAAAAAAACTTAGAAATTCCACAATATTGTCTTACCATTTACGTAAATAAAAAGAATATCGAATTGGATATTTTTTAAAAACGTATTCACCTCGATGTGTTTATCTTCCCGGACAGCAAGTGTACTGCGGAACGACAAACAATAAATTTACAGCTATAACTGTGGAACAAAGCCTGAAGATCACAAATCGATTTCCCGACTAAACTTTATAACTAAAAAGCTAATGAGAAGACTTTTTTTAAAAAAATTAACAAAATATTAAAATTTAAAAAAAAAATTAGAAAATGTTGAAATTTTATAAAAACAAGATAATTACAATAGCGGCTGTTGTTTGCATGGCAAACGTTTTACATAATTAACGTAAACAGAGATGAGATAATAAACAATAAAGTAAATATTGAAAATGGCATTCAGATGTATAAAAATATTTATTTTTATGATTATAAAAAAAACGTTGTTAATTTAATTTAATTACTGTTTGTAAATTACTAGTGATGTTAACCACTGAACATGGAAAATATTCACAAACAATAAATATGCCAATATATATGGGTGTTTCCACAAATGAACTTGAGCTTGAAAGAAGAAGCATGAAAAAACCGAGAAAATAATAATTTTAATTTATAAACACATCATTATTTAAAAAAAATTCCAGTGTCAATTTGGGATTCATATCGGATGTCGATACACAACAATTTTAAGTCAATTTGAATAGCACTTCTAATAATGGAATGCAAAGACTGAAGCATGAAAGGCTGACTTCAGAAATTATTTTCCAACTTTAAGTCATAAAAGTTTTATAAAACTTTCATAATAAACTTCAGGATGCAATAAAAATATTAAGAGAAGAAGAAGAAAGTTAGCAAAGTAAGTTAATAAATTAGTTTTTATATAAATTACACTATAGTCCTTAAAATCTATTCCATTTTCTATTTACCAGTAGTGTAATTTAAATAAAAAAAATGTGTAAGTATGACTTCCTCCATGTGCCACATTTCCATACGTTTTATTGTTATTAAATTAAGGAAAAAAATTTTGAATATTAAGAGTATACTTATACCAAATTGCTCTTAACTGTCATTTCATAAAAATTAGAAATGATCTGAACAATTTGAAATATTTCTGAAACGTTTCCAATGTAAAAAGCAGATCTTTTTAGTAGTCACTTTGAATGATCATGATCGTCTCACGATCATCTTCATGTATGTGTTTGGCTAGAGGAATTCCTTTCATTCATGACTTAAAATCTTGATTTGGATCCGGTGGCTTAGAAAATTGCATATTTTTTGGCAACAGTTTATAAAGCGGAAGCAAGTTTTGAGGGCAGCAATTCATTAATGAGGAACTTCGTACTTGTAGGATGTTGACATTAATTTGATTATGTTAAGCGAACTTATTTAAATATTCCAAAATTTTTAAGCATTCTTATCCCAGCGATCACAACGTAATAAATTTTACAGCAATCTTAAGAAATTCAACTCGGATTAGTGTACTTACAACTGAGCTTTACTAGCTTGTCTTCTTGCTTGTCCTAAAATATTATACGATTCACCGAAAACCAGGCCTGGACAAAATTTATATAATAAGCTCTTTACTCGTAGTTTATATATTTAACTTTTCTAATCTACTATTCAGTTTGACTTTAGTATTCATCCAGACCAGCTTAAACGCACAGCAAACAAAGAGCAATAAATTAGGGGGAACTCCCAAAAATATTCACTAAATATAAATTCATTTAAATTCGATAAAGTTATTCCAGATATTGATTAAAGAAATAATAATTAAGTACATGAGAATAAAATGTAATTTTTAGTAAGGAAATAATATGATTAATGTGTATATACACTTTCACTCGGCTAGCGAATTACCATCCCAACTGACCACAATATTGAACTGATGAAATACGAGTATTATTGTCAAAATTAGTATTCGCTAGTACTGTAGCACCTGACGCTGTTGCCTATTGTCGATGTGGAAACTTATTCAGATTATTAACAAGAAATTGCCAATTCATTATATCAAACTTTTATCTAAAGCCTATAAATAGCACATCTTACCAGCGTCTTTACAGATTAGTATCAGTAATACAAATTGTATTGCTTTAGAAGATTGCTTTTCATATTCAAACATTACCAGCTAACTTATAAATATATATACACTGATTATAGATACAAACACAATAAAATTCACCACTAACTTTATAAAAATCCATTTTCAGTTGCACTACTATTCTCCACAGTACTGTATTTTTACTCTATATAAGTAAAATTAAATACAAAATTGATTTTTTTCTTTTCTCGAGAAAAGTGCAAGTTTTGATGGCTTTATGCCAAGTATGGCAGCGATTAAGTTCAAGCTAATTTAATATATTTTAAACGGCAAATATGAAATAAAATGTAAAATGTGAACGTAATCGACTCAATAAAGAACATAATGCGTCCAAGTTAAAATGAGTTTTTCCTTTTAATTTTCCAGCCAGCAGAATTTAACAAATTAATTGAAATGAAACTTGCAAAATTTACTTAATTAAATTGCAAATGAAATTTGCCAAGAGCAGCAAAAATTCAATTATTTTTAGAACTGAAATTAAAGCGCTTCCTACGCAAAGTAATTTTTATAAAAAATGAATTTGACTACCTTTTATAAGAAGGTGTGCTTCATTTATTTTCAAGTTTTTCAATTCATTTTATTCGGTATTTATAGTAAGCCAAAGTATTATAAAATAAAAGCGAGAAAAGAAACGCAGAATTATTAAAATAACTTAAAGTTCACCGCGCAAGCTTTTCACGCTATACAAAATCTCAATACATTTTACATTAAGGCAAAAGCTTACTGTTCTTAAATTCTCGACTGAAATTCTGAAATTTCTCAACGAATAGCTAATAGGATATTCCACAATCGTGGTTTCGGATCGTCTTGAGCAATCACACCTCCAACAACCAACTACACAAATATATCAGAAGTGTAAAGGTATGCAATCTCTGAAACAAAATATATAAACAAAAATATATATGTATTCTCTTTTCTTTTATTTTATTGATTTTTACTTATATTCCTTGGTGAAGCGTATTCGTAATTTTTGTTGGCTGCAGTTGTATAAATTTTTATTTTTAATTTTATTTATTTTTAATATTACAATTTTGTTAATATATTATAAAACTTTTAAAGCGTCACAAATCATAACTTTAGTCTGTAGTGCCTGTAGTGTCTGTAGTGTCTGTAGTGCATGTAGTGTCTGCAGTGTCTGTAGTGTCTGTAGTGTCTGTAGTGTCTGTAGTGTCTGTAGTGCCTGTAGTGTCTGTAGTGTCTGTAGTGTCTGTAGTGCATGTAGTGTCTGCAGTGTCTGCAGTGTCTGTAGTATCTGTAGTGTCTGTAGTGTCTGTAGTGCCTGTAGTGCCTGTAGTGTCTGCAGTGTCTGCAGTGTCTGTAGTGTCTGTAGTGTCTGTAGTGTCTGTAGTGTCTGTAGTGCCTGTAGTGTCTGCAGTGTCTGTAGTATCTGTAGTGCCTGTAGTGTCTGCAGTGTCTGTAGTGTCTGTAGTGTAATTGTCTCTTTGACTATTTACATCCCTGTATACTTTGTCTTGCCAGACCTTATTTACACACACGAACTATTTTTTGCTCAACTTTTTATTGTGTATGAGAGCGATGAGAAAGTAGTAGATACCATTCCTTTTTTCTTTCTCATTACAAAATCACAATTCGAATAGGAAAAATTTGATATGTGTCATTTAATTTCAACTGACATTTTATTTAAGAAACTATTGTTTACAAAAATTTAAATTGTCTATAGAAATACCGTTTACTTTTTTATAATTTACATTGTTTACTTTTTTAATGTAACTTTTCCGATTTTTCTTTCACTATCAGGCATAAGAAATTATTGTGGTTTTTATAAAAAAACACAGAGTTGCATTGGCAGGTCTCAAAGGGTTCTGGAAGTAAACTTTTACTTTTATATGCTTATAAAAAGTGTATGGCAAAACACTCTTGATAATCGAAATTCCACTTCTTTCACAGATGGCACGCTAATAAAAACACTCTTTACTTTTTTCTTATTTGTCTTACTTAGCACAGTTTGCCGAGTAGTGTAAATACCTACGCAGTCCATCCTAAATTAAATTAGATAATGTAAAAAATACTGGTAGGAAAATTTCAAACTATTGCAGTTTTTATTAATTGAAGCATCAGTAATTTTAGCACCGCTATTACATAAAGCATATGTAATCTGGAATATTATTTCCCCACAGACACGGCGAATTCATGATGCGACCTTATTTCAGGAAATGGTAATCATATGTTGCAGGCAAACTATCAAATTATTTTCCTGTTTGGCTTTATGGATCCACGATTCTTAAAATAGTCTTTAAGAAAAACAAAAATTCATATAGTTATTGCAAAGTTGCCAATGGCGACCACCCACATTAATTCGCCTTGCTCAAATGCCATTGCAAAAAAGACACTAAAAATAATAGCAACCGTGTTATAAACAAGAAAATATTTCACGCCCACTGTGACAAACTCACATTTCGAATTTTTTATTTTGATTATTTTTTTTTTTCGTCGCTGGGCTCTTAACGAAATGATTAATATACTACTCATGCTTTTTCAAGCATTTTATCGATACATTCAAGTAACGCAAAAGTGTATCATTTGAAGCAGCAATAAATGAAATTTGCAAAAAAAAAAAAAACAAAACAATGTTAGAGCGCATAAATTAGAAACCATTGAACTAGTTTTTTTCTTATCGAAAATATTAAGCATTTTGAATTAGACGTTTTTATCCCACAAATAAACAAATTATTATAATCAGTAAATCGTTCTTCGTCAAACTTTTTAGGTAAAATAAAATAATTTTGCACTTCTCTTGAAAATGTTTAAATTTTAAGTTGATAATATTTGTTTTGGTCTTTAGCAAAATTAAAAATGTTTTCAAATTAATTAATACTTGTTTGCTTGAATGGTTTTTACTCCAGACAATAATTTTAATATTTTAATTTAATTCTCCAAAATTCACTAGATTTGGTTTTTCTTTAAAATTAATTATTTGTTTCTGTATATATTTTTACTGAAAGAGCTGCTTTGTCCGCTGGGGAAAGAAAAGCTAACTTACAAAAAACGAAATAAAATATTCATTGAATGGATAAAATCTTTGTTTGCAAACAAATTCTGCCTGAAATAAGATTTTATTTTTTTATTGAACAGCAACTGTTTCATCCTCAATATGCTTCTTATACATATATGCAATTTTTCTTCGAAAAAAGCATATGAGAATTATGTGAATAATACAAACATATTGAGTGTTTAGGTAGACTGGAAAAACTTTCAAGTTTTTCATTCAAAAATACAAAAATGGAAATTTTCAAAGAATGACGATTTTTGCCCAAAAATCCAAAGGGTCTCTCTCCCCTTATCAAAAACTGAAATATACCCAAAATCTCGAAAAAAAAATTTTCCTTTGTTATTAACAAAAATATATTTTAAACATTTAAAAACATAAAATAAACATACAAGAGGAAAAAAACGCTACTTTTTCATTCAAAAATACAAAAACGGAGGTTTTCAAAAAATGACGATTTTGTCACAAAAATGCTAAGGGTACCCTTATCAAAAATTGAAATATACCCCAAATCTCGAAAAAAAAAATTTTTTTCTTTTTTATGAGCTAAAATATATTTTAAACATTTAAAAACATAAAATAAACATACAAGAGGAAAAAAACGCTACTTTTTCATTCAAAAATACAAAAACGGAGGTTTTCAAAAAATGACGATTTTGTCACAAAAATGCTAAGGGTACCCCCTTATAAAAATTTGAAATATACCCCAAATCTCGAAAAAAAAAATTTTTTTCTTTTTTATGAGCTAAAATATATTTTAAACATTTAAAAACATAAAATCAACATACAAGACAAAAAAAACGCAACTTTTTCATTCAAATATACAAAAACGGAGGTTTTCAAAAAATGACGATTTTGTCGCAAAAATGCTAAGGGTACCCCCTTATCAAAAATTGAAATATGTCCGTAATTTTGAAAAAAAAAATTTTTTTCTTTTTTATTAGCAAAAGTATATTTTAAACATTTAAAAACATAAAATAAACATACAAGAGGAAAAAAACGCTACTTTTTCATTCAAAAATACAAAAACGGAGGTTTTTAAAAAATTACGATTTTGTCACAAAAATGCTAAGGGTACCCCCTTATCAAAAATTGAAATATGTCCGTAATTTTGAAAAAAAAAATTTTTTTCTTTTTTATTAGCAAAAGTATATTTTAAACATTTAAAAACATAAAATAAACATACAAGAGGAAAAAAACGCTACTTTTTCATTCAAAAATACAAAAACGGAGGTTTTTAAAAAATTACGATTTTGTCACAAAAATGCTAAGGGTACCCCCTTATCAAAAATTGAAATATACCCCAAATCTCGAAAAAAAAAATTTTTTTCTTTTTTATGAGCTAAAATATATTTTAAACATTTAAAAACATAAAATCAACATACAAGACAAAAAAACGCAACTTTTTCATTCAGAAATACAAAAACGGAGGTTTTTAAAAAATTACGATTTTTACCTTATCAAAAATTGAAATATACCCCAAAAAAATTTTATTTATAAAAAATGATAATAAAAACGATTCTCTAAATTTGTGGCAAATGTGCTGATCTTGAACATCCTTAAAAAAATCTGTTAATTGAAAATTAAATTTTTATTATAAATAAAGATTTTATTTTACATCGAAATGTTGGAAAAAATAAAAATGTCTTACTTGCCTTAAACAATCCAAAGGGCACGATTTAAAGCAGATTGTGGAGAATAAATATAGAGGACTAAAGGCAATAAATCGTCTGACTCACTGCTGCAGGACAACTATTCTTTTGACTGGAGCCGCAAAACAAATTTTCTATTTCCTTCACATAAACGTATACACAGCAGAGAAGGAAAATTTTTTGATCAAAATTTTTCTAACAATTTTTTGCTGATTTCCGTGAAAAAAAAATCCACATGCCTGGCCCGTCGGTGCACTACAAACAGCACCTGAACAAAATGTATTCCAAACGTCATATAGAAAAAATTCGTTCCAAGTAAAATGAGAAAATTTTCACAGCCAAACAGGAAATCTCCAATAAATTGTATTTCCTTTGTAATTGCATCATGCGATTTGAGCAATAAGAACAACGATATTTAATAAAATGTATAGTTCATAAAAGAAATTCTTTTACAGTTCGTGTATGCAATGCATGAGTTCTGCACACTTTTTAGATTTCGTTTTATCCACAATTTATTTATTAAGAGACTATCAATGCAATTATAGTTATTCCGTATAAGACGTTTAATAAATTTATCACAATTGGTGTTTAATATTGCTTGTACGCTTGATAAAGAGCTGCAACGTGATGAGCACAGATGTGTGAAATGAAAAGAATAAATTAACAAATTAAGATATTATTACAATCATCAAGTTATTCATACGTGAATGCTTAATAAAATCTATTAGCGACACTTCTTGCGACTACTAGTTTAGTTGTTGTTATCAATTTTCCTCTTTACGAAATAAATTACGTTAATTTAGTTACATTAAAAGATTTACGCTTCAATAATTCAATTATATAATTTGTTTAACAAGTGAAAGAGGAGTTACTGCATAACCACCATATTTAAAATAAATCCAGAGCTGGAATTCCTTATCATAGTATTGTTAGCCAAACTGATATTAAATGTATTCCACTCGCAAAGCACGACCAAACAAGTCCTGCATGTATTAGGGTGTTACTGCTTAACTATGCATGGTATTTCCCCAAGTTTTGACTAGAAAGTCATTCAGAGTGTGAAATGCAGAAACAATTCGTTTAATTTTTTGGCCACATAACAAGTATTAAGATATCTCGAAAAATCAATTGGCAATCAGAGCTGGAAAATTTGTATACTCAAAAGTAGAGAATACATAAACATCCAATGAAATTTTTACCAGACAATACGCCCAAGTATAAATCTTATAAAAATGTATAGAATGTAGAATAGAGTCAGAATACATCAGTCTATAACACGTCATCACATATTCCGCCTGCAAACCCTATATCCTCAATATGACATGAGTTTTCTGCAAATTAATGTCATTTATACAACTCTTTAACAAAGAAAAGCATATGAGAATTACAAAAATCCAACATATATGTATATTGAGTGTTTAGGAAATCTTTGTTTCTTTTTTTTCAATCTATTTAGCAAATTTTACGACATTCTTAATCGTTTAAATTTTGTCAATCTCCTGTGAGATCAATACATATCAATACAAAAAATTTATCCATATCAAAAACCAAAAGATATAAAATCATATTGGCTAAAAGGCGAGTCTAAAGAATGAAACATTTTTAACTTTACAATTTCTATAGCCGAGCATTACAGTAATGGAATGCTTGAAAAACTTTTGTATGCTTTCAAATTTAATGAGAAACTTAACGTACTTGATCGTGCTTAGTTTTATTATTTATTAATTTTTTCATTGACAGACCGAGTGGCCAATGGAAGCCATATTAAATATTAAAAAATATTAAAAGTATTTTTATTTTTTTAAGATATTATACAATTACATGACTTTAATAACGTGGAGAGTGTTATCTGATATTTTTTATTTTTATTCCTTTATTTATTTATTTAATTTTTTTATTTTTTATTTTTTTTTTTTTTTTGAGTAATTAATTAATTTTGTGATTGAAAAGGTTTGTAAACATTAATGTATTACTTTAAAAGTAGGCCGCAAATAATAAATTGTTAACACATTCATGACAAACTGTATGTATAAAAACACGTAAATGTTTACACAACGACTGATAATGAGCTTTTGCGAATATTGGCAATTTATTGGTTTTTCTATTTAATAGAAAAAAAAACATGAAAATTATTTGACCGTACGCAAACTCTTACGCAATAACGTAGTAAAGAAATTACTATTAAAATTAAATGTTTATTTTAAAAATAGTATTTACTTTTAATTAAATTTTTGTGCTTTTGTAATTTTATAAATATTTTTTTTTTTTTTATTTCTATTTCTTTGTGTAAATTAATAGCTTGATTCAATTAAATCATCAGTTCATATTAACAGACTTTGTGTGCTTATTTTTGTTTTTCCTGTTGAAGCGATGCAACATGCTGCACTCTTCACAAACACATGATGACATTTATTGCATTTATGTGATTGGCATGAGGTCTGGTATTGCAGTTTTATATTAATTTGTCTGTTCAATGGAGGTGTTAATTAGTTGTTGGAATTATGACTGATCTACAAGCAAAAAAAATGTAATAAATTTGCAGAGGTGGGAAGTAAACTTATATCGAAGAAATTTCAAACATTTGAATTCGATTGAAAGTCTTTGCTGCCGCCTTTGGATCACTCGTGTGCAAACTGTTCATTAAAACTTTAAAGTAAGTCTTATAGTGTTTTCACACTGAGGATAAAACCTGGTTTTAAAACAAAATCTGGTTTTAACTTCAAAACCAATCCTTAAAACCTGGTTTTACCATACGAAATAATTCTCATAAAACCATTTTAAAACCTTTCTTGAATTAGTTTAAAGTAGATTTTATGAAATGCAACCTTGTTTTATAAAGTATATATTGAGTGCTACCAAGTTAGAAAGATTGAAAACAGCTGATAATTCATTCACATCACAAATATTCATTCACAAATGTAAAATCATTTCAATTTTAGAACACATTTTTAAAACATATAAACAATGAAAAACAGCTGTCGTACAGTTTGTCAAATAAATGTGGGAAGAATAATTACAACAAACACGCCTTATTCTACAAAAAATGTATTTTATCATTAACAAATTTATTTAACAAACTGTATTATAAAACCTGATTTTATCAAAATTGTATGTGAAAACAAAATCAGCTGTTTGTAGGTTTTAAGTTAAAACCAGATTTTAACTTTAGGTGTGAAAACACAATTAGCACGAGTGTCAGCAAAACCACTTAATTCAAGCTATTAAATAAAGAAGCAAACTTAATTGCTGGAATTACTTCATGGCTGTAATTTGTATGCTCTGATCATATATTTGATATTCCGAAAAAAAGTTACAACCAGATATTGCGAAAAAAAAAACTTTTAATACAATTTACAAATTTGAAAATAAATAAATAGATTTTCATTTTTAAAAAATATGAAATTTTATAAATGAAAAAATTAAAAAAAAGAGAGAGAAAGAAAAATATATATTTTTTAGTAACTAATCAAACTATTCTTCCCATAGTGCTAATTAGTGTAATTAGGGCGATCATTATCTGCTAGCCTATTGCCTTATCAAAGAAGTCAGCTTTTGTATTAATTGTTAATAATTTAATTGAAATTTTGCAATTATTTTCAATGGGCTTTGATACAATACAAAAAACGATTGAATAGAATAAAACAGCTTTTGCTTTGCAAATTTCCATGCAGAATTTATTTAATAAAAAGTCTGTCAAAGCTTAAAATATTTCCCATAAATAAAACCCTTTATATTTTCTTTACTATAATAATGGTTAAAACTTTTACCGCTAATAATTCGAGTGATATGTATTCCGCTCGAAAGCAAAGTTTTACGCAAAACCCGCTAAATATTTTTTTTTGGTGCTTTAAAAGCTTGAAACATTGAATGATGAGCTAATTCATTTATGCTAACATATACAAATGAAACTCTCTTTTTCTTTCAATTAAATAAATATTATTAAAGCAATTAAAAATTTGTTTAAATTAAAATGATAGTAAACTTGAATTAATTTATAAACTTTTTATAAATAAATTTCATTGAGACAATCAATAAAAAATTGTTTGTTTCTGGATTTGTTCCGGTAATTGAAAAAATCAGCTGGGCTGATGGGATGGATTAGTTCCGGTAATTGAATAAAATCAGCTGAGCAAATGAATTGAAGTAAAAAAGATTTTTATCAGAATATTTAACTTCCCCTCTTCACACCTCATTAAAGGCTTTCCACACTAAACGGGGTTAAACGGGGGATCTAAAAAAACGGGTTAGAAGTAAATTTTCTAGGAATACAATAAATGCAACGAATAAGATTTTTCCCCAATTTTTAACACAAAAACCGATAACAAAATGAATGAAAAAATTTGGTTTTCGCAGTTGTGTGAGATGACAGAACACAAATAGCGAATGGTCTGTCTGACGAAGCAGAAAATAATAGCACATCACTACAAATTCATTTCATTGCGAAATTTAAAAAAAAAAAATTAAAGTAAAATTGAAGATGGCACACTTACCTGGTTATCGGTCCCGGTGATTCGCTAACAGCTTTTATCGATCTTCTTAAATGTCTATGGAATGTACCGAGTATTGATTCTTTACGTTGTATACTGACATTTCTCTCCTCACCATTATTATTTCTGTTAAATTTGGTTAAGCATTCGGTGGCCTCGTCCTTAACCGTTTCAATGGCCAGCGAATTTCGCGAACAATCTCCTGCCGTCGTTGTAGTTGGTGTCGTGTCGACTATATCATCGGTTAGCGGAGTTGTTTCTTTAGAATTTTGTAAAAGACTATTGTCTGGTTTATTGGACATTTTAACAATCACAGCTCCTTTTCCTGTACTATCCTTTTCATCGAGCAGCTTCGTCCATGCATGCTCTCCCATATTTTCGCTTTTATCTACAATCATATTCCAATTTAAATTTCGTGTTTTTTTTCTTTTTTTTTGGAATTCTATTTACAAGATGATGTGGAAACTCTTTCGAATCTCCTTTGGGATGGCAGAGCGCTGTTAGGTGGTGAAATATCACCTTTTCCAGCCTAAATTTATGTTAAAAATTTCAAGTTTTATTGACTTTAAAACAATCATCGAGTATTTGAATCTAAAAATAAAAAATATATAAAATTGCCGTATTAATTTTAGCAACTTAATGAAAATACTTTTTAAATTGAACTAAAAAGTATTTTTAAAAAAAATATCTTTTACAGTTTCAAATACAGAAAGTTTTTTTTTTCAAGTTTTTTAGATAATCGTCTTTTAGCTATTTTGTTATCTCAACACTTTAAATTTGAATTGATGAAGAAACTAAAAGCAATTGATAATTTTAATTATTAAAAATAATACGAGTACATTAAAAGCTTCAAGTGCCATAATGCGTATGTGTATTCAGTTGCCTTCACAGCCTGTCTTTGTTCTGAGATCAGTAAAACATCTGCATGAAATCTAAGTTTTCCGAGAAGGAAAAGCAAAACAGCCATCCAGCCAGGCCGATTTATTCCTGACATTGTACAGCCATTCCGACTAAATACTCTCTAGACAGCGTGCTTTAAGCAAAAGTAAAAGGCACCTGTTGATATGAGAACGATTATTTTGACAACATAACAAAGGCACGACTGCATGTCCGTCCACATGTCTCTTGTAGCTTTCGCCAATTTGAATCTGTGTCTAGAGAATTAGTATGCCGCCAGTACAATAGGAAAAAAGAAATATATTGTTTTCATGGGAATTAACATTAGAAAACTTAACAGCGAGATCTGTTTTTTGTTTTTCTCTTTAATTAATTTTGTTAAAATATTTCATGGTTCGCAAGTGTTTTATTATATTTATAGCTTCCTTATAAGACAAAAGCTTTGGTGCACAAATTCATATTAGGCGAAATCTATGCCATATAAGAAATAGAAATATATGTACTTCTAATTGCTGTAAAAGTAAAGTTGTGCTTTGTTAGGCTTAATATGAAAGCAGTTCGCATTAAAAACTTTAGACTTTAAAGCATTACAAATTATCATGCATGTAAATTCGGCTGCAAGGCTGTCTATGAAATTTAAACTGCCCTTAACACTATTGGCCACAATAACATTTTCGAAAATCCAGATGTCTGTTGAGGCATTTTTATATGTGGTGAAGGCACTTGACCTAAATTATTGAATACAGTTTCGAATCGCTTACTTATAATAAAGATTAATTAACTTGTACATATGCGAAATTAACCTGCAAAGCTTTCCGTTTGACCGCAAGAAACCAACTAGGGTATAGGCAGGAATCGAACCTGCAACCTTTAATTTAGTATGCTGCGCATTATTCATTCGCCTACGGAGGCACCTATATGCGGTATACCCATACCCAAATGCGGTATGTGTTCAGGATTTGCCACAAATTTCTAAATAGATTACCAATTGAATGGCCTTAATATTCCTTTTACCGCTTTGCACACTGACCGACATACTTAGGAGAACTCTACTATTAACAAATGAAATAAATGATAAAATCAAATTTAGCGATCAGTCATTTCAATCCAGCCATTATATGTTTGCGCAATAATGCAATCTCAATGCCTCCTGACACTTATAAAATAAACATGACAGCAGAGTGCTTGAGAAAAATTGAAATGGTATCGTATCAGGCATATACTGTTTTTTTTCTGTCTTATCTAATTTAAATAAAAATTTATTGTAATTTTATTTTCCAATAAAATAATATTGTACGAGTATGTTGTGGGTTGGAAACAAACCAAATAACTCGTAGTTTTACTACAAGTAATTTTTATTTTCTAAAGCTGATATGGAAAAAGCTTTTAATCAGAGCGAAATGATCATGAAACAAGAAATTAAAAGTCACGTAAAAATCTAATTTATTCCACTCTACACCTGCAAAAGAGCCACTTTAATTTTGACAGCAATAACATTTAAATCAATTCTATCTTAAATATTTCGCCTCTCCCTTCAGAACACGGACTTTAAAGTTTTTAGGTAAATTTTAGTTGTTATACAATGATTTTTGTGGAAGAAATGGTTATATAGAATGGTCATATATAGAATGTTGATTCTTTGAATTTTATTACTACTGGGGGTATTCCCTCAATTTATTTATTATTATAAACAGTAAACAAAAAAAAATTCAATAGATTAAACTTTTCATTAGATACAAAAGCTTCATTTCCCAAACCCCAAGGTCATTGTTTTGTTTCTATTTGAATTAATTTTGTTAAGTCTTCCAGTCAGAGGTTTAATTATCATTTTCGGTGTTAATGATGTTCGGGGGTTCTGCTTTCTGAAATGCCATAAATGGGGCAAACTAAGGTGTTCTTAAAGGCATTCTCAGTTATTCCTTAGCTACATGGTCAAGCTTAACAGGATCCTTCCTCACCACTAATTATATGAAGCCTATTGTTCTCTTAACTGCAGTTTCCTTAGACATAACTTTGACCTTTGCAACACTAATTTGCCTGAATAGATCACATTTTTTCACACTTACTCGGCTAGAAAGGACTTCAAGGCTTTGCAAAATGCTTTCATGCTTATGAATATTGAAAGCTGCAAGACAATTTTATTACTAACGCGATTTTTACTTTTTAGAGGCTTGACAATTAATCACCTTTCGAAGAAAACTAAATGATTTTTGTATACCTGATCCTTCCAAATATATTCCAATTATTTCTAGCCATATATATATGTATATATATACATTTTTTTTTTTTGTTAATAACAGCGAATATTCATTTTGGGATCAAAAGTTAGAAATCAGAAACGCTTGGTTAGAAGAAGATAATGCTTGAAAGTTTGATTCCGCCCTCTCATGAAAAGCACCCCTACTATACTAAAAGGGATGCCAGCAGTTGTTGGTAAAAAATTGGAATATTTAAATACCAGAATCTGTATTATTGGCATTCCCATTTCAATACAGCTCGCTGAATTGAGAATGTTTCTAATAGCAAACACTAATAAAAACAAACTTAACTTAAATAAATAATTAAATAAATAAAAAATAATTTTGTATTTTTTATATTGACTTGATTTTATATATTGTCATTGCTTAATTGCTTTAAGATTAAGAGTGAATATTTTTAAAAGTAGAAGCTTTACGAATGATGAAAACGTATAAATAATTTATCGCTCATACGTAACGTGAACAGACGGTTTTTGTCAAGACGAGAGACGTCAAAGTTTGAAGATCTCAGGTCTTTTGGATTATCTACTAAAAGAGAAGAATAAAATAATTTATATATATTTTATATATGTGTGTGTATATGTATATATGAAATACTCTAGTATATAAGCTTTAAATTGGATTCTAGATACACTTTCCAGTACATCTACTATGTTACGACTTATCTTATTTTGTTACAAGAGCGACGGGCGATACGTACATATTTTAGAGCTAAAATCAAATTAATAATATTTATATAATAAATAATTATTATATAAATAAAATTTTCCTAATTTAAATTATTAAATTAATATTTATGTAATTATTAAAATACCAAAAAAAAAATTATAGAGAATTTTATACGTGTATGTATTACAATTTAATGCCTAGTCGCATCGTGAAAGATTCTTCATGAAAGAATAGCGATAGAAAAGGCAACTGGTGGAGATAAAGTAATGTTGCTGTGCTTATGGCGCTAAATTAGGGACTGTTAGAGTGTTTTCGTAGCCATTTTATTCTACCGGGAAATATTTCTGCAGAAGGATGAACCCTATGCTGGCAACCATTATAAGCTCTGACTATTACTTTGCCAAATAAACATTGCAAAAACGCCTGACATTAAATCCTTTGAAGAAAATTTCATAAAAATATTCTTATGACTGCCGTGTTTGAGGATCGAACCCACAATTGTAGGCATTTGCAGTGAGTGTACTAAGTAGTTCAGCTGGATATGAGAATACATGAAGAACAAATTGGATTACCTTTTTTGAAGGCTGTATTTTGTTTTACTGAATATTAATTACATATTTATTTATTATATTTTAACTGTCAAACAAAAAAATCTGCTTTTTGTTTAATGCACAGGATAATTATTTCCCAATATGTAATATAAAACTCAGTATGAGAAAACTAAAATTTTACTTAATTTCAAGTTGCACTTCCGGTCAGAATATTTACAATTTATAATATTTATTTTTATTTCTTATTATTTTATTTTAATGTCTCTCTGCATTTTACGGCGTCTTCATATTTTCTTAGGGCTTTAATATTTTTCTGTAAATTTGATGAATTTATTTTATTAATTCATGAATTATTAATTTTATAAATTAATTTATTATTAATATATTAATGAATTTGTATTGATGTTTTGCGAAAACCCAATACGAGAATTGTGAGATTGAAGTTAAAATTCTTAAAAAATTTCAATTTAATAAAATTGAAAGAAAATCATTTTGAAGAATATTCGAGAGGTGATGCAACAAATTTAAAAATTACTATTTGCCAGTATGGTCAACTTATACAATTCTTTGCAAAAACCACTCGTTTGAAGAAAAACAAATTTTTATAATGTCATTCCTAATTTAATAACGATGTCCTTTTAGTCACATTTTATAAAAGTCACCTCAAAACTTAAAATTATTTAACTGCTTTCACACATTTTTTATTTTGTTTCTATTGTTCTCTATAATATTTATTTTCTTCTTTAAATTCGGTTTAACATTTCACTTTTAATGTAAATATTTTTATTTAAGATAAATAAATTAGATATGAAAATATTTTTGTTATTAATAATTTGATAAATAAAAAAGATTATAAACATCGAAGAAAGAAATCTTTTTATTTTGATTTATAAGATAAACAAATCGATCTCCACTATTTCGCTACTAAATAATTTAAAGTTTGCAAGCATTCCTCCGCAGGCGAGGTAATAGTGCACAACCTACTAAGCCGGAGGTCGTGGGTTCGATTCCTGCCTAGATCCTGTATATTTTCCTGCTGACAAGCCAAAAGCTTTGCATGTTGAGTCGGTTGAAAAAAAAAGATATGCAGCCTTAATGGCTCATTACTCTAATCCGGTAATTTGTAATTAAGTTTTAAGCTTGTTACTTTTGGTTGCGGCGGCAATAACAATAAAAATTTAAGGATCATTTTTAGAATCTATCAGGATGTACAAAATTCAGCTTTCTTCGCTCTTATATGCCGTTTCATTTATAGGATTTCTTGTGAAGCAAATTGTGGTACACGAAATGCGTGACTGCGATGACTTTGAAATTGTTAGTAATTGAAGGGAGTTGAAGGCGACGGGATAATCCTTTTTTGCATTTTATCTAAGAAAAATTAAACAATTCGGCAATTTTATAAAATCTGCTCGTTGGAGAAGTAAGAAAATAAAATAAAGCTTCCTTTGAATTGAATCGCTTGTATGAGACGGCCGTATCGAATTGATGCCTTCTAGAAGCTCGAAGCCAAGAAGGAATATTTTGTTAAGTTTTTAGCAGCCTTCCTTAAAATTTAAATTTATTTTCAGTGTTTGTTGAACAAAGCAAGTTCAGCAAATAAGATACGAAAAGAGAACCGGAACAATTTTTAATTGATCTTGTCTTAAATGCTTTAAAGTTGTTTAATTTTTTCTCTTATTGTCGCAAGTTTACGTATATAATAAGACACTTAAGGATATGAAGTAGCAGGATGGATAATTGTGGCTCCCATAGAAAAGACTTAGAAGCAGTAAGTACTACAAAAGTTATCATGCAGTCCTAATATACAGTGGATCAAGGTAGCAATAAGGACCAAGGACATAACATTGAAACAGCATGTTCATAAAGGAATACCAGCCAATTGCCTAACAAACTGTCTTCAAAGTGGAGCACTGACTCGAAAATGAAATGACTAAAAAACTTAAAAATTTACTGAAAAAGAAATTATTGAAAACTAAAAAGCTGACAGAGGCTTACATCACCAGTTATAAGCTTTTTGCTCTACCTGACTCTCAATGTCTCATTTAGTTTTCAAAAATATTCCTCATATTTAATATTTTTTTTTGTTTTTTATTTTTATCATTAAACTTACCTTTTGTTAAAAATATTTCGCAAAGGATGTTCGTTTAATTCTTAATACACATTTTATTTTCTTCTTATTTAAAGTAATACTTTTTATAAAACTGCCGGAACGGTGTAAAAGCTTTTTTCCCAGATATTATAATTATTTAATTTTTCTGCAATAGAAACCAGTATGCCTTTTCACAAACACATCAATCAGCATTTTTCTTGCCATAATTTTTTTTTTTTTAATTTAACATTGAATAGTGATAACAAAAGCAATACTTTTGCGTTTAATTAGACAATAATTAACATATTAAATATTTTATTAAATATTCACAATATTGTTTTTATTCATTTGTTTAAAAATTATTTTTATGTTGAAAAGAGTCAATAGCAGCAAATTAAGGCGTAAAATTTAATTTATCGTTTAGGAAAATAAAACCGAGTAAATCCAACGTTTTATTCATTTCGTTTACTCATAGAAAGATTTTTATGAGACTTATTTATGTGGTTTTAAAATTTAAATATTTTGCTAATATTTACAAATTATCATATTCATTATTTATTGTATTGTGGTTTTGGTCAGCGTGATAAAATGTTGTTTTTTATATTCGTTTAATAACTTTTAAAATTTACTTTATTTTTGGTTTCGTTTAATTTTGAATATTTTTTATTTTTTTTTTTTTTTTTTTTTTTGTACTCTGCTTTGAGTGCTATTTTAAAGCATTAATTTTCGAAACGCCAACACTCGTTTGTTTTATCATGAAGAAATGTTTGTGTGCGCAGCATAAAAACAATTTTGCTAAAGTTGATGGCAGAAAAAATAAATAGAATCCAAAAAGTGGCCAAGATAAGGTGATTTGATTTAAGTTATTTAATTTACAATTCGGTGTTTCTTATTTAAATTTTTTTTTTAATTTTTTGTATTTTTTTTTAATTTTTTTTTTGTGTCACCTAATTAAACTGGCTGAGAAAAATAAACATCTTTTGAAATCGAAATAAACGTTTTGTTTTTGCTTTAAAGTTCGTTTATAATGTTAAAGTATAAAAACCGCCGATTCGCTGGCCTTTCGGTGCGAGTGTAAGGCTATGACTGACTGAAAAACATTCCAATTCACTGTATCGAATGTTTTCAGTGCAATGCGTTGCTTCTGCGTTTCGGCTGTTTGATGGACTGGTTGCTTGTTTGTCAGCTGCTCGTTATTAGTTGGCCGCTGTTCAGTTGCCAGTGTGTTGTGGTGCATGATACCGCTGCGTATAAATTTTTTCCATACTCAAGTACCCCATTGTGTTTTTTTTTTTTTTTACATAAATACAAAAAGTTTGTTGTTGCAACAATAAAAATGTTGGTAAACGTTTCCATCAATATTAGAATCTCTTGCCGCTCTGGAATTAATGTTCTAAAACGAGAGCATGCCGATAAGTTACCAGAAGAATTTTTTAATTTTTACGCGGAATTTCGTTTTCGTTTAGTCAATGCAGATATGAAAAATTATAAGCTGGCAGGACTTTTTTCTCTGGCCTGATCAATGTGGGCAATTGCTTTCGATTTATTGTATTTAATTTAAATTATTCATATTTAATGTATTTCAATGCGTAACGATGTACAGTTTTTTGCGCAGATGCTGTCAATCGATGAACGTCACGTAACTTGTGTTATCTCAAGTATGGAAGCGTGGCTTATTTTGTTTTGCAAATTATTTTACTGCCCAGCCTATTCATTCCCATGTAAATCCTCCAAAATCCAATGAACAAAAACATGTACAATTTTGCTTCCTTGATGGCATATTCTTTACTGCAGCTGTAGTCCTCAAAATACCTTCGAAATAGTATTCATCGGTTGGCTTCGGAAATAATAAGTTGCCTTCTTTGGCTGCCACAAGCATAGGGGTAACAAAAGCTTATTCTACGGCAAGCAGATCTATACTCGCTTTGCGGCGATTTGGCTGATTAACATTTTTAAGCTGCATCGGCCAAGTTGCTACTGCTATAATGTAAGAGTTTTTGAGCCACTTCCGCTCTGCATTGCCATTTTCGTTTATCCGTCATACTTGTATCCACTAGAGAATTGGGAATAAAATTGATTTTCAATTACCCATTAAAGCCATAGTGAATACCTGTTAATAGCCATATCATATTTCCATAAAGGCATTTAATTTTTTTGTCACAATAAAGAGAACTTTTCAGTTGCCCTTCGCTTTCATCTATTATAAATTTGTTCTATGCGCAACTGCGGTAGAAGTTCAACTCAGACAAATAAGCACCCATTTCAAACACCGGCAGCAACAAAATCCGTTGAACGTGTTCTCTCAGTCATTTCATTTCTGGCTCTGTGTCAACACAGACGTTATTAATAAGTGAGTTTGTTATTCATACTGGTAGATAAGCTTTTGTTTTTATATTTCATTATAAAAGTAAAAATTAGTTTGAATATAAATAAATTTAGTGCAAATCTCCTAATTTGCAATAGTAAATAATTTTTAAAATTATTCAAAACAATAATTGTTGCTGATTTATTAAAGGCATTGGGAAAGAAATCTTCAAGGTAACGGGCTGTAATGTCCAACAGTGGAAGGAAGCCTATGCAAAAATTCTGATGTTTTGGAATTGACAGTGTCGCAAAAAATTTAAGATGGTATAAGAGGGTAATTTTTTTGTAGGAAATTATTTTATTTAGGGGCGCTAATTTGCCACTTCTGAGAGTTATAATGTAGGCTGATATCTAAGAAAGACTAACCAGTCGATGGTAGTGACTAAGGGTTGCGAGAAACATCACTGACCTCCAAGAAGTCAATAGTGTCTTAAGGGGCCTTATATGCTAGATCCCTACCTAGCCAAGCCAAACACTTCCCACTTTTGTGAATATTTAAAGGAAAAAAACTTCATTTTGGTACATTCCATACTCGTACTTTGAAAACAATCCTTTTGCAATCGGTTTGCAAATGTTGAATCTATTTAATGTTGTCATAAAACAATAGGAAAGACTCTCTCTGCACTTGACTCAGTTTTAATAGCTTTATATTTTTAATTCTTTATAATGATATCATTAATCGGTTATAAAGAAGAATCGCAAACAACTAAAGAATTCCATATCAAAGTTGTTTACTATTGTTTACTGTATAGATAAATAGCACAGCAGCGTCGGATTGTAACGCTGTTTTACAGCAAACAAATAAGTCCGTTACGAACTTGAAATAGAAAAAGCTTTTTCTTTTTGCATTCGCATATGTGCGCGGGTATTGAAATTTATATATTTTGCATAACTTGTTATAGTAAGTATAGGAATTTTAAACAATGGCGAACGAGTAGGAAAGGAATAAAAAAATATCACTAAAGAGATAAAGAGTTTTTCAAGAAGAACCATCTTTTAAAAATATATAAATAAAAATAGCACATTTATATAAAATTTTTTATGAATTTGGGCAAAAAGTTATATAGCACAAATGGCACAGCAATAGCAGGAACTGGCCAATTGTGCTCGTTAACGAATCCAGGCAAATGCGTTAGAACCAGAGAACCAGAACTAATTTGTCGCTAATTCGTAGCGGCTTGCAACAGTCAGGCAATTTTCAGAAACAAAGCCACTTAATGCAATGCCTTATAATGGGCTTACATGAAAGGGATAGGAGCTGAGCCGACAAGGCGTGGTCTGGTACTAAGACGAAGCGTATTGTCCACAGAGGAAATGTTTGATCAGAAAAACCTCATTAGATGTACAAGTGTAATATAATCGACATATACGAGTATTAATTAGTTACTGGTAAATATAAAGTGAGAAGTGAATATGCCTTCATCACTTGCACGTTCTAAGAAAAAATTAATGTGATTAATTTTGTCACCACTAGAAGTAGATCCGACACTACCATTATTTCTAATCTATTACAAATTTGTTACACTTCGTTTAACAGTGGTACTGCCATCTAATGTTTGAGGCGGGGTTCCGTAGTATTGTTCATGACTTCTGCTCCGCCCTTTTGTATACAGGATATTTAGGCTTTTCCAGCCGTTAAAGAACAATGCCCCATTGATGCGATGCCGCAACTTTAATCGTTTTCGAAAAACAAAGTGGAACCACTAACTTACTTTTAACACTTCTGTTCGGCGTTTAGTTTAATTTGAGATCATTTGGGGTTTCTGTAGTATTGTTAATGACCTATAATACACTTGTGCTCCGCCGTTTTGCATACAGGATACTTAGGGTTTTCCAGCCGTTAAACAACAATGGCCCATTGATGAGATGCCGCAACTTTAATCGTTTTCGAAAAACAAAGTGGAACCATGTGATTGATTTGTCATATATGTGATGAAAAATGCAAAGTAGAAACACAACGGCAAAAGAATTTGCGCTTGCCAAATAAAGTACACAAATATTTTTTCATTTTGCGCATTAAAAATAAAGTATCTTATCTAAATAGTATTATTACTCTAAATTGTTTGTTTCTTTATTAGCGAAGATCAATGACTTGTGTATTTGAAAAAAAAGTCATCCTTTCATTGCTCAGCTGAAAAATTTTAAAGGTTTTTCGCCAAAATAAACACCGCAAAAATAATAGGCGTTTAACTCAACAAATTGGCATAAACAGATGTTTTTAAAAGGCGTTGAATATCGTTAAAAGTTATTGCAAATTTAAACGATAAATTCCAGTGTCGTTATATTAAAATGACATTTATGAGCGATAAAAGTTTAACTGAAGCGCACTACAGATGTGCTTTTAAGAAACTAAAAGAAAATTTCGACTTAGCTTATACTCAGCAGAGTGACTAGAACCATATCGAAGTCAGAACTTTATGAATGATGCTGCTCATTGTGTGCTGTCAATGAGATGGTACTACAATTAGGTCTGATATTGTATCTTTTAGTAAACCACTTTCGAAATTTTTGTTTTCTTTTTGATATTACTACGGTACCATGTGATTGCTAAAGTCCGGTTTTAGGGAGTTTGGGGAGAAAGACATTACTTGAGCAACACCCAGAAGATACAAAGGTTCGGATATCTTTGCCAATCCTGACAATCTGCCAGATACCATTGCTATTCGATTAAATACAGTTTCCTAAGATGATATTAGATTCTGTTCACAGATTTCCATTGAATCCAGAAGGAATCTTCTTAGTTAGTTAATCCGTTCAGCCAAACGCATTGGCCCGTAGTCTCTTAAGTAGAGAAAAATTAGGGAAATCCCAATTTCTCAAAAAGCTGCTTACAATCACTCGTCTTTGATGGTGATGATTGGACCAGCATTGCTTGATTTTAATAAGAAATAGTTACAATGCTTAAAATGTAACTTTCAGATATTTTTATCTAAGTATTTTGTATGAAAACATCTTACTAAGGCAAATGAACGGTATGACGCTGCAGTTATTAAAAATTCACATTCATTAATTTATAAATATTTGCACTGCTGTTTACTGAAATGTTTCTGCTGTGTATGGAGTTCTGTGTTCTTTCCACTATACAAGATAACTTGAATAAACGTACTGATAGATGTTACATTGGAAAGCCAATACATTCACAATCATTAAACTCTTGCGTTGTATAAACTCTTTGCTTGTGCTTAAACACACTAGTACACGCTCTACAGTATATTTTGTTGTGCAATTTAACCGCAGTCACTAAAAGTTAATAAACGATAAATTAATTTAATCTTTAAGATACTTATAATTCATTAGTGCATATGCGAATAGTATTAGAGTGGAACTAACTAAGTTAGATACTTATGCATTTAATATAATTTTATTTGTCGTATAAATTTAGTTGTATGGTTGCTGTTAAAGTGTCTGTACAACTTAAGCTACGTTGCTCATGCATACACTGAAGAAGTACGAACAACGACAGCCGCAAAAGCTTACAATGCGATAAATTGAGAAATATATGTAGTTGTGAAATTCAATGAATTCTTAAATAAAATGAAATAAATTTTGATGGATTTTTTTTATTATTCAAAAGCAGTATATACAAGTACTTTTAGATTTATTTATTTATTCCTTTTGTTGGCAGATTTTATTTGTGCAAGTTGATAAAGTTTTTTTTTTTATCGAAGTTAAACAAGAAGATGTTTGCATGCTGCAAGCGTAAAATAACTTTAACCCAGACTTTCTTTACTTAGCCAAGTGGCCTTCGGGAAAAGTTTTCTTCAACTAAACAGTTAGAAAGGATCCAAATAGAAAATGCATCATATCTTTACACAAGCCAAATAATTCCGATCAAAGCAGAGCAAAATTTTCAGACCGTATTAAATAAAAAAAAGTGAATTTTTGTAAAATGTAACCGTAATTATGCAAAAATCAATAAGCAGTTTTAAAATCAATCCAACATTCATTTCAACATTTCTAATCCAGAATTCAGTTTGCAAATGACACATAGTAAACTTCCGCTTCTCAAGAATTGCAATAGAACTTTCCCACTTCACCATATCGAAGCACTACAAGTGTTACTCCAAGAACTCTCCTTTACCATAACTTATAAAATGAAATAAAATTTGCAAACAAAAACTTTTTTCTCCTCAACATCAACTTCTTAGGGTGCTTTCTTCGGGAGCTTTTATGCAAATTATTTTAACAACTACAAAAGGCGCATGAAGCAACCTAAAACTCTTGTGCTTGCAATGAAATTGGAATACTGGCACATACGTTTTTTAGAATGAAAATTTATAACCCTGAAATATTTATTTTTAAACAGAAAATGAAAATGAAAATGAAAATGAAAAAGAAAACAAGAATTTGTAATAAATGTGTTTATTTATAGATACTCATGTTCTTACAACCATTTTTATAGTTTAAGACAAATCAACTTTCTACGAGAAAGTTGTCTTTAGTACTGCACTTTTAAGCCAACACAGCGAAATGTGCAAAGCATGGCACAGTGGAGCAAGCCCTTATGACATAACAGTAATGTATGCAGCTTTTAAAACTGCTACATAAACAGCTCAATAAAGCAAAAGAAAAATAATGAGGATGTAATCGAACCAAGACACCTTTATATGTTTTAGAAAGCAGCCGCACAAGCGATTTTATGTAAATGATAAATAAAGATAAAAAGTTTTAAAAATAATAGGATATTTTTATTGGAAGTGGAAAGTGATTAATGCAAAAGCTTGCTGAAAGCGCAGGAAATACATACATATGTATAAGATCAACTTTACTTTGACCATAATAAATCCTTTATTATTAGAAACAAAAAGATCCTATTAAACACCTTACAGGAGACATAAGGCATATACACTTAACATATAAGAATGCTTTTTTAATATCTTCTACTTTATACTTTTCGAAATAATTTCAACTAAAACTGCTTTCAGCTAAACAAGAATAATAAGGTAATCTGGAGATCAGTTGGCGCCAGAACACTTCAAATTCTTATGCAATTCCTTTCTAATTAAATTCTTTGTTTATAATCAAAAAAAGTCTTTGCTGCTCGATCATCTAAACAAATCTATATTTGCTGCCTAGACATCCTGTGTTTAATATATATCTCGTATTTGCTTTGCAAAGTACTGAAAGCGAAGTATTAAATTATATATATAAATTAACACAATAAATAAATTAATAATTATAATTATATATATAAATTATATATTAAATATAAATAAGCCCAAAGTAGTACATTTTCGTAAATGATCTTAAGCCAGTATCTTCCAGCATAAGGAAAAAACTTAAATAGTTAATTTAATACTTCGCTTTCAGTACTTTGCAAAGGAAATACGAGATATATATTAAATACAGGATGTCTAGGCAGCAAATAATATAGATTTGTTTAGATGATCGAGCCGCAAAGACTTTTTTGGTTATAAACAAAGAATCTGTGATATATGTCAGCTCTAATGCAAAATAAAGAAGGAAGAGAAAAACAAAAGAACAGCAGCAGCTAAAGCAGATATTCAAGGAACCTTTACCAAAATGCTTCTTAGAACAAGAGGAATTTATCCCACTTTCCACTAAAGATTATTGTTGAAAATGGTTTAATTTCCCTCGCCCCACTGTGCAACGTGTTGCAGAAGAAATACAGCTAAAAAAGTAGGTCATAAACTTCTTACAATGGCTTGCGGGCACACACATTGATAAGTCCTATTGAATAGACTTGAATAGCATACATTAGCATGCGGTTGCATGCTTCATGGTATACCTCCACACTTATAACGAGCAAACGCCGACATGCTTCCTTTTTAAAAAGAACAAACTCTTTACACTTTTCCATATTTTTGTTTAAATTCAAGTTTCCTTTCACAAGCTTTTCTACGTGTTTTCCATATACCTTCTACTGCAATTGTTTTCGAAGAATTAATTATAGTTCTGTTGTTGTTCCTCAACAATTTAAAAGGTTTTTACTGACGTCTTATTTACGTTGTTAACGGCCTTTTTAACGTTCCGTCTGTCCCTATGTTTGCCAATTGTGTGCCACTTAGGTCAGTGATGTTGTGCAGCTAAAGGTTAGTGAACTTTTCCAAGCATGCAACATGCTGAACTTTTGCATGCCAGTCTTTTCATTCTTATGCAAATTTGCAAGGCGCAACATACTCTTGAGGGAATGAATTCACTAATTAAACTATTTTTAATACTTTATTGCAATTAAGAAAAAAGCAATGTTTGCGTAATTTATGACATTCACTTTAATGCAAATCCTTCAGCAGTTACTTTAACAAGACACGCATTTAATCTTAAAATAGCTTTCGAATGGAAATAAGCAGTGCAATCAGAGAAAATTTGAAAGCATTATATCAATTGCACCATTCCCTTTTAGATACAATTTTATTTATTTAAGATAATAAATAAAATATTTGCTTTAGATTCATTTCACATTGTATAGGGTGTTTTTTTACAGCTACAAAATTTAATTCATGATAAAACAAAGATTTATTATTTATAAAATATTTTTGGAAAACATTATTTTTGGAAAGAAAATTTTATTACATTAGTGTCTATATAAGATTTCTATTATGCGCCCGTCACTGCTGACGTAAGCTGGAATACGAATTTTTACTTTTCGTAACGTATTTTCGCCGTATTATTATTTGATTAAAATTTTTATCTGTTTCTTACTATCTTTCTTATCTATCTTTTCTTCGTTGCTCGTCCTGTTTCAAGCACATATTAGCAAGACGAATGCCAGCTGATTGAGGTACGAACACTACTATTCCCTTCACTACTAATAGTAACATTCTGTGCATTATTGAAAACATAGAGCGGATAATACCGCCATTTTAAAACGGGCGAAAGAATAATTTTCTAATTATCTTTCTCCAACTACAATAATTCTGCATATTCCGTTTATTCTGCAACACATTCGCAAGAGTTGTATTAGTAAATAGAAATCTGCCCACAATAAAATGACAAACTAAATTACATATAAACACAACTCTCAGCTGATCAATGTCAAATAAAGAGGTATTGCCAACTCGAAGTTCTGAGCCTCTAAAAAGTAAAACTCTACAAGAAAAGTGTAACCGCCTTAGAGGTCTTAATAGCCATGTGCAGATTCTTATTGCGAAAAGAGTATTACAAAGCTGGTTACATTATTATCGCTCGTCATATTAGAATACAACACGAGCTTAGAAATGATCCTTTCATTAGCCTATTTGTCAAAATAAAAGGGATTCGAATTTAGCATAGGAATTTCAATAACATCATATATAATATAGTTTCGCTTGAATTGAATTTCTCTGCGTAGCAAGCATAGCTTCATAAAAAGTGGTTCACTGATAATTTAAAACAGGCATAAGAAAGGATACGTATGAGCCAAGTTCTCAAAAAATAGCTAAAAATGTCAAGCTGAAAGTTGAGCTTTCCTCATTTGAATTAGGAAGTATTTGAGCAGTAGAACGAAGGATGAAAGGATGATCTCAGGCTGACAGCCATGTTAGTAAACAACATTGTTAGTAAATCGTATTCAAAATGAACAAAAGATGTACTGGGTCCATGACTGAATGCAAATGGACTGAATGTCCTTCAATGGACTGAGAGCCTTCATAGGCATAACATTTTTCTCTAGTCTATCTGCAGACTATAACTAGGAAAACTATTTCATTTTTAGAGAAATTCTGAAGTGACTAATCCAAATCAGAAATAAAAAAAAGAAAATTAATGAAATTTAATTCATTAATTTAATTTAATGAATATTTAATTTTTTAATGTAACTCCAAAAGTTTAAGAAAAGCTTTGTAAAGAGATATTTCGAATTTATTAATATTTCAACAAGATGAACTGCAGATGATTTTTTATAATCTTCTACCTTTTTGGTCTAATAAGAATTATTTACATTTTCCATTCATTAATTACTTTCCCTTCTTTAGATTCTTCCTTTTGCAATCCACATTCTATTTACACTCTTACAAGCCAATTCACTTGGTAAAATTTCATACATCGAGGCAATTTCCAATTAATATAAAAAAAATAAATAAATAATTTAATTAATTGCCAACAATTCCTACATAATTTTATCATGAGTTGATATCAATTAAATTAAAATGAATCTATTTTAGATCGGAAAAGCCATTTCATTTGTATAACCAAAATATTTCTATTTCTATTAAATTACAAATTTTGTAATAATTTTCGTAATACGCTTAAATGTATTGCAGGTTCTATTTATAGAAACATTGTTGTGTTACGTGACGTGCATATGAGACTCCAAACACACGTATGTATGCATGTATATGTATGCATGTGTGTAGGCAAATTATATGGAAACAATTAAATGTTTATTAGCCGCATTCAATTTGTAAGACGTATGATTAACAGTAAATTGTCGCCCACCGACTTCATATTAATCATACGCAGGATGTGCATAATAAAATGGAAACAATGCGAGTACAATGATTTTTAATAGACACTTTAAGCTTCTGCTCAAGCTTTTTTTTAGCTTTTTTACGATCCATTCATTTGAAGCAAAATTAACCAATTAAACATTTACGTTACCAAATTTTGGTACCATTAAGCTGCATCTGCACAGAAAAGCGCTTCCTTACACAGAAATTCTATATTTGCATTGCTTTAATCAAAACAATCCGTCAATTTTTTATTTGAGACTAGAATATTTCATTTTTGCTATCCAACAAAAAGTTCAAGTACAGATAGAAATTTAAATATGTTAATGTGTAAGAGCAGCAAAGGGTGACAAAAAGAGAGGGATAGAGAGGAAGAGAGATATAGTTCTATAGCAATATAATCACCCCTATTCTGTGTTTCGATTAAGTCCCCGCATTCAGTTCCGTTGCGATCGAAAATTGGTATTCTGCAGAAAAACGGAATCGAAAGAAAAAGAAGAAGACAACAATGTTTACAAAATTAATAGCATCACTGTGGAATAAATGTTAAATTTAATGCAAAATAAGTTGTTGATAGACAGTTTTTCTCGTGAGATGCAGCAAAATTCTAGGACTTCTTACTTCATACTGCTCTGGTGTTGTTGTTTTTGACTTGTAACATTATTAAATAGTAATTTAATTAAATAAATTAATTAAAAATATTTTTTAATGTTTTTTTAATCGCTTCTGAGCATTTTATTTCATTTTAAAGTTTTTAACTAAAAAACACAGATAAAAAAACTCCTCCGTTAACAAAAACACAACTGAGAAAAACGGAGCTCCGATCGTAATGCAGAATACATACAATGGAAAGAAACTAAGCGGAATTGAAACGCAGAATACCAAAATTGCCAGACGGAGAAAATTTCGATTCAAATCGAAACGCAGAATATCCCCCAATTTTTCTATAGAAATGAAACTGCTTCATATCCGTAAGCGATTTTTAAAATAAACTCACAACAGAATTATCACAAAATAACTATAGTGGTAGAAAAGTTCGACTTCACTTGGAAAGAAAGGATTCTAAGAACTTAGAAACTGCTCAAAGTGTATAAAAAGTTTATAGTGAATTTTGATGCAATTACAATAATATTTATTAAAATTAAATATTATTTAATTTAATAAATTAATTAAAATAATATTTAATTTACTTGTTATAATAGTGAAATCCTTCAAAAATATGTATTTTCGCACTTTCCATATTAGAAATTATATTTGCTATTTCTACTTTAAGAGATTTCTTCTCCAGGATGTCTTAAATATAAAACAATTAATTTCTTAAAATAAATTTTTTGTTTTTACTCGTTTTTCATTTTGCTTAACATATTCGTGAGATTTTGGGTAACTATAAAATAGATAAATAGTTATATTTCCTATTTTGTTAAGGAGTTATTCTGATTGCTTTCAAGCTTCCCACAAATAGAGCTTATTGCAAACTCTATATATGAGAATTTTATTTGCCTTTTGTCGCCTATTGACACAATGAAATATTGTAAATATTAACTTCAATCAAAGGACAATAAAAAGCGGGGGGAGAAGAGTAAATTTTTAAGTGTATACGAATACACTTATAACGACCGACCAATGTCGACCACTAACATCATATAGATTCGGCTTATAAGCTGCAATAATGATAAAAAATATATAACCCATTAGAAGTAATAAATACTTTAAGTGTGACCATTTTAAAAAAATGTACTTAACATTATTGTTTTATATATTTTTTCTAAATAGTACAAAATAAAAACGTAACAATTATGACAGTTAAAAATAACTTTACTTAGTAAAACTTTTGCAAACTTGTTAACACTGTACTGACTTGCACGTCGTCCGGTGGTATATGAAATGGAAAAGATTTGAATTTTTGCAGAGTTCGCTTTCTATGAAGAATTTCGCCGGTAGTCACATTTTCAGATACACAAATTTATTTTATTTTGTCCGACGAAAAGTCGCTACAAAAAATTCACAGTTCATCCACATTGTATTTCCAGCGAAACTGTAAACGATAAAATTACAGAAGCAAAAGGCATAAAATCTATCACCTCGAAATAAAAGTCATCGCATTTCATCAAAGTCATCACTGGAACTCGCCTTACCAACAAAACAAAAGCGCGTGAAATTAATTTCATGAAAAATTGCATCGTGTAAACAGCAATAAAATGCATCAAACATATCAGTATTACAGCCAGCAGAAATAATAAATTATTTTAAATTGAATAATTAATTTAAACAGCATGATTGTGTGAAGAAAGGACTCCATATAAATACATCATGTGAACTATTTCGTTACTAAAATTAACAAAATGTTTCGTGTTAAAAATATTGAATGGAAAATATCATATTCAACGCACGCACGCATTTATTAATTTATTATCATCATTGCAAAGAAAACGAAATGAGTTCACCAGCAGAATTCTCTCTGACGTCAGCAACTGCAATAACAGCATTCTAAAAGAAGAATAATGTATTTATGAAAATAAAATTATACAAAGAATACAATTTTAAGCATCGTTAGCTGAAAAGGAAAACTACATAAAAAATATTAAATTCTAAATAAATATGTTATAAGAAAAATTAAAAGTTTCAACTGGGAATGTCAAAAGCTTACATATAATAATAATTATAATTTTGTGTAGCCCCTCGATGGTAGAGTGGTTAGTATATACGCCTGTTACGCAGGTGTCAGGCCTCAGAAGCCAGTGCTTCTATACATATTGCAATTATATTCATATAATTGTAATATTTGGTAAATCAATAAATAAATAAATAAATAATTTTGTGTAAAATAAGCCAACATTGCTGGAAATGGTGTACTTTGTAAAACCCTTGGAAATCACATAATTAAGTGTCCGAAATTCTCGTTTTAATTTTTTAATCTAAATTTATGTTTTTCAGATTTCAAATACATTTCGATTGTTCCACGAAGGAACAACGTGTTTTATTAAAAAAACAAAATTTTTGAAAAGTGGCAAAAGTATCTTGACAAATTTATTTTAAATTTGGAAAATTCAGAAAAGATAATTCAGTAAAGAAAACGCTCCAAAGAAAATCGTGCCATCATTCTGACAGTTGATAAATTTTAAGAAACTAAATGCGGTCGTGATAACGGAAACAGAATTTATTAACCGCGTGTTCGCTAAACCGAAAGGCCACCAGTTATCGTTCCCAGCAATTAAACATAAAACAATCCAGTAGGTTGTGACTCAATCGTCATAATAAAAATAAAATAAAAAAAAAATATTTAATAAAATAAAAATATTTTTAATATCTGGAAAAAGTCTGTTTTGTTTTCTAAAACTAAAATGAGGCCTTAATTATAGGTACCCTTTAGTAAAGGCGAAGAGTCAGAGCCCTCGATTTTGACAGCCTGCGATTAGAAGGCAAAAACAGCTGCATTTAGGCACCGCTTAATTATAAATTAATACAAATTAATTGAATTAATTTTTAAAGAATTTAATCAAAAATAAAATGCAGTAATTAAAATTTGATGATTCGGATTGTGAAAAGTCAAAATTTTTAAAACATATTCAATCATTCAGAAAATAGTAAACAGTCAGATTATCGCTGTGATCCGTTATAGGATAAAATACAAAAAACAAGAGGTTGTACAAGAAAACACAAAGCCTGCACTTGCTGGACAAATGAAGGAACCGTATATTAGAGGAACTTTGAGATATATATAGTTAAGAGAAAAAGAAAAGCTTTCAGAGCATACCAAAGCTCTCTTTCATCGCATCATCACAGCCATAGGTAAGAATTCACTTTTGAAGCCGTAAATATTTATTTTCAGGCATTTTTTAATACCCCTGCCTGATTCTAGGGCCGAGTAATCTGCTTTCAATATCCAAAGGATCGAGCGACTTAACAATTGAAAAATTTTTAATACAGTCCTTTATTATTCTTTATTAAACACGCTCAACGTCAAGCATTCACTTCCAAAACTTTTAACTGCAGCTGCATATTAAAAAATATTTATTTTTTTTGGCAATTATATGCATTATTTTTGACAAAAATATTTTAACAGATATCAGCTTTATAGCAATTAGTTTTTTTTTAATTTAGACATGCTCCAAGTAAGGAACTACTTGGCTGACTTCCAAGAGAATTTTTTATTTAATAGCAACAGAGCAAGCTTTTTTAAATTTCTTTAAATGATTTTAGCAAAATGCAATTACAGTTGAATGTTTCCATTCACTTTCTTCTTTCATCACATTTTATTAAAGGCCAAGGTTCTTATTGTCTTGAATTGTGGGTCAGCATATTTGCCAAAAAAAAAAAAAAAACATTGTCTACCAGCAGTATTCCATTGCCTGCTTGCCAGTTATTTGCGATGGCTGCATACTCTACTGCTCAAAAGTGTTTTAAATATAAAAGTAATATAAATAGTTGCTCAAAGGCTATTAAAGTCTTGCTGTCCAGCTTTTTTAAATGCATTCCCGTTCAGTTTTCCTCAAAAGAGGGGAATTTTATTGTAGTATTTTATATATTAAAAGAGGAAAACTTATCTCAGAAAAAAAATTATTTTCATAATGATTTACCAGCCCTGATGTGTAACGGTTAATGTAACTATCGTAAATCTGCTACCTGTTAACTTATGCAGCACTTGCAAAAGATATATCAGAGTAGATGAGTTTAATAAAAATTTGAGCGGCTTAATAAATTTCAAATTGTTTTTTAGAAGGAGAGTATAGTTGACTGAAATCTATACAACAATTAATTCCAGTCGTTACGAATCTATTTTTTTTAGGCAACTGAGCTGGCAAATATAATATTTTCATTATGCAACATTCTTAATTCACTGTAACATTTCATTTGTGGCATTTGTGACATTTGTGGCATGCTGCTGCTCCTACAAGCGGTTGCAACAATTTTATTTAGTTTTTGACGGTATTTTTTTTTATTTAATAAATAAACAGATTCATTTTATTATTAATATAACAATTAATTAAGTTCATAAATACTATAAAACTTCATTAGCAGATTGTTATGAAATATTTTATTCGTATAAAATAAAAGAATAGAAAATTTTTTATATTTCAATTAGCTTAACGAAAACCTGAAATTCATATTTGCTAGTGTCCCCAAAACCTAAGATGATCACATTTAGCATCATTTAATTATTTACGCATTCAAACAAGGTGTAAAGCGATTATTTTTAAAAGGTTAATTCTGATTGTATGACTTTTGCAAAAGCAAATACAGCTTCGTTATCATTATTTTACCGATAAGACCTTTTACGTTGTAGTACAATCAAGATGAAATGCGTAGTATAGATTTCATGTGGCCTGGAACACAACTGGGATGCACGACGATTAAACGCTAAGAAATATAAAATACATTTATGTGAAATGTGTGCCAAAATTAAAGCAAGATTTGTGTGGCACCATTCCTGTTATTCGACAGTTAGGAGTTGGCAATTTTTAGTTATCAAAAATAAGGCCTTAAATGATAGAACAACTTAAGTGAACAAATGGGTATCAATTTTGGGATAGCCGTTATACAAAAATACCCCAAATAAATATATTTATTTCCGGTATTACGGTGTGGCCATCTTTACTTTTAGTTTTTAAAATGCTTTAATAAATAAAGGGTACTTTCTTAGTTCATTAATTCTTCTTCAGTAATTTTACGTTACAGCAATTAAAATAAGTAAATATTTGAAATATTTTCACATTCAGTTCATGTCGCTATACGAACAGATGACTTCCAATGCCGTTGGCTACTATTATAGCCCTGTAGCCATTTAAATAGTTATTATAAAGAAAGAAGCATCGGACTGGGCTACTGTTGCATTCCTGTCGCCATCTATATAATAATTGAGATAGGTCCGTCGTCAGCCGGTTTAATGAGGCCAGTCTCAACAATTCCACATTTGAGAGAATTTAATTATTTATTTCACATATACTTGCAATATATATGATTTATAATATATTTTATATATAATATTTTATTTATAATATTTTATTTATAATATTTTATTTAACTCTATTAGATAAATTTTTTTTCTGTTAATGACTTGCTAACATTATCAGACAATTAAAAACATTTTTGGAAATTTTTATATTTACGGAAAAAAAGTTTTTAGAAATAATGCCTCATTATCAGTCATAAATATGGAAATTAGCCTAAGATGACCACAGCTACAACAATCGTAGTGCCAATGCGCAGGCGTGTTGTCATACAAAAAATAACTTTCATACAGTCTACTGTCGTGAACGTGTTTGTTGTTTCACTTTTGTCCTTCACACGACGTATTTGAAACACATTGTCTACACAGTGAATGTTTACGATAATTCTTAATCAGAGCTTGAATTTTCATAAAGAGTTTCTTAACTTGGCACTGTCAATGGCACCTGCCACGGACGACAAACTTTTATCGCGAACTCACGCTAATCTACATAAAGCTCGTCCGAAAAACAAAAAAAACAATCTGAAAGCCATTCTATAAGCATTAAACAAGTGATTAAATGTATTTCACACACTTAAAAGCTCATAATTTAAAGCAAATAATTAAAGCGATAATAACAATACTTTCAAAAGCCTCTATACTTTTATTTGATTATTTCATGTCTGGAACAGATAAGTGTAAATTATTTATTACATTTCACTTAATTTCAATTTGTTTACTTTTATCATTTTTTGATAAATAACAATTCATTTTTATTGGATGCTATTTTGCATTTATTTTATTTCAGTTTATTTCAATTAGGCAATATTTTGAGCATTCCAAGTGTCAACAAGTAATAAAATGTGCACATGAACATTTGCAAACAAAACAACCACCCACGCATGTAGGAAACAACTAAACAACAACAACAAAATAGCTTTACACAAATATATGTGCGAATGTATGTGTATCAGCAGAATGACAAATGGACTAGACAAAGCTGTGAGAATGACAGTCAATAAACAAAATTACAAGCAGGCAATGTCTAGACTTTGCCAGGAAAGCTGTTTTAAAATATATTTGTTACAATATTTAGGCGAGGTGTAACTACTCCAGAGTAAAGCAACTGAGGAACCAAAGAGGAACATGCTACCGCCATTTTGGTATAAAAAGCAAAAAAAAAAAATAGTTTAATTATAAAAAAATTAAATTCCTTTTTTTTGATATTAAATGAAATTTATTATAATCCGGGGATTCCCGCAATTTATTCTCATTTGCTATAATTTCTCTTGTGGTTAAATTGGGCCAGATGCCTAGAAGAAAGATAAAATAGATTCATATCAAATTAAATTTGTCTCTTGTGTAAAGTTGAAAAACTGTTCCAAGGATCGCTCTAACTGTGTTTATGAAATTCTCAATTGGTTGCTGAGAATATGGGCATATCACAACAATATTGAGGATTATTTTTCAAGTTCTACCGAAATGCCAGCCACATTAAACTTGGCTTAATCACAAAACAAACAATAGCAAATATGTATTTTGTCATTTTTTAATAATTTCGGTAACAAATTCTAAACTTTAAAAGTTTTAATAAGCTAATTCTATTTTCACTCTATATTTTCAAAAGAAAGCTCGTCAAATTCAATATTAATTTTCAAATACAACTTCGGACGCCGTAAACAATTTTGAAAAAGCAGAAGTTCAATATATTTTATCGCTTCATTTCTTTTAAACTTTAATCATATAATAAGTTATTTCATTTAAATGTTTAAGTTTGTTACCACGTAAAACGACAACAACAACGTCTCGAAGTAAAAATCCTATTTGTAAATTTCGACATATTTTTTCATACTTTTGTTTTGGCAAATGATCGGTTAAATAAACAAGAATCTTTTAAAGAACCATAAATATGACATTTTTGTAAAATGCATTTGACTTTATTTACGCTATAAATCTTGAGCGGAAACAAGGTTAGCATCGACAGCGTCGTCGACAGCCAACAGAGTCTGCGAGAAAACAAAGAAGCAAAAAGATAATGCGGATTTTGTTCTACCACAGACACTTGCAAGCAATTCAATCAATTTGGAAAGACAATCAAAGAGTTGGCATTATTATTGTTTTCTTTTATAATTTTTTTTTTTTTTTTTTTTCGTTGCAGTGGAGCCGATATGCCCGCAGCCTGTTTAGCTGTTACTTAGAAGTTGAAACTGCTGCAGGTGCGATTAATATTTTGTTTTGCTTATAAACATTTTGCAGCTTTAAAGCACTTTAAAAAAAAAACAAAAATAAAAAAATATTAATTAAAAGAGATTTAAAAAAAAATATAAAAAATTATTTCCACATAAACGAGTTTAATAAGACAACAAACGATTTCGTCCAGCTGTCAAATAAATAGGTGTAAACTTTTTTCAGACACCTTTTCACTGTATCGAATTATTGACCTCACGACATTTCTTTGTTTTATTTTTCTCTAAAAATAAAACATTTTTGGTCAAATTTTATATATACAAAGTTATTTTTATTTTATACTAAAAATCGGTTTTTATAAGACGGACGATCACAAAGTTTTATTTAAAACTTTAAATATAATTAAATTTTTTTTTTTTTTTTTGGAAAATTTTAAAGCGAACATTAGCAGACATTGATTTATGCAAGATTTATCATATTGAGTGTACCTTTGCTTGCCGCCACAGAACAATTTATTATAATTTATGGCTCTGTAATATGTATGACAAGCAAAATGTCATTGAAAACAAACACACAAAGATGTCAAATCAAATGATAAATTATTTATAGTGAGACATATAGCATTCACTTATTATTGCACAATATTGATAAGGACGTGGACAATTTAAAATAGCTTTGATTAGAAGAAGAAACTCTCTTTTCAAAAATATTTACAGATTTTGCTAAATACGCATAAGCAACCCTTCAAGTTATTAAAAATCTAGCAAACATTTAACCGATTTAGGCTGGTGGTGAATTGATGAAATTGCTAGACAATATTTATATAAGATATGTCTTGAAGCCAATCGGAGACGTTTATTTATAGATTTTCTTTAAAGTGTAATTTTTCCTGCTTACATGACCGCATTTAGACAACAAAAGTATTATTGGTAGGCGAAAAAAACCGTAAATTTATCAATAATTCTAGGAACGGAACTGAGACAAAAACGTTCTATTACGTTCAATTACGTCATGTAATTTCGTCAGCTGATAGTTTATGGTGTACTTTCTAGAGCCACGTTATCGCAAATGTCTCAAACAAAAAATTAATTTGAAATCACACGATATTTTCAGCCAGTTATGCGATTTGCACAAATTGATTAGAAGTTTGGCGGCGTAAACAATATTTGGTCCTTTTTCTTGGATGGTTTTGATGCCATTTTTAATAAATTTTTTTATACGAGTATAATTCTTTCAAATGTTTCAAAAATTAATTTATATTAATATTATTTCATTTCATTTTTAAATTGCTGAAATTATTGCATTTGCAAAAGTGAATAGTTTTTTAAACGTTGTTTTTACCAAAATTAAATATGGCTATAATCTTTGTAAGCCTTTAGATTTTAAAACTAATATTTAGCTAAAAAAAAAATGCCCATGATTATAACTCAATATCTGAGTATCTGCTTCTAAAGTTGCAACAGTACGAAAATTACTTTCGTTATTATCACTTTTAGTTTTTGTTAGTTTTACTTTTAGTTAGTTTTCAAATTTGGCAAACATGTGGAAATAATTTGAAAAAAAAACTTTTCATAAGGATAGGAAAATAGCAAATCTTTATTAAACTATTGCATTAGAAATTGCCAATATAAACGATATATTGAACTTTTACAACGCATTTATTTTTGCAATACAAACCATAAAAATGGTTCTAAAAAGTGGACAATTGAATAAGTGTGGCACGTTCAAAGTATAAAACGAAGACTGATTGATTCTTGAATGCAATGAACTTTACAACAGCCACAATAAATAAAGACAACAAAGAGCTTTTTCTAGCTGGAAGCAAACTTGTTGTTTAAAACAATTGAGAATCAAGGATGTCAACTATCAGAAAAAGGATAACTTTAAAATGAGCCATTTAACAATCAGTGGAATTAATAATTAAATTCATTGCTGAAAAGCTTTATTAACTAATACTAAAACTGCACGAAAAAAAAAATTATTTTCTTTACTTTTTCTAATTATTTTCTAGTGGAAATTAATGCCAATCAAAATAATGCCCAAAAGGACAAGATAAATATGCTTCAATATTTCCAAAAAAATATATATGTATACATATATATTAGTCATTCTACAAACATTTTGAATTTTATACGATTTTTGACATTAAACTTGTCCCATTTTAATTAATTTCACACGTATTTAATTTATTTCCGGAATTAGAAAATATTTTATTTATTATATATACATATATATATATATATATATATATAACAACATAAATTCATAAAATTATTATTCACTAAAATATTAATTTATAAATCTTTAAGTTCGATATTTTTCAACTTTTAGTTATTTGATATCTTGTTATTTTATTCCATATTTTGTCAAACATAATTGTTATAAGAATGCCCTGAAGAAGCTTACCAAACTTTTGTGGAATATTGTAAAAAAAAAATTAAACAACCGAAGAACTTATTGCTTAAATAAAACGACAAGATATTATTTTTATTTTATTTTTTTCTGCATTGAATTGCAGTGAAATTGAAAGTTTTTGTTAGCTAATTCCTATTGGAATTCTACTACCTTCTAAATTTTTGTGGAACACCTGGATTTTTTATAAACTTTCACTTAAAAGATTAAATAAGAATTCATTAATAAGTTCATTTACGTAGACTAATTAACTTAAATTTTAAGGTTAAAGCAAAATTAATGTAAGAAAACAAGAACAGCTGATAATTTATAGCCCAGCTGCCAGTTAAATATTTTAAAACTGACAGTTCACTTAGTTAATACTATACATTGATACCCTCTGCATAATAATATGACAGCTGTCTCCTTTTTTGCTTATTTACAAACTGAAAAATGCCTTAAATAAATTCGTTACGGAGACTATAAGCAATTTATGTGATTAACCCAACGATGCTAGTTTCTCTAGTGACAGAGCCATGATATTACTTGCACTGATTGCAAATCTCATGATAATCGCTGCTTATATAAAACCGGATACATTAGTGATATGCTCGAGAAGCTTCCGGTTGTGAAACGTTCATTTAAATTTCTATGAAACAACAATGTTATGCAAAATAACTTACAGCTGGCAATGCCACATTAATAATGTGCACGAGACGAATTACAATGAAAGGGACAACAACAGTAAACACTGCAGTAACATAATCTTTACGAAATACAAGCACACAACAACTAACAGCGTAGTATTTGTAAGTCATGCAATGACAACAATAATCACAACATAAATATGACTCCTTGGTCAGAGACGTAGCAAATTTTTTTGCTTTGCATTTATTTTTTATTTAAAATGAAACAGACGCAACATGAATATTCGTAAAATTAAAATTTTTTTTTAATATTCACTAAATTGCAAATTGTTTATTCAAAAGTACTTTAAATATGAACTTATAATGAAACAAGAAATATTATCAAAAGACATCACTAATTCACAATTCGTTATCTTGAGTATATAATTATTCCAGTAGATCTGTCTGTCTCTCCAATAAATAATACACTTAAAAAAAACTGAACCTCTTTGCAACTAACAATCCAAACAGCCAAAAGAAATATAAATAAATTTCTATGTATGATGCAAATATACTATAAATTTAGATTAAGTGTAAAATAAGACGGTAATATATTTGAAAGTTATTTAAACATAAACGTAAGCGTTAACCTTCATCAGGTGAAGTGATAAAGATAATGCGGCTGAGTTTGTTTTTTTAATATTTTATAATGTCATAAATTTATCAAAATTAAGGATTTTGCTTTAAATGAATGCGAACTGTTACAGAACGTTTGCTATGTGATTCACTTCTCAGTTAAAATTAAATCAGTAGCGACCAAAAGTTGCAATTGATACGCAAAAATAGTATAAAACGTGTTTGAGAAGTTAAAATAATTTTTGAGAAGCAATAATTCAGCTTAAGATATGTTTGCTGCTGAATACGATACTGGCTGAATCCCAGCAAATTAGAAAAATTTATTTTATTCCATTTATAGTTTCGGAATCTGCGGGAGATTTATTTTAATATGACAAGATTGTAAACAATACATTGCTTGAGATAACTACATATTAAAACGTAATATGATATCAATTAGGTGACGCTCCAATAAACGTGGCATTGTCACAAAAATCAGTTTCTCCAGGATATTGCAAAGGATATTTTATATTGGATTCACAGTGTTACACATTGGAAGACTTTCAATAATAGAAATATTTTTCCAGAACAAAAACAAAAAATTTTTGATAATGTTTGCATACATAATGTTTTATACAAATCTATATACTTCTCTATGATGAATTTCCATGGAGCCAGAAAATTATTTCATTGTATAGAAATTTTATCATAAAGAAATTTATTTATGTACACTTTTATTTAAAGAAATCAGGTATTTTAGATTGAACTCTACTGTTCCAGTTTTCTACTTTTCCACTTCGTTAATTATTAATCATTTTTTTTCGAGAGAAATACTACTTCGCTGCGCCATTTCGCTATGTTAACTGATCACGCGCAACTGCTATAAAAAATTGATATTGATGTGTTTTTTTCAATCTTTTGATACATGTTTTCAAGTTCTGGGAATCCCCTATTTTTATTTTACTTCGTTCCCGATAAACAGTGTTATTATAAAAACTCATTATATGGAGATAAAAAATCATGATAGGCAAAAAGAACGACTAAAAAATTTCTTCATTGTATAGAAAAATTCACTATATAGAAATTTATTATAAAGAAATCAAAATACACTGAAACTGGAACAAAAAAGTTGTGTTTTTGAAATCAATTCATTATAGCGAGAGCTTCACTATACAGAAGTGCATTATAGGGAAGTTCGACTGTACTTATAAATTATAATTATCTTTAAAGAAACTTTTAATTTGCAATAGAAAAATAATTAAAATTTTTTACAGGAAGTAAAGCATAAACTTAAAGGAAATGAAAAATATTTCTATTTGAAAAATTTTTATTTCAATTTCATAAATATTATTTGTTATTAAATTAAAAATCTTATTTTTAAGTAAATGATTATAAAAAAAAAAGTATAAAGTGAAATAAAAAAATTAATATTTATTCTTTCTAAACTGTTAGAGAGGAATATGATTTGTGCAATTGAAATGCGAAAAACTTTAAAAACCTCAAAACCGCTAGGAAAGCTTTTATAATTTCAGCTAAATTTCCTATAAAAATGTTGACTATTTTTTTATTTAAGACATACTAAAGTCACAAAATATTCAATAAAATAATCAAAGGAATATTTGTAAGGCATCAAGTAGAAGGACTTTAATTGCATAAGCAGTGTAAAAGCTGTGGATGTTTGAAATGGCATACAAACATTTTGAGTCAAGATTTCGAAACATCTTAAGTTGTCAGTTCAAATCTCCGTGCAGCTGAACAGTTTTCCATGTTATTTCTTTTTGTAATTTGTGTCTAATAGATTATTAAAATTAAATTAAAAATTTAGCGAACTTAAGCGAGACTAATTAAAATATTATTATGATTAAAAACCAATCAGTTCGAAAGAGAAATATTCCATTCAAAACTTTAATGTTAATAATATTATTATTAATTAATAATATTATTTAATATTCATTTTTCATTTCAAATTTTATTGTCATGGAGTGATGAAGTGTGTCAGTATTTAACTACAGATAATACAGACTAATACAGATAATTTGTAAACTTTTCACAAAAATTTCTTAGAACAATTATAGTTTTTATTGAAAATAATCGATTGATCCTTTTAAGATCCTGCGCAGTAGATCAAATTTTTTTCAAAGCGTTTTGTTATTTTTTTCTTTATATTTTATTCTTTTTTTTAATATTTTTTCGTCTGAAGAGCTTTGAAGTGTGTAGAAATATTAAAAGTGGGAAAATAACTAAAAATATATTTTTAAAAATTTAATAAAATGTTTCGTTTAAACTTCAGACTGAGAGTTATAATAAAGAGGAAAAGGGCACATGAAGTCGTACAAAATATTTTTATTATTAATAAAATTATCGCGATTAGTGTCCTACAAGGAGCACGAACAGCAACCTTAACGTTTTGTAATTGAAGAACTAGTTCTGTAGACGATGCTCTCGTATTTCATTAATAAAATATGACTATATATATTTGAGTACATAAAATTCTCATATGCTTGAAGAAACTCAATTTGAAAAAAAAAACAAATTTTAAATTCTTTATTTTTATTCCTGAGCAGCAAAGGCCGAAAACCTATTACACATAATTAATAATAATTTTATTATACACATTAAATTTAATAATTAGCAAAAATTATTTTAAAACTGAACTGAGCAAATTGTTCATTCGAATAACGCCATAAATTTTTTTCTCATTCTCTTTTCAAAAGCTAAATTCTTGCTAAAGCATGCAATAATTAATCGCTGAAAACGTCTTTCCTGCTACATTTCATTCATTATAACCGAGATTAAATATGTTTTAATAAATTTTCCTTATTTTCATAAAATTTATATCCCTGTTAAATAAAGCAAAAAGATTCTTTAAACAACTTTAAGTTGTATAAATAAAAATCTGTCACAAATGTTATCATTTCTTATATAAATAATTGCAGAATTGAAGTGACAAGACTCCGGATTGGATACTATAATTTTATTTTTTTATTTGCTCCCATTATCGGTTTGATTGTGTAATTGAAAAAATTTAAATAAAACAACTTTAATAAAAAGAAAAGAGATAATAAGAAGTTCAACATTTGTATCAAAGCTCTGAGCCGAATGCATATACGTATGGATGAAAATGTATATATTATTATTTTCGATATAGGTCACGATCGCAAAATCTCTGTGAGCAAATAAAAACCTGCAGCGGTATAGATCTTTGCATTTGCATATATCACAAACTGAATACCTCGAAAATAAAAGGAAAAATTTTAATACGAAGAATATCGCCAGAAATTGTGCGGTGTAAATATGATTCGGTGTAACTGAATAAAACCACATTATTTGTCACGTTTTCAAATGACCATAAACCATATTGAGAAAATGTGATTGGGATGATTGGGTTTTGCTTTCAATGTCATACCCGAACAGCCATAATTCATCAACGGTTATGACCTTTTGGAGCAAATGTGGATCGTCGTTGACGCCATTCAACAGCTCTTATGCAACATAGTTTTGGCTCAAAATTTAGTAAAAAATTGTAAAAAAGCGAAGAGCACGTGAAAACACAACTAACCTTTTTATCTGTCAAAAACATATATAAAAAAAATGCCAAAATCGTACATACGTAACTCATAAAATTTGAAAATAACGCTTAGTTTTTTATCACATAGCGCGTATTATCGTTCCAGCTGCATATTTTTAGAAAAATAAACTTTCGATAAAATTTGTTATCATCTAAAAGCAATTTGATTAAGACCAATTTGGATAAAAACAATACGTAATTGGTCATGCATTTTTATTTAATTTCCACTTAATTTCAATATTAGCAATGCAATTCCTTAACAGCCTATTTATTATTTATGTATGCATAATTGCTTTATATGAGAAATGTAGCAGAATTGTTTAAGACAAAATTTTTAGAACCTTTACTAATTTAACACTGATTAAATATTAACAAGCTTTAATACAAAACAAGATATTTTATGAGATATTGCATATCTATGTACATATATATATGCAATAACTCAAATTAATTGCAAAATATAACCTGCTAAATACAATATACTCGGATTGTAAATTTTTATAACTGGTTGGCTTCTAAATAAAAATAAATAATTTAATTATACATTCACATATAATTACTTTCTTAGTTAACTGCTTTTTTATTGAAAAATTGCCGTGTTTTGGATTGTTATGAACGTCTTTAAATTGTTAATGAACTTAATAAGTTATTTATTAAGTAATTTTATGAATAAATTAATTTCTTTTGTACTCGTCAAGTTTTTGCTTTGAATATGTAATTTTAGTCATATTCGATTCAAATGCATCTCTCCAACCACGTACATACATGCAGACATAGAACCATCTATAAAAGTTCGAAGCCAAAAGCATAAATTTAACACAATTTTCCAAACATTTGTGGGCCATGTGAATGCATTGCTTGGGCTTACATGCATTCGGCACATGTTGCTGGTTGTGAAATCCTGTTCACGACAACAAATGCTTACGAAGCATAGTGCTTCAACATTCGTTAATTTTGTTTTTGTATTAACATGCGTATCTGTGGTGTATATTATTTCTGTTCGGATTAATCCAACAAGTAAACAGTAAACAGCGGCGATAAAAAAGCAAAGTTATTAAATTGGTGATAATGCCAAAGTATCAGTCAAAGTTAAAGCCAAATCACATAAAATACATCATACGTATACTTCGTACTTTCTAAACTGACATAAAAAAGGGAAAGCCAAAAACTGACACAATCAAAGCTTTGTTAACGATTATTAAATCAGCTATTTTTATCGCAAGACCTCCAAATAAATTATTTTATAAAGCATACTTATAGGCATACGTAAATATAACTTTGCAGAGTAAGAAAAAATTTAAAAAATAATCAGAGATGCGATGCGAGCTTAACGGGGAATTTCGTTATTTTATAATTTTTTTTTTTCGCCCCTCACGAAAGATGAACTGTCAACTATGGGTTAAAACATCAAACAAGTATGATCAAATTCGCAAAGAAAGCTGCCACCAACCTCTGTCTAGCATGCCAGAAGCAGCTGTTTTTCTCTTTTGTTTTTACCAAGTGTTCGTTAAAATAAAAATGACCCTGGAAGTCGTGCCGACAGCAAGAAGTAGTAAAATTCTATAAACAAAACAAAACGTAAAATTAATATAAAAGTAAGGCGTGAAACCTAGCAAAAGGCAAAACTAAAAAACCACATGTTGAAAACCGAAAAAACAAAACGAAAAACGTTTAGAGAAGAGTACCTTCAAAAACTTCAATTTTTTGAGAAAAAGCAAAGAGACTTGCAAACATACATACATATACACATACGAGTATGCATTTATGGAGATAGCTTACAATGTACATAAACGCATTCCTTACTGAGGACATTAAATAAATTACATAATATAATAAGATGCTAAAGTTAAGAGTAAATTAAAGTGGGCTTAGTTGGAATGCCTAAAAAAATTTATTCTCCTCTCTTTATACCCATCCATACATAAATACATATGTATGTGCAAGCACGTGCATGGAAGGATTTGTACCTTAAAGCTATTTAACTAAAGAGTTAATTATAGTATATATTCTTATTTAGAATATATAACAAAGTGTTTGCTAATACGTTATACTTTTTGCATGCATCCATATCCATATCAGCGTTGCCAGGCTTAGCAATATGTCTAAAAATAGGCGACGATTATTGGTGAATGGAGATTATCATTATGTAAACGTACCAAAGGAATTTTTCAGATTTTAGAGAAATAAATTTTATAAATCGGTTTGTGGCTTTTATTTAAAAAGATATGAATGCAAATGCATTAAGAATTAAACTCCTTTCGGTCTCTCTCTCTCTCTCTCTCTCTCTCTCTCTCTATCTATCTCTTTGAAAAACAATAAAATTTAAATGATTGTTTCCGACCCTTTAAAATTAATTTTCACACAGAGGTACTATGTATGAATTTACTATCTATGAATTTATAACAATCATAACGCTATTGTTACCATTAAAATTTCGTATACACGTATTTTGTATACAAATTACAAACAAAACAATTCCCAAAAATATTTATAATTAAGTGTATCGTTTACTGCATACCTAATAGATTCCAAAGCTAAAATTTCTCACGAAGTACTTTAATATCGTGTAACGATGATTAAATCAGCATTTTATTAGAAATAGTCCTGGAGTGAGTTTTGTTTTAAATAGTTCCTCTCAGAGCCGGACAAAAACATAGATATATGTACATATGTAATTAATTTACGTAAATAAAAAGTGTATGCATAATTTTCTCGAAAATAGTATTGTGTTATTTTGTAATGAAGTGGAAAATTTTTGGAGTACAAATTTTTAAATTGGTAATAAAATCTAAAAAAAGAAATGTCTTGCAAAATAACGTCAATGTACACACAAATACAGACATATGTAAATACATGCATAAGAGAATATAAACAAAGTAACGACGAATAATTATTGTTCTAACAAAGCATTATGCACATACATAAAGAAAAAGAAAATTCCAATTGGCTAATGCAATTAAAACACAATCATAGCTAACCATTAAATAAAAAGTTCAGTACAATTTCATTTCATACCGCCCCATAGTAGAACTACAAGGTTAGAGGCATGTCCCCACAGATTTTAATACGCGGAAGAATGAAATCGGGGCGAACAACAGTATGAACAGTATGTTATATGAGGCTTATCTGAACTTATTATTGGAACTCAATAAAGAGCTGAAAATCAAAATTCTAGCGCCACGGTGAAAAAATTTTTTTCGAGGCGAAACAGCAAACAAGTATGTACATATGTATGTATGTGTACGTGGCTTTAATTATTTTCGATCGGCAATAAGAAAACTAAAATCATTATAATAATATAAAACATTTTCATATGTCCTTTTCTGTAAATATGACAATAAATAATTTCTTTTTTGCCGAGGCCATATTTCTAACACACTGTAAGTTTACTTTACTTGTAAATGTAAATTTATTAATTCAAGTTTTAACAAATTCCAACAATTGCTGCAACTTTAATATTATGATTTTACCTTCCATAATGTAAATATATTAAAATACTAATAAGAATAAATATAACTAAAGATTTGTTACAAAATATTAATAAAAATCTAGAAATATTGCTTAATATTTATTAAGTACTCAACAAGGTAGTTTTAATTATGAAATATTTTGAAATAATTTTTTCTACTTTAACTAATTTTTAAAAAAGATTTCAGGCGAGAAACGTATTCTTCTATCGTCTCGAGGATATTTCATTTTGCTTTTATTTTATTTTATTTTATTTTCATTTTATTTCATGTCATTCCTTTGTCCTGCCTTATTTTTCACGTCTGTTATGTTTTCTTAGAAAACAAATCTTAAATTCAAAAAACTCAACCCCGGCCAAATGTGGTTTGAAATTTTCATTTATTCGCGCTCATTTCGAAACAGTTTTTGTTTAGACCCTCCAACATGTGCAGTTTAAATGCGCATTAAAATTGTTAAAAATATTTTTAAATTTATTTATTTTGTTCCGATATGATTTTTCTGTTTTACTTGTTGGTTTTTTTCTTAATTGGCTGTGTCAAGGATACTCCATATTATCCATAACTAGCAAGCACATAGATACACACACACTGGCACACATTATTTGATAAAAATATGAAAATTTATGAAAAGTGGTTGGTTTTAATTTTATATGTCAGAAACTTTCTGAAATCGATTTTTCCACGGCAATTGAGAATTTTCAGCCTGTTAATTGAGGCATTTTTGTTAAAAGGAATGCTGCAATGTGAAGAAATTTTAAAGGCAAATTCTTTTGAATTTTTATTTAAATTTTTCGTTTACAAAAGCTATTAGACAAAAATATTTTTAAATAAATTTAAGTTGACTACCAATCTATATCTATATATCTATATTAGTCTTTTTTAGTATTTTTATGTGTATACAAATTCAAGCAATAAAAACTCTTAAAAATATTTTTTTAAAATAATAACAATTATAAAAAAAGTAATTTTTTGCTTAAGGTTTTTTTTCAATTCATCTACTTTTATAAATAACAAACAACAAACAATTACTGAATTTAAAAGTTGTGCAATGTCTAGTAAGAAGTGGTTTGTATTTGCAGGGATATAGAATTTTTATTGTTAATAAAGCTATCTTCAAAAATGATAAGCAATATCCTGAAGAACTTTAGGGTTTTCGTAGCCCGTTTCTAAGTGCATTATCAATAAATATTGTCATATTATTTTTGATCTGTAGTGCGACTAACGTAATCCACAACAAGATTCCGACTACTTATAAATCGCCATATGGAAGAGTCAGACATCTGGCAAGCGCAGTTATAAATCAGAAAATATTTAGATACATACACACACATATATATCTGTCTAAACAAGCATGTATAACCATACATATGTGTATCCGGTTTCTTTTACTGTTTTATATCTTCCTTGATACCTGGTTGTAAAGCTTTTTTTTTTGCATTTAGCTTTTATTCAATTGCGTTCCACCACGGCTATCTTATACCATGTACTTCATACTTCTATTTTTATGTCAAAGTACGTTTTGCACAATTTCATTCTTAAGATACTTACATCTTGAATCGTAAAGTGATGCCAATACAACGATTTTTGCTAATTCTCCAATCGTAAACCTGTCATGAAAACTTTCTGTCTACAATGTAATTCATCTTACTGCCATATAATGATATATCGTCCTGTATATATCTGCAAGTTATGGTAAAAGTTAAGTTTCAAAATTTTTGGCCGCCATTTCTAAAGAAACTTGATATGAAACTGAAATTTAAATAAATTAGAATAAATTTATTCCGACTGGCAGCCTGGCTAGGGCTCTTCCAAATAAAAGTCCTCGTAAATTGATAGACTGCTTTTCAATATATATTGCAGTGTTGCCGTATTACCTTGGTTGGTTCACCGATTTATTACATGTTAAAAAAATGTTGATCTTATTTTGTACAACATTGGAGTCAGAAGGTTTTAAAGCCTAACGTTCAGTTTTAACGTAGGCGAATTCATTACAGGCAATATATTCTTATATATTATATATTCTTATATTAGTTATAAAATACTTTTCTAAAGAATTTGCTTCGATTATTCTACAATATTAAATTCCACTTTTTTTTAGTGTATTTTTATCGTAGTTTCGTTATCAGTAAGACTATAATGTAAATATATCATTTAAAATATCTATCCATACATACATATGTATATGTATGATATGTTTAGATATTGAATTGAACTCTAAATCAAATGAGTTTTTAGTTCACACGTGAATAAAAAGAAAGTATTGGTTTATTTAGTTTGCATTTGTAAAGTAATTTGTATGGCTGTACGGATCTATCTATGAACGTATCTTAGCATTTTAAAAACAGCTGCAACTGGTTACTTTTATCCTGTATTATATTCTAATGATTACAACTAAAAAATCTTGTTTTGTTTTTCATGCCCACAGAACTTGAGAAATTTTATTACACATTTATGTGCATAGAGTATGAATGGTGTATATAGAACTACGCCTTAGAAATTATGAAATATTTTTTCCTAGATTTGTATGTTGGTTGATTTAAAATTTTCTAATTTCCCCACTATATGTATGTATGTACATATGTGTGTACATAGGATAGAACACAAATCTTCCAAGGAGCATTCTTATTTCGGCAGGAGATCTAAGAAATTAAATTAAATTTTTTAATAGCAGTATAGTTTTAAATCCGTAGCATCTAAATATTACCTTTAAAAAAAATTTCCCTGGGCCAGAGTAAATAGATTGCATGAGTGTATGTGTACAAATGCATACATTCATAAATACGTACAATCATGAATAAAAATATTTGTTTTTCTGCCATCGTAAATTATTAATTTAATATTAAATAGTTTTTGCAAAAGTTAAAATATTTACCATCTTATAATAAAATTTAAAATGTTATTTCATATCATTTGTATCTCGACTTTATTATAAAAATTTTTAATAATATTCACTTAGAAATACATACTGACAAGCCCGCTGGCCTGGCGTGTGTTTTCAGGTGTGCATGTGAACAGATAAAAGGCAAGAATACCGTGCGAGAGAAAATGATTATGAAGAAAGAGAGTACTTGCAAAATATTTATTTGTATTGCTAATTCGAATATTTCCATATTGAAAAAGTTTGTTTTCAAAACCAATTTGTTCAAACAATTTAAACTGAAACTGCGTCGAATCGAAATGAAACACAAAAGCTGCTAATAAGCAAGTAGCGAAGAAATAAAACATTCATACATATATGATTCAGTGATTCACAAACTGCATATAAATTGCAACTTGTACAATTTCATTATGCATAATTGAGAATTTATATAGTCTGATTTGATAGAAAATATTAAAACTTTGATATCCTTTTAAATCAAATGAATACGTAAAAAGACGAACTTTTTTCGTTCCCCATTTGCCCCATTTCGTTTAATCACAAAGACTGTTTGGGTTTCTCTTTAATTTAAGTTTATAACATATAGTTTATATAAAAAAGTATCCTGAAATTTGAAACATTTGAGAAAATGATAATAAAAAAGAAGGTAAAGGATAATAATAAGCTGGCATTGTCGCACTTGAATGAACTGGCAGTTTTTAACACGCTCTCTCAGCAATTTTGGCAAGTCCATTAATTATTTTTAAATGTTTATAATATTAAATAATCAAATATTAAAAAGTTTTAGATTCCAATAATCATTCTACTTGTCATATATAGTAGGTTAATTAATCACGGCTACTAGGTACCTTTCCTTCAGCGAGATAAATAAAAAATTCTCAAAAATATCCTGTTTTAAAGAATATTACTACCATAAGAAAGACCGCGATATCCTACGAGATGCGGATCACAAATTTACCAAATTGGAAGACCTTTCACCAAATGGACATAATTCCCGAAAATTCATAATTGACAAAGATATTGCCTGTTTGTTCAAATTACATTATACTATATTGTGCAAATTATAGCCAATATTTTTTATTATATCCATTAATTTCTATCTCAAAATCTTTGTCCTCAGGGTGGTTAAAAATTATTGTACTTCAGTGAATTAATTAAATGTATTAAACACAAAAAATATTCTAAGAATTTCCAACAATAGTATTCAAGTTATATTGGACAGACGAACCTTTAACAAAAAAATATATAAAAAGGTTGAGAACAAGTGCCTTGCAATAACGCAGTGGTTTTCTGTAATATTTTTGTTTAAAAAAATCGAAGAACTGAAGACGAGAAAATGGGAGAACGTAATGAAAATTGAAACATTTAGGAAAATAATAATACAATTTGTCGCTTCTTAAAGGCAACAAATAATATTTAATATTTAATATTTCAAAATTATGACAAGCAAACATTAACTACATAGTTATGCATTTATTTATGGACATATTTATGTATGTATGTGTATGTATGTATGAATCCAGTAGGCACTACTGATTAATTAATAAAAGTAAATGATTTGCATATACAGGGGCCTACTTACTAACATGGTTACATACATATGTTTGCATACATGGTCATGTACATCCATATGTAGAGGAACCTACGAAATCTCATATGTATGTATATATGTATGTATATGCTGCATATATATACGAACGCACATATATATATATATAGAGTACATTCATATAGCAAAATATATAAGTAAATAAAATTATATGAATATATGTATATATCGACATATGTATATATGTATGTATGTATGTACATGTCTATCTAATAAAATTTTTTTAATGTGGTATTAAACTACATACTTACATACATATGTATGTATATAAAGAAATATGAACTCTTAGTAAAGAGTTTCCATTATCAAAATCGTTTTTTTTTTATTTATTTTATTATCTTATTACCTAGAAGCGTGATATTGTACATTTTAAAATCTTTTTTGTTGGAAGTTTTTTTCCGCTGTCCGTATTCTAAACTAATTTCGCCTGTCAATTTAATTTTTGTCCATTTTGTTATGGGTTTAATTTTCGTTACGACCAGTATTGAAATCAGTTCGTCGCTATTCGTATTCACATGGAATTTTTGTATTCTGTCTTGAGTTTTATTACTATTTGGCGTGTTTCAGTTTTATTTTCAGTTTTTTCTTTATTCGGTGGTGGTTTTGCTTGTTGGTTTCAAAGTATTCTCAAAACGTTTCAGTTGCCGTGCATTGTTCGCCGCTGTCGGTAGATAATTTGGTTTCGTATTTTTGTAATTTTATTTACTCAAATTTTTTAAAAGTAAAAATAAATTTTGAAATAAAAATTATAAATCAGTGTGTTAAAATATTCGCAAACTATTTTTGTTTGGGTTCTCCTTTTTTGAGAAACATTTTATTTGAAATACTTTAGAAAAACCTACACAGTCATACAAAAATAAAACAATTAACCTTAAAAGGGTGTTCATTCTTAAAAAACAACAACTACAAATTGATAAAAACAAAAACCAACCATAATTTTACTTACGAACAAATTAACTGGCATCTCTTTTATATACTCTCTTTCTTTCTCTTCTTTGAATGGCTATTTTTGTGCATGTAAAATATATGATTAACCAAAAATTAAGCAGTGTTTTGTTGTAAGTATAAAACATTAAATATTTATGTATATGCATACATAGTATATGATTGTTATAATAAATATTGCACATAATAAGTGCATACGCGGGCATACATATATGTATTTTTTTAATATGATCAAAATATTAGAATATACTGAAAGTGTAATAAAACCAAAAAACTAGAATTTTGATATTGTGCTGCCACATGATTTCTTCACTGTCATTAATAAAAATATTTGATTTCTTTCATGGCGAGTGCCAATTCACACTATGCAAATATTGCTAACTACTGCCGATATTACAATTCTTTTTAAATTTCAATGAATTTTGTCTCAAGTATGGAAAAGTATATTGTTAGTAGTATCGGGAAAGAGGAATAAAAAAATTGATTAAAAAATGTTAATTGCTGCAAGCAAAAAAAGAAAAGTGTTACATTGCAAAAAAAATGTAAATATATAAAGCTTTCTTTGCAGTATCTTTTACCACACTCTGCAATTTTTTTTGTTTTTACAACAAAATTTAAAAAAGTTTCAATAATAATAAAAAAGATTTTTACCTATTTATTACTAAAGAACACGTAAATATATCTTCAGTTTACGATTAAAAAAAATAGGAGAAAAATTCAGACTATCTGAAAGAATACTTTCGTAGAGTGAAACCAGGGTTATGCAAAAAAGTAATACGCTTGTATATATGTATACATTAAACTAATATATTTAAATATATAACGAACCAACCTTTTATTTTATCAACATTGGTTATTTTAATAATAAATTATGAATTGAAATAATAATTGAATATTTCGGGAAATCCTCCCAGGTTCATATTAGTAAATTAATTTAAATTATGACCATTTTCTTCAGCGTTTGTGCAACTAAAAGCTGTTTGCTCTCTACATATTTATTGAACGCGTCTTAAAATTGATCGAATACCCCTGACACACAATATATCATGACTTTCGTAAACTTATTTTCTACGACACACAAACCACCTTTAGCTCATTGCTTAACATTATTTATTTTATCGTCTTCAGTCGTAACCGACTTTTCTACAACTCGTAACATTTCAAGACTTCATGGAGATTTTCATAAAACGGAATTTTAATGTGATCAAAGTTACATTTAATTTTCCATCATATTTGTATTATAGTGTAACACTTAGAATGCCATTATGATGCGATTTCCTAAATTATGGCGTACTTACAGCAGCTTTCCATGTGAATTATGGCCAAGTCTATGTACGACTTTGTTTCAAATATAATGGAAGAAAGGAAAAACTCTTTAGACATTCCAAAGTAGTTATAAAAATTATTTTAAATGGCCTAATTACTAAAATCGAATCGAGTTCAAAACTTTGAATTTAAATAAATACGCATTTTAACACATGCGTAAGTAAACTAACAGAATTTCGTTTTATTATAATTTTTTTATGAGTTACTTCATTAATTTTAGACGTTTTTCATTTTCCTATAATTTAGAAATCTGGCAACCTTTGTCTTGATTATTGAAAATTATGAGCACGAACTTAGAGATAGTTAATTTTATCATTTTCAAATTTAATTTAGCACAAATACAAATATGAATTATTTAAGTGGCATGTGTAGTTACATATTGTACTCTCTTTAATTTAATTTTTTTTTAAATTTGATTTTAAAACCAATCACGTTACTTTTTTTTTATATATAAAATTTGTATAAACTTAATAGTTCAAATAGTAAGTCAAAGGCTAAATTAAAGAATAATTTTTAGTTGATATGTAGATACACACATGCATACATACATATATGGATATAGCGAGGTGAATAGATATGAGTAAATTTTTATTTAAAAATTGTGTAAATAAAGAGATTGTTTTGAATGAATATTGCTCCATTACGCCGAATAAGAATATTTCTCAAGGAGATATAGATTTCCTGCCATTCGCATCCGAGAAATAAGTTGTATATGTAAACACAAATGCATAAAATAAAGCCAAACATAAATTTACTTTATACATACATAGATGCTATATATTTATGTATAAATATCGTTCCAAACGCGATAGATGTACGAACATAAGCGATTGAATGCGATGAAATTGTCATTCTTTTTTCATTAGACAAATTTGTTCTTTGTTATGTATGTATTTTCGTTAGCATTTTTTACTAAAACACATATAAAGCAATTTTAGAGTATTGCAGCAACATTTTATTGCTGATTTAAAAATCATAGTAAAACAGAGTTAAGTATATAAATATGCATGTACTTACTTACACACATACATACTTTTATGCACATATGCACGGTACATGCAATTATGAATGTAAGTTGTAAAAATTGGCATGCCCTCTTAAAAAGTGATTGTCTCAACAACACAACGACAGCTTTCATTTAGTCGTATAGGGCATACAAATTTATGATCATAAGGAGCGAATTTAATGTAAGAAGTTATTAAATCTTCAAAAATCGTACAAGATATTTTCAATCCAATTTATACTGACTGTTGTTGCTGTACTTCTTAGGAACTCCAACTAATTTCAAAGGTCCAAACGAGTCATTATCAAAGGAATATGGGGCGTATTATAAGTTGCCTCCGTAGGCGAATAAATAATGCACAGCCTGCAAAATCGGAAGTCGCTGGTTCGATTCCTGCCTGGACCATGGGTGTTTTCCCGCGGACAAGCCGAAAGATTTGCGTGTTAAGTTGGTTACAAAAAAAAAAAAAAAAAAAAACAGCGGTTGGTTCTTTACGCCAATGATCAGTTGTTAGCCTAAATCATCAAGAAGTCTTGGAATCAATATTATTAAATAAACAAATAATTTGTCTTGCCTTATTTTACAGGCGTGCATTTTCAACTTTTAATAAAAAAAAAAAAGAAAAACCCAAATTACTTCCACATAAGTTGACGAAGTTCTCCTACTAAATAATGTATTGATTGGTTACGTTTTTCCATATAATTATTCAAGAGAATTTCGCGCATGTACACGTACTCACATATATATGTACATACATATACATACTTATCTGCTTATAACATTTATAAAGTACGTATTTTCATATATGTATGCACACTTTTCTTCTTGTTAATTACAACTGCACAAATTGTTATAAAAGGTTTTTATTCCCTTCTGCCTCAAAAAGGATGGAGGATATACATACATATATGTGGATATGCATATGTAGGTATGATGAGGTGACGATAGTTTCTGCAACATTACTTTGTAACTTTATAAAGTATACACTTACATTCTGGATGGATATAGGAAGGGAAGCTGATTGGGCTGTGTCCCTCTATGTGTCCTAATATTTTTGCGCGGTGTAAATTGAGCTTAAAATTAAGAATTTAAAAAGACTCCTGCTCACACTCTATTCCAATTTATCTGGTTTGAAAGTTATCAAAATCGGTCAACATATATTGCCAAAAAAAAATATTTTACACGTTTATAGGTAAAACTTGCAAAGTTTATGCACTATAATTGTAGTGTACAAGAATAGCTTTGAAAGATATGCTTGGAGAAGCATATATATAAGTATCATTGCAATCGCATCTAGCACTTTTACATGTTTTTTGTAAAATAAAAATATTTGAAATATCCTACATACTACATACGAGTGTATATATTAATAAAAATATACTAGTAATAAAATTTAATCTGACCGTATTTCCTTCAAGTCGAAAAAAGATGATTGAATTTGTCAATGTCTACAATATGAAATTTAATTTCAGAGTGTTTGGTTTTTATGTAAGATGAAATAATATGTTTGTCAATACAAAAGATATTATTGGTCTATTACAATGAATATTGTTTAACAATTTAATGTTAATAAAAATTAAACAAGAAAATACTATAAGGTATTTATAAAATTCTATAGGATTGCGTTCTTGTACTAGAAACTGCAAACATTGTAATAAATAAATAATTAAGTTGTAAAGAGAGTAGGGAGATTAGAGATCACCTGTTGTGAGCAATTATTTGTAAAGTGCAACTGTCCCCTAATTCGCTTATGCTTTAGAAACCGTAAAAACAGCGTTCATGTGGGCCGACAATGGATATGTATATCAAAATGATATCAGAATATTAAGAAAGCCCAAAATAAAGGCTGCATTACAAATACTTAAGCCAAACAACGCCAACAAGAGATTACCGGATTTTGTGTTTAGTTCATCCAATAAATACGCAATCAATAGGCATTACAGTAGTCTTACGCGAAAACAGAATATCTGAATGTATAGTATAAGTGGATAAGTGGATGTATAAAAATTTGAATTGAAAAATATTTCGAAGCTGAGAGGGAAAGAACTTGATTTGTTTAGTGAATTCAATGTACCTTTCAATGAAAAATCCAAATTACTTCCTCATAGTACAACAATGCATGTTCCAATGCATATTTATACACAAACATACATACATATGCAAATAAATATTTATGTGCATATTTAGTAATTATTATTAGGGAATTCTTTTGTTCTCTCTTTGCAGATTTTTTTGTCGTTGAAGAAGAAATAATATTTGAGTTCAAGTCGCAGTTATAATGCTTGTTCGCAGACACTTATATCCTCCAGACAAGTTGCCAATGCCAAAGGTTCGAGATAATGGTATGGAAGTGGAACCGATTTACAATGAAGCACAAAAAAAGGCATCCAACAGTATCGTGCGCGATGTGGAGGACCTGCTCAAACCAATTCGTAGACAACAACACAATGATGAAATCAGTGAGCAGCAATGCCAATTCTCGAAGGAACGTACTGAGCGAAATCTCTGGCGTAATAATGAGGTAATGGAAATGTTGTACGCGATGCAGCAGGTGAAAGCACTGGAAAAGCTCAACGATAAAACGGTGAAAAGCGAACACGTTTTTAGAGATGTAGAGGCGATAATGCATAAAAATGGTTTTTTTAAAAAGTCTCATGTGCAAATATGGACGAAATGGAAATTTTTAAAAAGTACATACATGACCTCCAAACGTAATGGTGTTATACCACGTATAATACCTACACAAATTTATGAGATAATTCATCAAATGATAACTACCTTAAATCAAAATTTGGCTGATGCCTTCAGTTCTGTAGATAGTGATAGTTGCAGTGGTATGCGAATTAATAGCGTTGAAGGAGGCGTTTCAGACGTAAGTGTTGCAAATGAAAACGATGACGACAGTTTTGGTGTGGCTCACCCCATATTCGGTTTTCGTCTAGGGATGGTTAAGTCCGAACCTGAAGACATAGGTATAAAAATATATTTGCAGTATTTATGGCCGATCATTTTTCGTTTTTATTCATTTTAAATTTGTATTCATGGCTCATGTAACACATTTTTCTAGGCTATGAACCTGTTGACAACAATGACTCCGATAGAGACCCTTTGGAAGAGGAGCTGGCAACTTCTAAGCCGCAAAAATCAGTTAAAGAAGAGCATAATACTAATGAAGTAAAATCTATCAGCGCAGTAGTACCCCCACAGAAAGCTGTAGAAGTGCCGCATCGTGGTAGAGGAAGACCACCTAAGTATCCACCCGCAGCCACATCAACTCCCAATAATACACCCGCCACAGCAACATTACCACCATTAAGAGTAGCACCGTTTGCAAGAACTAGTCATACTGCAAATAGTCTTGCAGCCACCAGACCGCCACCTCCCCTTACAATGCCTCCCTCGCCACGCAATCGAGTAACAAATTTAGCAAATATAAAAAATGGAGATCCGCCGAAATTTGCTCAACCAAAATTAATACCCAAACCAACACCTCAGCACTCGCCACCAACACAATCGCTCCGTATATCAAAAGAAACAAACGCACAAACTCGATCGTCGTCCACGCCATCGCCTAGTTATCCAAAAATGAAACAAATACCAATGCGTAAGACTCCATACTCCCTGAGACCCGATAGAGCTATACCAGATTTGGAAGCTTCATTGTCCCCACCTTCATCTCCCATTGAGAAACTTTCAAGCAAAAAGTTGGAAGAAGTGCCAACTACGAAACACTTGATAATGCAGAGCAACTCCTATAATTTACACAACATATCTAATAAAAGGAGCCGTATAGACCCACAAGACCCAATAAACGTCAGGGGATCAACATATTTTAACGATACCATGGAGGAAGAAATGGACAGCTCAAAAACTGAAAGTAGCGACTATGATAAAAATTACGGCAAAATATTGCAAAATGTAATAATCGACTTGAGCTCCTCATTACGTAAAATGCAAACTGAAATGATGCGAGATTTTTTTAATAAACAAAATGAATTACTAGAGAGGGAACACCACTTTCAAATGCAACAAGATCAAATGATAATGAAAGCATTCCAAGAACAAACTCAAGAAATAATGCATTCCGTTAAACAATTAGTGAGCAACATAAAAACCCATCAACATAAGCAGGAGCATCACATTGAAGAAAGAAAATGTAAACCGAATAGAAAGCGAAGAATGCAACAAATGCACAGAGTAGTACAAGAAGATGAAATGGCAAATAGTAATGATAATATCGACGAAAGTGATACAAAACTTAAGGAAATAGAGTCATATGAGCAACAACAGCCAAATCAAATCGAAGAACGTACAGAAAGTGGGCAGGACGAAATGGAAGCTAATGATAATACAGAAGAAAATGAGGGGAATAATCATCAGGCTGAAAAAGAATTAATGATAAAGCGAGAACAAGGCAATATTCAGAACCATATTTCATTTGATAACAATCGAAACTCCATGCTTAACATTTGCAATGATCTAACTGAAGATTAATTTATCTTCAATGCACACAGTTATTTATGTGTTTTACGTCACTTTTAGTGTATTAAGTATTCCTTTGCATTCCATAAATTAACATCAAACATTCCTAAAATATTAAAAACATAAAAGACGGAGAAGTTTTATTATTATATTAGTGTACATACAAATAATTCCATTAATTTGTAAGAATAAACCTATTCATAAAAATTTATATTTCCTACAATTTGAATTCCTCGTAAGGCCACAATTCATCATCCTGCACAACCGCGCGTTTTGTTTAATAGGGCATGCCTGTGGGAACTGTGTATTAGTGAGTTCTTAAAATGCATCTGTGTGATAGCTTTTTTGACAAGTCGAACGATTTGCAAAACTTTAATGAAATCATCGTTTCCATGCGGTCAGAGTTGCATTTACTTCAGCACGCTAGCAAAAAAATTTATTTCAATTATATGGGCATAATAAGGTAATGCAATTTTCGACTGAATGAATTAAATGACAGTATAGGATAGTAAAATTTGGCCTTTAGTAAGCAATTGTTCTCTAATCTTAAGTTTGAAGACAAGAAATATACTATACGTAAAAACAATCTACATAATCCAAAATTTCATTTTTTAAATTCGTTCATTATAATCAGAGGAAAGCGGGATTTAAACACTGCTCATAACTTTCTCATGCTTCGTAATACGAACTAATATTATTACGTACACACGTAATTAGAATTAAAATTGATTGCGCTTTGCGATGGGCTACTTTATATAAAACAAATATATTTACATGTGCGTGGGTACTTGGGTAAGTTGTTCTAAATATTGAAGGTAACCAGAATTAATAAGAAACAGTTAATATTGATATTATTGAACCTTTTCACAAATCTGTTCTTGCAATACCTGGAGATTAATCAATTTCCAAATATAAATAAATGGAAGGTTTCAAAAAATCCAAAGTGCACTCATTTTCTTACCCATTCCTTTAGCGGCTGATTTTTTATCAACTTTTATCAAAAATTAAAACCGAAAGGTAACAAACAAAAATCATTATGCGAGTAGTTTTAATTCAGTATTCTAAACAATGGCAAAAATTATTTTTCAGACTAAAAATATACCACAATACTCTTTTTTTATACAATGTCGAATATAAAAATTAAACTTGTTTTTAATTTAATAACTTTTATTTCTTTCAAATATTTTTTTTTTAACTAAATCATGAAGTTTTAATTTTTAAAAAAAGAAATAAAAACTTCGACAAGCACTCAGGTTTAATAAAAGAAACAAAGTATATAATCTATGTTCATTAAGAATCTTGCTATATAGTAATAATATAATTCTGTGTTGAATTATCTGTACCTTCTTTAAAATTTATTCTCTTATTTATTAGTGAAGGTTAAAAATAAATATATATTTTCTGTTCAGAATTGATACATTTTCAAAGTTCGGCAATTAGCAAAATTTAAAACAATGACAAGGTAATGATGATTGATTGGAATTTATATTTCTATATATTTTATCCCTTTTCTGGCATGCCATTGTAGTTTACAACTTATTTTATGTGGTAAGAAGCCTCACTATTGTTAGTTTGATTTTGAAAAAATCACGTTCGGGAAATTATATACTAGGGTAATGAATCTTATTATTTATAAAGTTTACCCTGTTTACCTTCTAAAGCATATCTTAAATAAAAATAAAAATCTTTTATAATATTTACATTAAATGTCAGGTTCAGTTTATTATCATTATTCCAAGGGGGCTGGGGAAGGGCAAAAATTAATTTTTACTTAATTGTATATGCATACAACTACTTTTGCTTTTGAAATAAATATGTTTGACTTATAACGTATGCTACATAATTTTTATTTTTTAATTCCTTTTTTTTTATTAATTAATATAAGATATATTTTCATTTTTTAACGTATTAACTTTTTAAACTTATAAAACGAGATGTTTCCACTTCTGATAAATTAATCACAATTGGGGTTTTCGAATATCTATTTACAGTTATTATATGTTACTTAAATTTTTTATTTTCGTATGTATTAATCACATTTTTTTTTGTTTTTTTTTTCTGTTATTTTTTTTAAAGCAAACATTTTTTTTATATTTTTTTTTTTCTGGCAAAATTGTTTAAAAAATATCCTTCTTTTTGTAAAAATTAAATACTGCAAGAGTTAATAATGCTTAAAAACTAAAATAAAATTTGTTTTCACTAGCAATACGTGACAAAGCAACATGAAATACTATTCCAAAATAAAATTGCATATAATAATAATGACAACAAATAATGCATATGACAAATATCAGATTTTTATATTGCTCAAAGAGCACATATAAATAATTATGATTACGTATCTACGTACGTATCAGTTCCAATTTGTAAATATTTGCTATGAATAGGGTGATAATACCTCGTGATAGTGAATCATTTACCCAAGTTACACAAGTGGAGTCGATCTATAATAATCATTTTGTGTGTATATTTTCTATTCAAAGCTTTTAAATCCACATGATGAGAACATGCGAACAAGTTACAAACACATTACAACTAACTATATAAAAATAAAAATGAAATGCGACATAAGAGAATATCCGGTATATTAAAAATTCGTGCACCCATATAAATCATTAATCACCAGGGCCAACAAAAAATACCTAAACATACAACTTTGTTGCCGCAAGTACAACTTCTATATGTTTTTGATGTTTTTCTCTTCCTTAAACAATTTTTTAATGCGTGTTTATTAAAAATATATATCTATTTAGATTTAAAAAACAAACTAGTGAATAGATTCTGTAAGTTTAAAAAGCGTTTTTTAAAGCACAGTGTTCATAAATGTATTTTCTTTGTGTGTTTTAAAAAGTTGAAATTGCCAATTATATGTACGAAGATCTCCTTGAAAGATGCGCTTTGAATTGGCTTTATTGACTTTTGTTTTCTTTAGAGTGATAAATTGTATAACATTGGTTAATTTACAAGCATATGTGTCCAACGAAATACATCTGTGATTTAATCGGTGGTGAAACCGAGATCTTCACATTTTTATGTCATTTTTTTTCTTCAATTCAATCTATGATTTTTATTAAATGTATGTATATTTGCGTGCAGCTGTACTTTTTCGCTTTAGTCTGATAGTATCGAGAGTAACACTCACTATTTCAATGTAAGGTCGATTCCACTTTATAAATCATATATTTTTGAATTCGTATCATTTATGAATGCAGTCGGCATTTTGTTCATGAATTATGGCTGCTAGTGTTTACAATATATATACAATTTGTATATATATATTATATTGGACAGCCTTTCTAACTTTTCTATTCCGGTTTAGTTTCCTTTTTATTTATTTTTCTAAAGCTTAGTTGTGTTTATTTTATTTTACATATAAAACCTTTACTCAAAAAGCAAAAAGTTCTTTTTGTATACTGTAAATATTGAAGTTGTTTGATCTAATTTTATATTTATAAAATTGTAGTATTGTATACTTTTCATAGCTGAACAGAATTAATCAATTAATTACATTTTTATGTTTTAATTAGTTACATAGTAAGAGCATATATATTTTTGTATCTGTTACGTATCTAGGACTGCTTACTATGTTTGATATATAACCGTCCCTTTTTAACACACAAATGATATATTTTAACTGAAAACCCCAATCAATAAACTCTGTAAAGGGCCGTTTCAGAGATACAGCATAATTCTAATACAGCGCACATTTTTGTGCAAGTGAAGTTCTTTCATATGCCAGCTAGAATAATTTGTGCATGCTTGAACAAAAAATAATTTAAGAGTAATACAGTTTAATGAACTTAGCCGGAATAACTACATTTAACTTTTGCACTCAAATCAGATTAATTAACTTCAACTAAAAAAGGCTTTACTTAATATAATGTACTAAAGCGATTGCTTAAAACAAATCTGCAACAAAAGGCGAAACCATTTAAAAAAAGTAATAGGTCTTACCTACAGAGCTAGAAATATTTAAACAAAAAGCAGAAAAAATTATTTTATTTTAATTGTTATTAAACATTTCGAAACAAATTTGTTTGACAAAATATAGTCCGATAAGTAAAGCCTTTTGTATAAGAAGTATCAGACACATTGCTTAAAAAAAATTAGCTTAAAAAAAATATATTTAACATTTTTTGAAAATTTAAAAAAACTGAATTTTATTACTATTTGAATGCAAAACATTCATACTAAAATTGTAAAAAAACAAACATTTAAACAACTTACATATTTACATTTGAAAAAAGAACTATAATATGGAGAATTCATAGCAGTACTCTTTTTTTCAAAAATTGATATCTTACATATAATAAAAAATTAATAAAAAATAATTTAATTTAGCTTGTTTAGCAAACTTTAACAAATGAAAACTATAACTCAATATTGAGAAACCAATATTGGTAAACCAGCTTTAATAATATAATAGTTCAAAGTATATTTCAATGATTTTTTTCTATATGTGAGATACGCTTTAGAAAAAAAATTGTCGGCAAAGCATTGTAATGCCGCTTGCCAAAGAAAATCTTTTATATAGATATTCGCCATTATAAAGGACATAAGGCAACATCTACCTGCATTTTAAGCTGTTACCTAGTTTGAATCCAAATAAAAAATTAATCAATAGTAAAATTTCGCATTGTTATATGCTTTTACTAAGCCGAATATACAGTTATAATTATATTTTTCGCGCACCACTGCCAATTTTTGTCTGATTAAAACACCAAGACTCTAGACAGGAATCAAGGCAGTAACTTCTGGAGGGAACAAAAGTGAAAATTTACTAAAGTGACTGTCTGACTAAGTAATTAGCATCCAATTTAAATAAACCCTTTACAGCTTTACAAATCTATACACCTACATTTGGATATGCATATGAATGTATAAAAAACAAATCGTATTCTGTAACAAACATTGAAATAGAACTGAATTCATAAATATTTCGATCACGGATGCTAATAATCAGCACCACATAATTGATGTTAGGGATAATTGCGCCTATTTTTAGAAATGAAATTGCAAAAATAATCTAAAAAAATAATACATTTCTGATGAAAAAAGAAAAAAATTATTAAAAATCTTATTTAATTTTCAGTTCATGGATCACAATATAAATATAATTTATATCAATATGCATACAATATTCAACTTTAATTTAAGCACAACTATTATTAAAACCCTGGTTTATTTCGTAATTTTTAATTCATTTACCAATCTTTTTTAATTACATATGTATGTATATATATCTAATTATGTATTTATTAGTTATATTATATATTATTCAATATAATGAAAATAAAATACAATCTAAATGAAAAACTTAAACAAATATTTTAGTCTCACCACTTTAATCCGGTCTATAAATAGGCGTTTTCGGTATGAACTCAATAAGGATGACATATTCCATCATTGAATTTGAATCACATTGTTGTTTATGCAAGCGCCAATGCAAACCAAGTTTATGATATAAATGACTATTTTCCCATTCGAGTAATTTGTCCAAAGTTAGTTGTGTCTAAAAGAAGCATTTATTAATATATATTGTAGTGTTGTTATTGGGATTGCTTCAGCTTACTCTTTTACTTAAACATATTACAGGCCATAACGAACATCCCAGGGTACAACAACAGCAAACACAACCACAAAACAACCATTTAACATTAACGGGCAAGGTTTTCTTCAATATTCCATTAATGCGAATAATGGTGGCTTTGAACTCTTCAGGCGCAACTCGTGATACTAAACCAGATGGAAACTCTGTATTAAAGCGATTGCTTAAACCAAATCTGCAATATAAAGCGAAACCTTTTAGCCAAAAATTATTTTTACTTACAGAATACGATTTTAAATATTGCATAGTGGTTTATGTTTTAAAAGGGAAAAACAATTAATTTCAATTCCCATTTTTTACTGTATTTAAATTAAAAATAAAAAATCGAACTATCGATGAAATTTTTGTGAATTGGCTTTTTCACTTGTTTTGAAGTAAGAGCTTACGCAATTTGTCATATATGTATATACTTTCAAAGAAAAACTCTAAATGAACATAATTTTCAATGTGAAAAATATGTCATTTTATTTCCAATTTAAAAATATTTCCCAACATTTCGAAACACATATAATTTTAAAGCTTTTCAATGCATAGAAAATCTACACATTTGATAACGTTGATAACAAATCTCTTCCAAACCAATTTAAAATTCCAATAATGCTCATAACAATCAACAACAGATCTTGTTTAACAATGTTTTTTACTTAATAGTATATAACAATTTTATAGAAATGTATGTATATATGTATTTAAACGCATTTATATTCACTTATGTATGGATATAGAAATGTATATTATATGTGAGAAGACAAATATTAGTTTCGTATTAATTAGTCAAGGATGGAAAGAAACCATTGCTTAAATAAAAAGGAATATTAGAAACAAAAGTAAATTTCAGCACATCTATCCAAAGATGCACACTCACACAATAAAATAATTAAACATTGGATACTCACTTTGTTACAGTGACTCTTTATTGGAAATTAAAAAATATACACTCAGAAAAAGACGTGAAGTAAATGTAAATAAAAAAGTCCTTAAAAATATTTCAATACTATTTAAAGCACATGAATTTGTAAGTTCGTTTATGTCGTTAATTGATTCTTGAGAATATGGGCTTAACATAACAAAGTTCAGCTGAAAGTCTACTGACAAGTTTGGTATTGGCATGAAATCAAATGTAGCCATTTATATCAGGTTAACAGAAAACAAACAAATTAAATAATAAAAATGCATAAATTATTTAAAAAGAAATCTACTCAACTATTATAGTAAAAATATTTGCGGACGCTTTGCAATGTATTTACTTTAATTTAGTTTTTCTTTTTACCAGGAATGAGAAAATTCTTTAAAGGCTTGTTCTACACAAAGGCTTCAGCGCCATAGAACAAGCATTGTGAACTTAAATTAAGTATATTTACCTAAATGTTAGTTCAAAATTTTTTCGGGTATTAATTACTCAGTACAATACTCTAGATTGAATTGAAAATTCCAAGTTCCAACTACAACAAAAAAATCTTTAGGCAGTACCAGCGCCATTAAGTGTAAAATTAGTGTTCTTTTAAAAAGAGAACACTGGAAAAATAAGAATATTTTCAATAGTGGAAATGTATATTAATACTCACACTGTCATATTACCAGCCCCACGTATAACAATTGGCTCGGGACCTGGAGCTGTTTGCTCTTCATAATGTTCTTCCAGTTGATCTTCTTCATATATTGCATCAAAATCAGCCATTGACATTGAAATAGTAGAACGGCAAATTAAACCAACAACTCAAAAGTAAAAAGGAAAACAATCAGCAAAGGGCAACGTAAAGCGTTATAAACAAAACCCTATATCAATTGTATCCAAGTGCACTTTGTATGTGCAGTGTTTCTGTGTTATAAGTAGTGTGGGTGATATCCAATATATAAAGCGGATGTTAGACACACAACGACAAACGAAGTGTCAGGCAATAGCCATTTGCAATTCCAATACTCTTAAAAAAATTCAAATTTGATTTTCAGTAGTTTTCCCTTCTGCTTGAGATTCCACTTTAAAACCATTTATAAAGGCATTATTTATTACTACTTGTTAAAAGAAATATAAATTTTTCAGTAGCATGCCTACTACATTTGCGTATGCATTAAAACTTTTCCTTATTTAGAAAAATTTGGCGAGGTCGTATTTATTTCTTGTTCTTAATCACGAGCTTTTGTAATTTTTATTGCACTTTAGTTTTTACACATTTTTTTTCTTTTTTGTATTTTACTCAATATTTCCATTAATTTAAAATAATTTGTAAAAATTTGTATTTGTTTCCAACAACTTGCTAATATTTATTTGTAAGACACAAGACAAAGTAGAGAAACCCCAAAAGGGAACGAAATAATAATAAAAGTTTGACATTTTACAGCTGATCCTACAAATTTGGTCAGATACTACTGTGAATGAAAGTTGTTGTGAATAATGGGTTGTTTTTGCATCACGAATACATCTGCTCCTGTGTTTACATTTGTACATAAGTTTCACGGATCATCATACAAAAAATATTGCAAAAACCCTCAAAAAATGATCTTCATTTAGTACAAGGAATAATATGTTCTTAAAATCACTTAAAAACAACGTCGCATTTGCGGTCTGTAAAAGAAAAATATAAAAACTAACATTAGCTAACACATATATTAATAAAGACTGCAAGATAGCCTAGCATACGTACATTAATTACTTGGGTTTTTTTAATATAGTTTTTTGCAATATGGTATTTTACTATTTGATTTTCACGATTTATCACTATAAACCGCAATAGTTGATTATCACAACTGGTAACGACATGATGGTACGATTTTGTTAACACATTTCATAATGCTTTCTTCTTTGCGCAGCCCGTAGCGTCATGTTGATACTTTTGTGAATATTATATGGAATTACTTACTAGTTTTGCGTCTTATTTAAATATCAACTTACATATATATTAATTTTACGTTTTATATATAAATTCCTTTTTTAAGTCTTTTTGCGCAAACTCAAATTAAATACCAGTTTAAGTAAAACTGCCGAAAAGTGATACAGAATTCGTGAAGCACTATCAAAATAAAAAAATTTAGTAATTGTTGGTCTGCACCAGTTTTTGATGTTTGGTGTAGTTTTTTGCAAACTTAAAAGAGAATATCTTAAAAACATTTTTTATGCTCTTCATTTATTTATTTCTTAAAATTAGAAATTTAAGAAAAAGTGGTAAAAAATATTACTCATATGAGTTTCCGTTCTGATCTCTTATAATTTCAATGAAACAAATTAGAAATTCCGCTATAACAAATATTTTCGCCACATAGAGGTTATTTGCTGAAAGAAATGCAGTTGTAAATAACGCGAATATACTAAATGAATTATGTAAAATATTACATCAATATGCATTAATGTCTGGCAACATTGGAGTCAAGGAAACGGAATTGACTATATAACCGAACTTCCACACTTCTATACTCAATGAAATGTAAAACAAACAATGACATCACATTTTAATTAATTTTTATAAAGCAATTTTAAATAAATACATTTTTTTGCTTACAATATAAAATATGTATGGATGTATCTATATACTAGTATATGTAAATATGTGTGTATACATACATCATATATATTTGTATGAGCGCATTGACCAATATTTAAAAAATAAAATATTATAGACCAAACACAATACATAAGTTTCCTACACCATGCATGGATTTTTTCGTTTTTTTAAATTATAGAAGTTATTTTTTCTTAGAGTTTGGGCTGGTTGATTGAAACACAGATGAAGCAGACATAAGATTTTCTATGTATTGCCCTAAGACTTGATTTTCTGAGCGCAACTTTAGATTCTCTTCTTTGACCGAATCCACACGTTGGGATAAATCATCCAAAGTATTTTGTAGCTCCAAAACCTGCGTAATTAAGCGAGCTTTCTCTTCTTTTTCATCTGGACTTATTTCCGGATCTAAGGAGTTATGTGAATCAGGAGTGGAGCTTCGATTAGTGAAAGAAGATCTTAAAGAGTCCATAGAACGGCCATTGGGAATATTAGAAAGATGATCATCATCGGTAATAATTACTAAAATATAAATCGCATTATACTTAATTTAAATGATATCGATATTTCCTAAATTATATTTCATATATGTGTATGCATATGTACATAAATGCAATATACAGGAACCTTTTACCAAAATGCAAGCACATGTAACTTTATACTTGATATCAAACACCAAACTGCCTAATCAGGACTAGTACATACATATCTCCTAGTACATATAGTACATATACGTATATTTAAAGAAATTACCTTGCGGGTCGTCATCGGCTAATGGTATTGGCTCTTGTTCTTGCAACTTATCGATCAATGACATAGTTTTGCTTATACGAGAAATAATGATTTTATATAAATAATTTGTAAATATTAAATTAACTTATTTAAAATTATTGTAATTTTCTATTTTATCTTTTTTCACTTTCCAGTTTGTGCCTCCTTGTTTTTTACAATTTGTAACTTTTTGTCAGCGCAAACGACAACTGTTAATTGTGATTAACACAAATTATGAATACTCACAATAGCATTTGCATTGTATTCGTAATTTCCACAAATTACACTCTTAATTTCACTTCGGACTAACCAGAGCAACGGTAATAAATAAAGGTACGTCAATTCTACATAAGAATAACTTTGCAATGACAGAACTAGCTTATAATTTAAATTATTATTATGTTCTTTAAATAATCTCTAAATGTGTGCAAATTTGGAGAACTTAAAGTATCATATCGTTTTGTAATTACATGTATGTACATATATGTTTTAATTTGAAAAATAAAATACTTTATGTATAAGTGTGACACCTACAACATCATTTTGAGACATAGTAATTTCGGCATGTATTAAGTTTACATGCTTCAATTCGCCTTGGTTATATTCAAAAGAATTCAATTATAAAATATATTGAAATCTACAAAACGGAAATGTGAAGACGGACATTCATATTATCACTTTCTAGCACAAAAAAGTGGTTTGATGATTTGCAAGGATTTTTGTCACGTTGGTTAGATATCAAATGAAAACATAAATTCTCTGATCAACAGATCAGACCAAGGCGAATTTATAACAAGGTGGCAGCGTAAGATCACGTCTCGTTTTTTATGCGCTTACAAATTGTATACCATTGCACCAAAACAATGTGATTGTGTTGGTTTACCAAAACACCTTACGAAGGCACTTTTCGGCTTGGTACACAAATACATTGCACAAATTTTTACGAAAAAACCGCTTCCACCTTGTTATAAATTCGTCTTGAATCAGATTTTGTAAGTTAATCCTAAACTATTTATAATTACTACAGTCAGCTGATTAGCTTTTGTAATTATATCACTTATAAATCAACTTGGCATCACTTAACAATACTATTGGTTACATGTGGGATCAAACGAGTGCGTAAACAAATAAAAATATATGTGTGTATGTAGATATGATTGTACGATGTAAAATTCAAATTAAATTTACAGATTTTGTATTATGCACTATATTTTTAATTTGCATATCGTAAGAGGATTAATACATAAATATAATATAAGTCCATACATATTTAGGTTTAAAATCAGTTTTGCTAATTTTCACTTCATATAATATTTTTATGTAAAAAATTTATTGGTTAACTAATCGGTAGCCTGGCAACTTAATATTGATTGATCAACGATATATTTTGAAATTAATAATCTCAAATAATATTTCTAATAATTCTAAGTATTCATTTATTTATTTAGCCATTTTATTCGAATGTGTACCGGAAAAGGTTGCTATTTAAAGCAGTGTTACCAAAATTTACATGTTATAAACGTCAAAATGCCTTCAATTTAAGAACTTTTTTTTTTTGCTGTCGTTTAGTGTCTTGTTATTTACTGTGTTCATTTATTAGACGCCTTTGACTTTGAACGACGTTGATAACCGTGCTTTTGTTAAATATTAGTTAATTGCAAAAACTATTTTTTAAAAGATTTCGGTCAAAAAGTGTTTTGTTTATATTTTCTGTTAAGGTAAGATTTAAAATGCACATTAAATCGTGTTATTAAAGTTTATTGTAATAAATTTCGCTGTTCGTATTATGTGTTACTGGTATAACCGTAGGAAAAATTAATAACTTGCTGCTGAAGGATTATTACAAACATAAATTCCTTCTGGTTGCCAATAATTTTATAATAATTAAAGAATATATGTACTTGCATTATTATGAAAAAAATCGAGTTGCATATAGGCTTAAATACAAATATTTATAGATATATGTATATATATGAATATGTATGCAAACATATGTAATCACAGATATATACATACATTGGATAAAATATAAAAATTTTGAGTGGATAATAGCAATGATCATGTTCAGATAAATATTATTTTAAATATGTTAAATGAAATGTTAATATTATTGATAATGAAACTTAAATGCATACATGTATATTAATGTGCAAAACGCATCTAAGTATGTAGACGAACTTTCCTGTAAATATGTGGAAATTATCATGATTTGGTGCCATAAATTAAAGAGTTAAGGATATAAGAAGTGTTTGTACTACATATTGTAATCAAATACTTTAGAAAATGATTAAAATAGAATTGTTAGCTATGCATATAGCTGCAAGTTTTGCATACCTAAAATAAAATATTGCTTTCTTCCACTGCACAAGTGTACATAGTTATGCATATGTATATACACATGTATGGATTTGGATCCTCCACTGCTTTATTTCTGCTTATACATACTTCTGCTTATAATACATTTAAAATAGTTAAGTCTGTTAACCTAAAATATTACTCTTTTTATTTTCTTTTCCTTATTCAATATGGAAAAGAAATCCTTTCGATATTATTATTATTTGTTTAATTACATATTTATGGGTATGTTTGTACCTGTTGTATGTTAAAAAAAGTGAATATTACTAGTCGTAAATTTTAAAATTCTATTATATATACATACAATAATAAAATCTCTGCGTTAAATCACACCTTCTGTGATTTGTACTTAATTATTGTTTAGAAGTACGCAACACTTCTCTGGTGGTCGTCAATTGTTATATAAACTTATATATATCAGAAAAACATGTTGAACAATTTTTTACAAAATTTAATACTATTTAATTTGTCTAATTATATTAAATAGGAGTAAATTAAATACATACATAAGCTTATACCTTTAGCGAAAATGTCGACATTCAATTTTATTCATTCTTATAGCATATAATGAATAAAATTAGATTATATATATGCATACATATGCTAGTATGTAGTACATTGATACATTTAATTTTTCAATTTTTATAAATGGTTTGCTGTCAATATTTCATAACGAAATAAATTTTTTTAATGCTATTAACAACAACATTTTTGATACATATGTATATAAATATCCTATATAGCGCTTATATTACATGTCTATGCATTATATTAGAAGCTCCATTTGTTTAAAGTTTAAGGAATATGAGGTATTTATGAGTACATACGTTTCACTATATTAGTACATACATAAATATCATGCATGCACGAGTATGTATGACAACATGAAGAATTCTAATCTAGAAGGATTTTAAACCAGAGAACGTCTCCCTAAAGTTGCCAACAAAAGAAGTAATCAGTACTATTAGGTTTCTACTAAAAAAATTTGCTCTTCTAGCAATTAGACTTGCGGATTTAAAAAGTTTATGTCCAACCTCTGCGAAGGAGTACAAAGTGTTCCATACTTCTATTATTATAATAATAATGTTATAATTGTAAATCCAATATCTTTATAAGAGAAATATGGATGGAAAGGAATTTTACTAGCATTAGATGTTATTCCTAATGGATTATTAGAACCAGTTTCATGTAAAAATTTAATATGAATTAATGTAACTGCAATTTATTATGACAATTTAAATCTTTTGGAAAATCTCATTAAACTTGGAAAAATATACTAAAGTGCATTTGTATACAGATGCCATGTTTTTCTTCTATTTTTACTACTTTTTAATTAACAAACAGTTCAATATTTTATAGAACATAGTTAACACTTCAAAAAATTTACTGAAATGTTAAAAGTAGTTAAAGTATTAAGTTTTTGAAAGCAGTTCATAATTGTTGTAATAAAATTTTAAAATGATTATTTTTATAATAGAAAAATTCAAACTTATGATTTCGAAGAATGGTACCATAATTTACAACTGTGACACTATCAATAAAATAAAAACGAAGTAGATGGTTTAAGCAATATACGGAGAGGTAAGTTTTAAATTAAAAAAAGTAATTAGATTTATTAATAGTAGTTTGGTAACAATTTATGGTATTTAAGACGTTATTTATATTGTTATTTTCTGTTTTTTTTTTAACATTGCCATTCAAATGCTCATTACCATTCAATCACAATATATATTAAAAATACACAAAAAACCAACAGTACTCTTTAACACAACTCACCAGAAAAACGCCATAGATAATCATCATTATCAAAATAATTTGCCAAGAGGAGTTACAAATTGAAAAACAATTAAGTTGTATGGGAATTTATTTGTATGTGGATCTTTAAGAAATATTTTGGTGAAGTTAAAAATAAAAAGTGATTGAAATTATATTAAATAAAATAATAAAAAGTTAAAATGAATCCCATAAATACGCATCAACAGCATCCACCAGTAGCAGCACAGTACTATATAACAGGGATGCCACCAATAGCTTCAAATCAATCCATATTAAAGCCTAATGCATCAACTGCCTTGACTACGATTTCCCAGCAAGTACCAAATATAGTAACTGCCATAAATAATGTAGTTTGTGGTGCAAAAGTCTCTGCATGTGGAAATACATTATTAGATACTGCAAACTATGTAACGTCAGCTACAAATTATTTGCCCGTTTTGTTAACAAATCAGACATTGATTAGTAGTGTAGATCCCGCCAAGTGCCAGCAGCAACAAAATTCACCAAAGATTGCACAGCCAAACACATTGACAGGACTTTCAACTGTTGTCACTACCACCTCCAGTTCTAACATCAATATTCCTTCAATATCGAATAATACTAACAAATCAGTACCATTTGGAGCAGCTAAAAGTGGTACTGGCAACATAACATATCAAGTATTATCGTCATCACAAAATAATAGTTTGAATCCTGTCATAACCGCTCCAAATGGTACTGTTAGTGTACTACTGCCGTCAAATCAACCATTGACATCAACTGGTAAGTTACATCACGTTCCTTTATAATCATACATATGCACCTGCATATACATTACAATTTATATACAAAAGAAATGCATAATATCGTTTGCTTTTTCAAGAAATTGCTATCTTTCAAACAGAAATTGCAATGAATTATGTAACCTCTTAGAGATTTTTAAAACAACATGATCATACAACGTACGGCACATAGTACGAGAAGTCAAAGATCCAATAAAATTTTTAATATAAACAATTCTTTACCACGCACATTTTTATTTGTTGGAACACAATAACTTAATACTAATAAAATTTAATACCAAAAAAAAAGGAACAATTACTCAAAATATCATAGTGATGCGAGAAATTAGTACAAGGCTTAAAATATAGTGTATTTAGTTAAAATAGCTCAATTCGGCAGATGTTTTTTAACTTGTAACACAAAGTTAAAATTTTTAAATATTAAGTATTTGGATAGCCATACATATGTAGTATAATCTTATTAATTTCTTTTTCCATATTTACAATTAAATGTTATCACATCCCCATAAACCAAACTATATCAAGTTAGTAGCATATGTTAGAAGCACATACGAGAGCATTGAACTATACGCTTCATTCATAAAAAATAAATGCTCAAACAAACAAATTTTAAACAAAAGTCTATAAAAAATTAGTACAAAAATTGTGCGAACACCATTTTTAGTTTCATATATGTTCCTTAATTTAGCACATAATTTAAAACTTATTATCCTGGCCTTAATTGTAAATATTGATATTGATGCATGCATAGTACATATATGTGACTCCTTCAACATATACGAGTTGTATTCAAAAAATTAAATTTTTTTCCAAAACTACTCATCAATAAGTAGCCCCCTCGAAGTAATCCCGCTCAGATATAATACACATACGGCAGCATTTTTTCAATCCTCGAAACACTTTGGTATCGCCAACAGCCCTTGTTTCGATTTTTCTTTTATCTCCTCAATGGTAGCAACAGTATTTCCTCTCATCGGTGCCTTCAATTTGGGAAGAAATAAAATTGAGCGGGAGCCAAGTCCGGTGAAGGCAGTTTTGTTAAAAAATGTTTGCTATCTCTTTAGTTATGTCGTAAGTAGGGAGTGTAGAGCTTTTAAAAGATCAAGCAAGTCATTACAAGTGATCATAATCTATTGCAACATTGTTGTTAAAATGGCATACAAAAGCCCACCTTACTTAAGGCGGTAACAAAACGAAGACAGGCAACACAAAGTTTGGTTCAAAGCTTAAATAAATAATAATATTATGAATGCAATTAGGAAAATGCATTCTATTTATGAAAAGACGAACAAACCGTTTTTCTATTAAGTTCCCCCAAAAAAAAAAAAAAAAAAAAAATCTAATCAAGAATTCTAAAATTCTAAAAAAAAATTCTAGTTTGCTAAAAAATGACGCATAACCATCGATGTTTGAATTGATAAAATTATTTCATTCAGACCACCAGAATAACAGAAAAAGTCAAAAGTTTTGCAAACATTTTTAAGAAGAAAACAATAATTTTTATGTATATGAGGAAGTACAGCCTGCACAAAACAAAAACCACTTTATTGGTCCTATGGCTGGCACGTTATTTAGAAAACATGTACTGATCTATGTAAATACCTATCAGTCTTCAATTATCAACGAACTATTTAAGAAATTCCTCAAGTAAAAATTTCTAAAGTCATTGGGCCGATTTCCACTTTTTGACATTTTCCCTTTTTTGATCATTTTTATATGTGAATATTAAGAGTATGTATATAGAGTAAAAACAGGAAAATCTTCTGCTTTCTTCTCTTCATATATTCATTATTAAAATGTGATATAAATTGTGGTACAAAAATGTACGTATAAAAATGGCTGCTGTAGATATAGAGGCCATTGTATTTCCTTCTTCCATACATACTATCTGTATAAGTTAGAATGTTTCTCATATAATTCAATGCATGTATATATATCGATTAGTTGTCTCAGCCTTGTAAACCTGTAAAAAATATGTATATCATTAGTTGAAAATTTCGATAAGTTAACATATGTATCTTGTTAATACCATACCTATACACATACATAAATAAATAAATATGGCTACCGAAATGTCCTTACTTGCAGTACAACACTGATCTTGCTAAATGCATAAGTGTTTTGTTAAGGAAATTGAATTTAGTTCAATTTTAAACGCTGATATAATAAGTAATAAAGTAATTTTATTTGTTTTATATTTTACACTTCCATTAAAATGAAAATAATTTATAACTTTATTTTTATATTTATATAGGTCACAGTGCATCACCAATTATAATACGTAACAGTCAATCTACAGCGAATAAACCATTACAAATAAAGCAACAAACGCAATTACAATCTTTGAATGCGGAAATGTTAAAGCAAATTGTAGGTAGTACGGGTTCAGGAATATCACCAGCTCCAGGCACAACGTTATTAAAACCTACAGTTTTTCATAATAAATCCACAATGCAACAGAAGCAACAACAGCAACAAACAGCGCCAACTAAAACGTTTGCAAAAAACACAAAAATGATAGTAACAAACCAACAGCAGCCGCATCAATTACGCCAATCGCATACTATAATTACAGCAAGTCCCGAAAACTCTTCGAAAATGCTTGCTACATCCAATCCAACAAATACCGTTAAAAAATTACCACAAGTCAGCTTATTGCAGAATTCAGATAGAAATTCGGAAAAAATCTATGAACCAGTAGTTAATAGCCTTTCAAACTCAAACGAAATAAAAGTGGTAAATTTAAACAGTGAAGTATCTCTGATTAAAAAATCTAATGTAGCTTCAGCGGAAACCAAATCCAAAGACTCTTTCCTAAAAAGTTCGAACAAAATACAAAACGATGTTGGTGAAAGTCGCAAGCAAGACTTAGAAAAATTTTCAAAAAATGGCATAAAAGCATATAACAGAAAAGAAATAGTATCAGAAAAAGAAACAAATGAATCTGGCTCTCTCTTGAAGTCAAGACAAGATTTAAAAAAAGTTGTACCTGTCTGCGACATCAGTTCTACATTTTCTAATGAGCAAGCGGAAAAGCAACCATCTCTGTTAAAAACGCAGATTTCCAACAAAAAAAAAATGGAATCGACTCTAGAATACATTAAAACCTCTCATCTCACAAGCCCGCGTTCGCAGCGTTCAAATTCCTATAACAGTACACAAAAACCATCGGTTCCTCTTACAACGCCTAACAGTGAAAGAAGACATTCTGAGCCTTCGAAAATAGAGTTCGATAAAAATTTAAAAATGTCAAAAGCAGGTGGTGGATATGTAGAAGATATGAATTTATTGAAGTCTCAAGAACTTGAAATATTCTTTGAAGATGAAGAGTACTTAGAAAGTTCCGGTGATAAGTCGCCTACAAATTCAGAAAGTTATAACAACAGTAACAACAAAAGTACACCAAGTAATAAAGAAATAATAGAAAATTCGGAATTTTCTGCTACTACCCAAAGTGAAGTAACTGCTTGCAGTAAATCTGAAGGAATGAAAAAGGCAACAAATATTAATTTACAAAAATTAATTGAAGGGAACGATAACATAGAAGCGGTTGCAGAAAGCAAATCATTGCATACTAACAATGATGACGGCAACTCATCTGGCGATGATGATGTTACAATTTTGCCTCCTGAGGAGATTGAAATAGAACAAATAGAAATCGATGATGATGACGATGATAATGGAAAAGATATAACCACAAATAATTTAAGACCTTCATCAGAGGATAAGAATCGTCTTAATGTATCTTTATTATGTGATGAACAATTTTTAGTTAGTTCCTCATCATCCATATCGAACAATTCCTCAGATCAAAGTTTAACAACATCTACATTAATAAAATCACCTCATATTGATCATGCAGTAGTAACTCCCTTGCTTAAGAAAACTCTAATGGAGCCTAAAGTTTTTAACCAAAAGGAAGAGCCACAGCCAGATGGTTATTCCTCAGTCTTAGATATGCTCTCAAACTTTAATATGTTGAGTTGGCGCGAACGAATTGGATCAGCCCGGGGAACCAAACTTCAGTTTCAACTAAATGAATTCAACCTAATCCAACTGTATGAAAAAAATATGCCTAAAAAGCGGTTGCATACAGCGTACGAAAAGCCCATATCTGAAAGAGAATCCTCACACAAAAAACAGGAAAACAAGGAACCTATTATTTATTATATGTGTCGACGATGCAATGTTCAAGGACCTTCAGTCGATTTCTTGGCTCCAGGTATGTTTGAGATTTTTTATGGTTTGTTTACATACTTTATTTAGAAGATGACTATCCTTTTAATCATGATTTAGATTGAGACCCTATTAAAAAGGTGTTTGGCAAACATTTGTGATTCTCAAATAATTACAGTACTTCGTTACAGAATTTGTTCTATAATTTAAAAAATATTTATTGCCTTTTTCGTATTATCTTGCCCATATTGCATGCATTTCTATTTTATATACTAGTCAACGCTCAGGTAGATTACTATTCAGTAAGGCTGGACTGAATGTTGCTATTGGATATCAATCTCATAAATAGTTGAAATCGTTTGTGCAATATGCATATTAGAAGTCTAGCAAGACAATTCAAAATTATCTTTTTTTATATTTTTATTTCAGAATTTTGTTCGTCGTCATGCTTAAAGCGCGACTGCCGAAAACGACGAGATGATGTAACCAATATAATTCGTAAACGTAGTCGTCTAACAAATGCCAATAATTTCACAAATAAGATTAGTAACAGCAGTAATATTAATGAATCACTAACTATGAACAATCCGCCGCCATTAACGTATATAAGAAAACCGAAATTTCGTTGGACAACTTATATGAATCGCAACTGTAATGTTATAGCTGCACCCATATCACTCTTTTTAAATCCATTTCCTACTGGGCCCAACTCTTTTACAGTTGGCATGAAACTAGAAGCTATTGATCCAGAAAATTGTTCTCTTTTCTGCGTTTGTACAGTTATAAATGTAATGGGCTACCGTTTGAAACTTCAGTTTGATGGTTACAGTAGTGCTTACGATTTTTGGTTAAATGCCGATTCCATGGACATTTTTCCGCCCGGTTGGTGTGCCAAAACCAATCGTATCTTACAACCACCAAGAGGCATAACACCAAACAAGTTTAATTGGAGTGCATACTTAAGTAAGGAAAAGGCATTATCGGCACCGCGTCATTTATTTACTCACCTGAATTCATCTTCAACGGTGCCAAATAATCCATTTAAAGTGAGTTATGTGGAAAAATATTTTCTAGTATTTTGTTATTTATTCGGTTTTTCATATAAATATTTATGTGTAATTTGGTTTAATTTTATAAAACAGATCGGAATGCATTTGGAAGCAGAGGATTTAAATGACACTGGTAAGCTTTGTGTGGCTTCCGTAGCAGATGTTCTCGATGACCGCATACGTATTCATTTCGATGGCTGGGATGACTGCTATGATATTATAGTGGACATCAATTCTCCTTACATTCATCCTTGCGGTTGGCATGAAGGACGTCAACAGTTGGTGGTGCCACCAGATTGTGAAAACACAGCATTTAGCTGGAATAATTACATACAGAAACAAGGGAGAGGCGAAGCAGCTGGTAAAGAACTTTTTGTTCCCAGGTCACCAATTGTCTTCCAGCCTAACATGAGGCTTGAGGTAGTAGATCCACGTAATCCCTCCTTGATAAGACCGGCAACAGTTATTTCGCATAAAGGCCATCGTGTCAAACTACATTTAGATGCGTGGCCAAGTGATTATTGTTTTTGGTTGGAAGATGATAGTCCCGATTTACATCCTATAGGATGGTGTGATGCTACTGGGCATGATCTTGAACCTCCGCCAGGTTTTCAAATATCTAAACAAAAAATGCCATGTCCGGTTGATGGTTGCCGCGGAATTGGTAATGCTAAAAATGCATTTAAGAGCTTTCATGCTGGTAGAGATTGTTGCCCTTACGCAGCAGAAAATTGGAGAACAGTTGTAGAAAAGCCTCCAAGAGTAAATTATGAAAACATAGTAAAAACACTGCCCAAACAAGGCAAGAATATCCTGGCTCTACAAGCTCGCTTAAGTGATCATCAAATTTTGGATCGATTACAAATGTTGGACAATATAAAAACTCGCAATATTGTAGTGAAACAAGATAAATTGTTAAGTAATCATGTGAACTTGCCGGGCAGTTTCTCTTCACCACATCTTACGAATGAAGAAAATAAAGGAACAAAATTGGGGCCAAACTTCAGTTCTACATCTGCATTACCAAGCACATCATGTATGCAACAGGACGGTTCTGATAATAAATCTTTGGATGTGGATATAGATATTGCTCGAGAATATTTGGTCGACTATGGTCCACGTTTGCAACAAAACTTCACTTTGTGGCAAAAAAATTTATCATTTGACACTGAAAAAATTAAATCTAATCCTCTGAAATGGTCTACTACGGAAGTAAGTTCATTTGTGGATCTACATCTTAATTGTCGCAAAACGGCCACAATATTTAATGATGAGGATATAGATGGTGAAGCCTTCTTGCTCTTACAACAACGTGACCTTACCGAAAAGTTAGGTTTGAAATTGGGCCCTGCAGTAAAACTTCATTCATGGATTTTGCAATTGCGTACTTTGGCTGTAACTAAATTTGAAGTTCCATATAAACAGTAGCCAATAAATAGAAAATGTTAAGTTTTTAATTTATATGGAATTTCAAATGACATAAAAATTGTTAAAGTAATTTCAATTTGTGACCATATCTTCCTTGTGAATATTAATGTTTTTGATTATAATACAATCATAATCTTCCTAAATTTGTTATGATTAAAAGCATATATATATCTACACTATATAAGTTTATGCTAAGTTCAGGCGTTTCTTTCATAGTAACGAAATAAATTTAACCTTTTTTCATTTTTGTAGCTATAAGAATTTACCCTTTATTGGGTTATCAATAATATATTATTACATATAAATCTTAAAATTAACATGTAAATACATACATACCTTAAAATTTATTTAGAAATAATGCGATATGTGATTAAACATACATAATAAAGATTATTCGCAGTTATTAGCTCGTTAGTAATGTCTGTTACAAAAACAAAATAATTTACATATGTATATAAATTTGTTTTAACTTACGAATTTTCTAACAATGGTAGCAGTTGCTAGGCCGTCTTCAACACAGCAGTAAATTAAATTAACTAAGGACTAGGAGCCGTACGTCAGCTAGTAACCAAGAAAAAGGAATAGGGGATCTCCAACTATATCCAAATATTATAATAAGTAACCAAGCTAGTAACCAAGAAAAAGGAATAGGGGATCTCCAACTATATCCAAATATTATAATAACCTGTACACAATTTGGCAGTAATACAAAAGTTTAAATTAATCGATATTACTTTTGCCGTTTCTGGGCGTTAATGTCGTCTTTACAAATGGTTTAACAACTCAAAGCGATATCTTCCGAATTAGCTTTTATTATTAGCCTGCCATTTATCCACGATTGTTATTGAGAATGTAACTTGTAACGACTAGTTGCCTTTAAAAGTCTGTGTCTTATTATGTTGATTCTTTTTTTCCTGTTCTGTTAATGCTCGGGTTTTCATTTTATTTGCTGCAACTTCGTTAATTGTTCCGATATACATACATATAAAATAAATTCAGAACAAAAGTGAAATGTACTTTATATGCTTTTAAATAAAGGCTAGAGCAAAACAATATTGACCATAAATTGTTAATTATCCATACTTATGTACGAATAAATTCGTGTCGAATTTAATTACGAGAAGGAAAAAAATTGCGGTCATCCGATTCTTTATTCCAAACACAAGTATTTATGTACGTGCATGCGTGTGGGAATACATAACTGCAAATGTGTAAATAATTGCGTTGAGAATAACTTAAAATAGGTTGTGTTTAACCTCCCTAATGATCATAATTGTAAATGTATAGCATGTGACCTCTGTAAAGTAAATACTACTTAATTCTTATTTAATCTCCTCAACTACAACCCAATGTGTTTTGCAACAACATGAAACCAGAATAACAATTATGAAAACTTGTGCGTATGCATGTTCACACACGTATACGTGCATACAAACAAATTTTTGGGGAAGGAAACAAGACGTTTTCATTTATTCTGAAAATGAAATAAATAAAAAAAAATTTTCATACATTCCTGCAAGTATGCAGTAACAAGTATTACATTACAATTTCTGGTTTAAATACATTTGGTGCATAAAAAATGATATCTTATGCATTATGTAAATAACAGTCAGCTGTGTTAATGATGGTACAGTTATCCAAAAAGTGTAGTGATATTGAACGTCAATATTTGTGTGGTTTACTATCAGAGATGAAGTCGTGATTGATTTTATAAACATCATTTAAACACCAAACCCGCTCTTACAATTATTCACAAAGTAAATGTAATAAGTATCCCATTGCTATGTTAAAAGTTACCAAAATCATTTCGAAAGACTTTCAGGTAGAAATATGTAAGTAGTTGTAATTGTAAACCTAATTTTGCGTAATATTACCATAACACAACTTAAGTCATTGGATACTTCTCACTCTCCCTCATATAAGATCATGTGAATATTGCACACTTCTCATTACATTTTGTTATTATTTAATTAGTTTTTAAGAAATTTTTATAATATAAAATATTGTTACAAACGATTGTTATGCGCAAATGTTCCTCAACTCCTATTTGCTATATATAAACATGGTTAAAAATAAGTTATCAAAGTCATAAATTGTTTCAGCCTTAAGTACGTGCGTTAGTAATATTTTTTTAAATTTATGGTGAAAAAAAAATTATCAGCACTGACAACATTTTTGCTTTATACAGAGTTGTAATTTAACTGAAATACAACTCTAGGTGTTAATCAATTACAATTTTCTTGTAGTTTTATTCTAGCAGTCTAGTTCTGTGTTTTTCATTATTTGGTTGTAAAGAAGCCGATTAGATTTTTGTGTGTTTTTAATACAGGTCATTTAAACGCAATATTTTTGGTTAAAATTGTACGATTGTCAAATATAAGAAATAAAAAAGTGAAAATTAAATACGGCACTATAACATATAGTGGAAATTCTATGAAATATTTAAGTTAAAGTGTAGTAAAATTTATTATAAATATTGTAGCTGACACAAGTGATTACTTACGTTTTTTTTATACACCAATAGCTGGCAGCATTTTTTCGTTTCGCTTGTGCTTTTATATTCCACCTCATTCCGCAGAGGGGGACGGGAAAATAATAAGTTGTGAAACCGAACTTAATAAATTTAATGAATATATACAGAGAATTGCAGAAAAGCAGTGAAAAATTAAGTAAAAAAGTGCTTTACTTCTATACTTCCAACAACGAGGACTAGACGGACTTAGGTGGTCCGTTTTATATATTACACTCGTGGAGTTCCCACTGTGCGTGCTGTACTTCTAAAAAATTTACCAGCACACACTTTTACTGGAGTTTGTTTCTTGTAAAATATCTCCCGGTTCCCTTTCTTATAGTGTTTTAAACAGTTTTTTACAATAATTCAATACATTACATTTGACTTAAAGGTAAATATTACTGTAGTGTAAGTAAAAGTGTTTTTTATTTTCATTTCGGTTTTATTTGTCCCTTTTTGCTTCTCTTCCTTATCACCCTACTGTCTGTCATCAGATTGTAAGAGATTCAGTTGTTATAGTTTGTTTTAATTCGGTTTTGTATGTATATTTAATTTTTTCTTGTGTCATTATCGTGAATGTGAGTCGTTGTTGCTTTGATATACATATGTGGTGTATACGTTGTTGTTAGAGTTTTTTCTTTGCGCATCACAACGGCGGGAAAAATATTTTTGAGGTGGCCAAATGCATTGAATATATTACTTGTGAAGGGCATGTTTATTTATTTATATATAATTTTTGTGATTTTTATAGTTGGAGATTTGCATAACTCTTCCTTTAATCTTTCATAAACTAAATAACTTTTAATATGTATATGCTGGCGTACTTTTTAATAGATAAGGCATCCAATTTCCTTTTCGTATTTTAATTCTAAAAGAATCCTAAATGAAACTTGTTCAATCGATAATGTATGCATATTGTCTATTTAGACTTGCTAGAAAGGTTTACGTAAAATGTTTTAATTGTAATATTTCAGACTTCATTTTTTTTTACATTTCCTGAGTACAGGTGATTTTTTTTCTCCTACATACTGAAATTTACAAGTATAACTGGTTTAAAAGAAACTCCAGGTCGTACGGTTAACGTGGTAGATAATATACACTTTATTAAGTTTACTATGGGAAAGTGAACTTACTTCGGTATTTTAAACGCAAATTTAATGCAAAATGCAACGAGACATTTGTTGTAAGTCATTGCACGCAGGATTTGTAGAAAATTAATAGGAAGATAATTATGAAAATAAATACAAAAACATAAAACCGTTAAAAAAGGGGTAAAAGTTTATAAGTTTTTACCTTCTACATATGTTTCTTTTTCATTTCGATGAAACAGATTAAAAAAAATTAAATTAAGATAATATACTGTGGTTCAAAATATTTTAGTTTTAAACCAACTCAATATGCAAAGATTTCAGTTTGTCCGCCAGGTAGCACCAAGGGTCTGGGTAGGAATGGAATATGCGACCTCCTGTTTAATAGATTGTTCATTATTCATGCGGATAATTGCACAAGCCATATAGTCAGAAATTTGTCGAATTTTTCGTCGCATGCTTAAGACGTACATATGTTAACATTATTTTAGTATGTTGTTTATTAAAAACAAACAACAATTAACCTCTACTGTGAAAACAAAATAACTAAAATATTATATGAACTTCATATTAAAGTAATAATTAGGCACTACAAGATCAAGGAAGAAATAAAAATTGGAGAGCAAAGTTTGTTATGTTAGTTAATATATGTTACTTATGCATATTAATATTTAGTTGGAAAGCTTTTTTCTTGGCGTGGTACGGTTTTAAATTTATTTGGTACCGATCCAACAATTTTTTGCAATAATCTGGTGATATATTTGCACATTATTCTTTCAGGGACACAATAAGTATATTTTTGTTGTAAATCTACATACTTTTTAATTTTTGCCACAAATAATTTACGTGTTATCTCGTCTTGAGATCAGGTATTTAGTGGTGTTTCAAAGGCGTGCGGGTGATTATAAGTTATGAAGTTGGAACCATTGTATTCTTAAATTAATTGCTAGACATCGTTATTCTGCTATTTTAGAAAGACTACACTGTAAAATGTTAAAATTATACTTCCGCTAGCAGTTGAAATTGTCCCCCTTTCCATAACTCATTTTAATCCATGATTTTTAGCCTTTGGTTTCAAATTTTTTTCTGTTAAGGGTCTTGTTATCTATTTTGTTCTTTGCGATACTTAGCCGGTGAATACTGCAGGTTTAGGCCAAATATTTGTAGCTGTCTGTTCGGCTGCATTTGAAGCCATCTACATTTTTTTTATTGAATAATTTATCATTTTTTTATATGATGGATAACTTAAAAAAACATATTTTAATTTTTTCGGTTAGTTAATGCCTATATATCTTCTGCTACCGACTTTCGTTCTTGTGGATATATTAATTATAAAATGGAGGAAATATCAAGTTTAGATTCATTTCAAACGGACGAAGCGAATTCTTCTGCTCGACCAGAATCAGAAAATACACAACATTCTTATAAAGATGTGGAAGAAAATACTGTTCCCGGAGGGGGAGGTACAACTACCGGAACTAATGTTGATGGTAGTGAGGCAACTAAAGACAATAATGTCCCAGACGAAGATGGTGCTGCAAATGAAGATGATTTTGAACAAATATCAGAAGGTACGTTTGAGGTAGATGAAAACTCTCGAGCAACCTCAACAGGACCGGCTCCGGACGAAAGTGCACAGGGTGGAGGAAGAGTTGATGAAGGAGTAGATGAGTCCAGAGATTTTGAAGAAGTTGATGCAAATGTTTCAGCCAATAATCCATCCATAGTGGAAGAGTCAGACATGCTAGGAGAAGCTGATAACACAGTTCCACAGTCCGAAGATGAAGACGACAACGCTATGGATGTAGATCAGGCAAGAAGCGAAAAAGAAGGGGGTGATATTTGTGAAGATGATTCAAATAATAAAACATATGAAGGTAATGAGAATGAGCAACAAGATGAATCAATGGAACCTTTGCAACAAGATGGAGATGACGAGAGAGATGATAATTCGAATGAAAAGAGCAAAGATGGTAGTAAGGACAGTGAAAAAAAAAGGAGTAATGAAAACGTAGAGGCAGATGAGGATGGTGAGCTTAACGGTTTGTTGAATTGCTGTATCATTGTAATATACTTATTTTATTTTAGAACCAGTTGAAAATGTACAAGAACCAGAGGAATCTGATGTCTGCTTGATACCTGACGACACGGAATCAACAGTTACAGATGCCGAAAAAGAGCAAGCAATTTTAGCACGTGAAAATGCTGAAAAACGTAGTAATGGCAAAGATAATAATACTTCAGAAAAGAGTATAGAAAGCAAAGAAAGCGAAACCAATAAAGAAAATGCGGAAGTCGACTCATATTCTCATGAAGCACGTGGTAAGTTTCTTCAAAATTAAACAAATATATAGGTTTATATATTTATATGTATATACAAGTAAATAATAATGTATACGTATTAAAAAATTTAAATTTTTTAGTACAAAAGATAGAATTAAATTTCTTAATAAATAGTTTTATGCTTTATGTGTATTTATTTCCATCTTCTGCTCAATCTCAAACTAATAAAGAAGTTGGAGCACAAGTTCAAAACACTGTAAATCAAACAAACAAACGTATTAATGACGATTTACAAGGTAATTTTATATGTAATTTTATCTACTTGTTCAAAAGCAGAAACCTTGTTCAAACAACCTTAATTGTGAGAATTCCCTTGCATACTTCAAAGTATGTATCTATCGTTATAAGGTATATGCAACTCCACAAAAACTAAGAAGTTAAAATGGTCATTATTATTAAATGGTCAATTAAATAAGAAAGTTGTAAGAAAAAATTTAAAATTTAAATAAAATAAATATAAAATTTTTAATCATTTTAATCATCTTTTAAAAAATAGTGTGAGAAAATTAGCCCAAAAAACATTTCCTACACATTACACACCTTGGAATTGGAATAGTGCATCTTAAAATATATTTATCTAACAATAGAAAATATATAGTCAGTAAAAATTGAAATATGATTCAAAACATAGTACAAGGGAAGAATAAAATTGTACTTTTATTCATCTTTCCTAAGTACTAATATTTAAAATAATAAAATAACAAAATATGTTATGTGTAGTTGATTCACCTAAAATATATGCTGAAATGGCATTTGTACTTATAATAAAAACTAGGCGTCAATCTAACTGTCGTATATATTACACATTGATTTAAAAAAACACATAGTGTGTTAGCGTTTGCAAGTGTACATATATACTACTTCAGTTCAATTTCTGTTGCGTTACCATCTGATCAAAATAATCCTTTAAGATAAAAATTTTCAAATTTATTTCAAATTGATTATAAGTTCTACTGTGGGAAGTTCACAAATGTAAATCTATCAACGCATTTAATCTGCCCATACTAATGTACATATGTTGTTTGAACAAGTTTGAGTAAACAATTTTTTTTTTATAAAAGTTACTTAAAAAGTTTTCATGGTTTGAACAAATAAGCATTAACAAATTGTTTTTATGTAACCAACTTAAGAAGTAAAGAAAAATTATAAACCCAATAATAAGAAAAATAAAAGAAAACAAAATTAAATATTTCAGAGAACAATTCCAATGAGAATGTCGACACTGAAGAACCTCTTTTGGAAGAAATGCATTCAAGTACAAACGAAGCTAGTAGTAGCGCGAAAACAATTATTTCTTGGATTGTAACTTCTACACATGCATGTGTACAGTGTAAAGAAGAAAAGCCTTGCGGGTTTCGCCTAAAAAATTCCGACACCTCGGAATTTCAGTTTTTGTGTGAGCAAACATGTTGTACTTTATTCATGGAAGCCACTCCTGGAAAATATTTTATACGTCGTAAAAAGTTTTTAGTTGAAGAACTCCCAACTAGCGAAGACAACGTTGCTAAAAGTGCGGATACCGTTAATCACTCATGTTTACAATGTAGAGAGGAGAAATCGTGTAAATATTTTTTTAAGCAGGATGATGACACTTTTTATATCTGTAACGACGATTGTTTTAATTTGCTGAATGCGGAGGAGCCAGAAAAGTTCAAACTAAAAAGACACTCGATAAGAGTGCGCAACATCGGTGCTACAACCATTTCTAATGAGAATACAAAAAAAACTGGCGAATCTGATTCAAGAGTAGTTGCGCGGACATCAGCAGAAGCAGAAGCAGCGCGACTTGAAAGAGCGGCAAGTTTTGTACGCCGTTGTGCTGATTGCTTTTCAGAAATAACATTGGGTGACAAAAATTTAATATGGGAAACCATGGATTTTTGCAATGAAATATGTTTAGGTAAATATCAGCGAACTTTAGGTGCCAATTGCCAAACATGCCATGGGGATGTTCCTCATCCAGCTTTGGGGAAATATTGTGTTCGGTTTGGATTCGATGTGCGTCAATTTTGTTGTGCAGCTTGTTTAAATGAATTTAAGAAAGGCTTAAAAACATGTTCCTGTTGCCAGAAAGACATTTCTTCGGGCAATGAAGGATTCTTAGCCCCAGTTGGTGATAAAGAACAGTTCAAGGATTTTTGTTCACAAGCGTGTATGCGTCGTTATGATAATATTGCAAATCCTAAGAAGAACATGCGCAATGAAATTTGTGCTGTGTGCAATAATGATAAACCCGTTCGCGTTGAGATCGTCTTGGATGATAAAGAACACAACTTTTGTTCAAATCCTTGCTTTTCAGCTTTCAAATTCGTAAGCAATATTGTAGCCGATCAATGTGGTATGTGCTGCAAATATTTTGAACGTAAAGCTACTGAGTCATTTACAATTTATTCGGAAAAACGCGCAAAAGTGTTTTGCACACGCGTATGTCTTAACATTTACATCGTGCTTAATCGTCGTATTGTCTCCTGCCAATGGTGTAAAGTTAAAAAATATAATTTTGATATGATCCTTAAGCAGCAAGATAATCAGGAAGTGCAAATGTGTTCTTTGAACTGTCTTACACTGTACGGAGTTTCAATAAATGCTTTTTCGCGCACAGTTACCAAATGTGATAATTGCACAAATATGGCTACACCGCAATACCATTTGACCATGTCTGATGCCTCTATGAGAAATTTTTGTACATATCAATGTGTTATGCAGTTTCAAAGTCAATTTGCAAGAGCGCCCCTCACATTAGACAGTGATAATCCCAAGTCATCAAATATTTCACCAGCGAGTCAACAGTCGGGTGGAAAATCTAATAAGGGAACTACACCATTTCCCACTGGATTACCAAAGCGTGTTAAATTAAAAAGTGGATCCCAGCAGCAACCGTTGCATGTAAGTTAAATAAATTGGTTAAATAAGGCTATGTTATGCATATAACTCTGTATGTATGGATATTTTATAATTTATAGAAAAATAATGGTATGACACCAGTCATTCAAAATAAATTAGACTACATTTGAATATGTATGAGTGCAACTATTGATTTCAAACAATGTTGCCAATATGATAGATTTTTGAAATTTTATATTTCCATATATATGCACATATTTTTGAGAAAATATGTATGTACAAATATATTAATGGAAATGCTTATTATTGGTATCATACTGAAAATAGCGTAAATATGCAAAATTATAATATTTAAAAGATAGTAAAATTTTTCTTCATATGTTTAATAATGTAAATTAAGAAATTGTATTTGTATACACATACACACATATTTGTTTGCAAGGTGGTACAAAAATAATTTGGCATTCAATTCAAAACATAATATTACTTTTACACACTTTACTTTAGTTTATCTAAGGTGCAGTTTTATTTAAAAGTGAAATTCGGCAACATTGTTTCGTGTGTACTGTGTGTACGTCTTTCTATATACAAAATATAACTGCTGCTTAAAAATATTGACGTTAAAATTGAATATTTTAAAATTATTTCTGAAATTATTTGTTTAAAATAGATAAAACTGCCTTCTAAAAGTTCGGCATCCAAACAAAAGCAGCCAACGATGCCAGTTATATCGACCGTGTCGTCATTGGCCAGTGGAGAAACGGAAACGATGATCGGCAATGTTACCGTTAGACGTACGCGTGTACGTGGTCGTAAAACTGAAACGCCACCACCAACTACAGTTGCCCCAACTACAACAGTTGTTACAAATAACAATCAACAATTGATCAGAGGTAGACCACGTAAAAGTGCCATTATTGAAAGGTCACTTACGCCCTCTCCACCCAGAATTGCGAACAAACGTGGAAGTAGTGGAGCAGGTAATAATGTAGTGGAGAAAATTGTGGAAAAGGTAACGGTTCAAACCGAAACAAAGATTGTTGCGGTGCCGCCATATCCCCCTGCAGTTAGAAACGTTCAGACCAGCTGTAAACCTCGTACCACAACAGTTGGTGTGCAATCGGAACCCGATACCGCTACAGTAGGGATACAAACGGAGAAGGATTACTCGAATAAGGTACTGATTCCTGTGCCAGTGCCTATTTATCTTCCTCAGCCTATGTATATGTATTCGGCACCTTTTCCTGTGCCAGTTCCTATTCCTCTTCCCATTCCCGTTCCTATTTTCATACCAACCACGCGTAATTCGGCCCAAGGTATCATGAAGGAAATAAAAAAAATTCAAGATAAAATGCCAGCTGATCCATTTGAGGCTGAGCTTTTGATGATGGCCGAAATGGTAGCGGAAGAGAAACGTGAATCTGATTCAGATTCAGAGGATGAAATTAAACCTGATCCAGCGGTTGTTTCGTTACAATACAATAATAGTGTCCAACAGGTTGATGTGACTAATAACTCATATGGCGAAGATGTCTTGCAAATGGCACTGAAAATGGCAAGTGGGGATTATGATCAACCAACAAATACGATTGATCTTGAATCGGCAGTAACAGCAAATACAATTACAAATCCTCCACCTGGTATGGTCCAACACGATGATTCTATGAGTCATATGAGTGGTCATCATATGCAACAACAACATCATATGATGGATGCTCAACGGTATATGATGTTAAATGCTTTTATGTGAACTATTCAATTAATATAATATGTATTCTCCCGGTTTTATTACAGAGGAGCTCGAGGTCGTAAACGTGGTGCCGCTGTTGTTTCTTTAGTCTCACCGCGCAATAGCCGTTCACCAGTGAAACGTCAACGTATTGAAGAGATGGAACAAACCCCACAGCCCCAACCACAACCTATGCAGCCTATTGAAAAGCCAGATGCCAATATGTGCTTAAAATACACATTTGGTGTTAATGCTTGGAAACAATGGGTTATGACCAAAAACGCAGATATTGAAAAGAGTTCCATGAGAAGGCGTCCATTCAAAACAGAGCTTTTGCAAATGACAGCTGATGAGCTAAATTATTCATTATGTTTATTTGTTAAGGAAGTGCGTAAACCCAATGGTACCGAATATGCTCCAGATACAATATACTACCTAGTATTGGGTAAGATGATTACTTAAAGGGAGAAGCATTTGCATATAAATTTTTTAATTTAAATAATTAATAGGCATTCAGCAATATCTTTATGAAAATGGACGTATTGACAATATATTTACCGATACTTATTATGAACGATTTACTGACTGTCTAGATGAAGTAGCACGGAAATTTTCCGTCCTGTACAATGATTCCCGTAAGTTAAATAATAAATGCTTGAAATCTAAACCAAATTTATAATTAATTGATATTTATAATTCAAGAATATATTGTTACTCGTGTGGAGGAAGAACACCTTTGGGAGTGTAAGCAATTAGGAGCACACTCACCGCATGTTTTACTTAGTACTCTTATGTTCTTCAATACAAAACACTTCAATTTAACTGTTAGTATTATATGTATTTAGTTTCACTGCTGACATGACATACAATGATTATTTTTATAGACTGTAGAAGAACACATGCAGCTATCATTTTCACATATTATGAAACATTGGAAGCGTACTGGACAAACAGCTAAGACACCAGGTTCACGTAACGTGTTATTACGATTCTATCCACCTCAGGCAGGACTGGGTAAGCAAAAATTTTTGTTTCATTTAATTTGTTTTCTTATGAGAAACACCGTTTGCTGAAGTGCTGTATTGAATAGGTGCGAACCTAGTTACACTAACTAGTTGCAACCATAATATTTCTTGGGGGGCTATTTAGGTGGCGCGCACATGACAAAATTTATACTGTTATAATTTTACAATTCCTATGAAGTTAAAAAAATTTTTAAATCGGTAATTGTTTTAGTAAATCCAAAACTTGAAACTCATTTCTTTTGTAAAAAAAAAATATATATATATGTACATATATATATATAATTCTACGACGCTGGGAAAGATTACAACAAAGATCAAATCATTGTTCTTATTATATTATTAATTTTTTTTTCATTCTTTACAATGGTGCATATTACAACAAGTGAAATTGATATATTAATACGATCTATACACAATTAGTTATATTATACACTTTTATAATTTATAGATTATGTCGTTCATTTTATTTGTTTTCATAAATAATAAATGGCAAAAAATATTGCTTTTTCAAAATGTTTAAATTGCTCAACACAAAAAACGCGTAAAAATTGTAGCATATGTAATCAGAATTAAGAATATAACGAAGAGTAAGCAAAATAAAAAAGCAAAAATATAATATATAAGTGTAATTTCGTGCTTTTGTTTTTTAATATATAAGCTCTTCCATCCTGATGTGCAATAAACGAAAAACACATGTCTTCAGGTCAAACAAAGACGTATTCCATAAATTGTGTTTTAAATTTTACTAATGTATAAAATTAATCATTTCAGATGCCAATCCGCGGAAAAAAAAAGTTTATGAGCAACAAGAGAACGAAGATAATCCTTTGCGATGTCCAGTCCGGTTATATGAATTCTACTTGTCAAAATGGTATATTAAATGAAAATCTATTAAAATATTGTATGAGCACATGTTAAGAATTTTTTTTTTATTCTTTAAGTCCGGAAAGTGTAAAAACGCGTAATGATGTTTTCTATTTACAACCAGAGAGGTCTTGTGTGCCCGATTCGCCAGTATGGTATTCCACACAGGCTCTCAGCCAGGAGGCCCTACAGAAAATGTTGCATCGTGTAAAAATGGTTAAGGAAATCAATATAGCCCTATTAACAAGTTAATCATCTAAAATTTAAAAGATGATTAAGCAACGAACAGCATATTAATATGAAAACCATATGATTTAATTGCTGCTAAAAGCGTGCAATTTTATAGAAATACTAATACACATACATATTTCTTTTTTCAAACATTTTTTTCAATATTTTTTAAAAGAACGAAATAAAAAAAAAACAATTTTTAACAAAAATTTATACAGAAATATTTAAAGAAAAATCAGCAAGAAATCATTCACGAATTTAAATGAGTGAACAACTTTTCTCGTGTCTTTGTATTTGTATAATTGATGTATTTTTAAATTAAAATGAACACATACACATACACCAAAATATTGGCGACTTGTTTAAACACACCAACAACGGAATATACATATGTATTTAATGTAAAACGGAATACAAATTTTATATTTGTAATGTTAACAATAATTGAAGTAATCTTATTAAAAAATACAATTATGGAATAAAAATATTTGAACAATGAATGAAAATGGGGTTTTAACATAAAATACAATGCAAGTTAAAGGATGTATAAACAACATATATACATATTAAAATTATATTTTAATTATACATGATTGTATGCAAATATTATATATACATATATTTTTTTAATAAATATAATTTTCAATTTGAATTTTTTTTTGTGCAAAGCACATTTAATATTATTGCAATTTCCATTATTGATCTTTAAATAACGTAAATACTTATTCATCGTTATCTTAGCTGGTAATGCGTTTGTATGGAATGTTAACCTTTTTATCAAAAATGTCAATAAGTATCTATATACATAGTTATATATACTTTGGCCTCTTTAACAAACATGATATCACAAACGAACGAAAAACCTACATTCGTAAATGCAGTAAATGTGCAATTAAAATTTGGCGTTCGAAAAACATAGTTTGTTGTGAGTTTTCCCGTTATTTATATAAACAGAAGACAGCGCCGTCGCACATTGTATAGCAAGTAGGGGAACAAATTTGCTGCAATTACGAATGTGTTTACGTTTTCGAAATGCAATCTAAGTGTTTTTATATTGAGTATACCAACGTATAACTCACGTAAATATAATAACGATTATTTCTAAGTTTTTTCACATCTAGAAATTATAATTTCAAGTCGTATATATAATCAAATTACCCCACTTAAAAAATATAGTTAATAAGATGTAATTTAAGAACGAAGAAAGGATAACACAAAATATATACATACATACATGCATATATGTATTTAATTAAGTTGTTTTCTTTTAATCATAATTAAATTTTGTATATGTAAAAAAAAAAACAATCTAAAAGTAATTTCATTCAGCCAACAATTACTTTGGATGTTTCACTATTTTATTCGAATTTTAGCTGAATGCAGTTATAAATATGAACGTATGATTACTAAAATGAAGAAATTACCTACAGCTTTTGTTTAAAAGAAATATAACAATTTTGTAAGCAAATAGTTGCCGAGTTTTTTTAATCCCGAACTAAATGGTTGTGCTATTATACCTTCAGTATAATGTATTTGGTAAGGAAAACGTAAGTCTAATTAAAAATTTTTTTTCCATTTTTACAAATTCTTCAACTAAACAATTTATGTGGATATATGGTAGATTATCCAACGCTTATTAGAGAAAAATTTTAGCAACTTGGATATAATATAACGGTCCTATTACGATACCTGTACATAAATTACCAAGTTCTGGGTGTAAATATCAGAATAAAAAGAAAGGGTAATTAAAATCTGGCTTCCCTACAAGCACTATTAGTTGTAAGCAGAAGGAAATCGCTGGAAATGTAAAAACACAGTGGTATATTTTTCGGTATACATCTATCACAAAGCAATCTAAATGCGAGGAATACAATCTTTTTCATTTTCATATGCTCAATGGAGTAACAAATTGTAATAAGTATTATCAATATTGGACTCAATATATTTAGAGTATTTGTGAGCAATGCCCCATATTCAATAACAGTCCAATAGTAAACATCTTTACTCAATTATTTCAATCTCACATCCCATTTTTTTTTTTATTCTTTCGGACATATTTATATATATATCTTTAATTTGAAGCTACTATACATGATTTAAGATGTATTTTCATTTCAATAATTATTTCATTTATTCAAATATTTTTTTTTATTAATCTAGAGCATATAACCAATTAAGAACAAAAGTGAACAAGTTTAAACAATTGAATATGAATTAAAAAATTATAAAAAAATGTAAAGGTTGCGTGCGTTAATACCAGTGTATGCCGCGTTTTTTTTTTTTTTTTTTTTTTTTTTTTTTGACAAAAACACGTAGTTATAATGGTATATTGTTTCCCCTTTGAAGTACTATATAATACATACATTATATAATATGCTTTAGATTTACACTAAATTATTAATTTATTTTTTGCTTTTGAACAAATAAGACTTCCTTTAAGATATGAGCACAAGAGAAAATGAAATATTTTACTGTGTATAAAGAAGTTAAAAAACTAAGAAAATAAAACTACCATTCTGCGTCACCATTTGATTTTTGAAAGACATAATCCTTCCCACCAATATTCATTATACCGTCTTTCAAATAAAATTTCCATTTGTTGCGCGAACGTGTTATCTGCAAAAACAAAATTTAATTACTAAGAAAATAATAATAATTAAACTACAGAATTTAAATATACCTTATCGTACTGGCACACTATTACATTGTCAGTATCAAATAAATCACTAGCATCTTCGTCAGTTACGTCATCCTCACTATTTAACGGCTCTTCCTCGGCCCCTCCCTCATTTTCGATGTCGGATTCATCATCCTTATCCAAGTCATCATTATCCTCGTCATCCAAATTACCATCACTTTCCTCACTTTCATCATCATCGGACGTATCAAGAGCACCATCTATTTGTTTAGATGTATTGAAGTTCTCTGAAGGAATAAATGAGAAGAGTTTATGCATAACGATTACTTCTGTACGATTTGCAGCAGCGAACAACAAATATGCCTTCGATATTATTTTGAAATGTTTGCATGCAATGGCATGGGTTTGAACCTATTCATTCACCTTGTTGTGGTGGTCACAACCCACTTCAAGTATAGCAATTTAAACGACATACGCGAAGAAGCCCTTACATTTTTAACTTTATTCTTGCTGCAGAACAGCAACACCAACTAATAACAGTTTTTACTGAATTTGAAATACAATGATTTTTGAATTAATATCGAAAACAAATTGATAATAGAATACAAAGAAACTGAAGTATTTAACATACATAAATGTTTTGTATGTTTAAAACTAGTATGCCACCAGGATATTTATTAGACTATTTAAATGATGCATACATAGAGTACTGACTGGTTTCTACACGGAATATTCTTCTCTTATATATGAATATTAAGCATAAAGGCTAAAATAAATATGAGTGTTACGTGATTTGAAATAGTAATTTTTCATTTTTTTTTTTGTTCTCTCTAACATGCAATTGCAAAACAAACTATCAAGCGGATTCTTGGTAAACTGTATAGGATTCACACTTACTTTGCATATTAGCATTTACTAGAGCAGCATTAACGTGTTGTTGCAAAACAGACGAAGCTAATGTTGTAGGTAGTGACATAATTGACGATATTAACTGAGCAGTTAAGATCTGCGTCAATTGGTTTCCTTGCAAGGCGGAGGCAGGCACATGTATAGTGAGAACACGAGATTCAGAATTCAAGGTTCCCGGTTGAGCAGGCAAAGTGATCTAGAAAAAATTTTTTAATAATTTTACAAAAGTTTGGAATCAAATAACAAATATTTCGTTTTATCTCAAATTTTAGAAATTCGTTTTGATTACGAATTTATTTCCGTTTTGATCTATTTTCACAACCAAAGTCATTTTGACACAACTATAAAATCCCGATTTTTATAGTTGCATTTACTCTCATTTAGCTTATTATTATATCTTGAAATTTGAAATATTTATTTGTATTACTATTATATATTTATTAATTAGTATTATTATTATATTTATATTATTAATTTACTTATTTTTATTTATATTATACTAAACTATTTAAAACATGATCAATCTATTACATCTATCTCAGGTTGCCAAATTCAACTAAACTACAATTAACTAATTACAGAAATTGGAGAAATTAATTACAAACATGGTTTTATGTTGTTGATACATAATATATCTGACAATTACTTTTAGAACTGATACTGAAAATGCAGATCAGAATTATAGACACATAATTTATAGATCTAGTCTTTAATTTATGCTTTATGAATTGAAATTCGTCTAATTTTCTAGTTTTACCTTTCATTTTACTATGTAATCCAACCATAATTTTGTGTTTAAGGTTTATATATACGGTTATATTATTTATTATACGGTTATTGTATTCTCCCATCGAGTCATATATTGTTGGTCTCAAGTAGTAAGCCCCAACTAGAACTTTTTTTAATGGATTTTGTTTAGTGATTTCAATGTATATTTTCAATTCATTCATATTATCTATCTATCAATTGTTAATTGTACCAATAATTGCCCTCCCCGGATGTTCTCCTCACATATAGTATATTAAAGATATTAAATATTATTTTTTTACTGATTTTTATTTCTTTGTTTGCACAATAAAAAATTTCAGATATATGTATTCATAACAAAATAATAATAACTATCTGTTTGAGCCGTATGCCATAAATGACCATTCATTGTGTTCAAACTTACAAATACTGTATTACTTACATATATATTTTACTTACATTAACAGGTATTATTCGGTTCGGATCTAAAGCGGCAACAATAGGTATAGTAGAAGATTGTGGTGGATTGTTGCTGCTGCCTGCTGAAGCTTGGTGATTCGTGCCACCAATAACTTGCTGTTGCTTTTGTTGCTGCAGTATCATAGCGGAACTTGACGAGGTAGGATGTAGTGGGGGTGGTTGGCTTTGTGTCGTTTGTATTTGTTGGAGATGAGGCTCCTGCTTAATTATGCCATTTATAATAGTATTTGTAACACTAGATGAAGAGCCGGCTTGAATAGGACCATTGGTGGCATGTTGCAAGTTGGCAATATTTGGTTTAACATCAACTGTTGCAGATGATGAGGAATTACCACTATTGGATGAATTTTGAATTGCACCGTTGCTATTTTGTTGGTGCTGTAAAGAAGCCGCAGCAGCAGCAGCTGCTGCTTTTTTTGCTTTAGCAGCTTGAGCCTTAAATAAATTTTATACATTAAAACGGTCGATTGAAGCTATATATTTAATTTCACTCAATTTTACCTTTGTGGGCTATGTTTGTTGTAACATTGCAGAAAACAATAAACAAAGGAAAAAATTTTATTATTGCGGTGGAAAAATGTATATAAAGTTCAATATTAAATAGAAATTAAAATTTTTATTTTAGTTCAACTTGTTCTTAGGATTCAATACAGATTGATTTTGGGGCACTATCTTAGCTAAAAAGTTAATATCGTCCGCATCACAAATGTGAGAAATATGCACCTACATGTACATACATACATATATGTTTGTATGGCAAAAAATTTGTCATAGTCAAAACTTCCCCTTTTCTAAACTACTGTGTGATGAATATGCCTTTATAATAGACTCTCCAGATTAAACTCTGGGATATTTCTGCTTAAATTCAAAGCAAAATAAACCAGTTTTGCTAAGAACAATTTTACATGAGTATTATGATTTCATTGAAATTGAATTTAAGATCGAATTACAATTCAGTATCGAATTCTAGGAACATAGTAGAGTAATTACTACAAAATATATGACGATCTTTTTCTGTACTAATTTTACATACCTTTGGGTTATTGGACACGATCAGTGGCGGTTGTGACTCCGGTGGATCTGGATTTATTTCGACTGCTTTGCTAGCCATTAATTTAGAACGCCATATCTGCTTCATTTCCTGTAGCACTTGCTCGTCGACACCCTCATCAAGAAAAGCATCACGAACATTCGCTATAACGTCTTCAATTACCGCATGATACACTTTAAGCTAAATAATATTGAAGCAAAATGATTTACTTAAATACACACAGCAATAACAAGTGGAACTTTTGGTGTAAATCTATATATACAGTTATTTTAAGAAAATTTGTGCAATGGTTGATGATGACCTGCATTAAAGTGTAAACTAAACATACTTGCATCTGGTCAAAATTTGTTAATATGTATGTATATATGCATGTGTGTACATTCAAACAAAAAATTTAATTTTAGAAAAGTGGAACGAATTGTTTTTAGGATAGTCCTACATTTATGAACATACAAATATACATACATATGATTTAAATGGGCATTATTTTTTTTCATAAACTTTTCATTATTTGTAATAAATTTAAAATTTTTTCCTTACGGTTGAAAGTATTTATTTTTTTAATGAGAGTGTGAGTAATTCAAGTTGTTTTTCACTAAAAGCTAAATTTGGTTTCATATACATATGAATGCATTTTCTCGATGCAAATGTGTAACAATAAAAAAAAAAGTTTATAAAAACGTTAATTTAAAATGGGTAGATACATACACAATTACATATGTATGTACCTTTAAAGTAGATCAAACAATTGTTAAAATCTGAAAAAAACATGTAACAAAAGCTGAAAATACAATATTAGCAAAATTTGCTAATAATTGTTTGCAAATCTTTTTTTTTTTTTAATTTTTATGAATACGTGTTTATGCACATATACCCGGAAAGTTAAATTTAAATATTTGCACTACTTGCAAACAATATGGATATGTATATGTATAAACAAAGGAGAAAAAACAGGACTAAAATATAAACATATTAAACAAATATTACATATATATGTATGTATTTTATTACATTTGGATATTTTAACTAAACTCGTTTCCGAAAAATAGTGTGCCCAAATTATTTGTAAAAAATAAAAGCAACAAAAGAAACAAGAACAATCGTGTGAACGCAATGACTCATAATTGTGATTGATAGAGTAAATATATTTTTGTTGTCAAAAGCAGCAACAAAATTTCCCACCACACCAAAAGGTTAACACTGTACACAGTTGAAAAAGTATTAAGTTTTTTTTTTTTTTTTTTTGGCAAAATATTGTTCGATTTTTATGACCACCACAAGTTTATGAAACTTTTCATAAAATGCTAGTTTTCGTGCAGAGTTGGTTTTACTTCAATCAGCTGAGCACAGAATTATTCTTTTGTGATGCAAAACAAGAAAAACCTGGAAAAATTATATTATTATTAGAGATTTGTATGTGGTTTAATTTATTATTATAACAATCAACGCTTTTCTGTAGCACTAAATATAACGAATTATATTTGTTAATATTTTTCAACCTGAAAACATTTGTTTTTGTAATTGATTTAAATGATAGTATGCTACCAGCAATGTCTTTTTGATTTTTTTTCTTAAAATACTAGTAAGTAAGGGAACTATATCACACTTTTCTGCGTATGAATTGTACGACTGTATAAGGTAGTGAAACGAGGCCTTTATGTATGCACATATAAAAATGGTGTGGCAGCATTGTAACTATATTGTTTTATTTATTATGTATGCTTTTGTTTAGTTTCTTCAAAGGTTGTGTGTTTCTTTATTCTTTTTTTGTATGTGTTCTCAAAGTTGACTCGAAAATTGTTTGAATTTTTTTAAAGATATTAAAAGCTATGTCGGTGGCAGTAAAACGTAAACGTGGGCGTCCGCGATTAGATGAACCCAGGGAAATTAAAGATTTTGATAACAACTTAATACAAGAATTTAAAAAGTACCCCGTTTTTTATGATCGGCAACATCCTCAGCACCGTAATCGAGAATACACTGATCCTATTTGGCAGCGCATTTCTCAAAATCTGAATGTAACTAGTAAGTGGATAAACATGCACAAAATAATTACACTTTCTAAACATTCAATGCACACTAGCGAATCTTGTTAAGACACGGATGCTGCAACTCCGTAATCGCTTTAATCTGGAAAAGAGACGTGTAGAAGCGATGAAGGAACAACCGGACTCATTGGTAACATCCCAATGGTCACTATATGAAAATCTTTCTTTTCTAAGTAATTATGTAAAAACCCGACGTCCATACTCCGTACCAGGAAGTAATAATCCTAGGGGCAATTCAACAGCATCTTCTAGTGATGGAGAAGCAGAAGATGACGACAATGATATTGAAGCATCTAAAAGGTAAGGATATGCATTTTCTCGCATTAAAATAATCTTACACTTAGATTAGAAAAACATTTTTAATGAGAATTAACTATAAAGCTGTAATCAATATTTCGATAAAATTCCAACTGAAAATAAAGGTGTTAATGAGAACTTTAAACACCTTTTATGAAATCCTATATTGAATTCTATGAACCAATGCGAATTTTATTCCTCAAACAGTAAACTTCATTTTTCTTAATTGGCAACTTGGGTGCATTTTTCCAAATTTGTTAATAGGCAGTTATAATTATATTAAAAAAATTCATTGTTATAATTTTTATATAAAACTAAAACCCAAGCTAAAAAAAAATTTAATATCATACCTTCGTCTTTGTCTTAAATTCAAACTTGAAGGTATTCAACGCTCCATACATAAGTTACTATTTTGCTTTTAATTAAATATATGCCTTTTTTCGTTTCAAGTAAAAAAACGATTAAATGAATCTTGTTGAGATTAAGGCTAAACTAATCGCTTTGAATTTTATAAACAGGACTAATTTTTCTTAATTATTCACATAGGAACGGCAATATTTTAATTAATAAAACGAGAGCTGATGGATTGTGTGCATATCAAAACCATTTGTCGGATGATAACGAAGTTGCACAACATGATGAACGAACTATTCTTCAAACTGTCGAAGCAGACAAAGATTTTGGGAGTAAATATAATGCATTTGGTCAGTTTTTAGCCTCTTCACTTATAGAGATGAATGAGATTCAAGCTTTAAATTTGGTGGACAAATTTACAGTAGAGCTTGTAAAATATCTAAAAAATGAGGAAAGAAATAAGCAGTTTATTGATGTATCTCAAAGAAGTAATACAGATGGTGACGACGAAAATAGTTTGAATGTTTACTAAAATTCATTTCCGAATTTAATTTTTATTATGTATGTATATACACATATAAAAAAATTATTCTTTCTAGTAAACATCAGCTAAATTGAATTTTTCAATTCATATAAAACATAAAATTCAAATAATTTATAAGTCAACTATACAATTTTATATTTTATGTTTGGTTGATTGCAATAAAATTATGTTATAGAAAATTTAAACAGGCCTGATATCTTGAAATGAATATTATATACATATATTCACCATGTTTTGCAAGGAATTATTTTCGGGGAACCCTTGTAATAAACAATACCAATTTCATAATATTTTATAGAGTTAGCTTTTTTCAGTTCAAACGCTTCATTTTTTTAAACTGGGACTAAAAGAAATTTTTCTTCGAATGCAATTAGCCTAAAAAAGCAAATCGATTAAACATCCTGATATATTTTGATACAAATGCATTTTTTATATATGCTTCATTGTCTTTTGTCAAGTTGGCAATACAACTAAATGAAAATAGTCGTTTTTTACTTTTCATAAGCTGAATATGCTAATGTAAAAAAAAAAAAAAAAATTAATTTGTGGATTAATATAAAAGATATTATATAAATTTAAAAATAAAAAAAATTGTATAAAAGACAAATGAAGCGATAGAGAAGCATAAAGGGTCTTTTTATACATTTTAAAATTTTGTATAGAAGATTATAGATTATTCCAAAAAGAAAATGATTTCCAAAAAGTTCGCCGGTTCTCAAAATTTAGAACGAAGTAGTTTGGCATTTTCATTGCACCAAATACAAAACCGATGATTATTACTAAATATGTAAATGACTTCATTTGTGGAGATTCTGAATTTGTTAAGATGCAATGTTAGAGAAATCAAATGGATATGAAAAATATGTTTAGCTACTACTGAAAGGTAAAGTTATACACTTTTATTTTGAATTGTTATTCACTATAAGAAGTCATATTGTTTTATAAGAACTTTTCAAATTATAAAAATATTAGATGGCCTTGAACAGAGAAGTTACACAAATAAATAAATAGTTTGGACGTTTAGACCAATTAAAGCTTTTTTGATAGTAACACATAGATATATTATTGCTTACTGAGCATATAATACGTTGGGAACATAATTAAGTAGGGCAAAGGATAAAGTATGGAATTTAGCTAATCAGTATGTAAAACAATAGGTAATGACAACTCCACTGAAAATTGTTTTTTTTCTCGTGTTGTTAGTATATTCTAAATGTCCAACACTTGCGAGTATCTGAACTAACTTAACTGCACAAAAAATATGACAAAAAACCATAAATTCGGGGAATCCCCTAACACAAACACATTTCGTGATATACTTAACAATTTGAAAATTAATATGTATATTAAAATAATAATATAATTAATTGTTATTACATGGAAGATAAAATATATATGACCGTACATATATATGTATTTATAGAACATATACATATATAAACAGCTATTTAGACTTAATTAAAAATATGCATTTATTTGGATATGTATAGTATATGTCCATACATATGTATGTATATAAAAATGGGCTTTAAGATATTACTCTCAAATGATTTTTCCATTCGCCATGCTTTACTATTTCAAATATTCGTTTACAAACGTTGTAGTTACTATAAAATTGTTTATACGTTACGGAAAACACTGATCAGAAAAGCACGATAATAGAAGTATGGTAGGGCATTGAATGGCAAAGTATTATTCGGATTGCGATATATATATATATATATATATGTATGTATGTGCCGAAATAACGTAAGTGCGATATTTATATTTGTAAATGCAGAAGTGTTTCATTTATCTAGCTGTAAGGCAGCAACCACAAAATTGAATTTATTTTTTGTCAGAATTTCAATAAATTATGTACTTACAAAAGTCAATAAATCTTACATTTATTTTCATTCAAATATTTACAGAAGAAAAGTATTTGTACACTTACCACTGACGATTGGCATAAAGCCATTTGCATCTTTTTTTCCGCCAGCTTGATAGTATTGTAATTTTTACAAACAGAGAATAATTATTACAACTTTTGTGTCCACTTAAAACATATACCCAGTCAATAGTATTTTTATTTTGCTATTATACTGTGATACTCGGTTTAAATTCAGCGGTATCTTTACATCCATCCACCTTTGACCGATATTTAATCAGGCAACACGTAGCTAAACATATGGATGAAAATTAATAAAATGCATGGAAAACACCAACAAACAAAATTATTCAAGGGTAGAACTGCAAAAATGCATAAATGACAATAAATAATAAATCATCAACGACAAGAAGTAAAAGATCCAAAATATTAAACTAAATATGTCACTGATATAATATGTTAACACAAATGAAATTTTTTCTTAACTCATTAATATTTATGCACAATATTAAATAAGAATGCTTCCACAAAATTTTCTCTAAGAATCTTTTATCTTAATAAAGGTTTATAATTAACAACATAAAACTTAGACGTCGACATCCACTCTTCACCAAAATTTATTTTTGAATAAATGCATTTAGCCTTTTATTGCCTACCATAGATGTATAATTGTGTACTTTCTAGTACTTTATCTGATAAAGATTACTTTAGAGAATTTTATTCTCTCAAACATTGCAGTGAATGTCTTAAGAGAACAAAAAGCCGACATTATTGAATCAACAATAATTCCAATAAAAATTTAAATATTAGAAAAATCTTATAAAATTTATATGATTATAAATGAAATCACTCCTTATTTTTACAAACATGTAAACCACGTAATTATTTCTGTATCTAGCCATCTCTGTTACACTTTCCTAACACACCTGTATTTCATTGATGTAGTAGTAAAATTAATTTTTTTTTTTTGCATAATGGCAATATGAAAGTTCTTGTTAGTTTTCCTATAACCCACGCATATTTGTAAATGAGCAAGCACGTGTAATATTTTTTATGGCAGGAACTAACACAGATTCCTGCACAAAACTATTCACGAGATCAACGCAACGCTAAATCTGGCAATGAAATGAAGTGCTTATATACTTGCGTTGGGATTTTATTTTACTCGGCCATGCACATACAATTTCAACTGCTGCTGCTCTTTCATATGTATGGGAAAGCTAGCTCATGCACATATTTGCAAACATGAACTACTTTTAAGAGTGAGAACCTATACCATCTGGCTTCTAATTTATGTGAATATATGAATGTATGTATATAACAATTCTAACTCGGATAAGGTAAAAAAATTGGTTTCTTTCGAAAAATATGCTAGATTATTGGAAAAGCTAGGTAAGTTTATAGCATTTGTATATAAATATATGTGCATATACATTTATTTATATACAGACATGCATATGTTTCTTTCGCTTTTTCAATAATATGGGTTTGGATCAAAATATCCTAATGTTGTTTTTTAAGCAACGACTATATTCAGTCGTTAATTTTTGGAAATATAATGTTAAAATGGAAGTCTACTTACTAAGCCTTACTTTTTACTACTTTAATGGATGTGTTGTGGTAAACGCGCTAGTGTATAAAGAAATAGAATCATGATAAATTCTCAAAATAAGGTTTTGATATTTTAAGATATTGGACTTATTTTCAAGCTGACATGGTTGTTAAACTAATTAAAATTAATTATAAAACATAAATAAAATAGTTTTCATGAAATTTATTCAAAACTTCTTTAATATAGTTGAGAAGTATAGTTGATATAATTATATATAGATATATATAGTCGTATACTTAGTTGATTTTATGAAATACAACCCTTCGATGCACTAAGATTTAGTGCTACCAAGTTAAAAGATGAAAAATGCAAAAATATTGAATGCAGCATCCGTTTAATATATATTTCAACTTTCAAGTAATTCTTTACTTTGTTTAGTTAGTTGCATAATTTGTAAATCTTCATTAGCAAAATTAAAAATAATTTATACTTTACAGCCCATAGTTTTCAATTCATCACATTCAAGGAATTTTTAATACATTGTTGAATGTTAGTTTTTTGGAATATACAGTAAAATTTAATATTACAATCAGGAAAAAACTTTATTTTCGTTTTTGAATTAGAAATTAAAATTTCTTAGTGATAAAAAATGCAGTCTAAATGATCTATATTTTAAATAAGATTTTTATTGAGATCTATTCAATTCCTTGCTAGTGCAAACGCACTGTTTCTGTGTATAATATAATTTCAGTTACAACTTAAAAACATAAGCGAAAAAATTTGTGTTGCACCCCAAATGTACTTTATTACTTCTAGAGTATAATTGGCGATAATATCCCTAATTTTATTTTATGTTTTTAAGCTAGCATAGAAATTAAATTAAAGATACATAGTTGAGATAGTTAATTGCACAAATATATGGATGGCTACAAAAGTTAAATGTATCAAAAATACTAACCACGTTCACAAATTATTTCTACAGCGTTGGGTTCCATTAAAGTTGATTCCAAGCACCGATGGACAGCAGATCCCAAAATTTCGTCGAGCAAAAAGTTAATTAAACTAATACACACACAAAACTATACTAATTAATAAAACGGAATATATGTGTGCTCATACATATACTATACTTACTTTTCATCCTTAACAAAGCGCCAGAGATTCATTTGCAAATAATGTGTGTCCACTTGAATTTGTTGCAGTCCAAATTTACTAAAAATACGTAAACGTACGCATTCTAATAATGTCTGTTAGAAAAATATTAAGCATAATTACTACAAATTTAATTATATAATTTGTTTTGTTATATTACCTTTAAACCAATCTTTATAATACCAGTGACAATTGAAACTTTAGAAAATTCAACTGAAGTAAAAATATCGATTCTTTCAGAAAATAATCGATGAATATTTGAAACATAAGATGACTCCAGTTGTGAAGGTGTATAGTTAGACCAATTTGATCGAAATTGTTGTTTGGATGTTGCTAAATTACTGAAATGTGTTTTACGACTTGAATCGCTACTTGCTGCTGTCCGTGCTGTTGAAGTATAGTCATATAAGCTGGCCACAACTGTTTCAATAGAAGACAATTCTTCAACCACCCTTTTCATAACGGCCCTCACAGTTCGTGGCTCCAAACAATTTAGCCAATCACGTGTTTCAACACTTTTCCGCAGCATTTGTGATATATTTATACCTTGCAATCGAACAAAAGTATCAAGTAGGTTTTGGGCTGTTTCCCGCATTTCAGCACATATTTCTGTTTCATGTGTTAAAGTTGCACTATTTTCCGAGTCAATTTCATACAAATCATCAGCCAAGGATATCTAAAAAGAGATATGTACATTTATAAAAAGTTCTGTAAAATAAAAAACTTCAGAATATGTATTTTTTTTTTCTATTTACCAATATATGTACGCCACTTTGTTCCAATTCTAAGCATGTTTTAGATAAAACTAAGAGTAAATTTGGCGGGCTTGATGTAGAATAGTCACTAAATGAATTCATAACTTTTGCAATGTGACGCAAAAATCCAATAAGTATGTTTTCCCGTATGCCCTCTACACACAAAGTACCTTTGTAATCCGATTTGATATTAAAGGACCAATTGGCTTGTAGAAAAACTAATAAGTCTTGCAAAACACTCTTAACCCTTTCAACAAGTGAAACATATAAATTGGTTATTAAATCATTTAGAACACCATCGGTTTTTGAGTCACTTTTAGACGATACCAATGAAAGTCTAACGGAACTAAGGCTATCGGAAAAGTGGTCCTTAAGCTTTTTCGAATGAGCCTTGCACAATTGATGGGCAGCTGAAATTATTATATCTAATGTATTACGTTGTAGTTCAATGCCACGACATATATTCCGCATTGCTAGTAGCCTACGATGCAAACGATCTAAAGCCCGAAGCATAACGTGAGTGTCACCAAATCCAATATCAGATTCTACTCGATCCTGCACTAAGGTTAAATATTTATCAATATTTGCATTTAAAAAAAAATTCAAGTCTTTAAGAGCGTTTTCTTGAAAATCATCTCTTTCGCCTTCATAATGTTTAGATACAAACATATCAAAATAGGCAGTAACAACCAAAGTTAAATCGCTTAAGAATCCTTCTATACCCATATCAACAAACTCTATCATATCACGCTCTGTCTGGTCCTGCAGCATTACAACTTGTTCGTGTAATCTCTTTGAAGCACATGTTAACATTTCTGCGGCCATGTGCGCAGGTTTTTCATCTAACTGCAATAGCAACTCTCCAATCTCCGTAAGAGATTGCGCTGTTTTTCCTGGCCTTTGAAATTCGTTCCTTAAATGTGATTTCAAATCTATTATAATATCATAACAATCCTTCCGTATACCTTCGAACGATGGTTGATAACCATACTGCTCGAACACTTTTTGGGCATGATTGTAGTCTTGCACGGCCTGCACATAATTTTGTTCTTCTATCAAGGATTTCAATTTGAATGGTAGAGATGAAAGAAATTGCAAACGTTTGAGCAAGGAATGTTTCTCGGAAAGTCTACATAATTGAGATCGTGTACCTTGCAGAGTACTTGATATGTCTTCACTAAATGTATTTATGGAATGCATTTTATTTTTAAGTAGATTCATATCAGCTTCCATTTGTTTGAAGTCATTCTTCATTTTTCTTATTGTATCTGTGGCAGAAATAAATTTGTTATAATTTTCATATACTAGCGTTTGCATGTCGGAATGTAATGTTTGTGTGGCTTTGACAACGGCTGCCTCAGTATCCATTATTTGCTTAAGTGTGCAATCCTGTTTGTAACCAGAATGTTATTTTTTGTAAAAAAAAACTACTATTCCAAAAGCTTACCTTAAGGAGTTTCTCTAAATATTTCTCTGCGTCGAATGTAGCGCTATCCATATCATATGCACTGCTGTCGGTATTTTCCATTTTTATAAAAGAAAACTTCACGTAAATATACCTGGGTCTCTTATACAACACCAACAATGAAGACAATTCTTTGCGAAGTGCATAAATTATTAACTATCAATTTACTATACAAAGAATAACAACGACACAAGGTGGGATCATACATGTAGATTTCATTTAATAACAGGGTAGACCAGGGAATATGAAAATATAATGCTATACTAAGGTGACAGCTGTAGGTCATTGCTCTTTTAGGTTTATCAATATTTAATTATCAATACAACTAACGGCCCCATTTTAGTCTTTTTTTTCAAATACACGTTTTATTTTCATTTTCGCTATGCAAAACGGAAAAAATTACCCTTAACCAATTATTGGGCTTGCGTTGTTAATTCGCATCGGATATATCTTTGACAGTCAAACTTTTGACATAAACCCATCTCCTTTCAAAAAATTGTTATTGTTCTAATAAAGAATCTACCTTACAAATCTGATACACCTTATCACATTGTCCTTCATTCGCGTGCATTGAATTTTTTTGGAACGTATCAGTGTTAAAATATATTAATAAAGCAAAATATTGTATTAAAATTTAGTTGAACACATTTTTTTATTTAAAACATGATTCCTTGGCCGAAACCTTCGCTTGAAAGAGCAATTAAAAGTGATAGCTATCTTACAATTGTTGCGGATCAAATTGCGAAAGGCATGTATTTTCTATATTTGTAACTTTTGTTAATAATATTTTTTCCCTGCAGATATACAAACTAAACGGTACGACGTTATAAATTTATTTGAAGATCTCGAATTTGCTTTTACATCTGGCGATGTAACCCATCGAGTTCAAGCAACCTTGCTGGTTACCTGTGTATTGGCAAATTTACCTAAGGATGAACTAAATGCTAGGCAATGCGAACTTTTGGCTGATTTTTACTGTTCTCGTCTTAAGGATCATCACAATATTATACCAGCATTTATTGCAGGCTTTGACGCATTAGTACATATGAAAATGTTTCCAGGAAAAAGTGTTGTATTGCTGTTGCGGCAATTTTCCCTTACTACTACTTGTCAATCCCAACTGCGTGCTGATCGTTATAGACTGTTTACAATATTTAAGTACATATCACAAAAATATGTTCAAGGTATTTCTTATAAATATATGAATATAGTATACTATGTATCTACAATATTTTCTGTTTATAGAATTAAAGGCATTTTCTGGAGACTTTATTTATTGTATAATTGTCTCAATTGATGGTGAACGTGACCCAAGGAATTTAGATCTTATATATGAATTTATGCCAGATTTTATAGCAACTTATCCCCTCTGCCATTTAAGTGAAGAGATGTTTGAAATATTTGCATGCTATTTCCCTATTGATTTTAATCCATCTAAAAACGACCCCGACTCTATAACCAGAAATAATTTGTCTAAAAAATTAACAAACTGCTTAGTAGCATCCCCAGACTTCGTAGAGTGGTGCATAGCTCTAGCTTTGGAGAAATTGGAAAGTGATTTGATTGTGGCCAAGTGTGATTCTTTGGAATTATTGGTAAGATCTATTAAAAACTTAAGATTTGGCTAATGTAATAACTCTTTTTAATTCCAGTATCAAGCTGCATTGAAATTTCCTGCTGAGAGTTTAGAAATTTATTTCGAACGGATATGGTTAGCCTTCAAATTGGAAGTGTTTCCCGGTTCCGACAATAAAAACGTGACTGATCTTGTTTTGCGTACCTTGCGATGTATTCTAGAACAAGCTGCTGCTGTCTCTAAGGAAATTAGCTGCAATTATCAAACAATGATTTTGGGTACAATATTAACCCATCTAAGTGATGTGAAACACCGTTTATTTAATCCAGCTGCGTTAATTGCTTTATCATGTGTTTCTGGAGATCCAACATTTGCCAGCGAAAAGATACTCAATACATTTTTATTGAAATTGAATGAGACTCCCGTTTATACCGATGACGAACAATTTATACGAATTTTTGATACGATCTCCCAAATCTTTTGCGTAGTATCCGCTAAAGGAGAAACGGTCCTTAGAGAGTTAAATTCAAATACTTCTTCTCAATTACATTTACATGTTATACATAAGATTCAGTTGCTTACACAATCTTCATTTAAGCCAGTAAATCAAGATTTAGTTAAAGTCGCGTTTAGTTTTTTAGTAGAATCCGCTTTCGTAATTAATGAAACGAATCGTGCTCTTTTATACAAAGTTTTAATGCAGTTACTAACACACGATTATTATGAATTTGAACAAACTAAATCTCTATTAAAGCGCTTAGCCGAGTTACAACCTATTGAATTACAAGCGAATTGCATTGATTACTGCATAAAGAATTTTCCGAATTATTCAAATTTCATTAAACAAAAAATACTTTTGAACTTTTTGCCACTAGTGCGACTAAACGCTTTTAGCGATCGAATTATTGGATTGTTGTATAAGCAAACATTTGGTGATGAGTCTGTTACTAGTGATGCTCGTTTATTAGGTTTACAAGCTCTTAACCGATTACTACAAGATGAACATGAAAATTTTATTGAAAATTTACAGCATAACAGCGATTTAATATGTAAATTAGTAAATTTAGCTAAATCAAATAACCAACTGAATATTTCCATATTGTCTGAAATATCATTAAGCCTTAGCCTAATAATGCCAACTATAAAAGTTTCTGAACAATACGTCGTTGCAACGGAATATTTAACAGATTTAAATTTACAACTTGTACCCGATTTATATATTGCACAAGGTTTATTGGGTTTCATAGACATAGGCCTAGATGATCACTTTGAACAATTAATGAATGACCTAACGCAGTTATCCTTAACGTCGGAAGATGCTCATGTTCGCGAAGTGACTAATCACTTGTTGAGCAGTTTGGTTAATAAAATTGATTACAACAACAATAACCGAAACACTATTATTCGTACAATTTCTCATCTGAGAGACGATATTAAAAGAGAAAATAAAAATGCAGTGGAATCTTTATCGTGGTTAGCTAAGGGGTTAGTAATGCGTGGTTCGAACGATTCTAACGAAATTGTTGAAACGGTAAGCGAAAAAATTTTATATATTCTGGTAAAAGTAGTAAAATATACATTAACATCATTTATATATGTCGAATTTAGACATAATTTAACAATAAAAACTCGTGCCAAGGTAGTATACTAAAGAACCAGCGTGTTTTGTTGGCTGAACTAGTCACGCCCTCGATCCCTACACACAAACTATTTTTTCTAATACCTTGTGTTAATTATTTTGGCAAAGGGGTAATCACCAGTGTCTAAATGATTACATCTTCGCAGTCTTCTACAACAAAAATAACAACACTGACTTATCACCAGAATTGCTGCAAGCCTACTCTACTTATTTCTTCATCAACTGTTTTCTCCATCAGCATTATTATTAAATTTAAAAAATAATAATAAAAAGATTACTTGATTTTGAAATACCAAACAACATCAACAGCAAACAGTATGCAATACTCTGCCATTCCGCAAATTAAAGGAGTTATTAAGCAAATTGCAAAGGTGCTGCAGTTGTCTTTTCCGACATTGAAAGATTGTTGACCACATTTGCCACTATCGACAGACATGACAACTCAGTACATTAAGTTTGCCGTTTTATTTCCAAAGTCTTATTAAAAGATATTTATTTCATATGTCATCTGCATGGAGGTGAACTTTTTCGCGAAAAAACATATTTTAGTTGGAAAATTGGTAGTTAAATTTTTGATTGACTCGTAGAATATGTAAAATATATTCTTTTGAAAACTAGTTGCAATGTTAAATAATGAATTTGAATTTATTTTAAAGAAAAGAAATATTTTTTGCATGATTAAAATATTATTTATTTGAAAATAGCCCTATACAAATATTTTACTATTTTATTTTAGCTGGTGGAACTGCTGGACCATGCATCATTGGCAAAAAATGCTTCTGTAGCATTTGAAATAATATCCGCCGAATATTCACAGCTACATTTACCAGTCGTTAAGATCTTATACAAACAAAAGTTCTTTCATATGATATTATCTAAACTGGGTGGCAATTTAGAAACCGAGCACCATTTAGCGGCATTTATGTATGTTTTGAAGACTACACCTCACGCGGTTTTAAAAATGAATTTAGAAAAGGTAAATAAAACAAACGTTTTATAATACAATTACATACTTATTTAAAATTAATTTTTTATATATTCGTGTATATATGTAGATTGGGCCTATTATTTTTAAATGCATGGAGTCAACAAATATTCATACCCTTTGCATTTCTTTGCAAATATGTGAAAATTTCATTAAGCAGCAAGATGAATACTACCAAGGGCACTTAAACCATTTGATACCAGCTTGCTTAAAATTATCAAAATTTGATAATAATATGGTTAGTAAAATTGGTGTACCATTAGTAAATTCCTTTCCACAAAATTTTTTTTGATTTTTTTTTAATTAGCAAGTTCGAATTTCGGCTTTAAATTTGTTATATGATATAACGAAATATTCGACATATGTTTTATTGCCTTATAAAGTCGACGTTGTGTTGGAATTAGCGGCAGCGTTAGATGATCCTAAACGTTTAGTGCGCAACGCTGCTGTACAAGCACGCAATTCTTGGTATCTAGTAGGTGCTCCGAATACTACGTAATCAATATTACATTACAATAATTTTAAATTAGTTTTTGCTTTATTTATATATGTTTTATTACGTTACGTCCATGTAAAATATCCACCATAAAAGTAGTTAAAATATTTTATTAATTACAAAAAAAGTATTTTTTATGATTTGGGTAAATTAGTAAATATTTAGTTCTTAACTTTTTTTCATTAAATTATTTTAATGATTTAATAGGGATGTTCACATTGAGATCTGGCCATAAGAGCACATTTCTGGGCTTTTTGTACTACTTCCGGACATCGACGCTTACGTAGCAGACGACAGTCTTGGAAATAGCCTTCATTGCGTGGAAAACCGTGTGAGAAATCTTGAAATGTTACCAGCCCATGACCCCATATTTTACCACCACGAAATTCACCTTCAAATTTCATTCCATCAGCTCTCCAAAATATACCATGTCCATGAAACCAACCATTCATAAACTCTCCTTCGTACCTAATAAAAGAAGATGTACACTAAATATGTATATGCATACATTTCTTAAATAATTATGCTTTCTCACTTGGCTCCATCCGCAAACCATATACACCCCAACCCGTGGCTCATACCTTCGCTAAAATTACCATCATAACGAGTACCATCGGTAAAAACCAAATGTCCTAAACCGTGCTTTTGTCCTCGCTGATTCCATTCTCCTATATAGCGTGTTGAATCCTCATAACGCCACCCTCCCACCTTGCAACCCGATTTAGATGGTGAAGTTTCTTTGCGCACCATGCTATTATATACACTACCTTTTTTAAAGTAGCGTATTTAAATAAAAGGCTTAAAATAATATTTTTATTATTAATATTTCTTAATTAATACCTTGATCATCGTAATCTTCCATATCTTCGGTGTGCTATTCCTAAAATTGTATTTTTATTAATATTACCCAATAGAGGCAGCAATGTTTTTTGGTCAAATTTCAATTGTTTACTAAGACTTTTATTTATGTGCTTTGTTTGGCTTCATTTTTTACATTGGACGAATTTCTGCTTTTTCAAATCTAATTAACATAGATTCTTTATAGCTTTGAAATGTTCGTTTGTCATGTGATGTGTACAAAGTAAACAACCTGTTGCATCCTTTTCTCATGAGTTTGTTTCGGATAATAAAAATCAATATTGTGAAGCAAAATTTAAAGCATAATACTCAAAGAAAACAAATATGTATATGTTTGTATATATAAAGATATTGCACTTTATGCATTTTAAATTGTTAGTACTTGAGGCTTATGTACATATATAAATGAATACTTGTATATACACATGCACATTTATATAAATCCACGCCTGATACTGCTATTGTTTATGTTACTGCATAAAACAGAAGCTCTATTGTGACACACATTGAAAGTAGAAGCCAATTCTCATTTTAAACAATTATTCCGGAGGAATATGTTAAAATTAGTCAATACCAATTTTATAATGAAATTTGATTAACCAAACATTACCAAAATTCTTTTTTAACAAAAGAATTCTCAGTAACTGTTTATTAAATTTCTTATTGTATCCAAATTAGACAATCTACATTTCTCACTAAACGACAGTGTCAGATCATTCAGGGACATACATATGTATCTACATATATACTTATCACCTTGCATTTACATCTATTGTGCAGCGATTCTACTAGGAGAGAAACTGAATTATTTTTAAATTTTTATTCTGAATAATCTGCAGCTTTTTGTATTCATTTACATGGGCACACATTACTTATATTACTTGTGTATGTACTCATGGAATTTTCAGAAACTCATTCAACAATGCGAATTAGACTTAGCATTTATCAACGGGATTCGTTTAGGGTAGATCCACACATGAAAAATCGATCAGAAATTCCGCTTTCAAGACCGAAAGTAGATGTAGTGCGGGCATTAGAAGACCTACGAAGGAATCATTGATATACAAACATTATAATTCATAAACCATTTCAATATAAGAATCTGATATTCGAAATGGGGTGACATAAATAGATGTATGTATGTGTATACATATGTTGATAAATGGAGTATATGTGAAGATACTGCTATACTTCGGTAATATTGCGATATATCACAAAGCCTATTCGATGTTTTCAGCGTTCATCAGGACGAATAGCGCGACGGACATGCTTAACACTGATCTACAATATTACACTGTAATTTAGAAGGCAAAAAACATGATATTTTCTTATATTAGAAGACGAGTGTCACTTGTTTCCATGATAATCAATCATTTTAATGATTTCAACTCGTATACATACTCTATTCGTAGTTAGAAAGTTTCAAAACTTCGCAACTTGCACATTTTCTAGTTTTCTTGCATAGTTTAACGAATTTTATTAACTTTTGGAAGTTAAAAAAAAAAAAATTCACTTCAAGTTTAATTTTTTTCTTCAATTTTTTTTTAATTAAAAGTTTATTGACATGAATAAAGCTCAGCCTACTAAACCTGAGGTCGCGGGTTCGGTTCCTGCCCACATCTTGGGTGTTTTTCTGCGGACAAGCCGAAAGCTTTGCCAGTTAAACTGACAAAAAAAAAATTACTGAGTGAATTACTTATTTTCTTATGCCATAATTGCCTAACATTGAAAAAATTTTAAATTGAAACACAACCAAATATTAAATATGCAATTTTAGTCACTCAAATTTTTCTGCTATGATTTGTCAAGAAGCTTTTTTTGAGAATATGTGCACTTGAAAAGTATGGTTATTTTTACAATAATAATTTGTGGACCTATCAAATATATATGTATATTCTGGATACATATTAGAAAGTAAGTTGACTTTATCTGTTATTTGTCCTGTTTATTTTTTTCATGGCGTAAAATGAGTTTAAAATCAAACATTTTTAATCCCACCTGCTCAAAATTTTCTCAAAATTATCCAGCATGAAAATCACAAAATCGAGTAATAAATAAAAGACATAAAGGAAAAAATTACTTTATACATTTAAAAGTAAAAATTGCAGAACCATATAGGTATTGTGTGTAGGAGCGAATAAGTACATCTGATATATTTGTTATCTCTCGCATATACTCACCCCATCTATTTCTATTTTTATATTGAAAGAACTGTTGGTAGTGGTTTTTAGTTATAAAATATTTTATTGCACTGCATATGTTTAGCATTTCCTAAAGTAATACAAGATCTATTAATATAGTTCTAATAGGTACATATATCGGTTTTCGTTAGATGAATAAATATTAAGGTCAATAAAATCCATACATATGTGTGTATGTGGTCAAAAATTAATGCAAGATTTGACTTAAACACAAGGCATAGTTTTTAGTGTTTGATTATTACTTTTTAATAAGTCATAAAGTATATAGGAAAGGGTTATTTATTGTAGTCTTAAATATCCTCCTTTAATGTAGGGTTTATTGTGGGCTTCAAATAACCCAATAAAAACAAATCTAATGGTGTTAAATCACATGATGTAGGAATCAAACTGGAACCCAGAAATGCGAAATATCTGATGCAAATTTTATTCAAACAGTATGTTTTATATTAGAAAAGTTTTAGTGCGCTAAATAAAAGTTCTTAATTAACAATGAAGTTGCCATCATTGTTTAGAATATTTTAGTAAAGTTAAAAAAACTTATTCATTAAATTGTTATTTTGAAATGATAAAGAGAACATTTTGTCTATACCTTTAATGAAAGAATTTTGCAAACGGAGACTTCTATGCACAGTGCATAAACTTAAGTTTATATGTATGTACATGTGAATGTACGAGTACTTTGTGATTTCTGACAGAAAATATTGAAAAATCTTAATAAAAAAATTACTATTAATTCTGCTCTTTTTTAAATACAGAAATTTTTTTTTTGGTACCCCGCATTTAGATATGAAATCTTTCCACAAATATTTGCAGACATGACGATTCGATGAACTTTTTTCAATTTGAATAATTTTAGCTAATGCTTAAAAATTTTTTCAATTCCACTTCCATTTTAGGAAATTTTTTAAAAGAATTTTTCTTTCTTATTCCGCTTTCTTAAGATCGTTACTTTATAAAAAGTTATGAATATCTTTAACTAATATTTCTTTAATCGTCTCAGAAATTTCATGCGATGATTTCAAAATATTTATCTTTTTTGAAGTTTGGGATATTTTAACGCAATTTCTTTTTTTATCTATATCAAAATTTGGTATCTTACACATTTTACCATTCCTTTGTTGCATTTAGCCTTGTTTCCATCTTAGTGTAACCAACTTTGAAGTATGTGGAAAGTTGCACGGACAACGGAAAAACACGACTTTAAAAATAATATTTCAGAAACAAAAAACGATAAGAAGTCATGTTTTACATTAGTTGTTAAATTATTTTTATTCAAAGATTATTATCATTATACAATTGAAAATACATATTTGCATTTAATCGATCTAAAAATTTCGGTTTGTTATATTTAAAATTCTATATTTTAAATTAATTTTGAAAACTTAACTAAAGACTGCAAATTATTGAAACATATACAAATTCATTAAAATATAAAATTGAAAATATTAGTAAAAGTCGATATTCAAATTACATACGAGTATATAAATATATAAGTGTATGTGTATATACATATTTAATTTAGCGAATTTCTTCAAAATGTATTTAGATTTAAGTCATTCTACTAAGATGGAAAATTTAATACAGCATAGAAACCACAGCTTACCATTATTTAAACAAAAAGCATACGTCGTTTCAAAATATTGTTAATGAAAGAAAATCTATATATTTAATTATAACATCATTAATACAACATACATTTGAAGTAGAAATATCAGCAATATAAGGATATTAAGTATATCTGAAGTAGTCTTCAGATTAACTATTGAAGACGAAAATACAAGGAAGATTTGTAAAGCACACGAATTTGCTATTCGAGCCCATTGTAAACTTGTCAACATAGTATTCGAACCAATATCTGCGCAGTAGACCGTTAAACGGTTTTTAAAAATATACTAATAAATATTTATTTATAATAATAACTTGTTAAATTTGTATTGGATTTAATTTGAATTGTCGGAATTGTGCATCCAGTTGAAACGTGTAGTAAATTTGTGAATATAGTTGTGTAATTTTTAAACATTTCAAATTGTTATAATTATAATATACCCATATTAAGACAAATAATGTCAACTTCATGATAAAAGAGGAAAGATATTTATTTGAAAATGTTTAAGAAGATTTCTTTCTTTATTTTTTTAATAGCGATTTTAGAAATAAATCATATATTTTAGATAAAACGATATTAAATGTATTTTTTGTTTTACATCAAGTTTGTGTATTTAGCTTTTTTGCATTTTTTGTGTTCAATTTTTTGCACTAAAAACAAAATATAAATATGTACGAACAGTGATATTTTAGTAATAATCATTTAATTTTTTATACTAATTTACTCGAACTTACATTTTCTTCAAATTGTTTTCAAGTTGCTGGCATTTATTTCAATTAAATGTATTGAACTCTTTTTGCCTATAATCGCTTTCCATATTTGTCAATTACATACTTACAACTTTTTAAGATAAGCAGCACATTTAACGGCACTACTGACTTGTCCTGTATTTACAAGATTTAATTTTTTGTGTTTTGCACGGAATTTTTTCACGTAGGCCTCAATTAATTTTTTTATCTTAAATGGATCTATTTCACCAGATCTACTGTGGCAAATCTAAAAATTAGTTAGGTTTTAATGTACTGCTGTTATTTAGACAAAAACTGTTATAGAATACCTTCGGTACAGCACGCCTCATAATTTCTTTGTAATCCTCTTTTGTGATTTGTTTTTTATTGAAACGTGGTTTCAATACTAATTTCACTTCTTCCACTACGCGCTCTTGGCGATTCAACTTACGCAGGAACTGTTTATCAAAAAAATTCAATAAGATAAAAACTAAGGTTATTTAATTTCATTCTCTTTTATACATTACCTTATCTTTAACATGTAGGTCAACAGCGGAATTTGGTACATCATCATATATTTTAATATCATCATTTGATTTTCCCACTGAAATTGAAAATGAAAAATATGTATGTATATATTTATTTTTCATATCTACACCGATGAATATCTTTATTTGTATATTCAAAAAAATATAAGTTTTAACTTTACTTTGATATATGTATATTTACAAAATGGAGTAGCATACATACGAACATAAATATGTTACATGTTATATCAAGAAGATATTTCGTACAAAAAAAAAAACATATTTGCAAAATACATTATGTGCATTTGTAACATTCATAAGGATTGTTTAACACAACAGATTCGCTTGTGGACAGTTATTAATCCTGGGTTAGTTACCGCTTACGAACATACATATTATGTGTTTCTTGAAAGCACAAACTTATAGATGTATACATGAAGCATATCTACAGTTTGCTTGGATTGACTACTCCCATCAACATAAACCTCACAGATGATTTAATTATTATTTAAATATTTTTTTATTTAGGAATGCCTTTTGCTAAATTCTTCCTAGACTAATCTTTGCAAAATGAAAAAAACAATCAATATGTAAATACTAATTGTAATATTACTGTGTCAACGAAGAATTGAAGAAAAATCCAACATACATATGCACATGTACATCGGATGTAATTGCAGGTGGGATAAATACACTTGACATAAAGAAGTATCTCTTTTGTAAAGTAACAAAATGTTTTCTCATTTTAAAATACACATCATAAATAACCATTTACTGAATATATCATTATTTGATTGTTCCAGCAATATATTTGTTATTGATTATTTAGTTTCCTGTGTGGTTAAGGTACTCTATATATAAATTCAACATTAAAAAAAAAATAAAATAAAATTGAAAGTTACAAAAGTTACTGCAACTCTGCAAAAGTTTTCCAATATGCATAACATGTGTCGTTATTTGCAAAATTCTCTCAATATATTTATTTTCAATTACTTCGTATTGGTTTTTGTAGCAGGTTTGAAAAATTTAATTATGGCTTTCATGGCTTTCTAAAAATTCTTTAGCTCAAGGTCTACTAACGTAGCACTTAAACTACGTTAACCACACAAAAAATAAAATATTTAACGAATATTCTACTGAATATTAATATTAAACCTTTAGTTCAATTTAAATATTAAATAATTCCAATTGCCTATAATTCACACAAATAAAGTAAATTTAATAAAAATTTCTAAAATATTTAAAAAAAAAATTAACTTAATACAGTTTTTAAATGTGCTTTCACTTCGTTATATGAATTGAACCATTTTAAATACTAAAATACATTTTAAATACTAAAGAAGAATCTTATGACTGCATTAAGAAGCAAAAAGAACTTCTCTTTCAATTTCTATCAATGTACATATACTGATAATCAGGTGATTCTTCTCTGATATTCGTTTTATTAAATTTAAAGAATTAAAAGAAATTAAAAGAATTTTTTCTCTGCGGCTGTTAGCAAAGATCTTCTTTCAAAATTGTTCAATGTGCATTTTTCATTAAATGACAGAGCTCTAGTTAGTCTTACGAGTAGTAGTTTTGTGAAATTAAACTGTATAAACGTAAATCAAAATGGTAGTTATGAAAATATTATACAGTTTGAACCGCGAATTAAGCATTTCCTACAAAAACTGCTTTATAGGTAATAAATATCTATTTTTGAAACAATACTTTTAGGTGAGGAGAGATGTTTTTTTTTAAATAACTGAAAAAAAAAGTTTTGCAAAACGTACGACTACGGCCTTTCTACTTGAAACCAAAGATAATCTTTTTTCATATTTTATATTTCGGATTTTTCTTTTAATAAAGCTAGAAAGCTAATAAAGCTAGTTGGTGATGAAAAATACTCCCGAGTAATATGGTCGCCAAAATAAGCGATTGCCTCAATTAAATAGGTAATCAAGTATGTTCGCGGCATTGATGCTAAGTGTGAAGTAAAGTGTAGATAACATTACGCTACATCTGCCGAGACAAATATACCAAAAAGTACAAATCACTCAATGTTTTTTACACTTTTTTTATGAGTATATCAGGAGGTACAAAAAATTTGTATGATAAACCGGAAAATTTAAAAATGCTACTTATTATTTTGAAAACCACAATCGAGAAATGGTAAAAGTAATTATAATTGCTGTTATTTATTTGATAATTATAACATGGAATGAATAGGTTCTATTTACATACATTGAATAGCTAAAGACCATGTAACATTTTGATTATCAGTTGAAAGTTGAGACGGAATAAGAATTATAGACAATTATGCTTTAGTGTATAAGTTTATGATTCAAGTTAATGGATGTGCATACTGGACAACAGTATAATATTCGGGATATACAATTAAGAATCGTTTTAACATGGTTATTAATCCATATAACAGTCACATTAGAGGCTGTCAGCAGAAGTAAGTAACAGAATGTTACATCTGTAACGGTTTAGTGGAGATTTGTGTAAATAAATGAAATAATTACGTTAATAACTTGTACTTGTAGAGATATCTGAAAAGCAAGGTTTCTGCAAACAAACCAGCAACGCTTGAGCTGCTCAAAAAAATATTCGTAATGAATAATGAAATACCGCGTGAAATGTGTGAGAAGATAATGAAAAACGTACTAAAAAGAGTTCGCATTTGTGTGGCTAATAGATGTGCGCATTTATCTGATATTGTATTCCATACATATTGTCCGATATTAAATAAAATATTTTTCAATATAAGATCCATTATATATCATTTAATCAAAAATAATAAACTTACAAAGTATCGCCGCACACCCTGTATAATCAGAAATCGTTCATGACTTTTCAATATCGAAAAATTGCATAACGTTTCAAACGCCTTTCGTACGCTTGAAATTTTTTCAAAATCCCAAACTACATAATGGTGGTATATTTCTTATATTACTTTATAGGCAATTGCAATCACTCCCAGCAAAACTCGAACCCGATTAACAAAAAAATTTATTTTTAAAATTTTGAAGATTACAAAAATAAAAGAACATTTTTATTATAATTTATCTTCTTGGCCAATTTTTTTAAATTTTAAAATGAGGATGTTTTTTATACATAAAAACTTAGCTTGTTAGGCCTAATTGTTTTTTTATGTATGATTATTTGTCCACTTCTTCAGAGGATTTGTTTAGGGAATCCAAAACTTCGTTGACTGTCTGATTAATGCACTGTAACATTTTTAACTAAATTTTAAGTCTGCATATATTTAACTATGCAAGTCGGAAAAAAATTTTTTTTTTGATTATTAACAATAAAAAAATAATACATATTTATAATTAATACTTCCTGTGTAAAACATCTTAATAAGCTTTTAAATGAGACCTGAATATTAATGTTAAAGTCTTTAAACTAATGCGTTAAAATCTAATGCTATTGCAGATTCCTTCGGTAAGCCCCATATCATTGTTGTAAATAATTCCTCTCTTTTGGATTTGGTTACAATTTTTATACCCCGAAATAATGAAATTTTATTGCATTTTTAGTATTCTGCTGAATAAAAATGGAATATACACTGAATTGATTAGTACCCATACGCCAAATGGCATACTAAGCTTACTGAACAAAGTTTTTCGCAAACTAATACATAAAAGGTTAGTTGAATTTGCAGAATAAGACAACATTATAATAGTTTGGATTCCATAATATTCTGGAGTGGTTTTCTCACACATTGAAAACGTTTTTGGCATATTTTGCCAACATGGCCTGACATGAAAAATATGTATAAGTTTGGAGATTTATTTCTACAAGTCCGTTGCAATTCTTTTGTCGTGCTTGTATTTAGTGCAAAATATTTCAAATGTAATAATCAAGTAAATGCAAAAAAAACCACCCCTCAAGCTAAAAATATTTTGATAAATAGCAAATTGACTACAAAGCATATGCATGTAAAAATTCATCTAAAGATATTCCTACAAAGAAGTATACGTCAGAGGCATAACAAATTATTGTTGTATAGTATATGTATGCCTCCCATCAAGACTTATAGTTGCGCAGTCACAAACTGCTAAGAACCCTACAAAAACAAAGCAAATTATTTATAAGAATTTAAAAATAATCTATAGATATTTATATAATCCTAGATATTCAACCGAATCTCTTCTAAATCGAATTAAATACAGGAGGACAAAGTCGTTTCTAAATAATATGAAGCTCCTGTTTAAGGAAAATGCAGATTGTATGATTTTGAAATAATAATAAACTTACTTAAAAAAGCCATTAAAAATTCTTTTACTAAAAAGGATTTCTGATAATGAAGCTACATTTATTTTTAAAGCTTTTTTAGTTTTTAGGAAGTTCCTTGTGACAATTTTCGGTAAATCCGGTCTTATTCGATGTTGTTGTTTTTTTTTTGTATATTTTAAACTTTAGTTTTAAATAAATTTCTATACTTATGTTACCTTATTTGATTGTATGATTAGAAATAAAGTAAATCTTATTAAAAATAAAATTATGTTAAATAATTGTACTTTGATGACGCAAATAACACTATCATAAGTTCAGTAGTTATTAATATGTATCAAAGTTCCTTACAGGGTTTACGAAATAGTGCAGGTAATTATAGAGCAAAGAAAAGTTACACTGTTGCATATCGATTCGCATATCAAACTACTTAATTGTTACTTAATAATTCATATTTTTTATATTCTTCCACTTACCAAACCAATAGTGTGTTTGATGATGATCAGTAAGATAATACACAAACAAGTATAGTATAAGTCAATGTATTCCTATATCTACTTTTCTACTATTTATGTCAATTCTGTTTTACCAACTTTCAACATTTTTTAAAACGCACATTTTAATTTACTTAATACGCACTGATTAAGTACTTTAAAGGCAAATGTTATCAAGTAAAGCTCGTACTGGACTTGTTTGCATATTTATTTATAATTCCTGTAAAATTTTGTAAAGAAAATTCTTCCCAATGAGATACTTAAGAAACTTCCATACATATATGCATGTATAAACATATATAAATTTGAAAGCAAAAAGGAAAAAATACGTAACAATATCCCTTTATCCAAGCCACAATAGACATTTTTGTGATTAATGAGAACCCACCTTTAATTTTTAATTTTCGCATAGTACCACCAGCTGCAATGTTTTTATGTTTTTTCGAAGGCGTATAAGAAGGCAAACGTATATTACCCACTGGCGATGAACTACCAAAAAGATTATCAAATACTTCCGGTTTCCCGCGTTTAGAACGTCTTTTATTTCCACTTGTATCAGGTGGAGGTTCAAAAAGGTCCTCATAGTCGGCAGAACCGGGCGAGTAAGGGCTTTCAATATCATTCATATTAAATGAGTCGTCTGCATTGTTAGATGTACCATTTCGTATATTAACACCACTGCTACTACTTCCTCCTGCACTACTGCCTATTTTTGGTAAAGCGGGTAGAATCTTTTTAGACATTGTCGGAGGAGTGGGACTAGATATACTGGGTATATGCTGAATATTTCCTGAACTTATAAGTAGATTGGAAAGAACAGTAATGGCATTGCCCTCTTCGGCTTTATCGCGGAATGAATCATCGTGCGAATTTGCACCATTATGTTGTGACTCACTAGATTTATTTGCTAAATCTTGAGCAGCACTTGCAGATTTTGAATTAAATAATGCCATAACTAAGTCAACAGGATTGATTGAAGCACCCTGTGTAATATTTCCACCCAATCCAGGTATCTGTTCTCTGCGCTGTTCATTGTCAACTCCGCTTAAGTGTTTTTGATTTGATCCCAAATCTGCTGGACTTTCTACACATACTGTGTTCTGTGCAATGTCAAGTTGCGAAGGCGGCGGCGTTGGAGAACGAGGCGATATTGAAGGAGATTTCGTTGGTTCAAATGGATCATACGCATCAGGAGAACATGGTCCAGACTCAGGCGGAGTATTAGGCCCAATTTTCTGGTTATTTTGTACATGCATAAGTTCCAAGTCTGACCGATGTCCTTCTTGCTGCTGTTGTTGCTGTCTTTCATTTAATTCAGTATCTGAAGCTAAATCATCATCTTCTTCAAGCAGTGGATTGCGGACTTTCCCCTGCTTCTTTGTAAGTAAGTTAAACTTAACAACTGGAGGTTCAGGTGGAGTTTTGGGACCACCGCTTTGAGGCAAGTCGTACGATTCTTCATGAATAGCATCTAATCGTTCAGGCGACTTGTCTCCCCTTTGGCCAACGCCGATACCCGGTCTTTGGCTTCTGTGTGTTTCTGTAGCCATTTCTCTGGAACACGATTCACTCCTGTGGCGCCTGTGTTCGCATGGCTCCCTTTCGAGTGTCTCTTCACTGTCGGTAAGTACAATCACATCAGTTGGTTCTTGCTCAACTTGGAAAGGAGAACGTTCCAAATCAATTATAGCCACGGGTTTCGTATCAATTTTTTTACGTTTTTCCCTTCGTTTCTTTGGAGCAGTGCTTGTAATAACACGATCTACAGATGATCTTCTATTTGATAATAAATCTTCACGATTGGGAGGCAACGTAACAATAGTTTGTTGGGTATGTTGCTGATTCGTCGTAACTTCTTTATTAAAACTTACACTTACAAGAATATTGTTGCCAGAAGCAAAAACTTCTTTTGATGGAGCAGGTTCCGGAGTTTCTGTACGTCGCTTACGTTTCTTTTCTTTGCGTAGATCACGACGTTTTAAATTCTTTTTTTTTTTTTTAATCCGTTTGCTCTTTTCTTTCCTAGTTGAAGCAGGACCACTTCTTATATCGCCCGTTTCAAAAACTCCTAATACCGGTGATTGCATTGGTGGTGTCCAAGAGACATTTTTATCCGGTTGGTAATCATAATTATCTTCAATTTGTTGTGGGGGAGGACTAGGAGATGGAGACCATCCATGGTCATCATGTGTTGGGGATTTAATCCTTGGAGAACGACGTCTTTTTTTCTTAGGAGGTTTTTCAATTTCGAAAGAATCCGGTTGATGAGATATTCGTCTATTAACAGATGGACTAACTGCAGCTAAATGTCTTTTTGTTTTCTTTTTTCTAGAATCCTTTGCCTTCTTTTTCCTACCTTTCGGTCTAGGTGTTTTAGAGCCACTTCGACTTAAACGTGGTGTGTATCTTGGAGACATTGAAATCGATCTTGAGCGTATCCTAGCTCTGCTTACATTTCTTGTCGGCGAAACAGCCCTTAAGTGTCTCGATACTTTGCGACCATTCAACCGGTGTTCTGATCCTCTCGATATAGAACGAGATCTCATTTGACGTAAAGGAGTGCGCGATCGTTGTCTGTAAGGAGGAGTCCTTCTATCAATTGATGTTGATCTGCGTCGTGCAGGACTAAAATGTCGAGCCGATCGACAAGGCGATATTGACCGCCTGCGATTATAAGATGGTGATGGTGATAAACTTATACTTAAACGTCTGTTGCGCGATCGAGAGCGTGAAAATGAAGATCGTGATGGTGGACAACGTCTACCTCTGCTTAAAGAACGGCTACTTTTGCGATTACGAGATGTATCACGTCCATATCGATCTTTCATATAAGTTTTTGGTGGCGAATGGTGGCCAACTATATTTCGTACATCGTAACGTGGTAGTTCTCGTCGTTTCTGTCTATTTTGCTGATTTAAATTACTGCTTCTGTTAAAACCACTAACATCTCGGGAATTTCCACCCCAACGAACTTGATTTTCTTTGTTATTTGAACGACTACGTGTTCGCGACCTATCACTACGGTTCTTAAATCTTGGTGTTCTTGACCGTGATTTGCTATTTCGAGAGCGAAATGAGTCAACTGTCTGAGAACGCGACAAAGACCTAGATTTCCTCTTTTTATCACTTCGACGGTTATTCGTCAAAGGTTGCTTGTCTCCTCTATAATTACGACCTTTCTGTTTACTTCCGATCTTTTTAAAAGTTTCTACTTTTTCCATTTCATGTCGATCTCCACGTTTGTCGATATTTTTAGAATTTTTTTTACGACCTTTATTAGAACGTTCTAGCTCATCCTCCTCATCAGATATTAGTTCTGTTCCCATATTCTCAACGTTGGTATTTTCTTTTTCTTCATTTTTGTCATCTGCAAGGGCCACCGAATTATTTTCAATATGTGGAGTGTTTGAACAGTCATCATTTACATGTTCCTCGGGCTCATTATTTTCATCTAAACAAGGAGTATATGATCGATCTGGTTCGTTTATATCATCATTATCTCCATTTTCAACTTGTGCATCCTTTTCCTTTTCACTAGTTGTCGCTAAGCTTTTTCCAACATTTTCTTTAGGACGATCTATGTTTAACTCCTCCCAATCACTGTCGTCATACAACTCTAAAACACCTTTCCTGTTTGCTGCTACAGACTCATTTTCGGGCAAGCGTATATCAGATATAGCAGGACTAGGAGAACGCACTGTGTCTGATTGTTTCTCGATATCATTGTTCAAATCTATATCCCTTTCTGTAATAAATACTTCATTAATTTCTAACTTGTCAATATTTTTGCTACTAGATTCTAATAAAATATCTTCCTCCGGATCGTATTTTTCGCTATTGGTATGTTTTAATGGCTTTTCTTCTCTATCTTTAACTTTATCATCACCATCATCGCTATCATCATCACCATAATCATCGCCATCATCCTTTGTGGCATTTTTAACCTCATTTTCTTTTAATTGTTTTTCGTTAATGGGTTCTTCATTATTTTCATCTTCATTTTCTTCCGTTGGGTTTTCGGGTTCATATAATTCAGAAGAACCAACATTTGCAGTAGGATTTGGATCTGGTGGCATCGGTATTTCATCATCATCATCTAACTGTACTAAATCTTCATTTTCATCGTCTTCCTGAGAAGTGATAATTTGTGTATAGGAAAAAGAAAATGATATTCTTAGTTAGTATATCATTTTTGTGATGTATTTGGTGTATTTTTTGTAAATGGCTACATTGAAAACTAAAATATAATTAAATCTGATTATTGTCTGGAATTAATCACTAAATAGTAGGAAGACTTTACGATGTTTCGAAGAATAATCTGCTATTAACCTTCATTTGAAGCTTGCGTTTTTTTTTTTTTTGTAGGAGGCTTGGTGACAAATAAAATGAGCAAATAAATCTTGAATTTTTAAATTTTTAACCGAAACATAAACTGCAGTTAGGACATATAAATTACAAATCAATACACATAATAATAAGCGTTCTTTTGCCTCTATAAATAAGTATAACGCTAAAGCGACTGTATTAATTTTAAAATTTTTGGTTTGTAGACATTTTATTGGTTGTTTAACGAATACACCGATTTTAATTTTTAAATTTATAGCTCTGCTTTTTTTACAATTGCTATCAGTGTATTAATACGAAAATATTAGATTATAAATCTATATATATATATGTATGTATGTATGTATGTGTATAAATACATATTTTCGTCAACGTTTCTTCTATGGAAATTTATGGCACCAACAGTAAAGACGGCGGAAAATGTATCTGGCAATTTCTTTTATCATATCATATTTTTTGTAATTTTGAAAATAAAATAATTAAACAAATGTTGGTGTAATAATTTTTCAATTTTTGATCCCACCTTATTGAAACAGCCTTTTACAATTACTAGTAAATAAATCTACATATACAGAAATATTATTTCTTGTCTTCTCTTGAAAGCCATATCACATTGTGGTTCTGGTTATTTAAGCTGGCTAGCGACTGCAATCTGTGAAAAATAGAATACATGTTCATATGTAGATGGCTACACCACCACCATTGTTGCTGTGGGTGACTTGGATAATTTCTATTTTACTTATTCAAATGCGAAACTTTTGAATGTTGTATCATTGAAATACTTAATTTCAACTATTTATTCTATTGCTCCCTCTTTCAAAATAGTTATATAAGTAATTCGAAAATATGTATTCGTGTAAACTAGTGTGGGAAATATGCACACTTCGACTATCTTTTATATATATTTTACATATGGATATACATTTTCATATATTTTTTGAACCACACAGTAAATCATGTAGTTTTAACCATACACATCAAATAATAATAAGGGCAAAGAAAATAAATATGTGCATGTATAAGGATGTTATACTGACATGCATTGTATTCTATTAATTTTTCTTTATGAAAATTCAAGCGGAGATGGAATATGTATTTATGAGTAGATATGTACATCTATTAATATATGTACATGCATCCATTTAAAAAGCAAGGAAAAAATACATGTTTATAAAGAACTCCTAAAATATTAAGTTTCATATATGATATTATTTAAAAATTGTTTGCTGAACAGAAGTGTTAAGGTAGAATTAGTACCACCGTATCGTTGTACTTTACATCTTCCCTACCGTTTATAATTGTTCAACGCATTAAATAAATGTGTCAGCTATTTGCATTAATAGATGCAGTTTTTTGACATTTGGAACAGATACACTCTATATATTTTTTAATTATTCTACAAGATCAAAAAATTATTTTTTGCTTCAATAGCGATTAATATAATAGAAATAGGCAAAAAAATATGGGCACCTATTACAGCAATAAAACCACACATTACACGAAATTTTTTTTTAAATGTGTTGACAAATATAAATCTTTTAAGTAAATTTTTTATTAAAATTGGAAAATTCAGGAAATGTAAGTAATCATTTTTTAACCGACACAAACATTGTAAAAATCGCACCATACATATGTTGACAAAACTGTAGATTTAATACAATAACTGTAAAAATGTATATTTAACATTTTGAGAATCGATATTTTTTCAAGTTTCCCGTGTAAAAATCATTTACAGGTAACATCGTGGATGTAAGACTAACCAATTTTAAAATAATTACAAATTCTATGTATCAGATAGAAAAATCGAACAGCAGAAATTCCAGCACATGGTATATTCAAGCGCAATTTAGGCGCAAATGCAAAAGCCCAATTTACTCTAGATGCAGTAAAATGGTAATTATAATATGATAAATTCTATGCAACTACTCCCTCTTAGCGCAATAGCTATTACCATCAGCAGAACACATCACAAATATGCCCTTAAAGCATGAATGGAACCGCTGCGTTTTTACAAAATCTTCAGTACACAAACTAAACTTACTAAATTGGAAATCATTTTAGGAAAAGTAATATTTGTAGTGTTTCTATTTACGAGCTGGGAAATACATTTATTACAGCGGAAACCAGAATTCCTGCCAGATCCTTGACTCGTCTAGCAATCAGTTAATAGAAAAACAAAACGGCCGTGATTGTATTCTGTTCATTGCTCTCTGGCTAGTTTCATTGCCCGTTCCAAAATAAGAACTCTAAATAAGAGCACCAACTACAAGAAGGAACTGTAATGGTATTATCAATCGAAAGTCTAATTGCTATAAATGTATAAATTTTCCAGCAGAGAGAAAAACAAAAGATAGTGGATTTTGTATTCCAGCGATATAATAAACAGATAGTTTTTTAACAGCGATGAGATAGCCCGCATTTGGTACGTATTCGAATGATAACGATTTTTAAGAAAATAGGTAAATTATTATAAAATCGGAATAACGAATTTGCACGTTGTTAAATCTGCAATTAAGGATCAAATAATTTACTTCAATTATTTTAATAGGTACCGACATCGGACCACCGCAAATTTCATGTAAGTAGGTTGTTAATTTTTTGCCTTTATTTGAAGTAAGGTAAATTTCACGCGGCGTATTTGTAAAATAAAGATGTAGTTTTCACAAAAATTTAACTTTATTAGTCGAGTGTTAGCATCGTCAATGGTTCCGAACCCGGCAATGTACAATTAAAAAAACCATTTTAATTCTTGAACCGTATTTCTTTCCATTCAGCGATCAGCGGATAAAATTCCTTAATTAAGTAATCTATACATCCATTAACACCCTTTAATGCAGCTATCTTTAATGCAACTGGGTACATGTGCATGGAACTGTACATGGCAATGTAATTGTGAATGTCCTGGCAAAGTGAGGAACCTCCACCTTACAACATCTAGGTTATAGCCTAGACAATAAGTTAAGAAAAGCAAGCAGATATACCATAAATTTACCAAGGCTGGTGTATTTTTTGTACTTCATTAATACTGCAGCTGTATTCTGTAATTCGCTTAGCTAAATCTAAACCTGTAACGCTAAATGGAGTATTTATTTATAGCCTATAACATTTTTCTAACTTTATGAAATGATGCTAAAAGGAGGCAAACATATTGTATTCATATTGAACAACTTACTACATTGTAACTTTACCTTATTACTTTTTTAAAAATTCCTAATATTTTTCTTAAAATTTTTTTTAAAGGGTTTCAAAAAACATCACTTCCTTGCTTAAACTACATATACCTACAAATTTATAATAGTGGGCAATAGTGGGCAATCATGCAATTTCATTTTCGGTGAAAAAAATGTGTTTTTTAAGACCGAAACCAATTTAAATCTAGTACGAAAAGGGTTGAGTTAGCATTATTGCTTGCTGGATTAAAATAAACAACTGAGTTATCAAACCGTTAAAAATTATTAAATAAAAAACTACGGTTTTTCCTTGTAGGATTTACCAGCTTTATTTAATATGTTAAATGTATAATCTGTTTAAAAAAATTCATGTATTTTGTTCTAGTTATCAGCCCATAAAAAAATATATATACTCAGAGTGTTATAAAATATCTGACTCTACTATTTTCAAAATAGTAAAACACACACTAAAAAATAATTCATTGATGCTTACAGGTATTAGTCACAGTAAGTGGGACAGTAACCGTGGGAAAGACTATTAAAAACAAATTTTTGATCCTGAAGAAGTTTAAGGGAATTCCTATAAAAAGATATTTATTTCGTTGCATTTGTATATAAATCAATTGAAATAAGAATAAAAAAAAAACAATTGTGAATATCAAAAACATATTTCAAATATATAGATCATTTTCTTCCAATAAGCGAAACCCCACATTTATACGAATTCTTCCAAAAATGTGCAGACAGTCGGTGAGGATTTTAACATCCTTACTGGTGTAGCCATCATATCAACCCTAGTGGATGAAATGTGGATGTCGCTAAATATGTTAGCGAAACTATCAGGTATTATTCTCAACTTGCTGAAGGGGTGTTGAGTTATATATAAGGATTTAGTTGCGAGTTACCTTGCAAAGAGAGCAATCTTGATAAGAGATCACTTCATCTGACAGCCTTGCTCTGACCGCATAGAAAGATCCTAAAGTTACCAAGATATCAACTGCAGAACTTTACCGTCTGCGGTAAATTGGGAATGCGCCACAATTAGCACAACATTAATTGCAGCCGTATTGTACAATTTGCTTAGCTAAATGGAAATTTGCTATATATGGACTATTAATTATTTCTGATTTTATGAATTGCTGCCAAATGGAGACGAACATTCTATTCAGTTTGTTCAATTAATTATATTGTTACTTAATTTTATATATTTCTTCCTTAAAATTTTGTAACCTTTTCCTAAAAAAATTTTTTAAATAGAATGCCGAAGTTATGTGGAAATTTTTGGAAAATCATTTTTGTAATCATTACAAATAGTTTGCCTATTTTCGTTAAATAAATTTACTTTTATTGCGAATATTCAACATCGTGAGGCAACTTATTATTTTAAGAAATAAAAAATTGAATACAAAATCCCCAGAGAATATTAGTTTTGTAAGAGAAAATTTTTATAAAAATTAAAAGTACTACACCAAGGTCCACCAATAAATGGTCTATGCAATTAATCAGGCAATTGACATTTTCATCGTTTAGTTTTCTCATCAAATTTTCAATAGCAGCTTAGCATTGTTCTGTTACTTTGCTTTTTGCGCTATGGTTGTTGTAGGTTTAGTTGCCGTACATTTGCATATACTTCATAAATTTTGTATATACTACTCCATTTTGAAGAAAATAAAAACTTAAATAACATAATACAATACACATCATACCTTGGTCTCATTGACTATATTTGGAGCAGCATTGGATGTGTTGGCTGGATAAGCTTCCGATGACTTAGCAACTTGCAAAGATTCATGAGAATATATTGAAAAATTTGGACAGTTTGAATCGTCGTCATTATGGCCATAGTCAGTATTAAGTTGAAATAATGAACTATTCACTGTTGGCATGACGACTATCGGTGGAGCCGGTGGTGGAGGTATAGTCATACGAACAGGAGTACCAACATTTATACGAGGTGGTGGAATACTCATTGGTGGTGGTAAGCCAGCAAATAAAGAGTTTTCGCCTAGGGGTGAATGAAGATTTGCTTGTGTCTGCTGGGTTAAAAGTAAATGTGGTGGTGGCGGCAAACGCGATTGCGAAATTCCAGTACCAAAAGTATTAATGTGATTTTGTTGATTCAGTTGTTGACGTACATTATCGTTACGGTTGGTAATGAATGGTAAAGAATTGCGCGAGTGGATGGTATTGTTGCTGTTATTAGCTTGAGTATTTTGATTCTGCTGATTGCGTTGATTAAAATTTCGGGGTTGGAAAGGCGAATTATTTTGTTGGCTTTGAGTTCCATTATAATTTGGATTGTTGCTGAAGTTAAAATTACCACGCCCAACCATGCTGAAGTTGATTCCTCCACCGCTGCTTGCACTACTGCCTCCAAAATTTCCTGAACTTCCACCACCACCTGTGGAATGACGATATTGATTTCCACCCCCTCCGCCTCGATAGTTGCTTTGTGTGTTGGATCGATTGTTATAACCACCTCCCCCTCTGTTAAAATTTGCATTGCCACCCCCACGTGAATACATTGGAGCTTGATTGATGTCGCTGGAGCTTGGACCATTCACAATGCGCTTTCCCGCAGAATCACTTTCTTTTGTATGGTTATTTGCTATACTAGTATTACTTTGTGAGGATGTTGCGCTTGTAGTTGGTAAATTTAAAGTACCGTCTGCGTTTATATGAACTCTACCCAAATTACGCGCAGCGCTATGCCAACGATCTTGCAAATTCATGATACTCGAAAGGACGTCGGGATTAGAATTACTTTGATCTACTAATGGATCTTGCATTCTCCGATTTCGCTGCGATGTTTGTAAAAGTAGCTCTTTGCGGGATCTTTGGGAGCCATAATTTGATATGCGTACTGATGTTTGCAACGCTGTTCCATTCCCCGTTTCAATGTGAATTTCACTTTCCATGTTACCATCATCTATATCCGAAAAATATTCTAAATCATTTGCACCTCCAAACAATGAGAAAGCTGCAGTAGATCCAGACAGTTGTGAAGTATATCTTGGATCATGTTTAACACCCATTTGCTCAGCTAGACGCTTACTAGCAGTCATGCGAACACCACTAGACAAATTTTTTTTTCCGTTTCTTACTGTTTTTCTTGATTTTCTGCTGCGTATTAATCGTTTTCTTATTATCTTTTTTGTGGTTTTTATAGCAAATTTTTCATCGAAATTATTTAAATCATATTCAACAACATAAGTACGTTGACGTGGCCGCATGGTTCTACGTTTCCGCCTTTTCCGTTTTTTATTTGTTGTAGAACAATGACCATTTGTTGTTGCTGACCTACGGGGCCGTCCTCGCTGTCTTGTAGAATGATTTGAGGACACAGTTGTTGTTGTTTCTAAATTTTCATATACAGCTCTTGTACGTCTGATTATTGCCTCCCGAATGCGCTCATTTTGTCGTGTTCTTAAAATTCTAGGTTGCTGCACTGCCCTGACACGCAGCCTGCTTCTAGGTATGCCCATATCTCGGATATCAGCAAATAGCATATTCAAATCTTCTTCTTCATCCGCGTCCTCAGAATCTATACAATTATCGCAATACCATGATCCTTCTGGTACTTCAGATAATGGTGGCGATATACAATCCATATGGTAACCGTGATTGCAATGATCACATAACAACATAACATCTTCCCGATCGGGTCTATTACATATTTCACAGTTTGTTATATCTTCCTCTTCAACAATTTCATCTGGAACCTCCAAATACTTTTTGCCATCTGTATCAACTTGTATCTCACGCACAATAATGCGATTTTCATACGATTCACGTACAATTATTCGTTGAAATTCAATACGATCTATAGGACAAGTCTGAACATTTCTAGACCAAGCTTCAATGCAATTCGCGCAAAATATATGCTCACATGTAGATGGTGTGCCGATTTCTTGATGTCGAAATGAAAACAGGCAAATTGGGCATTTTTCCAGCAAATCATTGCTACTGCTGTCCGACGTAAAGCCTTGTTCGTCTATTTGTTTTTGTTCATCTGTATCTTTAGTTAAGCAATTATTTGATTGACTTTTTAATTCGCGTTCATCTTCCGAAAATATATATTTTTTACCGCAGGATTTTTTTTCACGATTTATCTGCAAAAAAAAAGGAAAAAAAGTTTTACATAAGTTTTCGAAAATGTTTTTGAATTTCATTATGTATTATTGTTTCCAAACCGAATTGAATTCGCAATATAAGCAAATAAATATTGCTACTTTTTTTTAGAGGAAAAACATACGGATATATTTTTTTATAAATAACACCAACTTTATAAAATCTTTCTATATACATACATATATATCGATAAAATTGTGAATTGCTTATAAACTTATAAAAATTTGAATGTTTTAAAGAAATATGTATCTTAGTTCACATGAGGTATGTATCTTCAACCTTGTATATACACCAGTATATATAAATATTATTACAAAATATTAAAACTAGTTTTTAAGTTTTTAATAATTTCAAAATAAATGTATTTTAATTTAACACACGAATGTATGTAATTTGTAGGAATGTAAAATACACTTATGCTCATATAATTAAGTCAATTCAGCAGAAAGATAAAACAATAAAAAAAAACATTTTTTATGAAAATAAAATAAAAAATTAATTTCTAAATTGGTTCGGAATTTCAAATTAAACAAAAATAAACTCTTTTCAAAGTTAATTACTGTAAACTTATTGGCAAGGCGCAACTTTTTTTGAAACTCTGCTCATATAATGAGGTCATATAAGGAAAATTAAAAAATAAGAGGTTTTTATAGTTTTTTTATATAGTGTAGGCTTTTATGGCTTAGGCTTTTTAGGCTTTTTTTTATATAACTAACATTTTGTTGGAAATCGTTTTTGAAGAATAACTTCCTGGCATCTTTTTTACATGGAACAAACCAGTGACTCACATTGGTCGGGAGTTATTTTGTATCATTCATTTTTTATTATTTCACATAAAGCTGCCTTGTTAGCTGGGTTTCTTGCTGAAACACCTCGTTTTGTTATCGTCCATAAGTTTTCTATTGGGTTAAGGTCAAGACTTTGAGTTGTGCAATCAAGGATTTTTATATGATTTTCATTTATCCAATTCTTAACGACCCTGGTGCTTCGGGTCGTTCTCCTCTTAGAATACCCAAGCTAATGGCAAATTATCAGCATAATCACCATCCAAGTTGTGCTCCAGTTCTTCTCTGTGCTAATATTTTTGCACCATAATCCTCTTCCTTTTAAGCTCTAATTTCAGAAGAGGTCAGGAAATGTTCGGTTTCGCACAATCTATCCAATATTATATCATGAGCAGAAGAGTTATTTTTTGGGGTTTTCGTGGTCTTTTGTAGGTAATTTAAACATTCCTTTACTTTTGAAACATTTTCGTGTTTTTCAAAGCATTCCCATATAATCTTCCTTTCACATGGAGTTGAAATGTTTTGTTACCCATTACTATGAAGAGTTGTATTAAATTAATTGAAATATTATTTATTTTTTTATAATTTATCTTCTCGGCCAGCTATTTATTAGTTTTGAACAATATTTTAAGCAATTTTTGTAAAATTGGATGCTGATGCATTAAATAAATAGACAGATTACCGTTATAAAATAAAATGACTTAATTATATGAGCGCTTAAAAATAGAACTAGAAGAGAAATCACCAGCCATCCAACAAAAGTTAATATTGTTTATTTTAAATGTTTTGTACTATTTCTATAACTAACGGTAAAAACAATTTTTAATAGAAAACAAATATGATGTAAGTCCAATATTGTTTTTATATTGTTTCAGTACAAATTTTGAAAGTGACTTAATTATCTGAGCACAAGTATATGTGCTTTCTCAGATTCATTTCCTACAAGAAATAAATAACCCAAACGGCATTACATTCATATAAAATTAAAATGTTTACGTCATATTTAAAGTAATTTTTTTTAAAGTTCAAAGTGTATTATACGGAAGTCCTCAAATATGAATTTATTTGTTTTTGTTAATTTTTTTCATATTGACCTTAAGAATTCAATATTAAATTTGTTCTCTGAGGTACTATTATGTCAAGTATCACTAGCAGTTATTTAACTAATTAAATAACTGGTAATGTTTGTGGGACCGATTTTTTTTTTCATATATGAAATATTTATAGTACATAAGCCGAAATTACTATAAGGTTACCTTAAAAACTCAGGCGACTTATGACATAAATAAAAAATAACAACTTTTAAATTGCAATTTTAAAAAAGGTAGCATGGTGAGTGTTGACAGAAAAGCTGAAATATTGCACATAGTACAAACCTAGGAGCTGACGAAAATTGTAAAATTTTACATGCTTAAAAACATATGCTCAAATAAAGAATTTAATTAAAAATTTAATTAATTGTTCATGTCTCTTTTATATAAATTTTAAGTTTTTACTTTAATATTTTTACTTGATTGGAAACTTAAAGTTAAATAGGTAGTTGATAATTTTTTTTCTAATATTTTGAAACAGTCAAATGTACAAATTTCTTTGCTTTATGTTACTTTTTGACAACATACAATTAATTAACCAAAGCAAATTGATTTAGGTGGATTGTGCTGTAGCTCCCCTACAAAATTTTTGTTCTAGAAGTTTTTTTGTCTATGTAACTAGACATTTCTTTTTCATCTATTATTAACAAAAAAATCTTCACAAATACCTTAAAACATATAGTTTGCTAAAGATTCCATAAAAATTTAAATTCAAACATAAAATTTAATATAGTTATTTAAAAATAATTGAGTTGTATTTTAGTGTCGTTTGCTATCCATTATATAACCTTTGTATATCAAACTAAATAACATTAAAAATTTGTATGTCCTCATTTAGAAAATGAATGTTGCCTGATAAGTTTCTTCTCAAGAATTTTCCAATCAACTGTTTGGTGTGTGAAATTTCTGAAAGGCGCTTAAAATAGAAATATTTAGCGAAATTTAGGAGATTTTAGTAAATGTAAAGTGGATTGATTTTTAAGTTAATTAAAAGCATTGTACGTAATTTGTTTTTTAGGCATTTGTTACTTTGTTTTCGTCATTATGTCCATAGAGTTGATTATACATACTTTATAATTACTATACACTAATTCCTCTTATTAAAGCATGCTTTCAACATGAACAATATTTACAAAAGATCTTTATTTACTACTAAAAATTATGAATAACCTAGCAAAAACTCAATCAACAATATCGTTTTATTAAGAAATTACCCAAACAGTTCTGACTAAATAGTGTCTAAATATGCAGCTTAAATTGCTTAATTTTAAATACAAAAATAATGCGTTTTCGGTAACGTTTTGGATGCGGATGTTTTCTTGTTATTAGAATTTAAGCATTGGTCTAAATAGCGTATACTATATTAATTTTAAATAATCGTCATTTTTCATGTGAATATCAAAGCATTTGGTATCGAAAAACAAAAAAAAATATGTATAAATAAAATACTTATATTTTGCAAATAATAAAAGTTTTAAGTTACAATAAATCTTTAAGTTTCACCTCAAATATTTTTTTTAAATTGCATGCCATTTGTATTTTTTTTTTATCTATTTCTTGAAGAGAAATAAATTTTTTAAAAGGCAACTTTACTAAGTGTGTTTTTTTTTGCCCTCAATATTTTTTTTTTTTTTTTTTTGTTCCACGTACAAAACTAGTTTGCAGGTAACATAGTGTAAGACTAAACATTTTTAAAATAATCATTAATTCCATGTATCAGGTAGAAAAATCGGACAGAAGAAATTCCGACACATGATGTATTCAAATGCAAGTTATAGAATTCTGAATTACACTAAAGGCGCTGGATTTTTGCAAAATTAAAAAAAAAACAAAGGCTACTAAACTCGAAATCATTTTAGGAGAAATAATATTTGTAGTTTTTCAATTTCGGAGCTGGGAAATATGTACATTTATTACAGCTGAAACCAGAATTCCTAACCAATCCTTGATATGGCTTTGAATCAGATAATAGAAAGACAAAATGGCATTGATGTTATTCTGCTCATTGCTATTTAGCAAGTTTATACATACTGTTGTTTGTATGTAAATAAATATGTACATAAGTAAACATTTTATCAGATACAAATTCATAGTAACCTCCCTCCGATAATGGAATCAATAGAAACTTCAAAGTGTTACGAAATCCAATTCAAGTGTATTTAAAATTAAAAAATTGTAAAAAATACACATTAAAATGTATGTAATTGTTATGTACAATTTTTATCAAAGGAATGAGTTTAAAGGAAAATTTTTTAGATGGAATATTATGAAACTTCTCCAAAGGATACTCATCGTCCCATGCAGACAATACGATAAGATAAAGCTTTCGTTAACGATATTTCCACATAGCTCGCGCGCTTTTAGTTTCGAAATTTCAGCAGCACGTTTTTACGATTTTTTCAATAATCCACCTGTGAAAAGATGTTTTCGTTTGAGAATATTTAGTAACGCTATTTGAATTGCATTTATTTATACGCTCCAGATTAGCATTTGCCACTGATTTCTTTTATGGCAGTTAATTTTTTTTAATTCGTCATTTTGCTGATTTATGGCGTTAACTTTAAAGTTTCTCAAGAATTTCGTTAAATTAAAATAAAATTTGTTTTCTTGCATATATGTAAGATAGTATGCAGTTCGCTTTGTTGTTTTGAATTCAATTAAAAAAAGTAAATAACAAGACGAAAGAGAAAATTAAACTTTTTTTGTAAAGCACATTTCTAAGCAGATTTTGAGACTATTTGTGCAAAATTTAGAAAATTTATGACTAGTGTATTTTCAAAGGTGAAAATCGTAAAAATGCACAGAAATCGTCAATAATGGCAACATAGCTCGCACTATAATGTTCTCAATTAGTTTCTTTTACAGAACATGCGAAAAACTAAGCAATAACAATCCTAAGAGCACAAAATAAATGTATTATATATAGAAATGTAGTACTAGAACTTGATAGGATATAAGACTACCAATAATAATAGGATAAATTCATAATAAATATATTATAATAATTAATCATTTTATTCTGTTTAATGTACTTATCACAACGGAAGTTATACTATTTTGTACATTGATGAAAAAACAGAATAGTCGGTTCTGACCAATAAGAAACCCTCAAATTATTACATCTTTAAAACTGAGAATGGCTTAACATTAACTCTCAATGGTAACTGTGACATGATTGAGACTTTTTATCGTCATAACTGCGTGCTTTGGGATTGATTAACATGTGCTTTCAGCAAGACGGTGCCACATTGCATAGGAGGATTAAAATGGAATTAGTAAGAGACCTCTTTCCATAAGATATTTCAAGAAATGGATATGTTGATAGGCCTCCATTATCGCCTGATTTTGTGGGGAACTCCTTTTTGGTTAGAATATTTAAAAAGCAATATTTAAGCAAACAACCAAAAAAGTTGGGGCAACTCAAAAAAATATTCGTAATGAAATTAATGAAATACCGAGTGAAATGTGTGAGAATATAATGAAAAACGTACTTAAAACAGTTCGCATTTGTATGGCAAGAGAGGTGGACATTTATCTGACATTGTTTTACATACATATTATCCGACATTAAATAAAACGTTTTTTCAATATAACATCCATTACATATCATTTAATAAAAAATTATAAACGTACAAAAATTAGCTTCTTCGCAGAATTCAGCCCAACTTCGGCTTATGTGGAACATTTATCTATTTTGTAAACTAAAACTTTTTTGCCGCTCTACCTATTAACATACAAAATCCCACAAAAATAATATATTCCAATGTATTTTTATATAATCTGCTAAGCATTTTTAGCCAAATGCGTGATTGGAATAGCAAATGAAAAACTATTGTAAAAATTCAAAAAAAGTAAAAAATTATTGACTAATGCCTTCCACCAAGTCGTCAAGAAAAGAAAAGAAAAGTCTTCAGGCGAGAAAGTTATTCATTCATTCACTCGTACGATTTAAAAGATGCAAAACCTCTTAATTTGGTGTTATTTGGGCTACTCCACTTTCGTAATAATAAATAAACTTAATAAGTCACTCAAAAAATGCTAATATAATAAAATAAAAATAATAGAAAATAAAAAAAATGCAATCCCAAGGACATAGTAACTAAAAAATGTACTCCTGAGGCTGCGTACAATTGATTAAATTTCATTGGTTACTCGTTTCAAAGAGAGATTTTATTAATATTATGTGTTTTTTAACATTACATTGTTCTGGCAATAAGGGACCAACTCAATGTAACAGAATCGAAATATAATCAATCTGTTCTGGAAGTCATGCAGTTTAATTTTCCCCTTTAATCAGAGGTGTTTTATGATAGTAGCATAATTTAGAAATATCGTAACTGTATGGAAAAAAAGCTTCAGAAACGTTGATTATGATCCAAAGATTCAATGTCGAATAGAATGTTTAAACATCAGGTAAAAAATAAGACCCAAGTCCAGACTGTCATTCTCGTTTTCACAACAATATATAGTTTTCTGATGCAACAAGATGCAAAATGGGAGTTAGAAACAGCGAAGATGACTTAATTGCTTTTGCAATTATTTTTGAAGATGTCGACACACTTCAAAGATCTCATAATACCTAATAATAGTTTAATTATGACGGTTAAACATGTATATATAAAAGCATTAGAACTGAATCATCACCATCGCATTTTGAAAAAATTTTCCATAAAAAACATTGATTTGCTGCTGTTTAATGAGGTTTTGTATAAAACATGCATATAACACGATATACTCTTTTTATTTTTTATGTCCATTTGCAGATTAAACATAAGAATTATGTCTTAATACTTGATGATTTAAATGCGCAACATTGCCAGAGGAAGCCATCTCTACAAGGATTTATTCAGTTTGTCCAAAACTTATTACCAATACAACCTTCCGGCAATGATATTTTTCCTTCTCAGCCTTAGAGACATTTCAAAACATTTTGCAATCTGCCCATTCACCTATTTTTTGCTGCTTTAAAGTAATTTTGTTCAACAGAGCAGACTGGATGAAAATTGTAAATTGGGTAGACATGAAATCAAGACACGCACATTGATCACACTCTAAGAAATGGCGACAATTTGGATTTTTCATTATCAAAATAGCAGTGCAACAGAAAAAATCTTGACACAGGCAATATTGAATATTAGTGAAATGTTAATTAAGCTGTAAAATTCAAATTCAACCGCAAATACCAAAGATGAAGGGATTTAAATTATAATCAAAATATACTAATTAATTTTATTTTCAACGAGCAAATAATGAACGTTGATTCTGAAATAGCAAATGATATTGGGGATATCTCTGATAATGTTAACTTTAATTATTCCTCAACTATGGTATCTAGTGTCTCAGATTATATAGTCTCAACAATGAAACAACTAATAATAATAATATGTGAATCGATCTAAAATCACAGTACATAGATCCATTAATACTGCTTTGTAGGCAGACAATAGTCACTTTGTTTGTAGCCGTAAAGTATCAAATTCTATAATAAAGAAATTGCAAAATAACTCAAAACTAATTTAAAGCTATTTTGATAGGTAGAAAATAAAAATAAATGAGCGAAGGCAATTATTTTCCTATATATAAAAAATCATATATAAATTTAAATAACATATTAAATATATAAAAATATGAGAAATCTATTAAACGTAGTTGCTCGAAATTTGGTCAACAATCACTAATTTTCTTTCTTAATGTTAGTTAGAATTTCACAATTTCCAATATTACATTTGATTATTTCCAGTTTTTTAAGAAATAAGTTTTCATTTTATTGCCGTTGAATTTGAGTTTCCAACTGTTGAAATATTTTAAACAAAATATATATTAACTTTGCGCACACATTTAAAAAAAAAAATTTAAAATAACTCATATAAAGTAGATTTTGCGTCGTAGTGTAAATGTCCTCCAAAGCGTCACCGTTTGAAAACCATAGATCATATTTAATTAATTTAACAAATTGTAATTCAATTTAAATATTTTTTGTTCACAAGTTTATTGTAAAAAATAATCATTATTATTTTATGTATTCTAGTTAAGCAAAATTAGAAATATACAATGTAAAATATTTTACGAAACACCGCTTTACATAAACTTATTTGCAATCTGATTAAAAAATATTATTTAGACAAAATAAAAGGGAAACACAAATCGTAAGATGTTACAAATGGTAAAAATAATGCATGTAAGAGTCAGTTCCATTTTGACGTTTGTCAAGTGAACAGATACAAACTAATTGCCCAGCAGTGGAAGTTATTACAATCGGCCAATGTTAGATATACTGTTTACGACTTATTTTTTAACGCTTCGGTACAACTGACCACGGACAGTGACAGATTGATTCTGAAAGGACCTTGTGTCACATGAAATAAGCAATTTAGATTTGCGGAATATGTGGTTCAAACAAGATAGAGCTTATTCATCGCTTATTTCATACGTTTTTACCTCTTTAGACTTTTTTATGTGGGTTTTTTGTAGTCACGAGTCTGTAAACAACCGTGACACTGAGCAAATATTTATAGCGACTATCTCAATTGATCGGCGGCTATTCTGGTAAGTGATGAAAAATGTTATAAATAAATACTGATAAAATAAAATCAATTTTAAAGCAGTTTACTTGCCGTATACCAATTATATTAAATAAAAATTTATTCAGAAATAATTGAGCCCAACCCCTACAACAAAATTAGCGTCTTTATTTTATCGCCTTAACGCGCAGAAACGTATTAACGTATAAATAAAAAAAGGCAGACCAAAATCGCATGATATCTTACATCTACAGAACGTTAGTTTCCCAGTATTATTCCGCCAACACAAAAAAAAAGCTTCTCAAGATGTTGTACTCTGTGTTTTGAAAAAAAGATATAGTAAAGGTAAAAAAATATTTGCAATGTTAAGCTATGTGCCGGACCTTGTTTTGAAATTTACCATACAAAAGAAAATTTTTTAATAGTTTTAGTCTGATGTACATACATTTTCCAGCTAATAAATATTATTATTATATTATTACAAATGTACGTAATATTAATTATTTTTCAGTCTCTTTTTTTCGTCTCCTCCTTCGCTTTCAAAATAGTAACTGATAATTGAAAAACAGTACAAGGAGTACAAAATTCGATCTGCAATGCGATTCAGTTTTTCACTATAATTATTTATCCACTATTTTTATTGAATTTTTAGTCACTTTTGCATTTTTTTAGATATATATTGAATTATGTATTTTATTATAGAATTTTTTTTTTTTAAAAATTTGCGTTAAGTTGTTAATAAAAAAAAAAAAATATTATTATGCAGCACCTGGTATATAAATGTATATATTAAAATCAGCTCTTTATTTAAATGTAACAGCAATTTGTCACATTTTGCAACTTATTATTGCTATATTAATATGGTCTACTTCACTGTGCTGTTATCGAAAATATAATAAAAACTATTTCATGAGCTGCTTCTTAATTTCGAGCAACTTTCTTTCATAAGAACCATTTTGTTTATGTAACTTTCTTACGAATTGCCTCTAGTTTATAGACGTAGGCAGCGATTTCACATAATCTAATGGAACCAATTAATTAACACACTATGTGAGTTATACGGCAGTATTTAAGTCTCTGATGTTAAAATAGAAGCCATCAAATGTTCGGTAGTAATTTTTATCTTTGTTTTACTTCGCCGATGAAATATTGCTACAAAATATCGGCGAAGGAGGAACTCCCCAAGACGTTTACTATCCACCAATTATAATGGTTATCTCAAATCTTAAACGAAAGCATTCCAAGAAAATCCATGGAAATAGCAGCACAGATATTGCATCCAGAAGGGAACTAATTTTTCAATATTTTTAATAAAATGTTTCATTTCAAATATTTCTAGTTATTTAAGAATTCTACATAATTAGGCATTTCATCGAAAAGGTGTTTCTTTCAACCAAACTTATATAAACATATGTACATATTTTAAAAATTGTACTGGTGGATTGTTACAAAATTTAAAATGCATTATTTAGACAAATTCATACCAGAAGAACTTGGTTTTACATTAAATATTTCGCTCCCACAAAAACTCAGCAACAAAATTTTACAAATAAAGAATTTTCTAAAATTAAATTAATACTAAAGCAGTACTCTGATGACCTAATTACTAAACCAAAGAAAGTTTGCCATGAGGTAATAATAGTGTTATTTTAAATATCTTCCAAGTAAAAAATAAAAGTTGCACAACTTAAACAAAATAAATCAGTTGCAGTCGAATATTAACGTAAATTCGGCAATTATATATTTTACACATTTCCTTGTCTATATACTAAAAGTGATGTTTATGTTAACTTATATTTTAATAGTTTCCTCCTGCGGGATATCCAAAAAATATTCATGTATGTATGTATTTATATTTTTGAGAACTCAGTTTTTGACTGTTTTTTATGAAGATAATTTTTATTACTTCGAAATTTTAGACGGAAAATAGTTGGAGAGATACCGTTACAATTTTTGATGAAAATCCTGGGCGGTATTTTGCTATATTTTACCTTTGAGATAGATTCTCATAAAACTTTCTTAAATCAAATCACAAAAAAGAACTTTTGCTTCTTCTGAAAGAATCTTCAAAAATGTGATTTAAGTTAATAAGAAAAAAATGTATTGTCACAATTGCAGGACTAAAGAAAATAATATAATAAAATTACTAAAAATATACATACATCCAGACTATCACAAAAATACCAGATATAACCATAAATTGAACGAGACAATATTGATATAGAAAAAAGTATTTAAACCAAACCATATCTAACGAAATGGAAGGAACTTTTTTTTATATAATTTATATGTCTATTCTTATTATAATTAATTTACTTGCAATATGAAATGATGATTATAAAGCTAATTCTGTCAATAATTTGGACCATAGAAAATTTTTTACAAAAGAAATTTTGCCATAAGTTTGTAATGAAGCAAGAAAGACCTTGGCTGAGTTATCATTTTTATCTGATATGAATTTGTATTGAAACTACATTAAAAAATTTATAAATTTTTAAGTTTTTTGTCAATGCAAATATTTAAGAACTTCATTCTAATAATGTATTTGCTTAATAAAAAATTATTGAAAATTATAAAAAAATAATTCGAAAGGTTTATTACTAAATCTCCTTACACTAATTAATTTAGATTTTTATTTATTTTCCCTTTCAAAGGTAGAATTTTGATTTTCAAAGGTAAATTCTGAAAAATATTCAAACAATATTTCAAACGATTTAATATTAACTGATGAAAACCTAATTGACTTAAAATAATATGATTTCAAAATAGTTTTTTTTTTTTGTATAAAAATCTGGTGTTTTCGGTTTTCTGATCGAGTTATGTTTTACGAACAAATTATATGCAAGCATATCGACAAAAAAAAATTACTAATAATAAATAAAGTGGAAGAATATAAGAAATGACGATAAATTATAAGGTGTAAATTTATCACAACTTTTGAAAAATTAGTACCTAATACTTACTATATTTAACAATTTATTTTGTTTGCAATAATACCTGGCCGATTTATTTCATATCTGTTAATGATTATTGGAAATAAAAAGAATTTGATGGTATTACATTGGTTTTGCTGGCCACTGTACATAACGGTGGTATTAAAAACTAATTAATAATACAAAAATATCTAAAATCCTGTAAATTACAATTTACGTATTTACAATAAAACAAATCAATTTCTTCTTTTTCTATTACCTCACTGCCACTTGTAGAACCATCTGAAAATCCAACATCTAATACATTAATACGTCGCCCACCTTGCCGTAAGCTAGTAGCAGCATTGCGTTGAAACTCATCCGAGTCTTCTTCATTATTGTTGTCGTAATCGTTATTATTGTATTTCTTCTTTTGCCGTTTACGAAGATTTAATGAGCACGAGGGGCCGTCATCTACAAGGTCATTGGCGCTAATATCGGTGCCTTTTTTATTGTTCTTAGTTATGACCACATCGTCGTCGCTTGAGCGATCACAACCTGAAGTTGACTCGTCAGAATCATCGAATTCAATACGCATAACAATGCGACTTTTCCTTGTTTGACCTACACGATTTTGTGAACGGGCCCTCCTGCCGGACGCTCTAAAATTCATATCACTATAATCACTGGATTCGTCGTCAGACATTTTGTTTTTGTAGCTTCTACTGTTTCTCACACTTTACCATCTAACAAAGTTCTCAATTGGAAACAAGTAAATATGTACTTAAAATCAAGTCTGAAGAAAAATGTTTATAAACGATTAAAACTATGTAAAGCTCTTACATTTTTTATTCTTTGAAGCAATCGTGTATGTAATATTAAAAAATTCAAGATGGCAAAAAATTAAACAAAAATAATATATTCCCCGGCAGAGGTAGAGTAGAGGTCAATACCACTTTTTATGAGATGGCGAAATGCAATTTTGTCTATATTTTACACTGTTTGCAATGTGTGCGTGTTTTATTTAGACTTAAAACAGCAATGAAAAAAGTTAACATCAAAACTTTTTCACTTTGTTGTTTCAGGAATGAAGGTAATTCATAAAAACGGCTATAATCTTCGAAATTATGTATTTATTATTTGTGAATAATTAAAAAGGAAGAGAAAAGTTAGTTCTTCGCATCGTTTGTTTAATAACAAATTGAATTTTTCTTTTGTATACAAAATTGTAGTAATTTTTCAATACAAAATTTGGAGCACTTTTGTAAGGTTGTAACTATATATATGTTAAATTTGTTGTACACTTTATTACACATTGGCTATTAATTATAATAAATTAATCTTTAGGATTTTCTCAAGTTTTTAAAAAATACTTCAATTATTTTTTATTTAAGAAAAACTATGCACTCGGTTTTTCGCCATTTTAATTTTTTCTTACAGTCTTCGTTTTTTTCTTATGCTAGAGATATTGTATATTAAAAGGTTTCTGGCACTGAATTTTATACTACAGGATGACTACACTATTTTTTACAGAGTTGTTATACAAGAATTTACAGAGAAAACTTTCGTTACATTATTTACGCCCTGTCCGCATGCAATTTTGTTTTAGCAATTTTTGGTTGTTTTAGGTGAGAGGGATACGATATTCTGTACCCCTCCTCAAGCTTCTCACCCCTCTCATCCAAAACAACCAAAAAATGCTGCCACAAAATTGCAATGTAGACAGGGAATTACGCGCAATATTGATTTTTGGATATAGTTAATAGCTTGAACAGAATAATTTTACAAAATATTTTATGAAAATTAAAACAATATGTTAAAAGTTACTACATTTTTTTAGATATATGGTAACTCCATACTTTAATCCATCTCACACTGTTCCTAAAAGTTGGTAGCACTGTCTTACGCCATGATGTTTCATTTCAGCATCCGTTTCGCTCTTTTTGCTGTAGAATAACAATCTGACAAGATGGGTCGTATGCACGCGCCAGGGTAAAAATTTATTTTCATTAATTTCTTAATGAAATTTACAAGTACTTTTACATGTGAAAATGTCGTTATCAATTTTGTCCGTCGCATGTAAAGATTTGTTTGTGGAAAAAATTCATGACGTCGAATAATATTGCATGTGCTGTTTTGTGTGTGAATCCCTTTTTTAAACGTTAAAAATAATTTCTACCATTGCAGAAAGGGAATTTCCCAGTCAGCTTTACCCTATAGAAGAACTGTACCGTCTTGGTTAAAATTGAATGCTGAGGATGTCAAGGAACAAATAAAGAAATTGGGGAAAAAGGGCTTGACTCCTTCAAAAATCGGTAAGTGGCTGAGTTATTTAACACTAAATGCACATACATATCTAATAAAGAAATCGGTATTGACGAATTGCAGGTATTATTCTCCGTGATTCCCATGGTGTTGCTCAAGTACGTTTCGTCAATGGCAACAAAATTTTGCGAATTATGAAATCTGTTGGCCTTAAGCCTGATATTCCAGAAGATTTGTATCACATGATTAAGAAAGCTGTGGCCATACGGAAGCATTTAGAACGTAACCGCAAAGATAAGGATGGAAAATTCCGTTTAATTTTAGTGGAGTCACGTATTCACAGATTAGCTCGGTATTACAAGACCAAAAGTGTCCTGCCTCCTAATTGGAAGTACGAATCGAGGACAGCTTCTGCACTGGTTGCTTAAGTTTCTTTTGGAGAATTTGCAGTGTTTGCAGTTTTTATATATGTTATAATATAAAGCTTAAATAAAACAATGACAAAGTTTTAAAAATCTATATTATAAAACACACATGAAATAATTTTCCGGAAGGATTGTTAATCTTAACTTAATTAACTGTAAAGATGTCGGATAAGGAAACCATTTTTAGTACTGATTATTTACGAGATATTCCAATTTGTTTACAATTTAGTTTGTGGTTGAGCTAATGTTTACAAATGGTGTTTTCGCAATTTACAACCATTTAATGCCAATTAAAAATTTATAAACGGATTTACTTCCGTGGTGGTTTTTCCTCGGAACAAAATTAGTAATATTACAAATTATAATTACATACGACATGAAATAAAAATTAAAGTTGATTTTAATATGGCATTGAAGGGCTTTGTAATTAAATGGTTAGGTATTGCTATAAATTTAATTAAAATGAGACCAACAAACTGATTGTCACAGAGGCTTCGGCGATTGCCAGTGGCATAGTAAGTTTGCTACATATTTTTATATAAAACTAATTGAAAAATTTTAAAGATGATATTTATGAACGTCTGAGTTTATGCTGTCAAGGTTTAGGACTAGATACGGAATGTCTCGGTGGCGGTAGAATTGACCACAACCCGCAAACAAAAGAGAGAGGCTATGAATTTTGAGTAAAACTAACAAGAATTTAAAATTGATCTATTTTCCCGTATTTAGAAATGCATGTGACACATTTTGACAATTGGGAGCAACTTATCTGTAATGGCAAAAATTTTAGGCATGTTAAGGCGATTCAAATATATATATGTTGATACTTTGTGGAATAAATTTATTTTGAAAGGGTATACTAGTGTCAACAAACTGACAACTTTTAATTTTTTAATTATGTGATCTAAAGTCTATCACTTCATGACGTAAAATAATATAATACAAATACTGTCTGCGTTGTTTAAAAATTAAGATAAGCATATTGATACATTCTCATTTTCGTTGTGCAGCACTGTAAGTATGTTGGTTTCAGCTGTTCAGTTACTTAGAAATCGAGCGTTGTTTTTAACAAAATCCTGTAAGTAATTAATTTTTCACAGATTCGTATGTATTTCAAAAAATGTAACAATTATTTAAGCTTATATTCGAAGCTTTTGCAATATGGTCGATGCTAAGTTAAATGCTATACCGAATGTCCAAATTGACAATGGTGTTTTTAAATATGTACTTATTAAGGTATACGGGAATGCAAGTGATGGTACAGAGCCCAACAAACTGATTGTCAGAGGCTTCGGCGATTGCCAGTGGCATAGTAAGTTTGCTACATATTTTTATATAAAACTATATTTTGAAAGTAATTGAAAAATTTTAAAGGTGATATTTATGAACGTCTGAGTTTATACTGTCAAGGTTTAGGACTAGATACGGAATGTCTCGGTGGCGGTAGAATTGACCACAACCCGCAAACAAAACAAATTAAAATTTACGGATACTCTCAGGTAAAATGTATTCACTAGTGATAACAAATATACATGTTTAATTATTTTTCAGGGTTATGGTAAGGCAGATCATGCAGAGTCAAGAAAAATCCTATTAACCAAGTACACGGATTATGAAATTGAAATTTCAGATGAAGGATATTAACAGAAATAAGTACTATTTTAACGAGAAATATTAAAATGAAATTCATAATTATTTAAACGCACTGAATTACTATTCAGCTGGTTTATGGCACGCTAATGCCCATTATCAGGAAGCCTTTAATATTTTTTGGGAATCGAGTACTTTAAAATAATTATAAGTTTTGCTAAATCGAGTAAATAAAATAAAGCAAAAATTTCTAATATTTTGTGAAAACGTATAGATGTTTTTCTGAAATTACAAAATTTTTTGCCTAATAGGAATAAGAAACACGATCAAACATTTTATATATATTCGAAAATTAGTAAAAAATTTAAAAATAATTTAAATTTCTTTAAATAAAATTCAGATATCTCTATATATCGAACATAATTTTAAAAAAGTTGCATTAATGTAGAATTGAAAACAATAGATCTGTTGTATAAACAAAAGAAATTAAATATTCAAATGTTTCTAAATCGTAGGTAGAGTTTTCTTAAAGATAAACTAGAAATTAAATTCATTAAAGCAACAATTACTATGGGCAAAGCAAATAATCGTTAAGGGTAATTAAATATTCTTTAATATATAATCGGTTTTCCATTAGGTGGCTACACATTTTAAATTTAATCGAAACAAAAACTATATAAGATTTGAACACAATAGATATTTTGTTTTTAATGAAAGCACCAGTTAAATTTTGATTCAAATGAGCGCCACGGCTGCGCATAAGATACTGCATAAGGTGCTTCCAATTTGAAGTACTTTTTCGAATAAAGTACTGCGGTCCACCGATGACACGTTTAATATTCAATGTATGTAGATTATTCACATAAGATAACAAGTTCATGTAAGCCGATAAAAAGTAATCTAAACTCCAAACGTGCATATTTTTCTATTCACAAATCCTTTCATTCAAAATCACACTTTTTATTATTTTTGTAATAAACTTTTACATTTTGTAAACGCTGTTTTCCTCTATAATGCTCTATGAAAAAAGTAGTATTATATCAGTATTGAAAAGGTGAAATCCCAACTGGATGACACTTCATAATGACTATAAATTTTGATAACTAATAAGAATCAAAGTTGTACCCTTAGTAGAATATGGCATGCGAAGCGAGCACATTACAAAAATTTGCCAAAATTCGCTTGCAAAATAAATTTCATTTTTTTTCGAACTGAACAAAAATAAATTTATATATTTTTGAAAACTACACTACGATACCACCCAATTACAAATAATGCACTAAAAACTAGGTACTACGCGCTTCTCATTCTGTCAGCTACATACAAAAACGTAGCATTTCGCAAATTTTTGCGGGTGTGCTACGGCGTGGTGCAAAGTGAGAGTGTATTAACGTTAGTTATGTGAATATTACATCCGATACAGTGGTCATATCCCTCCAAGAAGTGCTATATATGAGCATCTTTTACAAATTTCTTCCAATTATATTGAAAAAAATAACACATTTAACTCGAAGTATTTTTCTTCACACATGTCCCTTAAACAAAACTTGAGTTCTACGCTTAAGAGCAATAATTTCGACAGGGGCACTTAACTTATTGATTTTATTTAATCAAATAATATTTTATAAGTTTTAAAGAATACTTATTTCTATTTTGGATGATTTTGATAACAGATATCATATTTACGAGTCCATTATAACATCGTGAACATTCTGCATATGGTCAGCAAATAAATCTTGTCGGGCAAACATATCTTGGCAAATGACACAAGTAAATATAACTTGATCGGTTTCTTCAGTCGGTGAGGCTTTTATTTTTTTCTGGGCAGGATTCTGCTCTTTTGATTCATCTCCATCTTGGGAATGATTAGTCCGAACATGCATTTTAAGTGTGTACTTATCCACAAAAACTTTGCCACAGTATTCACAGTTATATCGCGGACGGTCCTCTTGATGGGTTACCATATGACGTTTATATGTGCGTATTGTTTTAAACGTTTGAGAGCAAACGGGGCAGATTAAAGGATTATCTTCCGCTTCATGTTGTAAACGATGATTGTAGAAGATCGTTGTTTGAGAAAAGAACATCCCACAACGTTCGCATTGATGTTTTTTCTTATTAAAGTGCACCTGCATATGTCGTATTACGTTTACCCTACGTGCGTAAGTTTTCCCACAAAAACTACAATCATTTTCGGTTTTCCCATTATGTATATTCATATGCAACACTAAATATTCATCATTTCGTACTTGTACTCCACATTCCTTGCATGTTACTCTGTTTTTGTGGTCCTTTTCAAGGTGATAATCTAGAGCTCGTTGATTTTTCAATTTTAAATTACAAACTGGGCATGGAAAGTTATCAAGTAGGCTTTCATTTTTAAGTTGCTGCTGACCACTGGCCGATGGTTCTGTATCCAAATCGGGATCAACGAAAATGTTGTCATCTTCGGAATCGGAGTCATCGTCCTCAGTGTCATCTATAGCTTCAATTTCACCTTCATAATCATCATCCGCATTATCAGCATCATTAGTAGGTTCAAAATGGCTTGCAGTATCTAGGGATTCTTTTTTTTCTTTATCGATAGATCTTTCAACTGGCTTCATTTTAATACCTTTAACGCGGGCATTTATTTTATCACTGAGACGTTTTTGCACTTCCAATAACTCGACGACATAACAATCATATCGTACTAATTCCTTGTAGCAAACTGTACATACTCTTGCTCTAGCTGGTACGGTAAATGTGACCTTAAGAACTCGAGATATGTGTCTTATTATATCAAGAATAGTTTTTTGTGATTTTGGAGCCTTTGCTTTATAAACTTCATCGCAATAAAGGACCCTGAAATCCGTTTCTTGACAAATATGACACTTTGGTGTGAGTACTTTATCCATATTTATCAAAAATAATATGTATAATTATTTGTTTAATACCTAAGATCCAAGAAAAAATATGAGGAATTATTTTTGTTTAGCTTCTTTGAAGCTACCTCTTATTATGTTTAATGACATATGAAATGATATCACAACAAAAATAAATCGTTATTATCACATCATCACAAAAAAGCTGCCACATATTTATAGTGAAATCAGACGATTACTCTCTTTTTTTATACATGTGTATGCATAAAATTTAGCTTAATTCATATGATTATACTCTTTTCGTTTCATATAAAAAGCTATCTAGTCGTCATTTTCGATTCACATATCTATCAATCAATAAAACATAATTTATTGCAGATAATAAAAACGATTACGAATTTCGATTACAACACGATTTGTTTGTGTTATAACCTTTTTTTTGTGCGTGCGATTTTTGCCTCCATATTTTTGTTTGATGTGGTATATCTAAAAATGTTGACATTTTAAAAACTTTGACTTCGATGAAAGAATAAACAAAACTAGAGTGTATTTCGTCTCCAATAATAGTGAAGTGAAAAATTTTATAATAAAAATCGATTGAACCTAACATTAGAGCAGTGAAAATTAAATTATGGAAAGTTCAATCATATGCTTTTTGTGCGGAAATGATATCATAAAACAAAATCTTGATTTCCATAGTGTACAATCTACCGTTGTTCCAGCATCACAAAAACCTATTCACGTTGTCCTTCAGCACTTGGCAAACGGTATCAAATATAAACTGATTTTTCAAAATGAAACTTACATTTGCGGGGAATGTTTTAAGGAAATGTCTGCTTATGATAATTTAATGGTAAATCTTCTTTCTTCTCAAAGACGGCTTACATTTTTGTTACAAAATGCATTGATGGAAAAACCAGAAGAAGAGCAGGTTGCCATAGCTGATATGTCAATGGATGTTGAACTTGAGTTTGATGATGATGATCCAAGTCTTGTGGATGCGTTTAATCCGAACCTTGATACTAAAGAAGAATTAGTGGAATTAGCTGATGATTCTTCTATAGATAGCTCTGCTATAAATAATGCTGAATCTGATGCAAATAATCACAAAACCAGCTTCAGTAAAGTACTCACTTATACTAAAAGTACGACTGAACGTAAACGACAACGCCTTGAATGCGTTGTGTGCGGTGTAGTATTAAAATCTAAATATCTTTTTCAAAATCATATGAGTGAATATCATGACGTAAAGCAATTTAACTGCAAAATATGCGGGGTTTCCAGAAAAGATGAGGAGTATCTTGAGCTACACATGAATATACATGAAGGAAAAACAGAAAATGAGTGTCGATATTGTCCTAAACGTTTTACTCGACCTGTAAATACATTGCGTCATATGCGAATTCACTGGGATAAAAAAAAATTCCAGTGTGAAAAATGTGGCGAACGATTTTCGCTGGACAATATGCTATACAACCATCGTTTGAGACACGAAGCCGAAGAAAATCCACTGATTTGCAGCATTTGTAAGCAGTCATTCAAATCACGGAAAACATATACCCACCATCTTCTTATACATCAAGAAAATAGGCCACGGCATCATTGTCACCTGTGCCCTAAATCATTTACTGAACGTTATACTCTTAAAATGCATTTGAAAACACATTCAGGTGATAAGTTCATAGAATACCCTACAACCTCGACAATCAGCGACAATTCCTGTCCGGATGAAGCGATTAGTATATTAGTTGAAAGTGATAGCTATGACAGCGATATTACTTGTGTTATATGCAATACAAAATACGATGCAAAAGACGGATTAGAGCAACATTTACAGGATGTACATGATGTAATTCTTAAGTAAAATTAGTTATATTTTATTCTTTCAAAACCTGCAATAATAATAGAATTTCCCCTAAAAAAAATTCTTATTTAATGTAAATTATAATTTAAAAAGAATTTCCTATAAACACTTAGCCCATAAAGTGTGCATTCATCTTAATAAAATCTTAAGTGAGATTAAAAAACATGAAAACTTTTAATTTATTTCACGTATATCTTTTTTAAACTGTATATTTTCAATATCATAAAACAATAGCTATATTTCTTTTTCAAAATTTTCAAAAACGTGAATTAAAAACATAATTACAACCAAAAAATCTGCGTTCGGTGCCACTATTCATCGTAAAACTTCAAGTTATTAAAAAGGAAAACATTTATTTAAAATTCTGTTGGATACCCATGCTGCTTTAATACTTCTCTCAGTCTGTTTGGCATGGATTTGACTAATTTTTCTGGTTCCTCCGATTTGATACTCCTTACACTCTGCACGCAGACCGATTCGCAGTTTCTTTGCTTATGAGCTGCTGACGAATTTTTTTTCCAAAAAATCCCAGAGGTACTCAATGGGATTGAGGTTAGGTGATTGTGGAGGCGTTTTAAACAGTCGAGGACATAGCAGAAGAGCCAGAGCTTGACTACCCCCGCTATGTGCATTGGATCTTTGTCTTGCTGTAACCATTAAATGGATGATAACTTCAAGTTTTTTTTTTTCAAATTTCTTTTTAATATATCAGGATATGCCCTCTTATCCATGGTAGATTCAATAAACTCCAACTGATCCACAACTCCAGCAGCCATACAACCCCACCACCACCATGTTTAATTGTAACGACTAGATTTTGCTTCTCAAGAGTAGTTCCGGGTATGTGCCATGTTATTTGATGTCCCATTCTACCATGATATCTGGCTCTCCTCAAAATTTTTCTAGCGGTTTCTGCAGACTTTCTTGAACTCAAAATACTCTAATATACTTTTTAAACTATCGGTTTAATAAAAGCACCCAAAAAAATAACGATATTATAGGCTTTGAACATAGTGAATGCAGACTTTCTGGTTGCAATACTTACGTATTGTTGAACTTAAATCCCGTTGTCGGAAAGGCTTTGTTTTCGGTTTTTTAGTTATGGCTTAGAAGTTGGAAATTCATAAATTACTATTAATTACATTTTTGTTAGTTTTCATACTGCATAAAAATATTATACAAAAACACAGAATTTATGGGCTAAGGGTATAAATGTAGTCGAACTTCTCTTTTAAGCAGTGCCTAGACATCGATTTAAAACGCTCTTCACTACAGTAAGAGACACGTTATTCCAGAACCATCATGTAACGGAAGTAAAAATTTACAAACAATAATAAAAATGTACTCATAAATAACTGCGAAAATATAAAACGTATTATTTCAAAATTTTGAATATTTCCGATGCACTTATGGTATTTATCCATAAATTATTTTGAATATAATCAGTTCTGTAAATATTTACACTAAAATTACATGTCAGAGGCAACGGAAAGCACCAAACAACACAGACGAAGTATTACGTGTTTATAAACTGATTTAGGAAGTGCCTACTCGGTTTAATTTAGCAAAACTTCCCACTACCATCAATGGGGCGCACCTCAAATTATTAGATTTAAATAATAATTAATATGCAAACAATTACCACTTTTTAACAAGACTTTAGAAAATTGGTACTTTGTAATTAGTTGCTCTGCTTTTCAAATATATATATTTATTTCGTAATTCCGACAATAAATTATTTCTGTAACAAACGTCATAGTGTGGACAAATTACATTACTTGATGACTCCTTTGATTACTATTCCAATTTGGAAGCCTTATAATAATATTATACACACACGCTTTTTTTTTTGTTACCATCTAATTTATAATATTCAGAGCTTTTAGAATACAGTATAAAATGTTTTGAATAAACATAAAATGTTTACTCATTCTCTTGCGATCGAACACGTCCATTGGGATTGGTCAATCGAATGGACAATTGCTTAGCTCGTTCTACAATTTCTTTGCGTTTCTTGGATGAAACGCCGTGGGCGATTTCTCCACAATAAACACGGTTCTGCATCATTAAAACTTCCAGTTCTTTAACATTGTGAACAACAAACTTCTTGAATCCGGTTGGAAGCATATGGCGGGTACGCTTATTGGAGCCATAACCAATGTTAGGCATTAAATATTGACCCTTGAAACGGCGACGTACTCTGTTATCAATACCTTTTGGTTTACGCCATTTGTGCTACAATCATAAAACAAACATTGCTCTACTACTCTAATGATATTGAATATTTTTACTTACCGACAATTTGGCATAACGATCCGACTGGTGACGGATGAAGTGCTTAGTGCGCTTCTTCACAATTTTCGGTCTATATGCTGGGCGAATAGTCATATTTGGCCTGTAAATAATGTAACACTTCATTATAGTATGTCGTATACAAACATTTTATAATAGAAAGTATGTGCCTTTCTATATATAAAGTATGCAGGAACTAAATTTTGTAGGCAACTATCTTTTGAGTTTTTTTTCAATTAAAGGAATATAACTTTGTTTGAAATTAATCTTCATTAACATTATGAATATATTTGATTAACAAAATTTGTACATTTAATATAGTTTACTCAAAAGATGTTAAATATTTTAATAGATTTATAAATAAACACAAACCACTTTTTCTTAAAGAGCACGTAAAAAAGAAAGAAACCCGAAGTTGGTTGTACTTCAGCTGTCTGACAGCTATTTCGGGCAAATGTCAAATTGCAGGTCTGTCAACATATAAATATTATATTTGAATGTATTTCCGGATCTTGCATAGGCTAAATAAAATAATTGCAAATGTTTAAATACAAACAATTTTTAAATTTTCGTAACATAAAATATAACTTCTGATAATTTGTTTAAATAGTAAAAATTAGCTGAGAGAGTAAAATAGAAATTTACGAAATTACTTCCATATATCTAAAAAGTTAATTTTTCGCTTACTGTCAAACTGTATGTAATACTATACAAATTATACTGTCGTTTACTATGAAATTGTAGTTTTTCTACTTTATTATGTTGTATAATACAAATATGTATGTAATAATGATAGCGTAATTTCTTATTAAAATATTCCTTTGCGCCATCGTATAGTTTGATATCACATTCAAACAAAATTTGCTATTACTATGTTGAAAATTTAAGTTGATAAAGTTTTTACTTTTACCGATTTCAATTTAAAAATATTTCTGAAAAATAAGATTTTTGATATATATATGATATATTTTTATAAAATTGATTTTTTATTTCCAAAGCGTTGAAGCATTTCGATATACTATCGGAGATGTTCTCACAATAGCGTGATGTGACAAAAAAATTTTTGGAATCAAAAATTATATAAATCCATGAAGAAGCCGTTTTATAAAATAAAAAAAAACCTTAATGTCTATGCAGTAGCGTAACATATTTACATAGATTTGTTCAAAGCCTTATTGTTACGTTAAAGTTGAATGTACTTGTTTAGGAGTTGAAGTCACCAAACTTTGTAATTGCGTATTTCAAAAAACCCATTGCGATTTTCAAATTTGTTTATGTAAACTTTTAAAACAAATGTATTCAGTTAAAATTTTTAAATCTAGTTTTGTTTATAGTTTTGCGATTATTAGTTGATTCTATAAACATCTTTATTGTATAAAAGGATTTCTTTGAATTTTTTCAACTTGTTTGGTGAAAAGGTTTGCATAATATTGGTTAGAGCAGAAAATGAAATACATCAAAATATTGAATTGCAAGCAAAAACCGTACATTGATTGAAATTTATTAAGATATCTTATGCATACGCAATAGAATGCGTGTAATTCAAATATAATTTTAATGCTAGCCAGTGATGAAAGTTTTAATTACTGACTTTAGGCATTCGCTTTTGTGATCATAGCAAAACAAACATTTTTTTAACATGTATATACATTTTTATAATTTCAATTAATTTAAAATAACAACGAACCAATATCTAAATCAGTTCAATATACATTTAATATTTAGCATATAGTCACATGAGCATAGATCTAAATATTGGTTTAAATTTATACCTTTTTTTAGTAAAAATGTTCACAATTGGTTAATATTACTATTAAAATAAATTATTATAGTAATATAGTACTTTTAAATTTAATAAACTCTACAATGTTACTTATAATATCTTATACATAAATCATTTCGCAAAAATGGATTTATATACATAATTTTATTGTATAGTGCCGTCCTCACAAATAAAAACAAACTTAAAAAAATATATATAATTTTCTAAGGTCATAAGATTATGATAATTGTTAGTGACTAGATAATCTTCAGGTAATAAAAAACCAATAATCACTTAATATAATAAAAAATTCTTTTTATTCTTATATTTGGGAAACCAGTTTTTATCGGTCACTAATAATAAAATAAATTTCTAATTAGCTCCGAGAATTATAATTAAGCTTTGGCTGGAGTTGTGAGGCTTGTCTGGCGACTGCATACTTGTAATTAGAGTAAATTAATACATATTCATGAGATGTTTCAAATTTTCATATGCCGTGTTCATAACACCCCAACTTATAAACGAACGAGCAGAATTGAAACCACACCCTCTATAAAAATAAGCAATACTACTACCTCTCTCATGATAAATTTTAAGGCATGTTCTCCACATACTTTCCGCAGGATGCCCCATGTCGCTTTGCATGGCAACTTTAATGACATTAAGAGGATAAAACAATGTACTTGTACCAGCTCCAATTAAAGCACCAGCTATAAATTCTTGTGCTGCTTTAGTGGAAATAGATGCCTTAAAATTATATTAATTTATATAAATTAATATAAAAATATTTTGTTTATAATACATACGCATTTATAAAACCTACTTACCCTTTTCGGCAATTGTATGTTGGCTTCTTCACGCAAAATAAAAAACATAGCATTAGAAGGACCGTTACGCCACAGAACAGGAATTATTCCTCGATACAATTCCTTAACCCCATGATTTTTTAAAACATACCTATATTTGAAAAATGTTCATTGAATTAAATAAAATTAAACATTAAGTCTTTTATGAATATAAAGATGTGAAAACGATAATACAAAAACAACCATAGCCTCATAAGCTGTGTTACAGATGTATGAAAATATTTGTGTAATTCTAATAGATCTACTATATATTGTATATTCCTTTTATAGTGCGAATAAAACAAAAATTCAAAATAACATAAAAACAATATTTTTTGTATCTCTCTTATCTCTTAATGCCACCTCGCTTTGTAAACTAAAACCTCTCATTATATAATTAACTACGAACCGGACCATCTCTCTCTATATAGTACTTTACTAGCGGTTAAGAAACAGGATGTGTTCTGCTTCCCATCAGTATAAATTAAGTTTGTTTACACATAAGAAACTTACCCAAAGGCGCGTTGCGTGTTAGCAAAATACTTATGGAACTTTGAATCAGCCAATAGGGTTTGAATTCTCTCAAATGGTAACAACGTTGTCTCTACAGTACCAGCTGCAACACCCGCTATTATTTTCGCTTTATATGCATTCATATGAAAATCATCGACCAGATACCGTCGAGTGCCATCAAAAACACCAAACATTATGGACAGCGATATAGTTCTTTGTGCGAGGGGAGGAAGCATACCGCGATATAAATATAATAAACCTTCATGTCGCAACTGTGCAAAAGCGGATGAGATGCCAACACCATGTAGCATTTGGCGAAAGATTATCTTGTAAATAGGATACGTAATGCCAATGTTAATGAATGCTGCACCACAACCACAAGCAAATTCTTTTAGGTAGAACGCTCCAAAGAAACGTTCTACGAACACGCTTGTACTGTGCAAAGGAATGTTGTCAAGCTCTTGCTGCTTCTTTTGTTGTGCGCTCGAAGACGTTTGTATTTTACTTTGTTCAGTAATCATTTTGTGCCTAATGCAATTTATTACTTCACCTTTCCTTCAACAGGGCTTTAAAACTAAAGGCGCCAAATGCATTGGACATCTGCTTAATAGATAAATCCTAAAATTTAGTGTTAGCTTTTATTCATGTTTTAAGTGTGAAAACAAGTTAATAAATCAGTTCTGGTTATCAGTTGGTTGCACCATCAATTTTTTTATAAGATTTTTCTTCCAACACTGAACTAAAATTTTGATAAATCTCATGATAATTTATAAATATCAACAAAACTGTTTAATTATATAATTTAAATTTATAAAAAAAAAAATTTGCACAATTCTTAGAGCAGTGGATTTCTAAATATATCCATATTATTTAACATCTGCAATCGTGATTGATTATTTCATAATATATGCATGTGAATAATTTTCGACACTTTTGATTGATTTTTATTTTTTATATGTACTTATCAAAAACTATGTACTCATATTAATTCTATAGAAAGAAATGTTAAATCTTTAGAAAAATAAGACAAGACAAAATAATAGAGAACATCAACAAATATGCAATAGATGTAAGATTGCCACACTTTGGAAACTTCAAAATATGTGTTTTTATTGGCCAGCCACAAAAGCTGTTCTGCAGACGATGGACTAGTATCAAGGCGAAACGTTTATTGGCGTGCTCCATTCTTGACATTTTCCAAAGATCATGAGTTTTCATACATGGGTTCTTGGATTCGGCTGCACGTGCTAATTGGCTATTCCAAGCATTATAAATGGCATACAAAACTCTTATGCTGTCACCTGCTAATGAATTCGCCTTGGCAGCATAAAAGTTTTGTATGCGATTGTATTATTTTGAATGGTCAAAAAGAACGTGCAAGAGAATCCAGATGTGTGATATTTATGGAGACATTAGAATCAGCAATAAAGAATATATTCTTAAGACGGTGTTGAAATACCCCCAGTTGCTACAGCAAAGGGCGTATCTAACTACTTTTTCAGGCCTGACAGAATCCACTAGGATAGCGTATAAAAAACAATAATCTAACTAATTTATTGCGTTTAAAACAATGCAAGTTAAGACCCCAGTAATTCAGCAATTTTTCATACATATGCACGTAATAAATATTAAGTAAATACAACCACATACATATATTTTATGCATGTACGTTTGTAAAAGCATAAAATGCATTAATTAAATGTAGTAATAGATTATATTTTATTTTTTATATAATTCAAATGAAATTAATATGTAGCAAATAAAGTAGTAAGCAATTAATCAAATGCACAATTCTGTGAACTAAAGAATAAGCAAATTTTTTAATGATTTTGATATATATAGCTCCACTTCATTCTTTGAGAATCTGAAATTATTTAGAATATTTTTTATGGACTTCGATATTTATTTAACGAACTACTATAGTTAGTTAGATTATATCACAAGTGAAAAGACTTTGAGTGCCCTTTGCGGATATTCCTCATTTCAAGATGTAAATAAATAAAAATCTGATCAATAGGATATGCACATAGTTCTTATTTTTAATTATTTCATTTATACGCCTTTTTGATCTAATTACGTTTACACTGTATATGCGACAAATTACGAGTAATTCCTTTGCAATACACATTACAACTAATAAACACTCATGCACAAAATATAATATAATTTTTTATTAAATTAATTTGTAATGCACAACGCGATATCATGAAGGTAATAAAATCCCCTGGTTTTAGTTTTGAATTAATTGTTCAATAATAAATTTATGTTAATTAGCCATTTTTATATTGCATAATACTTATCGTCATCTAACATCCAAGATCCGCGTATTTACACAGAAAATTAAAATTGATGCAAAACAATAGCACTTTATAAAATTTCAAATATAGTTTTTCAATATTTTTCTTTTGTCCTGATTCAAGTTTTAAAGTATATGCTGTACTGAGAATTTCAAATTAGGAAGTCATATTCGAAAAAGGTTAAAAACTTTTGTTAAGTAAAGATCATTGATTTCCACTGTCCCAAGCTTTATGGAACATAAAATACTACTCTCCTTAAGACTGAGGCAACTAGATATTAATATTTGAAAAAACATGTTTTCTGACTAGCTGAAAAAATGGACGATTGTGCGATCCAACACATCTGAGTCACTTACACATTAAATTGCAACAAACGGAGTAGTATTCCTAACAAATTTCATATTTTTAAATAAAATAAAAAAAATAAATAACCTGTTTTAATAAACTTTTGATATTAAATATGTATAAGGTTTCATTTATAACTGCATTAACATTTTTGAAACCGAAGCGCCTTATGAAGTCCTGTTATTATTGAGTGTACGATAAAAGAGTTATTTGCTATCCATTGGTATCAAGCGATCGTAAGGATTTCTTACTGAAGTTAAAGATTTCGAACCAAATAGGGTAATTTTAATTTAACTCCTAAGGTACTGTTGGCATAACCAGCTGTATAAAAATCCTCGTTTAAGAAACTCTAAGCAATCCTGCCTTGAAGTCTTTTAATATTTGCCTTGATTTAATTTTATGCAGATTTTTTCAGCCTCTCAATTGCGACGAGAAAGCAATTGTGAAAATTGTTAATACTTGCTATTGATAAAGTTTTAAGTCTGGTATTATAATACAAATTTGTATACATAAGATTTAAGGGTGTGTGTATGTACGGATCATAATGTCCCAATCTTTTTGAATTTGTTTTGTCCTCAACAAATTCAGAATTCTATAAGGTAATGCAGTTGAGCAAACCACAAAATTTTTTATGTGAATATGTGCATATACACATGCACAGCATTCGCATGCCATACATACTCAACTATGCATGTGTGGAAATGTGTACGTTAAAATTTTGTATGGATTTTTATTTAAGAAAAACTTGTTGTGTTACAAGATCGTGCATTTGCTGACTAATTTAGGGTTTTTTTTCCTTTTTTTTTGCCTTTTCTGCTTACATTCCGCCAATCTTACATGCATAAATTGTGAAGATACATGTTTGCTGCAATCTTGTTTGGCCTTGGGAAATTCCAGTACTGTGAACCTAAGCAAAAAAGGTATGAAAAAGTTTACCAACTTGTCCTTTTGTTCGCAGCTTTGCCTTTAGTGATTAAAAGTAAAATGACGACCTAATAAATGAAATAAATACAGCACATCTAATCCTCTTTTTACGCTATATGTTTTACATGACACAAATGCAGTGCTTTCCTTACTAATTGTTATTGTTGCACAATGTATGTTTAAATAATTATGATAGCATACATATCTATATATAAATTACTGCATTTATTTAGTTATTTCTGGTTTTCCTTGCCGCATTTGTAATTTTCAATAATTGCTTTATTAGAGGTTTAAAAACATTCTCTATATATCACACAAGAAAAATATCAAATACATACATACATATGTATATTTATTTGGCAAATTAATAATAAAATGGAAGTATTTGTGAGAATTTGTAAAACACATACAAATTTCGATTTTTATTAGAACTCGCACAATTCAAAGTATTAAACAAAACAAAATTGATCAAGAACTTATGAGATTTCATTGAAGTAGTCATTAAAACTATCAGATAATAAGTAAGAATTATTGCAACAATGTTGGAAAACATAAACTTTATGCCGTTATTGTTGTTGTTGGAATCCGTTACTTGATCAATTTGTTAGAAAATTTTATAATAATTGATAAATCCAATTAAAATATTATATTTCATTCTCTTAACTAATATAATCAGTAGAACAAACTATAATATAATAATATAAAAACTATACAAAAGTATACAGTTCAAAAATATGCAGAAATATTTGGTTTAAAAACCATGGACAATTCCAAAAGAGAAAAAGTAAACATGAACTTATATAAATGCTTAATATAGCAACTTGTATCAATGTTACTTATTTTAGCACCATTATACATTTATTTCTATAGGTACGTACGTACCATGGTATCATTTATTGTAAGTTAAATATGCACTCATGTACGAATAACTTATATATTCCTACAAATGAATGTATGCAACGAGTATTCTTATTTTCCCTATAATTTCTGCTGATGCCTTAATATTGAATTTAGTTGATATTTTAACTTCAGCCAGTATAAATCGTGCTGGAGCTTTTTGTACTTAAATTAGTAAAATAAATACACAAAAAAGAAACATAAAGGTACTTGATAAAAAAAAAAAAATAACTAAAATTTATTAATAGTGTAAACAGAAGAAATAATAGTTATAATTCTATATAATTAGTGGTTCCCATGAATAAAAAAAAAATCCAAAAATAATAGTGTATTAGGAAAGTAAGTTAATAATTTGTACACGCGCCTTTAATAAAGTTTAATGATTTTTGCCATTTACGCTATTACGTCAAAGTCAACCGATATCCATAGATCATATACGATATGCATTTAAATTTTCATAATTCTTATTCTGTAGTTATTAGTACGAATATAAAAAAGTAGTATTTAAAAAAGTTATACATAATTATTGTTTTAACTATAATTCAAAACCACGTAATAAAATGAAATTAATACCGGGATTTCTATAAATTCTTCGTATTAAATAATATGCAATAGTTAATACAAAATTAATTTAATTATTTTGTTAGTTAAGGCGATTTGAATTTCAGACAACGATCATGAACAAGCATTCAAATTAAAAATTATTTTATCTAATTTAAGTGAATGCAGTTTGTTAAATATTACCATGAAAAAATAAAAGTCCAATAAAATATTTAAAATCGAGATGAATGCTGCTTGTATGCAATGGCTACAGATGGCTTAGATTCACTTCCGTTTTAAAACTATTAGGTTTAACTTTTATGTCTTAAAACACACTTTTTTAATACATAATCACATACATGTGGATACTATTGATAATTCAGCACAGTCTATTATTATAACATTTGTGAGAAATAAGTAAATTCCATCGTTTGGATTGTATATAAATCTCGTTGATGCTTAAACACGTCAATTGAATTGAAATCTCTTTATGCACGTACGTCTATGCATGTGTCTAAAGTCTTTCGTTATAAAATTCATTCAAGCAAATGTTATTTTAGTTATATAATAAACAATGCAGCTTAATGTCATGTATAATAATTCTATATGATTTATATACTATAATTTACTAATTTTTTTTACGTATACATATACTTTCAGCCTAAGTTGTGAGTTTCTTTCTTACAGTTATAACTACGAATATGTGCGCGTAGAAAATAGAAATTTTAGCTATAAGCATCTCATATATTTGCATGAAAAGAATAAGTGCAATATTTTTACGATATTTCTTATTTTTTTTTTACATATTTTTTAAAAGGTTTTTTTTTACCCAATCTTAACAAAATTAAATGTTCTTGGTAAGACCAGCATAGAGGGCTTAACCTCTACGTGGTTAAGCCCTCTATACTTTTCTCATGCAATGCAATGTGGCCGAATTATCGGGAAAAGATATCGCTGAAGAAAATAGATTTTAAAGAAGTATATATGAATCTTGGAAATAGTATTGTTCCTCCTTTTTAGTGTTCGTGTGCTAAGATGTCCATAATCATCGATGTTAATTGTTTGTTGATAAATGTTAAGAGGTTAACAATAATTGGCCCCTGAGAAAAATTCATCAGATCTTTTTTATAAAGAACTTAGTCATTAGTTCAACTAAAGAATGAATGAAAAAATTTATTAAATTTATTTTACGCAATTTATAAATATATCACAAATATATAATTATACATGTATGCTGGTTAAGATGCAATAAAAATGAATTCCATTCCTGAATTTTCAACACTCAGCTCCGATTACTATCTTTATTCTCCACCCATCATTACCAGATAGAGCATTCATTTTGGAAAGCTTATAAAAATATTTTCGTTGAAATTGACAGCGTTAATTATAATCCTATTCTCTTATACTGGCAAACTCTGTATATAAACATTTTGTGTCGTGTATATCATGTATTTGCAAAATATTTTCCAAGCCAAATTAAACAAGTGGGAAATAATCATAATTACAAATCAACGACAAATAAATTTAATACATTTTATAAAAACCATTTCTTATGAAATTCGTTGATTTCGTTAACATCTAAAATGCTAAGTGCTGCATATTTACATTTTGTTATTTATTATATAGTTTATTTATTTATATTTTTAATTCAACCAGTAAATAAGACCCTGCACTTCTCTACTGCTTGTTAAAAATCCTTCTACATTATTTTCATTATTCCTTATTTTCAAGCACTGTGTAGATACAAAAAAACAAAAGGTTTCATGTATATTTTTTATTTAAATTAAATATTTGTCCACAATAACTAAAATAGTAATGTCTTCGCTTTTAATGACACTGCTTGGCCCTTCAGTACCCGGAAGAGTCGTTTAATTTAGAACCAAAACTTTCGTTTACGATTTTATTTGTATGTGGAATAACATATTCGTATATCTCTAGTACATAAGTAAATAAAGCAGGCTATAAAATAATAGTATATAATTGTAAAGCCGTATACACTACAAGCAAATTAACTCAACTTAACTTCTTCCTTTGATAACTTTTTTTGTAAGGCTTAAATGCTACAATAGCAGTGAATTACCATACCATACGGCTTATTGCAATAAATCTATGCTTTACATAGTGAAAAGCAATAAAAGTTTTACATTTAAATGTGTTTTGTACTATTTAAATATGTGTACATCCATACATTATGTAATTTGCGTGCAGATATCTCGTTAATAGCATCTAAATTGAAACCTTTGACAAACGTCGGGCTAAGCACAAAACAAAAAATTAAATTGTGTTAACATGGTCAGATAATATATCCGACTATTGTAGGTCTTGAATTAAATCGCATTATTTATTCAAGTACCAAAAACAAATAATATGAAACCCACACACATCATTTTAATACGTAAAGGTACATGTTTCTTAAACTTAAACGTTGCATTAAAAGTACTGCGCGAAAAAATCTTTCAATATTTGTATTTAACAATATGTATTTATTACGTTTAAAGTTTCGATGTCTTAATAACTTTTAGATAATAACAATTAGTTCATAAAGAAAGGAGACCAATAATCATATCATTAATATGGATGTACTTCATGCTGACATTGGAAGTGATAAATCCGAAGTGGCATCTTGGTATGCTGGAAAAAATGTTTTTATTACTGGAGCTACAGGTTTCATGGGAAAGGTGTTGGTTGAAAAATTATTACGAAGTTGTCCAGATATCAATAGTATTAATTTGCTCATAAGACCGAAACGCGGTCAAACAGCTGAATCTCGAAAAGATCAGTTTTTAAAATGTATTGTAAGTATGTAATTATATAATTACTTTTTTATACATATTGTTTTATAATGTAAATATAAATTACATTCGAACCGTTAGAACGCAGTTGATCGATTATTGAAAATTCGCTTTTGAAATGTGATCACAGCTGACATACTGCTAATAAAGTTTGATTACTACAAAAGTGAATATTTTTTAAAATATTTGTTGGCTTAGCAGAAATCAGTATACTGCTTATAATTTTATTATTATAATATTTCCCTACACATGAACGTGTATGTATTGAGACTTTGCGGGCAATAAATTAATTACACTATGCAAACAGAATTGAAAAGAGCAAAGTATGAATATTAAGCCGCATTAAAAGTTCCATCTTTAACTTTCGGAAGTACACAATTATAAAATGCATATATACACAAGGTACCCAAGTAATACTTTTTTGAACGTTAAAAAGTACGATATATTCTAATATACCAATTATATGTTAAATAATTCAAAATAATTCAAAAAGTATAATCTTTTACTCTTAAAAAAATTTTAGATTTTAATTTTAATTTTGTACTTTGTAATCTTTTGTAAACTTATCTTTCAAACAAATTTTGAAGTGTACCCTCTCAGCACAATATTTACTCGTTTAATTTTAAAAATTATAATATATTTTTACCTGCACATCTGTTTTATGACCTTATTTAAGATTTTCAACAAAATTTTGGAAAATGACCCAGGTATTGTTAGAAAAATTCGTTTGATCAAAGGAGATATCCTGGAAGATAACCTTGGCATTAACGAATATGATAGAAATGATTTAATTAAAAATGTTGACATAATTTTTCATTGTGCTGCTAATGTGCGTTTTGATCAAGCTTTACGTCCTATGATACAGATGAATGTTGTGGGAACATTAAAAATTCTAGAATTGGCTGCGAAAATGTTAAATTTAAAATCTTTTGTACATGTATCCACATCTTATTGTCAAGTAAGTTCCTCTCATATTAAAAGATACACATAATATTCAATACAAATATTAATTATTAGTGTAATGAAAACGTATTAGAAGAACGTGCATACCCAGCACCGCACAATCCTTATGAAATTATTGAAATGATTAAGACAATGGACGATAATGCATTAGCAAATGTAACTCCACAGTGAGTATTCATATAAATACATTTCCGTAATATGCTCATTTATACAAACATACATATATATAAATGCACGTACATATGTTAGTAATTTAATTTGAAAATAATTATAATAAAAAATAATTACACATTTAATTAAATTTATTATTATTATTAAATCTATTTATTATCATTTGAAAATAATCCCAAACTCTGTTTTTTTTTTTTTGTTGATGACAGGTGGTAGCGCGAAAAAACTAAATGAATAAAAATAATTATAAAAATATTAAGTATGAAATAAATTATGCAAATTAAAATTGGAATGACTTTATATAATTATGATATCTAATTTCTACTATGTAAAGGCTTATAAATACATATATAAGGTGACACATATTTTAGCAATTTTAGTTATTTTTCACTTTGTTATAACCAAATATTTCTTTAATTTTCCTAAATTTATGATTAGTATTATATACATTTACGTTAATCAAAAAACCCGAATACAGAATACATTTTGCCTTCTTTCAAAAGAATGTTCAAATTCACATATACACATCTATATATTTTGCACCTACCCCCACTGTGCACTCACATTTTATTATTTATTAATATTTTTAAGTTTAAAGCAAACGCTGCAATAAATTAATTTGGTAATAAATGAACTTAAGAACCAGTTCACATATGCTTGTTTGCCCGATTATTTTATGTATTTATACATATTAAAGTATGTATGGTTGTTTCTTTCGTCTAGTTTTATTATTCCGTTAAATGGATACATTATACATCTTGATGAAATATATTATGCTTTCTTTTCATTTAGACTATTAAATGGACTCCCAAATACATACGCTTATAGTAAAGCATTAACTGAAGATCTAATTAGTAGATACAAAATTAAATTACCAATTATAATTACAAGGCCGTCAATTGGTGAGTAAAAACATTTTTTCGTCTAAAAATTAAGTGTTTACATAGAAAAACAAAAGCATGTTCAATGTAGTGGCATGTGCGAATATGTTTGTATGTTTATGAGTTTTCGGAAAACGTTAAATCTATTCAAATTGAGCAAAATCCGAAAGCCGCTTTATATCGTATTCGCGTAAAAACCGAATTTTGTGTAGAATTTTGCAAAGGCAAAAGTTATACAAAGGCAGCTCCTTCCTTATGAGGAAAAATACTGTGCAAAGATTGTAGTTGCCGTAATAAAGCAATTGCATTAATTGATTTCTATACGAAGACCATGTATTAAACACAATATAAAAAATATGTATTTTTAGTAACAGCGGCATTGAAAGAACCCTTACCCGGTTGGATTGAAGGCGTTAATGGCCCAACAGGCTTAATGATAGGAGCTGCACGTGGAGTTATACGCTCTATGCATTGCAATCCAGATTATTCTACAACCATCATACCGGTAGACAAGGCTATTAATGGAATGATTGTTGCTGGCTATCATCGCTCACAATTGGAAGGTAGAAATGTCGAATTTTGCAACTTGTGCATAAACAGCAAAGCTCTTTATTCTTGGGGGGAATGTATTGAAACCGGAAAACGGCTGTTCTATGAAGCACCACTAAGTTTAGTACTGTGGTACCCTGATGGATCGATAAAAAGAAATTATTATCATCATATGATTTGCGTCATATTTTTTCACTACTTGCCAGCATACTTTGTAGACTTTCTGTTACTCATGATTGGGCGTAAACGATTGTAAGAAAAAAATAATCAGTTTCCTTAATTCGACAATCGTTACATGACATTTATATTTCTTTAGCTTAGTACGTGCCCAAAACAAAATATCGAATGGCTTACAACTGTTACAGTACTACACTACTCGGGAATGGGAGTTTAAAAATGAAAAGTTTCAGCTACTTCAGAATAAACTTAATAGGGTAGATCAAGAAATTTTCGATACTGACACATCGCAAGTAAATTGGGAGTACTACATACGCATCTACATCATGGGCATGCGAACCTACATATTGGGTGAGAGTGAATCAACAATACCATATGCAAAAAGGAATTTGCGTCGGCTATACTTTTTGGATCGTTTATTTGCCTTTGCGTTTTACGGTCTCATCTTCTGGTTTCTCTGGATATATTTGGATGGCTTTGTAGAAACCAGTGATAATTTAATACAAAAAACATTACAAACAATTTACAGTTACAATAGAAACAGAACTGTCGAATTATAATTCTCCATTTCATAATTTCAAAGCACGAAAAGATACTGTTTTCATTAAATAAAAATAATAAAAAATATAGTATGTATGTATGTCAATAATATGTATGTATGCATTAAATTTTTACTTTACTGAGTTCTTTTAATGTATTTAGAATTTAACCATTTAGGTTATTACTGATCACAATAAGCCGGCAAATAATATTTTTTTACTGCAATTTTCGATTCAGTAGTGGTTTTTATTTAATTTTTTTTTTGTATATATACTCAAAATTATTTAATTTAATTTTGTTTTTTGCCAATTTAATTTTTGTTTTCAATTGTATTAAATTTTTGTAAAACTTCGCAAGTAAAACTTTTTTAAGTCAAATTAGTATTAAATACTTTATGGCAAGCCTAATTCATACCAGGTGCACTTACTATTATAACAAAGCTGAAATAAGTACGTTTAATATAATTTAAAAGAGTATTTAAACATTGAATAGTTTCTAAATAAATCAATCACTTTCAAATCCAAGCAATTTAGATTAATAATTTTAATTACAATTTTAGAAGTATTAAAATGACTAAAAATTTATTTCTTTTAGTGAGGAAAAGGAGTCACAGCATATTAGAAATTTAGGTTATCAAATTACGATAAATTACTTTAGACAGTGAAAACGTTATTACACTTGATTACAGATGTAATCGGCTGCATGTAAGCAAATGAAATTACTACTACCACTCTTTCATTTTTGCCTGATTTTTTTATTCTCAAAAATGCATCTTTACATACACGAGAATGTCAAATTTCCGATTTTCTATATATGAAATACACAAAATATATTTTACTATATCTGTCATTTTATTTTTCTACAAAAAATTCTTAAAAACATTAAATTTTAAAAATTCGTTTAAAGCAGTTTGCTTTTCCCAAAGAATTTTGTACGATTGTGATGAGCTTCGTAAATCTTCAAAGCCGTTAGATTCATCCACTATATTAGTTTAACTTGTTGGTCGAATGCCTTAAAGTCATCAAAACGAATAACTCGATTCATGTACTTTCATGTTTTTATTTTAAATTAACGCTGTAAAAATGGGACATCCATATTCAGCATCGAACAAATCTAGAAATATTTCATTCTTTGATCTAAATATATTATTATTACAGTTAAAAAATTACAGAAGTTGAATAAAAAATAATATTACCAGTCAATTTCGATACAAGTATCGATGCGTCCAGGGAGCAGAGTTTTAGGAGAGGAAAAAAACAACAAAAACCATCATTAATGTATGTGAGTGAATTCAATATGTTTGACATAGCAGCTTACCTAATTAAATTTTTAACTTAAGTTAAAAAAATAAAAAAAAATGAAATAATTTTCTAATTTAAAAAGATTTCACGTGAACTTAAGGAAAAATCTAATATCGGCATCGTATGAATTTTCGAAGAGTTTCCGAGGATATTTGGCCAATTTGGGCCACATCTTTGTCTGTGCTCCATTTCCATAAATTGTAGCTAAGGGTCCATGCAATACGTCGATATACATACATAAGTTGCACTTCTGAATTGTATTTAACAATAATAAATTGATTAGGGCAAAATTTAATTTCAAGAAAAAGGATAATTTTAAAATGGACAACAACTGACATACAGACGAATGCGCAAAAATTAATATCCGGACTAAAATACTATCCGGAAAAATATAATGTCCGAATAAAAATAATGACCACACAAAAATATTTCCGGCAGACGGACAAAAATTAATAAGCACTTTATGAACACACATTGAATACAGATTGCAACCATAATACAGACATCCACACTTGGATACCGAAAATGGAAAATTTTTTCTGTGCTTATTTGATATTCTGTTAACAGGCTTTAAAAGAAATAGGTTTAAATTTCACAGTGAGATGTATGTAAATAACGAGGTAACGTTAAGAACATTGTCACGAAGACAGTGTATTTTTATTTTGTTTTTGTTGCAACGCACCTGATAAAAAACTCAACATCCGAAGGGCAAAAGGACATATGCATATACATATGTGACACTACGAGTTCACTACTTAAATAATCTAGCAACAATTAACAAATGAGTTATTAAAGCATTTGGAAAAATTTAATAAGATTTAAAAATCACACCTTTAGAGTGGTGATTAACTAAACACAAAAATTATGGAAAGATATTGAGTGAAACAAAATATTTTGTAAAGAGATTAACTTTTTCACCATGCATTTTCAAATTTTTTTCAGTTCTGCATACTATAGAAATAACTTTTCTTTTTTTTTTCTTCTCTTCAATAACAATTACTACAGCATTTAATAGAATGCAAACAAGGTTCTTAAATTTTCAAAAGTAATTTGACTTATAAGATTTGAAAACAAACTTGTCGACGCTCCAGTATGCCTTGACAAAATTAATTTTAATTAATTTATTTTAATAAGTAAAAATTTATAATCGCATTATTAAGTGAAAATTGATCATTGAGGTAGAGATATTTATATTTATTTGACTTAGAAAAAAAAACTTGACGTGTTTCAAAGATTTTCTGATAAAAAAATTTATAGCGTTCTCGCGTCATCATAGGAATGCAAATAAATTTATGTTCTCCTGCATATGTTTTTTCAATTACTTGAAATTTTTTATTATTTTCAGTTTAATTCCATGCTTTGCTGTAAATAAAAAGTTAAAGCATATTTGTATTAAAAGAATTGTTCGACAATTCTATTTATTTAGTTTGCTCCATTTTCGAAAGTGAGTTCTCGCGTTCACATTGTATAAATTCAGCTTGCCATTATGAATAATAATTATAAAGAAACTTTTACTTTTTCGACCTTTTTTGATGGGTTATGCTTTCATATACTTCTTTTGTAATTTTTCTCCTTCATTGGTATTATCTATCTAAATAAGGGATTTGGTACCAAATATGTTCCACTTTTCTGTATATTGGTTTGAAGGGCACAGGTTGGCATAGTGTTAAATATTAACATCCGGCAGCGTTATACTTCAATTTGACAAATTGCTAGCAGCTTTGCTGTGTCATATTTTAGTTTACTTATTAAGAAACAATTCTATATTTATTGGTGTTCGTGTTCAAATTGGCTTTAAAGGAATTTTGTTTTCATATTAAGAATTCATAAAATGGCATCAGAACGTTATAGTTTTTCTCTAACCACTTTTAGGTAGGTACATATTGCTTTCACATCTAAGTTCACTGAAATATTACACATTCTGCCGCTATATTATCAAAACATAACCTGCACGATGACTTCACATTTAATTTTTTATTTACAAAAATAGTCCTTCAGGCAAATTGGTGCAACTGGAATATGCTTTAGCTGCAGTTTCCGCCGGCGCTCCTTCTGTTGGTATAATGGGTAATTTATTTGTAAATAAAATAAGTTTTCCACGTTACAAAATAGTTACATATAAATTTTTTTAGCGTCAAATGGAGTTGTGATTGCCACAGAAAACAAGCACAAATCTATTCTGTACGAAGAACATAGTGTTCATCGCGTTGAAATGATATCTGGTCATATCGGCATGGTATATTCAGGCATGGGACCAGATTACCGCCTTTTAGTTAAGCAAGCTCGCAAACTTGCACAAAACTATTATCTTACATACAAAGAACCAATTCCTGTAGCGCAATTGGTGCAGCGTGTTGCAACATTAATGCAGGAATACACCCAAAGTGGGTAAGTAATGTTTTATTAGTTACAGGTATTTCTAACTAGGTATTTCATACATGTTTTGGAATTATGTAATACAAAGAAAATTTATTTAAACAATTCAATTTATGGGTTTGAATTAATTCAGCTTTATTAAAATATAAGAAGTAATATGTATAAAGAAAATAGCATTAGATTTGGGAACATTCTGTATAAAAATATTTTGTAAAATTCGTTTATTTAATTATGTATTTATAAACATATTTATACATGTATAAAGCTTTTGATTTGGTTGAACTGATTCTAAATCATTTGAATTATTTTAAAAAAGTTAATATTACAAACTCCTTTTAAACAAAAATATTAATTCTAAATAGAACTGTTTTTACCTAAAGAATAATAACTCCGCTAGTTTTATAGAATTCTTAAATGAACAGTCTTGTGCAAAATATTTTGTACTCAGTGTGTAAAATTTGTCTCGTTTTTTTTTGAGAAAACTTTGTAAAAAAATATTTGATCAGACGAATTATCATTGGAACCTATATCTGTTCATACGAATTTTAAAAACTTGTCGTAATGTATTCGATATTTATTTTAAAAAACACTAATATAAAAGATCATTATAAAAGTCATAATATTTTCGACATAAAATCATTGAATTTTAACTGTCGTGAAACATATTTTGGAAGACTACTGAAATCAATATCCACAACTCATATTTAAAAATTTAAGTATATTTGTACATAAACAAATTTTGGATATACATATGTTATACAATTGACAGTATGTTATATTGATGCAATGACAATTCAAATAATTGTTCCTTTGTTGTAGTGGTGTGAGACCCTTCGGAGTATCTTTACTTGTATGTGGGTGGGACAATGATCGTCCATACCTGTTTCAATGTGATCCATCAGGAGCATACTTTGCTTGGAAAGCTACAGCAATGGGGAAAAACGCTGTTAATGGTAAAACATTTTTGGAAAAACGGTTAGTTTCGAGCTTTGTAAAATATAAAGGATACATTTTACAATCAATTTTTAAACAGTTACAGCGAAGATTTGGAATTAGATGATGCTGTTCACACCGCCATTCTTACCTTAAAAGAAGGATTTGAAGGTAAAATGACTGCCGATAATATTGAAGTTGGAATTTGCGACCGCAATGGCTTTAAGCGTCTAGATCCAAACACTGTAAAAGATTACTTGGTCAATATACCTTAAATTTAAGAGACTAATATTACTGCTGTAATATAGATCAAAGAAGGACTTAGGGGAACTTAAATTGAAAATAAAACAAATATTCAATTGTATCTTACAATTAAAAAAGTGGTTTACATTTTTATTAATAAATATTTTTATTTCAAAAAAAATAGTTTTATTTATGAACTTACAGATACTGCGTAAGTAACAACATATTTAATCTGTTCCAATAGTTTCTATAAACCCACAACATAATTCAGGGTCAAAAAGAAAAAGGTTACAATTCGGGGCTTCTTTTTTAGTAATGACTTTGATTATCTCCTGTGCAAGAACTCCACCAACAACAGCTGCGGCCGGAGAAATTTGACTAAATGCATGTTCAAAATATACGTCAGGAACAATGGAATCTTTTGCAATTTCTTCGTTAATAATCTTCAATTCTTTTATGTTTTTTTCTCTAGATTTATGGGATGGATCGCAACCATAGCTTTCACGAAACTGCTGTAAGGTACGCAGCAAAATAAATCCGAGTCCAGTTCGTTTCATTTTCTTTTGAAATGCTGGCGAATTTATGTTGAATTCAAGTATTTCCTTATAAGCTGGAAAATTCAGTTCTCGTTGTACAGTTGTTGACACCAACTCGGTTTTAATTTTTTCATTAGGTTTGGATATTACCTTGTGTTTGACGGTATCTCTAAAAAAATTAGATTATACAATCAAATATTGTAATAAATAAATAAGTTTTTCTCATTACTCTACAAATTTGTGGTGTTGCAAGTCGGCAAAACAATAGCCAAAAGTACCCCAAACGTCACCGGCAAAAAATTTTATGCCCTTCTCACGACATATATTGTCAATCCTAACTAGTTCGTCATTTTTTGCTCCAATGATTACAATCACATCAAATGTTTGGAAAAAGAGCTCATTTTTTGTATATAAGGGCTCTTTGTCTGCCGATATTTCTACCATAGGATTAAGAGCTTTTGCTCTTTCAATAGATGCCTCTGCGCGATTTAAACCCAAAGATGAACACGGTATCAAAAACTGTGAACAGAAATCGTTTTCAGTAACCTTCTGTTCATCGTTCAGTACCACACTATGCACGCCAGATAAAATTATATTCTTTGTAACTTCAGCTCCAACACCGCATAAACCAGATATCAACACTTTTGCTGTACGTAAACGTTTCTGCGATTCTAAACCCCATAAGCGAATTTGGCGGTCGTATAATTCATTTTCCGTTTCTGTAAGCTCTACTTCATTATTTCCATTTTCATTTGTGGAATGAATTACCATTTGTTCGCTCATTTTATTATTAATCAACTTGCGGAACCAAAATGGAAAATATAACAACGCTTTATATGCAAAAAACGGCGTTAGTGAATAACACTTAGCTCGCACGAATTATAATAAAACACCGGTAGCTAGTGATGTAAAATATATCTTCTGACTATCCAATTATCTAGACCACATATAAGTATTTATGCAATCAATAATCAATTGCTGCAATTTTGACACTACTACCTTAAAGCGAAAATGTGGCAGTTGCGATTAACACAATGATCTCTTTATTTTCATAACTCTACAAATATTAAAAATAGCCATATTGTCAAAAGTTGCGAATATATTTCAAAATAATGTAAGAAAAATGTATTTGTAATCAGATATACTAAATTATATACTTTACAACACTGGCGGTAATCGGTACGGACAACATTTGCAAAAAAATATATTGTGTTCATGATATACATGTTGGAGTCTACCCTGTAATTTAAACAACAAATAATTCGGACGGCGAAAAGATCCATATTAGGAAAGTAATGCATTACTATTTCTTATTTTGTAGTGCGTAAGTTGGAATTATTTCTGATGCGAGAGCTGTTGTAAAAACTCTATGTTTTAAAGCAATTCATATTTGCACTATAAAGTTATTCAATATCGGTTAATACCAGAAGTACTCACGCAAACTTTCCTTTCTATTGACGCAGATCCATGAAAAGCTTTCATAGTTCCACATTGTCTGCCATTGTACCACAAGTACCACGTAATATTACATTTCACCTGTCCACGAACATAATTTCTACACAAATTTATTTTATAGCTTTGTAAGATAAATGCTCTTCATCTCTTTTTTACTTCTAAAATTAGAAATGCAATTCCTAATATTGGTATTCTTAGCCCAAATGAATTACAAGTACAAAGTGAATTATAAATAGTGCAAGGAAATTAGAAAAACAATTTCTCCGGGACGATTTGAGTAAAATTAACATGTCTTTATACAAATTTTTTCTACATACATATAAAATTCTAAATAATTTCAGTACAAATAAACTCCAAAAACAGTGGTTACGCAAAACATACTGGTGTTTGTGAAAACTTCTGACGTTTGGGAATCAGATTCAGCGTCCCAACAGCATTTACAGTAGTAGTGGCATCCAGCTCCAAGCTGTTGCCCCAACATTACCTGCACGACATATTTATACCGATTCATGGCCACTTTTTCTTTAATTGCCGCGTTAATGCTATCAGCGATATCACTCGTCCAATATTTAACATCATCTACGTTATACGTTTTTCCTGTAATTAATAAACCAAAAAAACGTTAATTTAGAGAAGGAAATAAAATACACAACAAACTATAGATAAGCATTTAGTTCTAAAAAGTTTTTTATCCATCCCAAACGTACTTTTTTAAATAAGCATAGTAATACAAACAAACCTTGCAATTTTTCGCACATAATTTCCCGTATTATCTCCTTTATTTTACTTGCTTTAAAATTTTCCGCCAAAGATGGACGCATTTGATATGAAACAGTATTTTCATTATATTCCCGTTTATGAGAAATTCCTTCCTGCCCCATTTCCTGAGATATTTTTAAATAAATTAAGATTTTCAATTGTCATTTGTTAAAGAAAATTTATTACAAAGCATGCAATTGATCATCAAAAATTACTTTCTCGATTAGCCTGCTGTTGTTATGGATACAGCGTATTCGTTATAGCTTTGTTGTGTGTTACCGTCAGTGATGTATATACTTTATGTACATTATTTATTAAAATCTCTTAAAAATTTCTACTTTCCCTACGCTCTCAAGAAATTTTCACTTGGTATGCTTGTACAAGCATCTGTTTTTCTTGAAACAAGAAAAATATAAAATAAATGGAAATTTTTTCAGTTTATAGCTGTTGGTGTCCATGTGGAGTAATTTTAGATAACATTATTGTACAGACAGTCGTACGTTTTGTCAAATAAGGCAAATGTGTAAAAAAAGTTGAATAGTGGGGGATAAAAATATTCGGTTTTTGCGACAAGCCAAAGTTTATAAAAATGTCATAAGATGTCAATTTTCATGCGATCACAGTTGCTTTTACGACAATCAGCAAGGAAAAATTGTTTGCATCATTTTTGTATAACAAATGGCACCAGCAATGCTACTTTGATGCAATTTTTTGAAATAAAAAGATACTACTACCAGATATTTGTGTTAATGAATAACAGACAGTCTACGACACAGAATATAATTAGTCTATGACTGAAACGAATCCTTACCTAATACTACCAAAAGCATTTTTGTAAATATAATCATAATAATTCTTTAATTCTAATTATATATGTTTGATTATTTAGTTGTTCTTAGACTAATACCTTATACAAAGATATCAAATAATCTTTGAAATAATAAGAAAATTAATGAAAAAGTTCATCAGCTGATTACTTGTGTGGATTTTAAATTAATACACTTGGCCACAATGGCATTTGACTTACTTTTCTAAGAAGTGCAGAAAGTACATTTGTAAGTAAAGTTGTCATCACTGTCTGTGGCACATCTTATCTTCTCTTTTCAATTTGTACTTACGATACGAGGGCAAAAGTATTAAAATAACTATAAAAATAATTTTTTTTGTGGGAATATGTACATTTATTTTTAAAATATATCAGCTTTTCAATAGCTGTAAAGGAATGTTTAATTATTTGCTCAAAGAATATTTTGGAAACCCGAGGCTTAAATTTTTCAAGGTGGACGCCAAGCTAAAGAATAAGGCGTAGAAGTGTTTTTTGTTTTGCTTTGTTTTCTAAATTCGTTGATGGTAATATTATTTTCCAATAATCTTATTTATCGCTAGTGAAATGGAAGAAGTTTTAAATAAATATTTGCTCCCTAGTTTATATAATATAAGAAAATCTTTCATATAAATTGCAGTGGTCGACTAATTGTTTTCTATACATATATACATATATATCTAATTGCAGCTGGTACCACGTACATATTTTCAAAAATGTCTAGTTCCGTGTTTATTGAGAGCAGCTCCAAGAACTCTGATAATAATGATTGCGCTAATACATCAGATTCCAATCTTGTGGTGGTTTACGGTAAGAATGGAATAAGTTTTGATGATAAAGGTTTAGAGAATCTCCTTGGTAAGTATAAATAACGAATAATATAAGGAAATAAACAAAATTTTTGTATTTATGTCTGTGTATAAACAGAGGAAAAAAAAATTTCTACAATTAGTGTAATACGACTGACTTCACCAACCCAAAGTATGCATGATGAAGAGGAAAATGCTGAAAAACTGGAAGAAATATTAAAGAGGCAGGAAATAGGATCTGATGAAGGTAGCTGCGATTCGCAAAATGAGGATAAGAATTCGTTTAGTGAAGATTCTGGAGAAAGCTACTTGTCAGATGGGGATGAAAATCAAGATAGAAAAATCTTTAAAGAATCTGACAATTCGAGCGAAGAATGTAAATTAAAACCGAAAAGGCTAACTCGGCGTAGATGTCGTCAGCTAATAGTCAAACAGAAAAAGATAAACCGAAAACATAGGCGTGAACGTCCTGAAATCGTAGGCTTACGTTTAGAAGAGTTTTATGCTCCAGAGGATGCCAATGAAATTATAAAAGAAGCTTTGAGTTAGTATACAATTACAATATAAGTTTTTTAATAAATTAAGGGGTTTTTTTTTCCAGAATTGGCAGGGTTAAGATCAGATAAGAAGAGCAGAAGTGAATATGAGTTTCAATTGTTTGTCATACAAAATGACCATTGTTATACACCTTTTACATCTCCCTCACAAATGAAGGAAAAATTGGCTGCAGATAAATTGGAGTCCGACAAACAAACTGCAAATCGTAAGTTTACCGTTTTGCAAACATCAGCAGGCAGACAGTTATTTATCCGAAGGAAACATCATCAAAAAATTTCTTCAAAAACAGAAATTGTTTCTAAGCCTAGCATCTCAACATCGTTCTTCAGCAAAGAAAAAAGTATTCTTGTAGCTCATAAAGAAAAGAAAGATGTAAAAGATCAAAAATCAAATTTCGAAGAAGATTTAATGAAGAAGGAAGAGGGTTTACAATATTCTCTTGATGAAAATGAAGACGATCCTTTGGCTGAAGATGAGAGTGATTTTAGTGCTTCAAATTGCTCAGCTGAAACTGACAATGATAGGGACAGCGACTTAGATTTTGATGTTAACAATCCTAAAGGACGGAAACGTAAAGTGAAATTCTTGAAAACATACAAACGCTCACTGATTGCTAGTAAGGTAAATCCAAAGATCAAACGTTCCTACAATCAAGATGAGACTAATGACTTGCCAAACAAATTGAATCTTGTTTCCACAATTGTACCAAGTTCTCCTTCAAGTTTATTGCCAAAACCAAAATCTGTTGTCAAAATTGTGTCCGATTCTACACGCGCATCAATTCGTCCCACACCTTCGAAAATTGTACATATGATGGGTAAATCAAATGTATTATCTCCGGTTATAGCAGCACTGCCTCCAATTCCTAAGAAACAAACTATTGAAAATAAATCAATATTAAATACAAATAGTAATCCTACTTCTGTGGGGTTAACGCCAAAAACATTTGTTATTGTAAAAGGTAATGTGGAAAATAAGAGTATTGCCATTAGATCACCGCAAACGCATAAGGAAATCGTTATAAATAAGGTTAGTAGAAACGGACATTAAGGTAATAATTTTTTTTATGCTTATAAGGATTTTCGTAAAAATAAAGCTTAGGTTGTAAAGTTTTAGGCATCTCTATATGTGAGTTTGAAATTTCTATACTTTAACCAAAAAAAAAAAATACGGACCACTAAATTCAGAATAACCCTAAAGGACTATTTTTTATATATTTTTTTATTATTATGTCAATCAGTTTTTCGAGTTTCTTAGCGAGTATATTTAACACGTACATACTATATATATTTCTGAATGTTTAGTAAAAAACTTCCATATATAATTTGAGATATTAGAGCCCACTATTAAAATAGTATAAATTTTATTATCTTTATGTATGGATTTATATTGCTATACCTTGCTTGAATATCATGTGCATAGATGTTTGATTAGTATTATTATTATTATTTTTTTTATATAATCTGTGACTTAAGTATTTCAGAAAAATTTTAACATCTTTTGATGATCGATGAATCAAACAAACCATGTTAAACACAAAACTAATAAAATCTTTTCAAAATTATATTCGAAACATATCTCAAATAATATATGTATTCACTAAATATTAACTAAAGTAATGTGTATAAATAAATTTAACTTTTACAGCAAGTGATGTCGAGTCCAAAAACCAAAGGATTTACCGATCTGACTAAGTTGATAGAGCAAACGGAGAAACAGACACCAATTAAAGCAGTATGTGCTCCAACAACACCAAAATCATCAAATACTGCTACCATAACATCTGTGGTAACATTTTCCCCAAGGTCAGGTATGACATCATCGTTGAAAGGTTTTATGCCCATAGAAACTGCTGCAAAAAGTCAATTGCCAGCACAAATATCTATCCAAACACATCAAAGCTCATCTGAATTAGAAGCTGAGCATGACAAGCAGCTAGATCTTATCAATTCTATTGTACAAGATGAGATGAAAAAAACAAATGAAAAAGATGTGGAGAAAATAAATAACATAAATGAAAATATTCCAGAATTAGTTAAAATGCTAGAAAGCACGGAAAAGGTATTAACAGCCAAAAATACACAACAAAATTTAAACCAACTTACAAGCAGACACACTAACAATGAATTAAATAATGGTGGAAGAGAAAATAAAAACATAGATTTGACATTATTAACTCCGTCATCCTCTGATCACAATTTGGTTGGAGGAATAGATATAACAAGTGCATCGCTCTTGGCGACACCAGAAGGAGATGGTAATGACGCCGATGATCTGCCTGACGATATATTGCAGCAAGTTGTAGAACTTATAAAAGATGATAAAACCCTACAAGAAGCCGTCGAAAAGCAAGTTTTTGGAAGTAGTGTTTGTAGTGAAGAAGGAATTACTAGTAATATGATAGTACATCAGAATCCACCGCCATTAGCACCGATATCTCATCCACCTATCAGAATACAGGTAAACATAATTTTAATAAGTATTTTTGTTATATCTTCATATATTTTTCTAATGTATAAGGAATGGAGTCGTAGGTGGTAGATGGTTCATTATTCTTATTTAGTGAAGAATTTAATAAATAAATTGAGGATTAATTCAAAAATTACAAAATTAGAGAAGTTTCTAGTCATTGTATAAAGTTTTAAATTATATCACTTTCTGTTATTCGAATTATATTAATATTGTTATTTTTTTCTGGTATTCGTACGCTTTTTTTAAAGGTTTTTACAATTACTCCAAGAATGAAAAAAAATTTAACAAACTGCTTTAGGATTCAGCATACAAAACTATAATTGTAAATTTAATTAAAAACAATTTCATAAGCGTATCAAACAAACAGAAATGGAAAAAATAAATATAAAGTTAATTGCCATTATTTGAGATATATATTTAGTAAATTCTCAAATTAAAATTTTATTATTAATGATTTGTTTTACAAATGCTCCCACCGTCTAATTATAATGAGTGATTGTAAAGAAAAATAAAATATATTCAAAAATTTTAAGAGTACATTTTTAAAGTTGCATAATTTAAATTAGGTAATCATATTCTTATCTATATTAAGGAAAATTCTCCAACCTCGTCTAAAAGCATTATTCAACTGGCTATATCGAACGTACCAACTTCAATGGGTTCGTCTACGAATCCAAACCCTGTTATTACAACACAGCCAACTTTAGCAACTACAACGACTACAACAGCCTTGGGGCAAGAACCTTTTCAAACATCTAAAACTTCGCCGCTGGCGCGCAAAGAACCCATTCAAATCGTTAGAGGAAATGGCCGCGTAATAACATTACCGCCCATTGAGGCACCCACAACTAGAGCAAAAAGGCGAGCTCAAGCTCAACCAATTTATAATACTACTACTGTAGGAAATACATCCTTCGTTTCTACTGCTGCATTAAGTGAATCATCATTAGATAGTTCAATGCATTCAAATTCATCAACAACTGTAGCTATTTGCAGTAGTGCTGCAACAGTGCAGGATAAGAAATCCACAGATACCAATAGCCGAAGACGCGGATCTAAAGAGACTAGTGCAGTAGCTGCTTCGTCGTCTAATCAAAAGTCATACAAAACGCAGAAAACTGTTGCAAAGAAAGTAGGAAACAAAGCAAATGCAAACAAAGGTAAAGTTGAGACTGATGCAACTGAGTCAGAAGACGATGATGATGATCCAAATAAGTAAGTTTTTCGTATTTTAAACACTTTCAAAGTGCTATTTGAAATAAACAAATTTTTATCGTTTACTAAAGACTCTGGTGTATTTGCCGCCAACCGCATAATAATCGTTTTATGATATGTTGCGATTTGTGTGAGGATTGGTTTCACGGAACGTGCGTTAGCATTACCAAGGCCATGGGCTTAGAAATGGAACAGAAAGGAATTGATTGGACTTGCCCAAAATGTGCTAAAAAGCATGAAGAAAAGGTATATTATATTTTACGGAATTATTGTGATATATATGCATTAGTACGCATTAGCCCTTAGCTCGTTTTATATAATTTAATTAATTTTATATAATTTCGTATACTTACTTTCGAATCGTATACTTACTTATGATTGTTATTACTAAATTGCAATGCTAATGGTGTTTTTGGCATAATTGTAATATTTCTGTTCTTTTTTTATGAAAAATAATCGTGTTTTTAAAAAAATTGTTTTACTCTGTTTTTTAATCTTTAAACGCAATTTTAAAATATATTTTTTTTAATTTTTTATCAAGTGTACTGTTTCTTAAGAAGTTCAACATAGAGATAACGAAATATTGAATAAAAACAATTTTTATAAAATTTTTTTCGGATGTTTTCGCTAAACTTGTATTTCGTATTTTTATATTTTTTGCAACGTGATTTTAATTTAAATTTAATAAAAAAATTAGCATCACAATATTTCGTGGTAAATATTTAAAAAAAAAATATATAAGCACATTTATATATACAAGATGATATAAATAATAATATATTAAAAACCGCTAAAGAGAGCGCTAAGTACACTAATTTACAAACTATACTGACCGTTAAAATTTCAACTATTTTGCAGAAGTGTTGAAACTTTTGTGGATCCCAATTATATACTAGTGTACATGAGCATATTTTCTCATTTCATTTCAAAAATACTAATCATATATAAGTTGTATTTTATGTTACATGCATAATTTTAATGTTATTTATTTTATATCTCGAAAATATATTTTTCTTTTAGAAACAACCGAAAATTACAGAAATGCTAATGAAAAAAACACCAGAGGTGATATGTGCTCAAAATGAACCAGTAGCAATTTCATCTACGTTGGCACCTACGTTAGTTTCTGGTGTATCTGTTCAAAAAACCTCAACGGCTAAACTCGCAACTACTCCTCTAGATGTAAATATTGCACCTAAGGAATTTCCTATTCAAAATTTGGAATCAACATCGCATTTAAAATTACAACGTGGTAAAGTAATAAATTTAAAGGATTTTGGTACTACAGGTGCTGAAAAAACCAATATTATACAAACATCAACCTCAAGTACAAACACTTTAACTGCTGGTCAAAAGAAATTATTTGTGACATCTGGCCAAGCCAATTTGAAACAGACATCACATCCAGGGAGACCAATCAGAACGATAACTGTTGTAAAACAAATATTGCCACAACAACAGTGTAATCAAAATATTAAGGTTATTAAAGCTTTTACATCTGCTGCATCTCTTCCATCACAAAGTATTACTATAAACACAATATCTGCCGCAGACACTACAACAGCATCGGTATCTGCCTCTTCAATACTCAGGTCCACTGCAAACTCCACATTGTGTATTGTTTGTAAAAAGTTTGCGCGATCTAATTCAATATACTGTAGTGATGATTGCATACGTAAGCATGCGCAAAATGCACTCAATACTTTAATGACGAAGTCATTAACAGACACAAGTAATACAATGGCTCCTTTAAATAAAAATTCAACAGAAGATAAAACAAAAAAGAAGTCTAAAGGGTTATTTGAGGAGTTACTTTCTGCGGCTGACCGCAAGCCCAAAGTGGAGAGAGTAAGAGATCAATTACATTATATTTTCAAGCAAAATTATTTTCTTTTGTCATTTTCTTTTAGGTCAATGTCTACGAAAGGAAATCTGGAAGAGTTTTTACGGGAAGTAGTGCTCCCACTGTGACCAATTTAAAAAAATGGCTGCAAGATAATCCCACCTTCGAAGTGATCCAACCAGGCAGCACACAAGCTATAGATTTAGAAGTAAGTCAACATTTTTTAATAATTAACTTTGTATTATCATTGTGCGGTTTTTGGAAACGTTAAATATAAGGAAAGATTTATTACGCAGGAACAATTGCAATACTTTTACCAGGATACTAGGTTGATATTAGCTTAGTATGTTATATGTATTGATTTTGTGTGTACATATCAGCATTATACACACCGAATATGGAGCTCTCGGAATTTGCTGTATAATTATAATACATTATACGCGAGCACCTAAAACGATGCGCACCAAACTTTGTGATATTAATAAAACTAAACCAGTAATCCTATCTAATTCTCTAGATTTCTAATAAGTTATTCAAAGTGTGTAGTCGTTTCGTTCGCACTTATTTAAATACAGATCATGTGTGTAATTTCCAAAAAAGACAACGGACAAATATATATATTTTTTTATTTTATGATTTTATTCATATATAGGTGTACTCGTACAATTACTTATAAATAAATAAAAGTACCAGTATGAATATAATTATTTTCTTTTTATTTTGAATTTAGTTGTATTAAAAAAATAAGTAAGATTTTTGTTAAATCCCATAAGTTATATATATTATCCTGTACAAACTTATATATACTTTTTTACAGAAAAAGCAAAAAGTACGTACGCAACATTCTTCTTCGCCAACAGTACCAAAATCGGTTGTTTCCAGTCCTCCTCTTTTAAAAATGTTTTCTATAACGAGTGGTGTATCAACAAATAAGTCAGAGTTAGGTATTGGATGCTCGCAATCGCCACAAATACAAACGAAAACGCATAAAGTAATTACAGATTATTTGAAAAGTGGAAATTCGCACCCACCCAGTCCACGACCAATCACACCAAAACAATTACAGAAATATCCATCGCAAGTGACAATTAAACCAGATAAAGTTACTAAGGCACCAGAAGATTCAAAATCCGTTGCTAAGGATAAACTTTTGACTCCAAAACGTCAAGCAAGTACTGAAAGTAGTGTTAAAAGCTCTAATAGTGATGGAGAACCTATACGTCTCGTAGTTCGCAGGACTCTAAAGGAACAACTTTTATTGCGTATTAAAGAGGAAACGACTTCAATGCCTACCAGCGACTCAGAAGAACTAATAATGAAAAATGTTCCAAAGTTAACAGAAGAGGAAATAGAAGAGTTTGTAAAATCAACAGAACTTGAAATGTACAGTTATTTTAATAAAGACACTGGTATTAAATACAAAGCTAAATATCGATCTTTAGTTTTTAATATCAAGGACCGTAAAAATAAATCGTTATTTGCAAAGATTTGTTGCAAAATGATTTTACCGAAACAACTAGTACGTATGTCACCCGAAGAATTGGCAAGTCAGGAATTGGCCCAATGGAGAGAACAAGAAAATAAGCATCAATTGGAGATGATTAAGAAGTCCGAATTAGATTTACTTACTTGTGCAAAAAATTACGTTTTAAAGACACATAAGGGAGAAGAAGTTATTGAAGGCAAATCGTCCGATTATGTCAATGTGGATATTACCATACCGGTAGAAGATGTCGTATCAGCAATAAATAAGTCAGATGTTGCTGCTAGTGACGTTTTAATGCGTAGTGAATTGCTAACGCAGTGTGCCGATGCTGACACAACCTTCTTATCACATTCGCTAATTGATGAAGATAAGTCAATGTCAGGAACGAGTTCACACTGTAAAGAAAATGATAAAGAACGAGAAAGAGAAAAGGAAAAAGAACCAGAAAAACAAAAGGACAAGGAAAAAGAGAGAACTAAAAGTCGCGACAAAGACCGTGAGAAGCGCCATAAAAGCAAGGATCGACATCATGATAAATTTCGATCTCGCAAAAGAAGTCGTAGTCATTCACGCAGCCGTAGTAGAGAAAAAGTTGAAAAACGTCATAAGAGTAGTCATAGAGATGAAAAACGTGACCGCGAGGAGCGTATTCGAGTAGATAAAGAAAGTGTTAAAGATCGTTCTGAGCGAGAGCATCACAGTGATATTCACGAGAAAAAATCTGAAACCAAAAAGCCCACAGTAGCACAAGTAAGAACAGCTGGTAAAAAACTACAAGAACTGCCGAAGTCTACCACTAATCCAATGGACACTTATAATTTAATTGATCAGATCCTCGAATCAACCAAAACTGTAGAAGAAGCTGCTAACCTTATTTCTGATAGGAACAAAGAAAAAGAAGTGGAAAGTTCACGAAGAAATGTTGTCACACCACAACCTGCTACATCTACTGTATCATCTTGTAGTAGCAGCGCTGATTCGGCTACTGTTGTTGATATACCAGCTAATTTAGGTTCAGCAGACAGCGACCAGGAGCCATCTAGTACCGTGTCGATACCCACGCCACCTCATGATCCCTACTCACGATTTATTGTCTGTTCTAGTCCATCTCCATCATTTTCTGGAATGGTTCAATATAATATTACATCTTTATGGACAGGACATATAGATATGGTCGACGTAACGTCATTCAGACTTTCCCTTCAGCCTATTGTTGGCAACTCAACGGGGTTGGGAAAGCTTCTGCCCACAGAACTAGATGTTGTAGGTCGTATTGGACCTGAAACTGTATGGGATTATATTTCAAAAATAAAAAAAAGCCCAAATAAGGAAATAGTAATACTACGATTAATTCCGGCCAGCGAATCCGAAACTGTTGCTTATAAAGTATTATATGAATACTTAGATAACCGAAATCGTTTAGGTGTTATTAAGAGCACATCTTCGCAAATAAAAGACTTTTATATTTATCCGCTAGGTGCTGGAAAGAATATCCCTAGTCAGCTTCAGGCTAATGAGCCAGTTGATTTTTACGATGACTCTAGTAGACCAGATGTTTTAATTGGAATCATTATACGAGTAACTGTTATGAAACGTATTGTTCAAAACTTATCTCAGTCGGTCCCAGTTACAACAAGCACATCTGCAGCAAGCAAAGTAAGTTCTTACAATGTTTACTTCAAAACTATTAATTTTTCTCTTTTTCAGCTTTCATGCCGTTCTAATGATATGGACAACTTTACTCCACCCGGTAGTCCCAAATTAAAAAAACCTCGACAATCGATTACTACTCACAAAGTTGGGGATATCGATATAGATGCTATTATAAAAGCACCCATTGTTGCAAAAACACAAAAAAGTAAAATTATAACAATTATTTTCAAATTCAAGTACAAAACGTAATAGGTATATTTTTTTAATTAGCAGTTGGATCAGCCTCTATAACAAAATTAAGCGAAAATGAAGCTGATGAACCGTATTCACCCGGTGGAAGTTCTGACGACGATTTGTCATTACTTCCTGTACAGGTAGATAATGTAACACCGGAAGATGAACTAAAGCGTAAAATGGAAGAGATTAATAGGCAGATTGCAGCACAAGAAATGGAAATTGCTGGACTATTGACCGGAGAGCCATCGGTAATGAAATCGCCGTATCTATTAGAAAGAATCTTTCTATTAAACTATTTTTATATACCTTGCAGTCATATAGTTCAGCAAATGCTTCTACTTCAAATGTGCTAGCTAGTATATCCATTCCATCGAATTTATCTCAGATATTAGCTAGTATAAAAACGTCTGGAAAAGATCATTCGCTAGTTCCTACACCGCCACCTCCACTAATCGGATCATTGCAAAAACCATCAGCACCTGTCTCTACGAAACTTCAGGATACACTTAAAGATTATAAGTCAGAAAATACTCTGGAATCAGCATATAACACAAACGGTAGGTAAAATTATTGAATTTCTCAAATTTTTGTTATATACCATTTTTATATTGAAAAAGACTATTTAAGATTTAACTTATTTTGTTTAGAAAACAAAAAAATTCATTAGTTTATATTGAAATAGATTGTATCTAAAAAACTATTTTTATAAGCCAAAAGGTAAATTTATGTACTAAGAGAATATTGAAGAGTTATATATATGCTTAACAATTTTTTTTTAACTAACTTAACTTGCAAGGCTTTCGGCTTGACCGCGGGAATCGAACCCGCGACCTGTGATTAGAAGGCTACGCATTGTTCATTCGCCTACGGAGGCAAATGATTGGTATTGTATTCTATTTAAACATGGGTCTCATATACACAATAAAATAATCGAATCGGAAGATATTATAGTATGTGCCGTTGTGGTGCACATAGCTAATTCTTTAATCATTCACCTCACAAAATAAACTTTTACATTGCTTCGCTGCGATCTTTTAAAAACTTCCATTTGTATCCGGGTACACTTTTTTATACCTCTATTTGATTTATTACCTAATGAGTTCTCGTTCACAAAATGGGTAATTAAATCTCTTACCCTGTTTACAATGGGTGCTGCTGAAGTGTTATAACGGTGACTGACAGTATTTTCTTTCAGTTATAAAAATTAATCGGTCAAAAAATCATTTACAAAAACTATCGCAGTTTGATTTTGGATATATTGTTCTTGCAAAATATTACATTTTATTGTAAACATGTCACACCAAATTTGTATGCAAATCCATATCTTTGTCTATTCCACAAATACTTTATTTTATTTTTCAGATGTATCCACAAAATCAAATACCAATTCTACTAGTCTTTTGGCAAAACTAAGTGAAGCAGAGCTTCTTAGTATGGTACCAGATGACATTGTTATAGCTCCAAGTAAAGCAACAAGATATGAGGAACCCCCTCCGCCTGGAGTTTAGAAATGTAGTTATTTTATTTCAACTTTTCCGAATAATATGTTCACTTTTACAAAAACACACGTATTTCATTTTGTTTAATTTAATGTATTATAGGTTGATTTGCTCTTAAATATTTTTTATGTGAGCTATCGTGAAAATACATCCATATGTATATAAAAAATTTCGACGAAAATTGTTTAATAAATTTTACTATTTGAATTTTTAAAGTTAGCCTAAGGCTTAAAAAATTTTATGTTTTCTATTGAAATCCGATATTTGTTATTAAAATACGTTTAACTAAATACATATTTTGAATTTATAACTACAAAGTGATTTAATATTTCTTTTATATTTAATTTCTGTTTAGATATTTAAGTAAGCGCATGACACAAAATTAAATAATACATAATACTTAGTACAGCTTAAATAATTTTAAAAAAATTCTGGGGGCAGAGATTCTATTCAAGATCTAAAGAAACCATTATTACATTTATTTAAGGAGCATTAAAGTTTAAGCAAGATTAAGCGATTCTGGTATAATTTAATAAAAATGTTCTCAGCATTTGAATATTTTAAATTTATTTTTAAAGAAATGAAATACGACTATGAAATCTGCACTTAAAAGTAAATGCGGACATAATCATATAAATAAGAATAAATTATTTAACACTTAAGAAGTTCTTCCCTTTCAATTACGAGAATGATGTTCAAAGTACAATCTCTCTTTCTGACAGAAGTGTTTACATGGACTTTAAGGGAACACATAACAAATAGTTATGCGGCGGGATCAGAGTTAGGATTTAAAAAAAAATACTGCTTAAGATTTCAATGTTTTCTTAAACGTAAATAAATACTTATAAAGATTTAAACACGTGATTTGGTGACAGCCACGATAGAATTACATATCTAAAGTTGCCGCGTATAAGTTCCTTACCAATTCGACAGGATATGATTTGGGTATAAACAAACAAAACTTTTAAAGATATACATATAACAATTTGTAAATATCTCGGTAAAGATATTGTTGCGAAATTTTAATGTGAATAAAATAATGTATGTATCTGTATCTATAAGTATATAAATATCTCGATCTTTTAGAATATCGTTGTTGAGTCAAATATAATTATAACATGTAGACCGGCATTATAAAATTTGGTTTACTCTGAGTTGTTTTATGGTCATTTGACTGATTTCAATTAATCTGTTTAGTTAAACTGACAACTCATGTTACGTTTATGATCTCATTGGTGATTGTGGATTGTGTGTGAAAACATGCCATCTATTATGAATATATTTCTACTGATGAAAAAATTTCTCAAGAAAATTCGATATGTATCTTAGTTCACTAAACAGGGATCATGTTTTCCACTAAAATGAGCACAAGACACTTTCGAGCCATTGTGAATACGTGGTATGGCGATACGAAAAACATTACCCAATGGCATACACACACATAATTTGTATTGAACGCTACCTATACGTAAACCCATTTCAGAATTGACTATTGGAAACTTAGTAATATCTATATAAATTCCGGTTGAACCTCCTTCGAGGTATATGCCGCCTTGAGTAGAATTGATTTTAATGTCATTTTCAGCTTGCATATGAAGGTATTCTGAATCCGTTGCAATGCTTTGGGACCCTTTAATATATATACGATTGTCTGATGACGTTATAACCAGAGGCTTATTAATAGGACTGGCAATGCGACAGGCACTGTTTGTTTTGGACAATAAAATCTCAGCACCCAATGGTATTTTGTAATGTGGCCGGTGTGTTGTAAAAATCGCACTACCGTTAGTCGGATCGTTGACTTCGAAGCTATTAACGCCACGAAATTGCATACCCATTTTATCAACAGTCATCCGATTAACCATTTGCGTGTTTCGGTGATGCATACGGACGTAGACAGCAGCATCTTCACCGGTTATTACTACGGGCTCATCGACAAAACCCTCGAACTGTCCAATATTTTTAGAGAATATTCTATCCAAATCGGTATCACCATGAAATTTTACAATATCGTCTTTAAGTATAAACTCTATACCACGCATTCCTTTGCCCATATGCAATACACTAATAACTGTTAGAGTTAATACTAAATTGCCAACTGTCATCAAGAGAAGAATTACTACAATTGCCCAAAATACAAAACTATTGCGACGAGTTTTAGTATTGTCGGCATAATCTTTATATTGATACTGGTGTAGTGGTTTTCTTTGACAATCATAAAAAACGGCACTTCCTGCTGGATTTGCTGCCTCCATTTCCATTTGATGCAATGACTTAACTTTTGCAGAAGATAACCCATTATTTTCCATGGTGGCGTTTTCTGTTCCAAATGAGTTTCCTTTTGTCATTCCAAATTTATTATTTGCACAATTCTGAATCTATATTATAAGTGAAGTTTTTCACTTCTTAAAATAGATACACATAGCTCCAGGCGTCTTCTGTTGCAAATGTGGTTCCTAATGTCATTCCAAATTTTTTTATTATTTGCACAATTCTGAATCTATATTATAAGTGAAGTTTTTCACTTCTAAAAATAGATACACATAGCTCCGACGCAGGATAGATGCAGATAGTTTACATAATTACATCAGTATAGATATATACTACGTACATAGGTGAAGACAATTTGCCGTGGATAAATTTCGTACATTCAAGGCGAATTACTTCCCTTTGTGTATATATCAAGACGAATTAATTTCAATTCGCCTTGGTATTTATTTTTATACGTTAATTATAAGTCTACGTTGTTAATTAACTTTATTGCTTTCGTTTTAGCGATTACAAAAAAAATTATCTATAAACAACACACAAATTTTTAATTCACTATTAATAGCTAAAACGTGTGAAAATACAACTTTTATAAGAAACCTGGTGACGGCGGAACTTTTCGGATTCATTGCACTGGGTAATGTGTTTTGCAGCCATTTAACCGCAAAAAAAACCTTACTACCGGACTACACATAGTATATTAAATGGCTTTATCCGCACATATATATAACAATACAACAACAATAGAACAAATATTGTAAGGTAGAGCAGCAGTGATAATAGGATGTAAAAAGTTTTATGGAATTGCGTTTTACTGAAAAAAGGCGAATTTATTATACTTACATAATATGAGCTATTCGAATTGTAAAATTCTATATTGCTTTCTTATATTTTCGTTAATCTATTAATAACCCCATTTGATTGCGATTAACTCTCTTTGTTGAATTGAAAGAAATGTGTGACTAAGGCGAATAAATTGTTTTGTTTTTATAAATCACAGAAAACATTGTTGGCATTCTTCTATTAGATTTTATCAACAAAGTTAAAGAGTTTTTGTTGTAAAATTAGTGATACCTGATTGCTTGTAATATAAAATACTTGTTCGAAAGGGAACTACATGACTTTATGTTATATACATACATATTTCACAGGGTAGGCACAAAAGTATATATATATATATATTTATGTATACACTTGTGCATTGTAAATACTATTGCTTTAAATAGAACAGTTATATTTAAGTAAACGGAAAGTGGTGGAGTAGACACATATATTCGCAGCACGGTATACTGAAAAGCGTTCAGATGGCATTTAAAGTATGCATTTCGTCCATTATTTTGTGGAATTGATTCAAATTTGATTTTCTTTTAGCCTATTGATCCCAAGCGTGATGAATATAGACGTTACTTGGAGCGGGGAGGAATAATTGAGTCGCTAACAAAAATATTTGTGAGGATTCTCAATGAACGTCCGCAAGACCCAACTCAATTTTTACTTCAAAATTTAGGTGATGCACGGCTTCAGGCAGACAACATTGCATATTTACAAAGTGAATTAGAGGATGCACGAAGTGAAATACAACGTTTAACTGAAATTATTCGAGGTATTAATCCAGATTTGTTGGAACAGCCTTCCAATAATGATTCTATTAACACTGACAATGGCAGTGAAATTGTGGGTGCAAAAGATGAGTTGAACTCAGTACATACTCCGGTAGAACAAACTCAAGCAATTACAGAATATTCTGAGGTTGCTTCCCAAAAAGAAGATTTGCAAAATACTCTTATATCAGGAACAAATGTAGAAGTACCTGTAGGAAGTGACACAATTCAAACAAATACTAATGCTGTTGCTGAATAAAGTACATAAAACCAGTTCTTGTTTTTAATATTCATTAATACTTCATTAATATTAAAACTTCATTAATATTAATACTTCATTAATACTTTTTTATACTTCATAGTATATTGTGGATTAAATACGTAATAATAAATTTAAATAAATATAGAAAAGTTTGTGTGTTTTGAAATATCTACGTATTTCCAAATTCAAAAAGGTAGTAATAAATGAAAAATAAATAATGAAAATTTAAATAGATCACCTCCATTGCATAGCTACAATATTAGTTATTTTAAGCCATCCTGTTTTAACCTATTCGCTGGGGTTTCTCTAGCAGCAAATTTTTTAAACATCGAATATTTAATAAATTTGGGTGCTCCTTCGTCATTTTATAGTTTTTGAAAGCTCCCTTAAAATTTCTTTTTCTTTTGTTCACTGTTTTACATCTATTCATTATTGGATTTTATATTCCTAAAGATGAGTTCTCGCTTGAATATTCATGCATTTTGTCGAATAGCAAATTCAACATGTTTGATGAAATTTGCATTATCCGGAATTAGCTAAGTATATGTATGAATTTTTAGTGCAATCCACAACGGAAAAATTGCTATAAAATTACAACTCGTACATAAATATATTTTTTTTCCTTCAACTTCTTTAAACTCCAATGAGACTAATAATTTCGTTATATCCTACCGAACACATATGCTTACGAATATACATATGTACATATAAAAGGTGTCAAAGTTAACCAAAGGTGTATAATTCTTTTCGAACTTATAATTTTAATAATAGGTATGCAAATAAAAATTTTGATATTTTGACATTTGTGTACTTCTAATAGTTTTTTGGGAATAAAAGCATTACATACAAAGACTTTTTGAATTATTTGAGCTTGGTTTTATCACCTAATGAAATGCATATAGATTACTCTAACAACGTAACCAACAAAAAACTGACAATAAATGAATTGGGAGATGGCCCCCAAGTAATAACAAATTTAATCATTATATAGTTTTCCAGTTTGAAGTATTAGTAATAACAGGAAAATCGTACCAAATATATTTAAAAAAATTTTAAATTTAATTGCTCAAAAATTTTAAATTAGCCCAAGTTAATTTTTGTAAAATTACCATCGCGAAATGAAAATGATAAATTATTAAGAAATAAACCCCTATTTAAGGAGATAACATTTATTTATACATAATTAACGTCTAAATTCAACATCAATTTGCACGTTTGATTCAGCTATAATTCAGGTCTTCAAATAAACTGCAATACAAGCTGCAATACTGATTTATTCCATAGTAGATGTGACAGTACCCCACTTTGTCGTCGTAGGCTTCGAGATGATAAGTCGTTTGCTCAATTCCTAGTTCCATAAAATCCGCTTCCATGTAAAGTTGCTATGTTCAAGTGATTTTTCAATGTAAGCAATAGTTGAGTGAAAAGTCGTCTCAATTAATTTATCATTGATATAAGGATGCTGAGAGCGAAATAGAAGTCCTTTATTTGTATATGTTCTAATGTCAATGTATTCCTCTCTTAGGGATGAAAAGCACTGTTCGCCCACTTGTTTCCTTTATATAACAATAAATGTATATCTAAAGTTGGAAACTCTTGATTAGGAATACTGGCCGGATTTCTGCCAATACCAATTGATTGTTCGCAAGGCTCGTGCAACAAATTCCACAATCTTTTGGGACGCTTTCCCTTGCATCAATAAGTGCTCTACAGAACATATCCTTTAATCTGAGCACATCTTTCACTACTATTCACCGGAGAGGGCAGACAAAAATTTCGAAAGCTATTGCAGAGTAACGTCCACCTATCTATTGGATAAATAGTCATCTTGCAAACAGACGCGGGTAAATAAATTCAACATTCCTAACTTAATAGAATAAGAAACATTATTGAAAATCGCAAATCCCCGCATAATGATGCGCTGTTTCTATTATGCATAATACATATTACACAAATTAGGCAAGAAATAGTTGTGTTAAGAAATTAAAAAACGCACACATTATTGTCTTCTTTAAGAGAGTACTATCTTTGGTATCTTCAATCGCGGTGTAAAATGCTGATTATTTATTAATAAATATTTTTATTTATTCTCTAAAATTGCAGTTCATTCTTTTAATAGAAACCCGATTAGTATATTTTTTTCTCTGAAAAAATATACAAAATAAATGAAAATAGCAGAAAAGTTTTTCGTGCGTCGAACTTCGGGAAAAAGGATATTAAATGGAAAACTTTCAGTTCGTTTTCTGAAAAATATTCTAATTTTTTATTGTGAATATGCATTTAGTCCATTTTTGAAATAATTTAATTTTTTTTATAAAATATTAAAAACAATGTTAGTTTACATTTTTATGTTTTAATTTATTTGTATTCAATATAAAGGATATTTTCGTGTAATTGATTTAATAATACAGATTTTGAATATAATTAATAAACAATTTGTTGTTTCTTAGTTGAAAATATATTTATGTATTATCAAACACCTTTTTTTGTATTTTTATCTACATAATGAAGAAAATATGAAGGGGACGAAAAAGGAAAGCATATAAGATGGATCAATCGAAAATATTGGTTCGCAATTTTCATTTTGTCTCTTTTTTTACAAAACGTATTATAAAGTGTAGACTATTTTTAATATGCTAATTTGGATATGTTCCATATAAAATGTATCATTCTAAGCGTTGTGGTCTTACAAAATAAGTAAAAAATAAATTGCAATAATTTTGATAGATAACACTATTATCCGGCAACTTTTTAAAACTGAACGCACTTTGCTACACTCTCAAAATACCCCCTTGTTCATGACGATAAACAGGTATCCGCTTTAATTAGAATAGTTTAGAATGGTGTTTAAATATTAGTATAAATGGATCCACTATATACATACATATAATAATGTCATGACTAATTTAATTATATTTTGGCAAATCATTCTTTATTTAAAACTAAAGTTGTGCATGTTCTTCCATGCAAGGCATTTAAAATGATGTCATTTATTAAGAATTGGCGAGAGGTAAACTTGTGAACAATAAAAGGGATTAAAAGGCAGAAAGTATGATATGGAAGATTTCCTCCAGAATATTTAAAAATCAGACAGGACTATTAGATTTCAATATCAAAGCATTTATTTTCTTTTCAGTATCTACTAAAATCCATTTACTTTTTACGCTTATCAGCTGGCTTTAATATTTGGAAAGAGCACATAAGCGATTCGTCAACAGACATCATTGCTCCTGCGTTATCAAACTCACCGCAATAGTTGGGAGCTGAGAAAAGCGTTACAAGTTGGCGTTTGGAAAAAAACTCATACCCGTCCTCTACTACTTGATGTGCACGACAAATCAAATCAAATTCATGTTTTTGTAGAAATTTGCCCGCTACTTCGGCTCCAAAGGTGAAACTAACACCACGATCATTTTCACCCCATCCCATAGTATCTTTATCTGGGTCGGACCACAGTAAATCGCATAATAATCCTTGGTCTGGTACATCAGTTGGACGCATAATTCTACGTATCTGCTCCATATTTGTGAGATCTGGACTTAGACCGCCGTGGCAGCAGAATATTTTTTCGTCTACAATGGCTGCTACCGGCAGACAGTTAAAGCAATCGGTAAAAGTTTTCCATAATTTAACAGAATATCGGCGTTTGCATTCGTCATAAAATCCGTAGATTCGATTAATGCTGGCACATTCATGATTACCACGCAATAAGAAGAAATTTTCCGAGTACTTTATTTTGTAAGCTAACAATAAACAAATTGTTTCCAATGACTGCTTACCACGGTCAACATAATCCCCCAAAAATAAATAATTCGATTCTGGTGGAAAACCTCCATATTCAAACAAACGCAATAAGTCATAGTACTGACCATGAATGTCACCACAAATTTTCAACGGAGCTTCCAATTCCAATAATATAGGCTGAGATAAAAATATTTCGCGTGATTTTAGACACAGACCTCTTATTTCACTTTCCGACAATTGTACATTTTTGCCGGGTCTAGCCACACGCACTTCCAAGAGGCGAGATATGATGCTGTCAATATTTATTGTGTCAACCATATTTTTTTTTCCTGCTCTCCTTTAACTATATTTTTTCTTCTAATATATCGAGCGTTAGTCGGCTGTCGTTCGGTTAATTGGTGGGTTTTTTCAACAGGCAAACTTTTATATAATTTTATCTCGAATGCTTATGGCTTTTAAATAATTTAAACTTCTCGCTTTAAGATTTTGCAAAACTTATAATGTGTGTTCATCGTTGTCTTATCTGCAAAATAGTTTTAATATATTTCTTCCTCAGCTACCAGAAACGATAGGCGAATTCGAAGAACGAACACACAAAGACATAACAATCGGTTAGAAGAACCCAGTAATCGGGTGGAAGAGTAGTGATGCCATATACTACTTTTTAAAAAAATGAAAATAGCAACTATATTATTCCTACCCTGTAGTTGATTGTATTAATATCAAGAGTTTACACATGCAATATATTTGTACCATACATTGGGTTGATGCAAATTTAAATATTAACAACTAATGCCCCTTTCATAAGCAGTAAAACAATATACAAAACTATGTATGCATATGTATACATTTGTATATGTTTATATGCACGATGTTGTATACAACTAGTCATAAAATTTATTTTTGTAGACCCGCAAAAATATATTTATCACATTGTTAATTTTCGTTTACCCAATTGACGAAGGATCCAGTGTTTGTACTCATTACAATTAAATTGATATAATTGTAATATTAAATGAAGAAATAAATGAATGATTTTTATTGTTTTTTATGTTCATTATACATGTGTTATAATTATACAAGTACTTTGTAGCGTACGCCGTTGTTATACGTCGATATTCATATTACAAAACATATATTTTATCCAAAAGTTTCTAATCACCAGAGAATTGTTATGATTTCCAGAGTTATGCATTTTCCACGGTTAAATGATTTTCCTAATTTCAGTATTTTTTATTAAATAGTTATATTAATTAAGAAGCATCTTTTAATTAAATTTATACACACTTATATGCGTGCCTGTGTTCACATATCCACATTAACTCATATGATATTTAAATCTGGCAACAGTTATTCATACTTAATTAAATGCAATAATATACAAACTGAGTTTTTAAACAATTACTGTTAATTACTACTATTAAATGGCTTCAATAAAACTGGGTGAAACTGTAATAAAAAATGATGGAAATCAAGTCTATTTTATTGCTGAAATAGGTCAAAATCATCAAGGAAACATAGATCTTGCGAAAGAAATGATTTTACAAGCTAAAGTACAATTTTTTTTACTACTAACTTTACAATAATTAAAAATTTAATACGCATACACACATACATGTTTTAGAAAATTGGCTGCGATTGTGTGAAGTTTCAAAAATCTTGCCTAGAAGAAAAATTTACTCAATCAGCATTAAGTAGGCCATATAAAAGTGAACACTCTTGGGGGAACACGTATGGCGAACATAAAAAATATTTGGAGTTTAATATACAAGAGTATCGAAAACTACAATCTTTTTCCAAGCAAATTGGTATAGATTTTACAGCATCTGTCATGGATGAGGTAAAATAAAAATTTTAATTCAGTTACTTTTATACATTGTGATTTGATTATATTTTTAATTACAGGTTTCACTGCATGAAATAAAAACTCTCAAAGTACCTTTTATCAAAATAGGTTCAGGAGATGCCAACAATTTCATGCTTCTAGAAAAGGCTGCAAAGTTGGATTGCCCCCTGGTTATATCTACAGGCATGCAAACAATGAAAACTATCGAACGTATTGTCAATATTATGTGCAAAGCAAACAAATTAAACTATGCATTGTTACATTGCGTTTCTTCGTACCCAACGGAAGCAAAACACTGCAAGATCGGCATGATTCCCATTTTAAGAGAAAGATTCCCAGAATGTGTGATTGGATACTCAGGCCATGAACTGGGAATAGAAATTTCTACAGCTGCGGTTTTACTGGGAGCTAAAATTGTAGAAAGACACTTTACTTTGAATAAAAAGCAAAAAGGTTCAGATCATAAATGTTCTCTGGAACCATTGGAAATGAGAAACTTAATAGATAATATTAAAAATTTAGAAAGTAAAATATCTTCTACTTATTGCAATAAAAAAATCCCCACCAAAGAAGATATCCTAAAAATACTACCTAAAACAGCCGAACTAGTAGAAGCTTTGAATTCGTGTGAGAAAACTGAGGAAAAGACTATACTGCCTTGTGAAATATATTGCCGTGCTAAATTGGGGAAATCCATTGTAACATCGCGGAATTTAAAAACAGGGAAAATATTAGAAATGAACGACTTATGCATAAAAGTAAGTGAACCTAATGGTATAAGCGCTGAGTACATAGACAACATTGTAGGAGCCAAACTAATTGTAGATCTTAAAAGAGATTGCCCTTTGGCATGGACAGATATGAAAATTTGATGTACAAACTTTTATTTAATTTCTAATCTTCTAAATTTAAAATTAAATACCTGGTCGACGTCTATTTCTGCAATTATACTAGCATTTAATTATTATTTAAATTTTGGTAATTTCAAATATATTTTCAATAAAACGTGTATATACATAGCTCAGTCAATGCAATTATTTTCTTATTTTTAATTCAATACGTGCGCCTGTAATATTTGTTACACATTAAAATATGAAACGATGTTAAAAAAATTCTAATATCTTTTTTTAGAAAAAAAATCTTGTTTTTATTTCATGTATGAAAAGATTTACGTAAGTTCATTAAAATTTGGAAATTGCCTTTATTATATTTACTACTGATCGGCTGAATCTTCATCCATAACATTATCGTTTTCAACTGTTTCCATATCTTCATCTCCATCACCATCTTTTTTATCAACGGGCTTCTCATATACTCTTTCCAAAGGCGATACTACAACGCCATTCCACACAGACATTTCATTAACAATATTTGAATTGCCCTCCATTCCCAAAATTTGCTTATATCCACCATGAGCTAAAATACGAAGTAAAGTTTGCGCCGTCATGCAGCAGGAATCTTGTTCTTCTAATGTCATGGCTGTATGGACCCTATTGTGTCCAGGTTCGCATGGATCAGTTATTCCAGCAGATCCTGGCAAAAACAGTCCAGCGGATAACAACTGAAATACTCGTCTGAATGCTAGATTAATTGGGAGAGCTTGTCGAGAGGGATTGTTCATTATAGTCAAATGAGCCATCAAGTCCAACATCCACGGCGAGAGAGGTGAAAAGGCTTCAAAACGTTTCGAAAGATCTTTTAATATACGGATAAGAACTTTAATAGAAGAATGGTGGGCATTCTCTTCAAACCAGCGCGTGTGTCTTATAGCAGCTAAGTGCGCTTGCATCACCTTTGTTTCAGGAAACATTGATCCTTCACTTTTTCTCATATTTTGTGGAATAGTTGTAATAAGTATACGAACTTTAGCCTGAGTATTAAAGATATCAAAACCACGATCATGGAAAGTTGTGTTAATATGGTCAGCTTTAGTTAGAACTTCGGTTTTCATAGCATTCTTAAGGTCCGATTCAACTTTTTTGCCTAAATCTTCACAAGATTCCTTAGAGGGAACTGATTTCAGAATAACAACAATATCCGCCACATTATTTCCCGTTAACATAGTACCTTTTTTAAAGGAACCTACCTGGCGAACCTCCTCCAATTGCTGAAAACATACATAATAAGATATTATAATCAGTTGATTTAAGTATCTCTTACACATTTGTTGAAGTCTCCTGGCGCAACTATTAAATTATCGAGTACAGATTGTACTTTTGAAACCAAATTTCCAACTGCAGTCTGCTCTGATGGCGTGGGACTTAGATCTTGATTGCGTTTCAACAAAGCCTAAAAATGAATGATAGCTTATACTTAAAAGAATTTTTATTAATAATTTTAAAACCGTACCGCAGTTAAAGCAGCATCATCCACTATTGGAGACACCTTTGGGAACACTACCTCCGCAAGTGTCAAATCGAACGGATGTCGTGGGACAAACGTCTTTTTGAATGGCGGCCTAATCGGACCGCGCATTGGACGACCGCCTCGCATACCACCACGCACCATTCTTTTTTTCTTTAATTTATTAATTTTTAAAAAGTTTTAGCAAAACCTTTGCCGAGTAAAGTTCTTACTTTTAACAGAGAAATATCGATTGTTTTTATAATGTTGCCAATAGGTCCACGTTTTTTTGTCAAAGCTGCCATACTTTTAATTAAAATAATTAGATTGTATTTATACTAACCTAAAGTTAGAGACCAATGTAATAAATAGAAATAAGTGTGTTTAGAAATAATCTACTCTAATGCATATTTAAAAAAAATGGTTTTATTGATTTGACTTTGTGTATTTAAAATTTGTAGGGAAAAGAAGGGAATTTTGGCGTCAACATTAATTAAAAAAGTATTTGACATCACTGATAATAGCGTTTACAAGAATAGGAAAGAGAATACGTTTGAAAAAAAAGCCAAATTGAAAAAAACACAGTTGTATCTAACTATGCAAATTTTACTACGGAATATTAAGACAGAACAAAAATTGGCCGATACCAATATTTATAACCATGCAAATTATGAAATCGTTACTGTTAGCTTACATCCGTTCTTTCCTTTATTGTCTCTTAAAATATATTTAAATAAAATAAGAAGACATTTGTAACAAAAGATTTAAATTTACAACTGTATGTGTGAACAAGATAAGCAAAATATGTGTATGGGGAAACAAACAGGAAATATTAATAGTATAAGTCTGGTATGGTTTAATTGTGGAATTTGCATTATTGATTTTTCCAATGTAACATACATGTTAATTTTTTTTTGGTATTGGTACATAAAGTTAAAATGCTTTCGATTGAAACTCCGCAACATCAGGGCATCTATGCACCATTGAGGCAGGCTTTTACAGATTCGGATTCTGAAGAAGAAATCCACAATTCAAGCAAATTTTGTCAGGTGCTGCAATTTCAGGAGCAACAAAAACAATTTTTACAATATCACCAAAAAGACCAAAGACTTGACTTAAGCATAAACTCAAATAATCGTCGTAGTCCGCCGAATACACTCAATTTACAACCAAAAGCTTATCAGCAAAATCGGCGTAAGTTACAAATAGAACGTCAACGACAGTTGGAAAGAAGCTTATTATATTCCAATCCTCAGAAGTCAGCAATCAACACAACTATTGGTATGTATGTATTGTATTTTGTTAAAAATAAGCGACAAAAAATTTTTTCGATTTTTGGAAAAATACTCAATCTTTTGATAAGGGGGCAGGTACCCTTTGCATTTTTGGGCAAAAACAGTCACACTTTAAAATCGTCCGTTTGTGTATTTTTTAATGAAAAATTGGCGTTTTTATTGGTCTTATATGTTTATTTTATGTTTTCAAATATTTAAAATGTATATTTTTTCAATTTTTGGGAACATTTTCATAATAAAAAATTTTGTGAAAAAATCGCCAGTTTTTGAAAACGTCCGTTGCCGAATTTTTAATAAAAAGCTTGCGTTTTTAATGCTCTTGTATATTTATTTTATGTTTTCAAATATTTAAAATATATTTTTGTTAAAATTAAGGGCAAAAAATTTTTTCGATTTTTGGAAAAATACTCAATTTTTAGATAGGGGTACCCTTTGCATTTTTGTGAAAAAATCACCAGTTTTTGAAAACGTCCGTTTGTCGAATTTTTAATGAAAAACTTGCGTTTTTATTGCTCTTGTATGTTTATTTTATGTTTTCAAATATTTAAAATGTATATTTTTTCAATTTTCGGGAACATTTTCAATTTTGGATAAGGGGTACACTTTGCATTTTTGTGAAAAAATCGCCAGTTTTTGAAAACGTCCGTTTGTCGAATTTTTAATGAAAAACTTGCGTTTTTATTGCTCTTGTATGTTTTTTTTATGTTTTCAAATATTTAAAATGTATATTTTTTCAATTTTTGGGAACATTTTCAATTTTGGATAAGGGGTACACTTTGCATTTTTGTGAAAAAATCGCCAGTTTTTGAAAACGTCCGTTTGTCGAATTTTTAATGAAAAACTTGCGTTTTTATTGCTCTTGTATGTTTATTTTATGTTTTCAAATATTTAAAATGTATATTTTTTAAATTTAACACTTTGCATTTTTGTGAAAAAATCGCCAGTTTTTGAAAACGTCCGTTTGTCGAATTTTTAATGAAAAACTTGCGTTTTTATTGCTCTTGTATGTTTATTTTATGTTTTCAAATATTTAAAATGTATATTTTTTAAATTTAACACTTTGCATTTTTGTGAAAAAATCGCCAGTTTTTGAAAACGTTCGTTTGTCGAATTTTTAATGAAAAACTTGCGTTTTTATTGCTCTTGTATGTTAATTTTATGTCTTCAAATATTTAAAATGTATATTTTTTAAATTTTTGTAAGGGGGTAACACTTTGCATTTTTGTGAAGAAATCGCCAGTTTTTGAAAACGTCCGTTTGTCGAATTTTTAATGAAAAACTTGCGTTTTTATTGCTCTTGTATGTTTATTTTATGTTTTCAAATATTTAAAATGTATATTTTTTAAATTTAACACTTTGCATTTTTGTGAAAAAATCGCCAGTTTTTGAAAACGTCCGTTTGTCGAATTTTTAATGAAAAACTTGCGTTTTTATTGCTCTTGGATGTTTATTTTATGTTTTCAAATATTTAAAATGTATATTTTTTAAATTTAACACTTTGCATTTTTGTGAAAAAATCGCCAGTTTTTGAAAACGTCCGTTTGTCGAATTTTTAATGAAAAACTTGCGTTTTTATTGCTCTTGTATGTTTATTTTATGTTTTCAAATATTTAAAATGTATATTTTTTCAATTTTCGGGAACATTTTCAATTTTGGATAAGGGGTACACTTTGCATTTTTGTGAAAAAATCGCCAGTTTTTGAAAACGTCCGTTTGTCGAATTTTTAATGAAAAACTTGCGTTTTTATTGCTCTTGTATGTTTATTTTATGTTTTCAAATATTTAAAATGTATATTTGTATACAATAAAATAAAAAAAAAATTTTTCAATTTTTGGGAACATTTTCAATTTTTGATAAGGGGGTACACTTTGCATTTTTGTGAAAAAATCGCCAGTTTTTGAAAACGTCCGTTTGTCGAATTTTTAATGAAAAACTTGCGTTTTTATTGCTCTTGTATGTTTATTTTATGTTTTCAAATATTTAAAATGTATATTTGTATACAATAAAATAAAAAAAAAATTTTTCAATTTTTGGGAACATTTTCAATTTTTGATAAGGGGGTACACTTTGCATTTTTGTGAAAAAATCGCCAGTTTTTGAAAACGTCCGTTTGTCGAATTTTTAATGAAAAACTTGCGTTTTTATTGCTCTTGTATGTTTATTTTATGTTTTCAAATATTTAAAATGTATATATGTATACAATAAAATAAAAAAAAAAATTTTTCAATTTTTGGGAACATTTTCAATTTTTGATAAGGGGGTACACTTTGCATTTTTGTGAAAAAATCGCCAGTTTTTGAAAACGTCCGTTTGTCGAATTTTTAATGAAAAACTTGCGTTTTTATTGCTCTTGTATGTTTATTTTATGTTTTCAAATATTTAAAATGTATATTTTTTCAATTTTCGGGAACATTTTCAATTTTGGATAAGGGGTACACTTTGCATTTTTGTGAAAAAATCGCCAGTTTTTGAAAACGTCCGTTTGTCGAATTTTTAATGAAAAACTTGCGTTTTTATTGCTCTTGTATGTTTATTTTATGTTTTCAAATATTTAAAATGTATATTTGTATACAATAAAATAAAAAAAAAATTTTTCAATTTTTGGGAACATTTTCAATTTTTGATAAGGGGGTACACTTTGCATTTTTGTGAAAAAATCGCCAGTTTTTGAAAACGTCCGTTTGTCGAATTTTTAATGAAAAACTTGCGTTTTTATTGCTCTTGTATGTTTATTTTATGTTTTCAAATATTTAAAATGTATATTTGTATACAATAAAATAAAAAAAAAATTTTTCAATTTTTGGGAACATTTTCAATTTTTGATAAGGGGGTACACTTTGCATTTTTGTGAAAAAATCGCCAGTTTTTGAAAACGTCCGTTTGTCGAATTTTTAATGAAAAACTTGCGTTTTTATTGCTCTTGTATGTTTATTTTATGTTTTCAAATATTTAAAATGTATATATGTATACAATAAAATAAAAAAAAAATTTTTCAATTTTTGGGAACATTTTCAATTTTTGATAAGGGGGTACACTTTGCATTTTTGTGAAAAAATCGCCAGTTTTTGAAAACGTCCGTTTGTCGAATTTTTAATGAAAAACTTGCGTTTTTATTGCTCTTGTATGTTTATTTTATGTTTTCAAATATTTAAAATGTATATTTTTTAAATTTAACACTTTGCATTTTTGTGAAAAAATCGCCAGTTTTTGAAAACGTTCGTTTGTCGAATTTTTAATGAAAAACTTGCGTTTTTATTGCTCTTGTATGTTAATTTTATGTCTTCAAATATTTAAAATGTATATTTTTTAAATTTTTGTAAGGGGGTAACACTTTGCATTTTTGTGAAGAAATCGCCAGTTTTTGAAAACGTCCGTTTGTCGAATTTTTAATGAAAAACTTGCGTTTTTATTGCTCTTGTATGTTTATTTTATGTTTTCAAATATTTAAAATGTATATTTTTTAAATTTAACACTTTGCATTTTTGTGAAAAAATCGCCAGTTTTTGAAAACGTCCGTTTGTCGAATTTTTAATGAAAAACTTGCGTTTTTATTGCTCTTGGATGTTTATTTTATGTTTTCAAATATTTAAAATGTATATTTTTTAAATTTAACACTTTGCATTTTTGTGAAAAAATCGCCAGTTTTTGAAAACGTCCGTTTGTCGAATTTTTAATGAAAAACTTGCGTTTTTATTGCTCTTGTATGTTTATTTTATGTTTTCAAATATTTAAAATGTATATTTTTTCAATTTTCGGGAACATTTTCAATTTTGGATAAGGGGTACACTTTGCATTTTTGTGAAAAAATCGCCAGTTTTTGAAAACGTCCGTTTGTCGAATTTTTAATGAAAAACTCGCGTTTTTATTGCTCTTGTATGTTTATTTTATGTTTTCAAATATTTAAAATGTATATTTTTTCAATTTTCGGGAACATTTTCAATTTTGGATAAGGGGTACACTTTGCATTTTTGTGAAAAAATCGCCAGTTTTTGAAAACGTCTGTTTGTCGAATTTTTAATGAAAAACTTGCGTTTTTATTGCTCTTGTATGTTTATTTTATGTTTTCAAATATTTAAAATGTATATTTTTTCAATTTTCGGGAACATTTTCAATTTGGGATAAGGGGTACACTTTGCATTTTTGTGAAAAAATCGCCAGTTTTTGAAAACGTCCGTTTGTCGAATTTTTAATGAAAAACTTGCGTTTTTATTGCTCTTGTATGTTTATTTTATGTTTTCAAATATTTAACATGTATATTTTTTAAATTTAACACTTTGCATTTTTGTGAAAAAATCGCCAGTTTTTGAAAACGTCCGTTTGTCGAATTTTTTATGAAAAACTTGCGTTTTTATTGCTCTTGTATGTTTATTTTATGTTTTCAAATATTTAACATGTATATTTTTTAAATTTAACACTTTGCATTTTTGTGAAAAAATCGCCAGTTTTTGAAAACGTCCGTTTGTCGAATTTTTAATGAAAAACTTGCGTTTTTATTGCTCTTGTATGTTTATTTTATGTTTTCAAATATTTAAAATGTATATTTTTTAAATTTAACACTTTGCATTTTTGTGAAAAAATCGCCAGTTTTTGAAAACGTTCGTTTGTCGAATTTTTAATGAAAAACTTGCGTTTTTATTGCTCTTGTATGTTAATTTTATGTCTTCAAATATTTAAAATGTATATTTTTTAAATTTTTGTAAGGGGGTAACACTTTGCATTTTTGTGAAGAAATCGCCAGTTTTTGAAAACGTCCGTTTGTCGAATTTTTAATGAAAAACTTGCGTTTTTATTGCTCTTGTATGTTTATTTTATGTTTTCAAATATTTAAAATGTATATTTTTTAAATTTAACACTTTGCATTTTTGTGAAAAAATCGCCAGTTTTTGAAAACGTCCGTTTGTCGAATTTTTAATGAAAAACTTGCGTTTTTATTGCTCTTGGATGTTTATTTTATGTTTTCAAATATTTAAAATGTATATTTTTTAAATTTAACACTTTGCATTTTTGTGAAAAAATCGCCAGTTTTTGAAAACGTCCGTTTGTCGAATTTTTAATGAAAAACTTGCGTTTTTATTGCTCTTGTATGTTTATTTTATGTTTTCAAATATTTAAAATGTATATTTTTTCAATTTTCGGGAACATTTTCAATTTTGGATAAGGGGTACACTTTGCATTTTTGTGAAAAAATCGCCAGTTTTTGAAGACGTCCGTTGGTCGAATTTTTAATGAATAACTTGCGTTTTTATTGCTCTTGTATGTTTATTTTATGTTTTCAAATATTTAAAATGTATATTTTTTCAATTTTCGGGAACATTTTCAATTTTGGATAAGGGGTACACTTTGCATTTTTGTGAAAAAATCGCCAGTTTTTGAAAACGTCCGTTTGTCGAATTTTTAATGAAAAACTTGCGTTTTTATTGCTCTTGTATGTTTATTTTATGTTTTCAAATATTTAAAATGTATATTTTTTCAATTTTCGGGAACATTTTCAATTTTGGATAAGGGGTACACTTTGCATTTTTGTGAAAAAATCGCCAGTTTTTGAAAACGTCCGTTTGTCGAATTTTTAATGAAAAACTTGCGTTTTTATTGCTCTTGTATGTTTATTTTATGTTTTCAAATATTTAAAATGTATATTTGTTAACAATAAAAGAAAAAAAATTTTTTTTCAATTTTCGGGAACATTTTCAATTTTGGATAAGGGGTACACTTTGCATTTTTGTGAAAAAATCGCCAGTTTTTGAAAACGTCCGTTTGTCGAATTTTTAATGAAAACTTGCGTTTTTATTGTTCTTATATGTTTATTTTATGTTTTCAAATATTTAAAATGTATATTTTTTCAATTTTCGGGAACATTTTCAATTTTGGATAAGGGGTACACTTTGCATTTTTGTGAAAAAATCGCCAGTTTTTGAAAACGTCCGTTTGTCGAATTTTTAATGAAAAACTCGCGTTTTTATTGCTCTTGTATGTTTATTTTATGTTTTCAAATATTTAAAATGTATATTTTTTCAATTTTCGGGAACATTTTCAATTTTGGATAAGGGGTACACTTTGCATTTTTGTGAAAAAATCGCCAGTTTTTGAAAACGTCTGTTTGTCGAATTTTTAATGAAAAACTTGCGTTTTTATTGCTCTTGTATGTTTATTTTATGTTTTCAAATATTTAAAATGTACATTTTTTCAATTTTCGGGAACATTTTCAATTTGGGATAAGGGGTACACTTTGCATTTTTGTGAAAAAATCGCCAGTTTTTGAAAACGTCCGTTTGTCGAATTTTTAATGAAAAACTTGCGTTTTTATTGCTCTTGTATGTTTATTTTATGTTTTCAAATATTTAACATGTATATTTTTTAAATTTAACACTTTGCATTTTTGTGAAAAAATCGCCAGTTTTTGAAAACGTCCGTTTGTCGAATTTTTTATGAAAAACTTGCGTTTTTATTGCTCTTGTATGTTTATTTTATGTTTTCAAATATTTAACATGTATATTTTTTAAATTTAACACTTTGCATTTTTGTGAAAAAATCGCCAGTTTTTGAAAACGTCCGTTTGTCGAATTTTTAATGAAAAACTTGCGTTTTTATTGCTCTTGTATGTTTATTTTATGTTTTCAAATATTTAAAATGTATATTTTTTAAATTTAACACTTTGCATTTTTGTGAAAAAATCGCCAGTTTTTGAAAACGTTCGTTTGTCGAATTTTTAATGAAAAACTTGCGTTTTTATTGCTCTTGTATGTTAATTTTATGTCTTCAAATATTTAAAATGTATATTTTTTAAATTTTTGTAAGGGGGTAACACTTTGCATTTTTGTGAAGAAATCGCCAGTTTTTGAAAACGTCCGTTTGTCGAATTTTTAATGAAAAACTTGCGTTTTTATTGCTCTTGTATGTTTATTTTATGTTTTCAAATATTTAAAATGTATATTTTTTAAATTTAACACTTTGCATTTTTGTGAAAAAATCGCCAGTTTTTGAAAACGTCCGTTTGTCGAATTTTTAATGAAAAACTTGCGTTTTTATTGCTCTTGGATGTTTATTTTATGTTTTCAAATATTTAAAATGTATATTTTTTAAATTTAACACTTTGCATTTTTGTGAAAAAATCGCCAGTTTTTGAAAACGTCCGTTTGTCGAATTTTTAATGAAAAACTTGCGTTTTTATTGCTCTTGTATGTTTATTTTATGTTTTCAAATATTTAAAATGTATATTTTTTCAATTTTCGGGAACATTTTCAATTTTGGATAAGGGGTACACTTTGCATTTTTGTGAAAAAATCGCCAGTTTTTGAAGACGTCCGTTGGTCGAATTTTTAATGAATAACTTGCGTTTTTATTGCTCTTGTATGTTTATTTTATGTTTTCAAATATTTAAAATGTATATTTGTATACAATAAAATAAAAAAAAAATTTTTCAATTTTTGGGAACATTTTCAATTTTTGATAAGGGGGTACACTTTGCATTTTTGTGAAAAAATCGCCAGTTTTTGAAAACGTCCGTTTGTCGAATTTTTAATGAAAAACTTGCGTTTTTATTGCTCTTGTATGTTTGTTTTATGTTTTCAAATATTTAAAATGTATATTTTTTAAATTTAACACTTTGCATTTTTGTGAAAAAATCGCCAGTTTTTGAAAACGTTCGTTTGTCGAATTTTTAATGAAAAACTTGCATTTTTATTGCTCTTGTATGTTAATTTTATGTCTTCAAATATTTAAAATGTATATTTTTTAAATTTTTGTAAGGGGGTAACACTTTGCATTTTTGTGAAGAAATCGCCAGTTTTTGAAAACGTCCGTTTGTCGAATTTTTAATGAAAAACTTGCGTTTTTATTGCTCTTGTATGTTTATTTTATGTTTTCAAATATTTAAAATGTATATTTTTTAAATTTAACACTTTGCATTTTTGTGAAAAAATCGCCAGTTTTTGAAAACGTCCGTTTGTCGAATTTTTAATGAAAAACTTGCGTTTTTATTGCTCTTGGATGTTTATTTTATGTTTTCAAATATTTAAAATGTATATTTTTTAAATTTAACACTTTGCATTTTTGTGAAAAAATCGCCAGTTTTTGAAAACGTCCGTTTGTCGAATTTTTAATGAAAAACTTGCGTTTTTATTGCTCTTGTATGTTTATTTTATGTTTTCAAATATTTAAAATGTATATTTTTTCAATTTTCGGGAACATTTTCAATTTTGGATAAGGGGTACACTTTGCATTTTTGTGAAAAAATCGCCAGTTTTTGAAGACGTCCGTTGGTCGAATTTTTAATGAATAACTTGCGTTTTTATTGCTCTTGTATGTTTATTTTATGTTTTCAAATATTTAAAATGTATATTTTTTCAATTTTCGGGAACATTTTCAATTTTGGATAAGGGGTACACTTTGCATTTTTGTGAAAAAATCGCCAGTTTTTGAAAACGTCCGTTTGTCGAATTTTTAATGAAAAACTTGCGTTTTTATTGCTCTTGTATGTTTATTTTATGTTTTCAAATATTTAAAATGTATATTTTTTCAATTTTCGGGAACATTTTCAATTTTGGATAAGGGGTACACTTTGCATTTTTGTGAAAAAATCGCCAGTTTTTGAAAACGTCCGTTTGTCGAATTTTTAATGAAAAACTTGCGTTTTTATTGCTCTTGTATGTTTATTTTATGTTTTCAAATATTTAAAATGTATATTTTTTAAATTTAACACTTTGCATTTTTGTGAAAAAATCGCCAGTTTTTGAAAACGTTCGTTTGTCGAATTTTTAATGAAAAACTTGCGTTTTTATTGCTCTTGTATGTTAATTTTATGTCTTCAAATATTTAAAATGTATATTTTTTAAATTTTTGTAAGGGGGTAACACTTTGCATTTTTGTGAAGAAATCGCCAGTTTTTGAAAACGTCCGTTTGTCGAATTTTTAATGAAAAACTTGCGTTTTTATTGCTCTTGTATGTTTATTTTATGTTTTCAAATATTTAAAATGTATATTTTTTAAATTTAACACTTTGCATTTTTGTGAAAAAATCGCCAGTTTTTGAAAACGTCCGTTTGTCGAATTTTTAATGAAAAACTTGCGTTTTTATTGCTCTTGGATGTTTATTTTATGTTTTCAAATATTTAAAATGTATATTTTTTAAATTTAACACTTTGCATTTTTGTGAAAAAATCGCCAGTTTTTGAAAACGTCCGTTTGTCGAATTTTTAATGAAAAACTTGCGTTTTTATTGCTCTTGTATGTTTATTTTATGTTTTCAAATATTTAAAATGTATATTTTTTCAATTTTCGGGAACATTTTCAATTTTGGATAAGGGGTACACTTTGCATTTTTGTGAAAAAATCGCCAGTTTTTGAAGACGTCCGTTGGTCGAATTTTTAATGAATAACTTGCGTTTTTATTGCTCTTGTATGTTTATTTTATGTTTTCAAATATTTAAAATGTATATTTGTATACAATAAAATAAAAAAAAAATTTTTCAATTTTTGGGAACATTTTCAATTTTTGATAAGGGGGTACACTTTGCATTTTTGTGAAAAAATCGCCAGTTTTTGAAAACGTCCGTTTGTCGAATTTTTAATGAAAAACTTGCGTTTTTATTGCTCTTGTATGTTTGTTTTATGTTTTCAAATATTTAAAATGTATATTTTTTAAATTTAACACTTTGCATTTTTGTGAAAAAATCGCCAGTTTTTGAAAACGTTCGTTTGTCGAATTTTTAATGAAAAACTTGCATTTTTATTGCTCTTGTATGTTAATTTTATGTCTTCAAATATTTAAAATGTATATTTTTTAAATTTTTGTAAGGGGGTAACACTTTGCATTTTTGTGAAGAAATCGCCAGTTTTTGAAAACGTCCGTTTGTCGAATTTTTAATGAAAAACTTGCGTTTTTATTGCTCTTGTATGTTTATTTTATGTTTTCAAATATTTAAAATGTATATTTTTTAAATTTAACACTTTGCATTTTTGTGAAAAAATCGCCAGTTTTTGAAAACGTCCGTTTGTCGAATTTTTAATGAAAAACTTGCGTTTTTATTGCTCTTGGATGTTTATTTTATGTTTTCAAATATTTAAAATGTATATTTTTTAAATTTAACACTTTGCATTTTTGTGAAAAAATCGCCAGTTTTTGAAAACGTCCGTTTGTCGAATTTTTAATGAAAAACTTGCGTTTTTATTGCTCTTGTATGTTTATTTTATGTTTTCAAATATTTAAAATGTATATTTTTTCAATTTTCGGGAACATTTTCAATTTTGGATAAGGGGTACACTTTGCATTTTTGTGAAAAAATCGCCAGTTTTTGAAGACGTCCGTTGGTCGAATTTTTAATGAATAACTTGCGTTTTTATTGCTCTTGTATGTTTATTTTATGTTTTCAAATATTTAAAATGTATATTTTTTCAATTTTCGGGAACATTTTCAATTTTGGATAAGGGGTACACTTTGCATTTTTGTGAAAAAATCGCCAGTTTTTGAAAACGTCCGTTTGTCGAATTTTTAATGAAAAACTTGCGTTTTTATTGCTCTTGTATGTTTATTTTATGTTTTCAAATATTTAAAATGTATATTTTTTCAATTTTCGGGAACATTTTCAATTTTGGATAAGGGGTACACTTTGCATTTTTGTGAAAAAATCGCCAGTTTTTGAAAACGTCCGTTTGTCGAATTTTTAATGAAAAACTTGCGTTTTTATTGCTCTTGTATGTTTATTTTATGTTTTCAAATATTTAAAATGTATATTTTTTCAATTTTCGGGAACATTTTCAATTTGGGATAAGGGGTACACTTTGCATTTTTGTGAAAAAATCGCCAGTTTTTGAAAACGTCCGTTTGTCGAATTTTTAATGAAAAACTTGCGTTTTTATTGCTCTTGTATGTTTATTTTATGTTTTCAAATATTTAACATGTATATTTTTTAAATTTAACACTTTGCATTTTTGTGAAAAAATCGCCAGTTTTTGAAAACGTCCGTTTGTCGAATTTTTTATGAAAAACTTGCGTTTTTATTGCTCTTGTATGTTTATTTTATGTTTTCAAATATTTAACATGTATATTTTTTAAATTTAACACTTTGCATTTTTGTGAAAAAATCGCCAGGTTTTGAAAACGTCCGTTTGTCGAATTTTTAATGAAAAACTTGCGTTTTTATTGCTCTTGTATGTTTATTTTATGTTTTCAAATATTTAAAATGTATATTTTTTAAATTTAACACTTTGCTTTTTTGTGAAAAAATCGCCAGTTTTTGAAAACGTTCGTTTGTCGAATTTTTAATGAAAAACTTGCGTTTTTATTGCTCTTGTATGTTAATTTTATGTCTTCAAATATTTAAAATGTATATTTTTTAAATTTTTGTAAGGGGGTAACACTTTGCATTTTTGTGAAGAAATCGCCAGTTTTTGAAAACGTCCGTTTATCGAATTTTTAATGAAAAACTTGCGTTTTTATTGCTCTTGTTTGTTTATTTTATGTTTTCAAATATTTAAAATGTATATTTTTTCAATTTTTGGGAACATTTTCAATTTTGGATAAGGGGTACACTTTGCATTTTTGTGAAAAAATCGCCAGTTTTTGAAAACGTCCGTTTGTCGAATTTTTAATGAAAAACTTGCGTTTTTATTGCTCTTGTATGTTTATTTTATGTTTTCAAATATTTAACATGTATATTTTTTAAATTTAACACTTTGCATTTTTGTGAAAAAATCGCCAGTTTTTGAAAACGTCCGTTTGTCGAATTTTTTATGAAAAACTTGCGTTTTTATTGCTCTTGTATGTTTATTTTATGTTTTCAAATATTTAACATGTATATTTTTTAAATTTAACACTTTGCATTTTTGTGAAAAAATCGCCAGTTTTTGAAAACGTCCGTTTGTCGAATTTTTAATGAAAAACTTGCGTTTTTATTGCTCTTGTATGTTTATTTTATGTTTTCAAATATTTAAAATGTATATTTTTTAAATTTAACACTTTGCTTTTTTGTGAAAAAATCGCCGGTTTTTGAAAACGTCCGTTTGCCGAATTTTTAATGAAAAACTTGCGTTTTTATTGCTCTTGTTTGTTTATTTTATGTTTTCAAATATTTAAAATGTATATTTTTTCAATTTTTGGGAACATTTTCAGTTTTTGATAAGGGGGTACACTTTGCATTTTTGTGAAAAAATCGCCAGTTTTTAAAAACGTCCGTTTGTCGAATTTTTAATGAAAAACTTGCGTTTTTATTGCTCTTGGATGTTTATTTTATGTTTTCAAATATTTAAAATGTATATTTTTTAAATTTAACACTTTGCATTTTTGTGAAAAAATCGCCAGTTTTTGAAAACGTCCGTTTGTCGAATTTTTAATGAAAAACTTGCGTTTTTATTGCTCTTGTATGTTTATTTTATGTTTTCAAATATTTAAAATGTATATTTTTTCAATTTTCGGGAACATTTTCAATTTTGGATAAGGGGTACACTTTGCATTTTTGTGAAAAAATCGCCAGTTTTTGAAGACGTCCGTTGGTCGAATTTTTAATGAATAACTTGCGTTTTTATTGCTCTTGTATGTTTATTTTATGTTTTCAAATATTTAAAATGTATATTTTTTCAATTTTCGGGAACATTTTCAATTTTGGATAAGGGGTACACTTTGCATTTTTGTGAAAAAATCGCCAGTTTTTGAAAACGTCCGTTTGTCGAATTTTTAATGAAAAACTTGCGTTTTTATTGCTCTTGTATGTTTATTTTATGTTTTCAAATATTTAAAATGTATATTTGTTAACAATAAAAGAAAAAAAATTTTTTTTCAATTTTCGGGAACATTTTCAATTTTGGATAAGGGGTACACTTTGCATTTTTGTAAAAAAATCGCCAGTTTTTGAAAACGTCCGTTTGTCGAATTTTTAATGAAAAACTTGCGTTTTTATTGCTCTTGTATGTTTATTTTATGTTTTCAAATATTTAAAATGTATATTTGTATACAATAAAATAAAAAAAAAATTTTTCAATTTTTGGGAACATTTTCAATTTTTGATAAAAAATCGCCAGTTTTTGAAAACGTCCGTTTGTCGAATTTTTAATGAAAAACTTGCGTTTTTATTGCTCTTGTATGTTTATTTTATGTTTTCAAATATTTAAAATGTATATTTTTTCAATTTTTGGGAACATTTTCAATTTTGGATAAGGGGTACACTTTGCATTTTTGTGAAAAAATCGCCAGTTTTTGAAAACGTCCGTTTGTCGAATTTTTAATGAAAAACTTGCGTTTTTATTGCTCTTGTATGTTTATTTTATGTTTTCAAATATTTAAAATGTATATTTGTATACAATAAAATAAAAAAAAAATTTTTTCAATTTTTGGGAACATTTTGCATTTTTGTGAAAAAATCGCCAGTTTTTGAAAACGTCCGTTTGTCGAATTTTTAATGAAAAACTTGCGTTTTTATTGCTCTTGTATGTTTATTTTATGTTTTCAAATATCTAAAATGTATATTTTTTCAATTTTTGGGAACATTTTCAATTTTTGGGAACATTTTGCATTTTTGTGAAAAAATCGCCAGTTTTTGAAAACGTCCGTTTGTCGAATTTTTAATGAAAAACTTGCGTTTTTATTGCTCTTGTATGTTTATTTTATGTTTTCAAATATTTAAAATGTATATTTGTTAACAATAAAAGAAAAAAAAATTTTTTCAATTTTTGGGAACATTTTAAATTTTTGATAAGGGGTACACTTTGAATTTTTGTGAAAAAATCGCCAGTTTTTGAAAACGTCCGTTTGTCGAATTTTTAATGAAAAACTTGCGTTTTTATTGCTCTTGTATGTTTATTTTATGATTTCAAATATCTAAAATGTATATTTTTTCAATTTTTGGGAACATTTTCAATTTTTGATAAGGGGGTACACTTTGCATTTTTGTGAAAAAATCGCCAGTTTTTGAAAACGTCCGTTTGTCGAATTTTTAATGAAAAACTTGCGTTTTTATTGCTCTTGTATGTTTATTTTATGTTTTCAAATATTTAAAATGTATATTTTTTCAATTTTTGGGAACATTTTCAATTTTTGATAAGGGGGTACACTTTGCATTTTTGTGAAAAAATCGCCAGTTTTTGAAAACGTCCGTTTGTCGAATTTTTAATGAAAAACTTGCGTTTTTATTGCTCTTGTATGTTTATTTTATGTTTTCAAATATTTAAAATATATATTTGTTAACAATAAAAGAAAAAAAAATTTTTTCAATTTTTGGGAACATTTTAAATTTTTGATAAGGGGTACACTTTGAATTTTTGTGAAAAAATCGCCAGTTTTTGAAAACGTCCGTTTGTCGAATTTTTAATGAAAAACTTGCGTTTTTATTGCTCTTGTATGTTTATTTTATGTTTTCAAATATCTAAAATGTATATTTTTTCAATTTTTGGGAACATTTTCAATTTTTGGGAACATTTTGCATTTTTGTGAAAAAATCGCCAGTTTTTGAAAACGTCCGTTTGTCGAATTTTTAATGAAAAACTTGCGTTTTTATTGCTCTTGTATGTTTATTTTATGTTTTCAAATATTTAAAATGTATATTTGTTAACAATAAAAGAAAAAAAATTTTTTTAAATTTTTGGGAACATTTTCAATTTTTGATAAGTTTGCATTTTTGTGAAAAATTCGCCAGTTTTTGAAAACGTCCGTTTGCCGAATTTTTAATGAAAAACTTGCGTTTTTATTGCTCTTGTATGTTTATTTTATGTTTTCAAATATTTAAAATGTATATTTTTTCAATTTTTGGGAACATTTTCAATTTTTGATAAGGGGGTAGGTACACTTTGCATTTTTGTGAAAAAATCGCCAGTTTTTGAAAACGTCCGTTTGTCGAATTTTTAATGAAAAACTTGCGTTTTTATTGCTCTTGTATGTTTATTTTATGTTTTCAAATATTTAAAATGTATATTTGTTAACAATAAAAGAAAAATAAATTTTTTAAGAACTTGCGTTTTTATTGCTCTTGTATGTTTATTTTATGTTTTCAAATATTTAAAATGTATATTTTTTCAATTTTTGGGAACATTTTCAGTTTTTGATAAGGGGGTACACTTTGCATTTTTGTGAAAAAATCGCCAGTTTTTAAAAACGTCCGTTTGTCGAATTTTTAATGAAAAACTTGCGTTTTTATTGCTCTTGGATGTTTATTTTATGTTTTCAAATATTTAAAATGTATATTTTTTAAATTTAACACTTTGCATTTTTGTGAAAAAATCGCCAGTTTTTGAAAACGTCCGTTTGTCGAATTTTTAATGAAAAACTTGCGTTTTTATTGCTCTTGTATGTTTATTTTATGTTTTCAAATATTTAAAATGTATATTTTTTCAATTTTCGGGAACATTTTCAATTTTGGATAAGGGGTACACTTTGCATTTTTGTGAAAAAATCGCCAGTTTTTGAAGACGTCCGTTGGTCGAATTTTTAATGAATAACTTGCGTTTTTATTGCTCTTGTATGTTTATTTTATGTTTTCAAATATTTAAAATGTATATTTTTTCAATTTTCGGGAACATTTTCAATTTTGGATAAGGGGTACACTTTGCATTTTTGTGAAAAAATCGCCAGTTTTTGAAAACGTCCGTTTGTCGAATTTTTAATGAAAAACTTGCGTTTTTATTGCTCTTGTATGTTTATTTTATGTTTTCAAATATTTAAAATGTATATTTGTTAACAATAAAAGAAAAAAAATTTTTTTTCAATTTTCGGGAACATTTTCAATTTTGGATAAGGGGTACACTTTGCATTTTTGAAAAAAAATCGCCAGTTTTTGAAAACGTCCGTTTGTCGAATTTTTAATGAAAAACTTGCGTTTTTATTGCTCTTGTATGTTTATTTTATGTTTTCAAATATTTAAAATGTATATTTGTATACAATAAAATAAAAAAAAAATTTTTCAATTTTTGGGAACATTTTCAATTTTTGATAAAAAATCGCCAGTTTTTGAAAACGTCCGTTTGTCGAATTTTTAATGAAAAACTTGCGTTTTTATTGCTCTTGTATGTTTATTTTATGTTTTCAAATATTTAAAATGTATATTTTTTCAATTTTTGGGAACATTTTCAATTTTGGATAAGGGGTACACTTTGCATTTTTGTGAAAAAATCGCCAGTTTTTGAAAACGTCCGTTTGTCGAATTTTTAATGAAAAACTTGCGTTTTTATTGCTCTTGTATGTTTATTTTATGTTTTCAAATATTTAAAATGTATATTTGTATACAATAAAATAAAAAAAAAATTTTTTCAATTTTTGGGAACATTTTGCATTTTTGTGAAAAAATCGCCAGTTTTTGAAAACGTCCGTTTGTCGAATTTTTAATGAAAAACTTGCGTTTTTATTGCTCTTGTATGTTTATTTTATGTTTTCAAATATCTAAAATGTATATTTTTTCAATTTTTGGGAACATTTTCAATTTTTGGGAACATTTTGCATTTTTGTGAAAAAATCGCCAGTTTTTGAAAACGTCCGTTTGTCGAATTTTTAATGAAAAACTTGCGTTTTTATTGCTCTTGTATGTTTATTTTATGTTTTCAAATATTTAAAATGTATATTTGTTAACAATAAAAGAAAAAAAAATTTTTTCAATTTTTGGGAACATTTTAAATTTTTGATAAGGGGTACACTTTGAATTTTTGTGAAAAAATCGCCAGTTTTTGAAAACGTCCGTTTGTCGAATTTTTAATGAAAAACTTGCGTTTTTATTGCTCTTGTATGTTTATTTTATGATTTCAAATATCTAAAATGTATATTTTTTCAATTTTTGGGAACATTTTCAATTTTTGATAAGGGGGTACACTTTGCATTTTTGTGAAAAAATCGCCAGTTTTTGAAAACGTCCGTTTGTCGAATTTTTAATGAAAAACTTGCGTTTTTATTGCTCTTGTATGTTTATTTTATGTTTTCAAATATTTAAAATGTATATTTTTTCAATTTTTGGGAACATTTTCAATTTTTGATAAGGGGGTACACTTTGCATTTTTGTGAAAAAATCGCCAGTTTTTGAAAACGTCCGTTTGTCGAATTTTTAATGAAAAACTTGCGTTTTTATTGCTCTTGTATGTTTATTTTATGTTTTCAAATATTTAAAATATATATTTGTTAACAATAAAAGAAAAAAAAATTTTTTCAATTTTTGGGAACATTTTAAATTTTTGATAAGGGGTACACTTTGAATTTTTGTGAAAAAATCGCCAGTTTTTGAAAACGTCCGTTTGTCGAATTTTTAATGAAAAACTTGCGTTTTTATTGCTCTTGTATGTTTATTTTATGTTTTCAAATATCTAAAATGTATATTTTTTCAATTTTTGGGAACATTTTCAATTTTTGGGAACATTTTGCATTTTTGTGAAAAAATCGCCAGTTTTTGAAAACGTCCGTTTGTCGAATTTTTAATGAAAAACTTGCGTTTTTATTGCTCTTGTATGTTTATTTTATGTTTTCAAATATTTAAAATGTATATTTGTTAACAATAAAAGAAAAAAAAATTTTTTCAATTTTTGGGAACATTTTAAATTTTTGATAAGGGGTACACTTTGAATTTTTGTGAAAAAATCGCCAGTTTTTGAAAACGTCCGTTTGTCGAATTTTTAATGAAAAACTTGCGTTTTTATTGCTCTTGTATGTTTATTTTATGTTTTCAAATATCTAAAATGTATATTTTTTCAATTTTTGGGAACATTTTCAATTTTTGATAAGGGGGTACACTTTGCATTTTTGTGAAAAAATCGCCAGTTTTTGAAAACGTCCGTTTGTCGAATTTTTAATGAAAAACTTGCGTTTTTATTGCTCTTGTATGTTTATTTTATGTTTTCAAATATTTAAAATGTATATTTTTTCAATTTTTGGGAACATTTTCAATTTTTGATAAGGGGGTACACTTTGCATTTTTGTGAAAAAATCGCCAGTTTTTGAAAACGTCCGTTTGTCGAATTTTTAATGAAAAACTTGCGTTTTTATTGCTCTTGTATGTTTATTTTATGTTTTCAAATATTTAAAATGTATATTTGTTAACAATAAAAGAAAAAAAAATTTTTCAATTTTTGGGAACATTTTCAATTTTTGATAAGGGGGTACACTTTGCATTTTTGTGAAAAAATCGCCAGTTTTTGAAAACGTCCGTTTGTCGAATTTTTAATGAAAAACTTGCGTTTTTATTGCTCTTTTATGTTTATTTTATGTTTTCAAATATTTAAAATGTATATTTGTTAACAATAAAAGAAAAAAAAATTTTTCAATTTTTGGGAACATTTTCAATTTTTGATTTTTGCATTTTTGTGAAAAAATCGCCAGTTTTTGAAAACGTCCGTTTGTCGAATTTTTAATGAAAAACTTGCGTTTTTATTGCTCTTGTATGTTTATTTTATGTTTTCAAATATTTAAAATGTATATTTTTTCAATTTTTGGGAACATTTTCAATTTTTGATAAGGGGGTACACTTTGCATTTTTGTCAAAAAATCGCCAGTTTTTGAAAACGTCCGTTTGTCGAATTTTTAATGAAAAACTTGCGTTTTTATTGCTCTTGTATGTTTATTTTATGTTTTCAAATATTTAAAATGTATATTTTTTCAATTTTTGGGAACATTTTAAATTTTTGATAAGGGGGTAACACTTTGCATTTTTGTGAAAAAAATCGCCAGTTTTTGAAAACGTCCGTTTGTCGAATTTTTAATGAAAAACTTGCGTTTTTATTGCTCTTGTATGTTTATTTTATGTTTTCAAATATTTAAAATACATTTTCAATTTTTTTTTCTTTTATTGTACACTTTGCATTTTTGTGAAAAAATCGCCAGTTTTTGAAAACGTCCGTTTGCCGAATTTTTAATGAAAAACTTGCGTTTTTATTGCTCTTGTTTGTTTATTTTATGTTTTCAAATATTTAAAATGTATATTTTTTCAATTTTTGGGAACATTTTCAATTTTTGATAAGGGGGTAGGTACACTTTGCATTTTTGTGAAAAAATCGCCAGTTTTTGAAAACGTCCGTTTGTCGAATTTTTAATGAAAAACTTGCGTTTTTATTGCTCTTGTATGTTTATTTTATGTTTTCAAATATTTAAAATGTATATTTGTTAACAATAAAAGAAAAAAAATTTTTCAATTTTTGGGAACATTTTCAATTTTTGATAAGGGGGTACACTTTGCATTTTTGTGAAAAAATCGCCAGTTTTTGAAAACGTCCGTTTGTCGAATTTTTAATGAAAAACTTGCGTTTTTATTGCTCTTGTATGTTTATTTTATGTTTTCAAATATTTAAAATGTATATTTTTTCAATTTTTGGGAACATGTTCAATTTTTGATAAGGGGGTAGGTACACTTTGCATTTTTGTGAAAAAATCGCCAGTTTTTGAAAACGTCCGTTTGTCGAATTTTTAATGAAAAACTTGCGTTTTTATTGCTCTTGTATATTTATTTTATGTTTTGAAATATTTAAAATGTATATTTTTTCAATTTTTCGGAACATTTTCAATTTTTGTAAGGGGGTAACACTTTGCATTTTTGTGAAAAAAATCGCCAGTTTTTGAAAACGTCCGTTTGTCGAATTTTTAATGAAAAACTTGCGTTTTTATTGCTCTTGTTTGTTTATTTTATGTTTTCAAATATTTAAAATGTATATTTTTTCAATTTTTGGGAACATTTTCAATTTTTGATAAGGGGGTAGGTACACTTTGCATTTTTGTGAAAAAATCGCCAGTTTTTGAAAACGTCCGTTTGTCGAATTTTTAATGAAAAACTTGCGTTTTTATTGCTCTTGTATGTTTATTTTATGTTTTCAAATATTTAAAATGTATATTTGTTAACAATAAAAGAAAAAAAATTTTTCAATTTTTGGGAACATTTTCAATTTTTGATAAGGGGGTACACTTTGCATTTTTGTGAAAAAATCGCCAGTTTTTGAAAACGTCCGTTTGTCGAATTTTTAATGAAAAACTTGCGTTTTTATTGCTCTTGTATGTTTATTTTATGTTTTCAAATATTTAAAATGTATATTTTTTCAATTTTTGGGAACATGTTCAATTTTTGATAAGGGGGTAGGTACACTTTGCATTTTTGTGAAAAAATCGCCAGTTTTTGAAAACGTCCGTTTGTCGAATTTTTAATGAAAAACTTGCGTTTTTATTGCTCTTGTATGTTTATTTTATGTTTTCAAATATTTAAAATGTATATTTGTTAACAATAAAAGAAAAAAAATTTTTCAATTTTTGGGAACATTTTCAATTTTTGATAAGGGGGTACACTTTGCATTTTTGTGAAAAAATCGCCAGTTTTTGAAAACGTCCGTTTGCCGAATTTTTAATGAAAAACTTGCGTTTTTATTGCTCTTGTTTGTTTATTTTATGTTTTCAAATATTTAAAATGTATATTTTTTCAATTTTTGGGAACATTTTCAATTTTTGATAAGGGGGTAGGTACACTTTGCATTTTTGTGAAAAAATCGCCAGTTTTTGAAAACGTCCGTTTGTCGAATTTTTAATAAAAAACTTGCGTTTTTATTGCTCTTGTATGTTTATTTTATGTTTTCAAATATTTAAAATGTATATTTGTTAACAATAAAAGAAAAAAAATTTTTCAATTTTTGGGAACATTTTCAATTTTTGATAAGGGGGTACACTTTGCATTTTTGTGAAAAAATCGCCAGTTTTTGAAAACGTCCGTTTGTCGAATTTTTAATGAAAAACTTGCGTTTTTATTGCTCTTGTATGTTTATTTTATGTTTTCAAATATTTAAAATGTATATTTGTTAACAATAAAAGAAAAAAAATTTTTCAATTTTTGGGAACATTTTCAATTTTTGATAAGGGGGTACACTTTGCATTTTTGTGAAAAAATCGCCAGTTTTTGAAAACGTCCGTTTGTCGAATTTTTAATGAAAAACTTGCGTTTTTATTGCTCTTGTATATTTATTTTATGTTTTGAAATATTTAAAATGTATATTTTTTCAATTTTTCGGAACATTTTCAATTTTTGTAAGGGGGTAACACTTTGCATTTTTGTGAAAAAAATCGCCAGTTTTTGAAAACGTCCGTTTGTCGAATTTTTAATGAAAAACTTGCGTTTTTATTGCTCTTGTATGTTTATTTTATGTTTTCAAATATCTAAAATGTATATTTTTTCAATTCTTGGGAACATTTTCAATTTTTGTAAGGGAACTTTGCATTTTTGTGAAAAAATCGCCAGTTTTTGAAAACGTCCGTTTGCCGAATTTTTAATGAAAAACTTGCGTTTTTGTTGCTCTTGTATGTTTATTTTATGTTTTCAAATATTTAAAATGTATATTTTTTAAATTTTTCGGAACATTTTCAATTTTTGTAAGGGGGTAACACTTTGCATTTTTGTGAAAAAAATCGCCAGTTTTTGAAAACGTCCGTTTGTCGAATTTTTAATGAAAAACTTGCGTTTTTATTGCTCTTGTATGTTTATTTTATGTTTTCAAATATTTAAAATGTATGTATATTTTTTCAATTTTTGGGAACATTTTCAATTTTTGTAAGGGAACTTTGCATTTTTGTGAAAAAATCGCCAGTTTTTGAAAACGTCCGTTTGCCGAATTTTTAATGAAAAACTTGTTTTTATTGCTCTTGTATGTTTATTTTATGTTTTCAAATATTTAAAATGTATATTTTTTCAATTTTTGGGAACATTTTCAATTTTTGTAAGGGAACTTTGCATTTTTGTGAAAAAATCGCCAGTTTTTGAAAACGTCCGTTTGCCGAATTTTTAATGAAAAACTTGCGTTTTTATTGCTCTTGTTTGTTTATTTTATGTTTTCAAATATTTAAAATGTATATTTTTTCAATTTTTGGGAACATTTTCAATTTTTGATAAGGGGGTAGGTACACTTTGCATTTTTGTGAAAAAATCGCCAGTTTTTGAAAACGTCCGTTTGTCGAATTTTTAATGAAAAACTTGCGTTTTTATTGCTCTTGTATGTTTATTTTATGTTTTCAAATATTTAAAATGTATATTTGTTAACAATAAAAGAAAAAAAATTTTTCAATTTTTGGGAACATTTTCAATTTTTGATAAGGGGGTACACTTTGCATTTTTGTGAAAAAATCGCCAGTTTTTGAAAACGTCCGTTTGTCGAATTTTTAATGAAAAACTTGCGTTTTTATTGCTCTTGTATGTTTATTTTATGTTTTCAAATATTTAAAATGTATATTTTTTCAATTTTTGGGAACATGTTCAATTTTTGATAAGGGGGTAGGTACACTTTGCATTTTTGTGAAAAAATCGCCAGTTTTTGAAAACGTCCGTTTGTCGAATTTTTAATGAAAAACTTGCGTTTTTATTGCTCTTGTATGTTTATTTTATGTTTTCAAATATTTAAAATGTATATTTGTTAACAATAAAAGAAAAAAAATTTTTCAATTTTTGGGAACATTTTCAATTTTTGATAAGGGGGTACACTTTGCATTTTTGTGAAAAAATCGCCAGTTTTTGAAAACGTCCGTTTGTCGAATTTTTAATGAAAAACTTGCGTTTTTATTGCTCTTGTATATTTATTTTATGTTTTGAAATATTTAAAATGTATATTTTTTCAATTTTTCGGAACATTTTCAATTTTTGTAAGGGGGTAACACTTTGCATTTTTGTGAAAAAAATCGCCAGTTTTTGAAAACGTCCGTTTGTCGAATTTTTAATGAAAAACTTGCGTTTTTATTGCTCTTGTATGTTTATTTTATGTTTTCAAATATCTAAAATGTATATTTTTTCAATTCTTGGGAACATTTTCAATTTTTGTAAGGAAACTTTGCATTTTTGTGAAAAAATCGCCAGTTTTTGAAAACGTCCGTTTGCCGAATTTTTAATGAAAAACTTGCGTTTTTGTTGCTCTTGTATGTTTATTTTATGTTTTCAAATATTTAAAATGTATATTTTTTAAATTTTTCGGAACATTTTCAATTTTTGTAAGGGGGTAACACTTTGCATTTTTGTGAAAAAAATCGCCAGTTTTTGAAAACGTCCGTTTGTCGAATTTTTAATGAAAAACTTGCGTTTTTATTGCTCTTGTATGTTTATTTTATGTTTTCAAATATTTAAAATGTATGTATATTTTTTCAATTTTTGGGAACATTTTCAATTTTTGTAAGGGAACTTTGCATTTTTGTGAAAAAATCGCCAGTTTTTGAAAACGTCCGTTTGCCGAATTTTTAATGAAAAACTTGTTTTTATTGCTCTTGTATGTTTATTTTATGTTTTCAAATATTTAAAATGTATATTTTTTCAATTTTTGGGAACATTTTCAATTTTTGTAAGGGAACTTTGCATTTTTGTGAAAAAATCGCCAGTTTTTGAAAACGTCCGTTTGCCGAATTTTTAATGAAAAACTTGCGTTTTTAATGCTCGCGTATGTTTATTTTATGTTTTCAAATATTTAAAATGTATATTTGTTAACAATAAAAGAAAAAAAATTTTTCAATTTTTGGGAACATTTTCAATTTTTGATAAGGGGGTACACTTTGCATTTTTGTGAAAAAATCGCCAGTTTTTGAAAACGTCCGTTTGTCGAATTTTTAATGAAAAACTTGCGTTTTTATTGCTCTTGTATGTTTATTTTATGTTTTCAAATATTTAAAATGTATATTTGTTAACAATAAAAGAAAAAAAATTTTTCAATTTTTGGGAACATTTTCAATTTTTGATAAGGGGGTACACTTTGCATTTTTGTGAAAAAATCGCCAGTTTTTGAAAACGTCCGTTTGTCGAATTTTTAATGAAAAACTTGCGTTTTTATTGCTCTTGTATGTTTATTTTATGTTTTCAAATATTTAAAATGTATATTTTTTCAATTTTTGGGAACATGTTCAATTTTTGATAAGGGGGTAGGTACACTTTGCATTTTTGTGAAAAAATCGCCAGTTTTTGAAAACGTCCGTTTGTCGAATTTTTAATGAAAAACTTGCGTTTTTATTGCTCTTGTATGTTTATTTTATGTTTTCAAATATTTAAAATGTATATTTGTTAACAATAAAAGAAAAAAAATTTTTCAATTTTTGGGAACATTTTGAATTTTTGATAAGGGGGTACACTTTGCATTTTTGTGAAAAAATCGCCAGTTTTTGAAAACGTCCGTTTGTCGAATTTTTAATGAAAAACTTGCGTTTTTATTGCTCTTGTATATTTATTTTATGTTTTGAAATATTTAAAATGTATATTTTTTCAATTTTTCGGAACATTTTCAATTTTTGTAAGGGGGTAACACTTTGCATTTTTGTGAAAAAAATCGCCAGTTTTTGAAAACGTCCGTTTGTCGAATTTTTAATGAAAAACTTGCGTTTTTATTGCTCTTGTATGTTTATTTTATGTTTTCAAATATCTAAAATGTATATTTTTTCAATTCTTGGGAACATTTTCAATTTTTGTAAGGGAACTTTGCATTTTTGTGAAAAAATCGCCAGTTTTTGAAAACGTCCGTTTGCCGAATTTTTAATGAAAAACTTGCGTTTTTGTTGCTCTTGTATGTTTATTTTATGTTTTCAAATATTTAAAATGTATATTTTTTAAATTTTTCGGAACATTTTCAATTTTTGTAAGGGGGTAACACTTTGCATTTTTGTGAAAAAAATCGCCAGTTTTTGAAAACGTCCGTTTGTCGAATTTTTAATGAAAAACTTGCGTTTTTATTGCTCTTGTATGTTTATTTTATGTTTTCAAATATTTAAAATGTATGTATATTTTTTCAATTTTTGGGAACATTTTCAATTTTTGTAAGGGAACTTTGCATTTTTGTGAAAAAATCGCCAGTTTTTGAAAACGTCCGTTTGCCGAATTTTTAATGAAAAACTTGCGTTTTTAATGCTCGCGTATGTTTATTTTATGTTTTCAAATATTTAAAATGTATATTTGTTAACAATAAAAGAAAAAAAAATTTTTTCAATTTTCGGGAACATTTTCAATTTTGGATAAGGGGTACACTTTGCATTTTTGTGAAAAAATCGCCAGTTTTTGAAAACGTCCGTTTGCCGAATTTTTAATGAAAAACTTGCGTTTTTATTGCTCTTGTATGTTTATTTTATGTTTTCAAATATTTAAAATGTATATTTTTTCAATTTTTGGGAACATTTTCAATTTTTGATAAGGGGGTACACTTTGCATTTTTGTGAAAAAATCGCCAGTTTTTGAAAACGTCCGTTTGTCGAATTTTTAATGAAAAACTTGCGTTTTTATTGCTCTTGTATGTTTATTTTATGTTTTCAAATATTTAAAATGTATATTTGTTAACAATAAAAGAAAAAAAATTTTTCAATTTTTGGGAACATTTTGAATTTTTGATAAGGGGGTACACTTTGCATTTTTGTGAAAAAATCGCCAGTTTTTGAAAACGTCCGTTTGTCGAATTTTTAATGAAAAACTTGCGTTTTTATTGCTCTTGTATATTTATTTTATGTTTTGAAATATTTAAAATGTATATTTTTTCAATTTTTCGGAACATTTTCAATTTTTGTAAGGGGGTAACACTTTGCATTTTTGTGAAAAAAATCGCCAGTTTTTGAAAACGTCCGTTTGTCGAATTTTTAATGAAAAACTTGCGTTTTTATTGCTCTTGTATGTTTATTTTATGTTTTCAAATATCTAAAATGTATATTTTTTCAATTCTTGGGAACATTTTCAATTTTTGTAAGGGAACTTTGCATTTTTGTGAAAAAATCGCCAGTTTTTGAAAACGTCCGTTTGCCGAATTTTTAATGAAAAACTTGCGTTTTTGTTGCTCTTGTATGTTTATTTTATGTTTTCAAATATTTAAAATGTATATTTTTTAAATTTTTCGGAACATTTTCAATTTTTGTAAGGGGGTAACACTTTGCATTTTTGTGAAAAAAATCGCCAGTTTTTGAAAACGTCCGTTTGTCGAATTTTTAATGAAAAACTTGCGTTTTTATTGCTCTTGTATGTTTATTTTATGTTTTCAAATATTTAAAATGTATGTATATTTTTTCAATTTTTGGGAACATTTTCAATTTTTGTAAGGGAACTTTGCATTTTTGTGAAAAAATCGCCAGTTTTTGAAAACGTCCGTTTGCCGAATTTTTAATGAAAAACTTGCGTTTTTAATGCTCGCGTATGTTTATTTTATGTTTTCAAATATTTAAAATGTATATTTGTTAACAATAAAAGAAAAAAAAATTTTTTCAATTTTCGGGAACATTTTCAATTTTGGATAAGGGGTACACTTTGCATTTTTGTGAAAAAATCGCCAGTTTTTGAAAACGTCCGTTTGCCGAATTTTTAATGAAAAACTTGCGTTTTTATTGCTCTTGTATGTTTATTTTATGTTTTCAAATATTTAAAATGTATATTTTTTCAATTTTTGGGAACATTTTCAATTTTTGATAAGGGGGTACACTTTGCATTTTTGTGAAAAAATCGCCAGTTTTTGAAAACGTCCGTTTGTCGAATTTTTAATGAAAAACTTGCGTTTTTATTGCTCTTGTATGTTTATTTTATGTTTTCAAATATTTAAAATGTATATTTGTTAACAATAAAAGAAAAAAAAATTTTTCAATTTTTGGGAACATTTTCAATTTTTGATAAGGGGGTACACTTTGCATTTTTGTGAAAAAATCGCCAGTTTTTGAAAACGTCCGTTTGTCGAATTTTTAATGAAAAACTTGCGTTTTTATTGCTCTTGTATGTTTATTTTATGTTTTCAAATATTTAAAATGTATATTTTTTCAATTTTTCGGAGAATTTTCAATTTTTGTAAGGGGGTAACACTTTGCATTTTTGTGAAAAAAATCGCCAGTTTTTGAAAACGTCCGTTTGTCGAATTTTTAATGAAAAACTTGCGTTTTTATTGCTCTTGTATGTTTATTTTATGTTTTCAAATATCTAAAATGTATATTTTTTCAATTTTTGGAAACATTTTCAATTTTTGTAAGGGAACTTTGCATTTTTGTGAAAAAATCGCCAGTTTTTGAAAACGTCCGTTTGCCGAATTTTTAATGAAAAACTTGTTTTTATTGCTCTTGTATGTTTATTTTATGTTTTCAAATATTTAAAATGTATATTTTTTCAATTTTTGGGAACATTTTCAATTTTTGTAAGGGAACTTTGCATTTTTGTGAAAAAATCGCCAGTTTTTGAAAACGTCCGTTTGTCGAATTTTTAATGAAAAACTTGCGTTTTTATTGCTCTTGTATGTTTATTTTATGTTTTCAAATATCTAAAATGTATATTTTTTCAATTTTTGGGAACATTTTCAATTTTTGTAAGGGAACTTTGCATTTTTGTGAAAAAATCGCCAGTTTTTGAAAACGTCCGTTTGCCGAATTTTTAATGAAAAACTTGTTTTTATTGCTCTTGTATGTTTATTTTATGTTTTCAAATATTTAAAATGTATATTTTTTCAATTTTTGGGAACATTTTCAATTTTTGTAAGGGAACTTTGCATTTTTGTGAAAAAATCGCCAGTTTTTGAAAACGTCCGTTTGTCGAATTTTTAATGAAAAACTTGCGTTTTTATTGCTCTTGTATGTTTATTTTATGTTTTCAAATATCTAAAATGTATATTTTTTCAATTTTTGGGAACATTTTCAATTTTTGTAAGGGAACTTTGCATTTTTGTGAAAAAATCGCCAGTTTTTGAAAACGTCCGTTTGCCGAATTTTTAATGAAAAACTTGCGTTTTTAATGCTCGCGTATGTTTATTTTATGTTTTCAAATATTTAAAATGTATATTTGTTAACAATAAAAGAAAAAAAAATTTTTTCAATTTTCGGGAACATTTTCAATTTTGGATAAGGGGTACACTTTGCATTTTTGTGAAAAAATCGCCAGTTTTTGAAAACGTCCGTTTGTCGAATTTTTAATGAAAAACTTGCGTTTTTATTGCTCTTGTATGTTTATTTTATGTTTTCAAATATTTAAAATGTATATTTGTTAACAATAAAAGAAAAAAAAATTTTTCAATTTTTGGGAACATTTTCAATTTTTGATAAGGGGGTACACTTTGCATTTTTGTGAAAAAATCGCCAGTTTTTGAAAACGTCCGTTTGTCGAATTTTTAATGAAAAACTTGCGTTTTTATTGCTCTTGTATGTTTATTTTATGTTTTCAAATATTTAAAATGTATATTTTTTCAATTTTTCGGAACATTTTCAATTTTTGTAAGGGGGTAACACTTTGCATTTTTGTGAAAAAAATCGCCAGTTTTTGAAAACGTCCGTTTGTCGAATTTTTAATGAAAAACTTGCGTTTTTATTGCTCTTGTATGTTTATTTTATGTTTTCAAATATCTAAAATGTATATTTTTTCAATTTTTGGGAACATTTTCAATTTTTGTAAGGGAACTTTGCATTTTTGTGAAAAAATCGCCAGTTTTTGAAAACGTCCGTTTGCCGAATTTTTAATGAAAAACTTGCGTTTTTAATGCTCGCGTATGTTTATTTTATGTTTTCAAATATTTAAAATGTATATTTGTTAACAATAAAAGAAAAAAAAATTTTTTCAATTTTCGGGAACATTTTCAATTTTGGATAAGGGGTACACTTTGCATTTTTGTGAAAAAATCGCCAGTTTTTGAAAACGTCCGTTTGCCGAATTTTTAATGAAAAACTTGCGTTTTTATTGCTCTTGTATGTTTATTTTATGTTTTCAAATATTTAAAATGTATATTTTTTCAATTTTTGGGAACATTTTCAATTTTTGATAAGGGGGTACACTTTGCATTTTTGTGAAAAAATCGCCAGTTTTTGAAAACGTCCGTTTGTCGAATTTTTAATGAAAAACTTGCGTTTTTATTGCTCTTGTATGTTTATTTTATGTTTTCAAATATTTAAAATGTATATTTGTTAACAATAAAAGAAAAAAAAATTTTTCAATTTTTGGGAACATTTTCAATTTTTGATAAGGGGGTACACTTTGCATTTTTGTGAAAAAATCGCCAGTTTTTGAAAACGTCCGTTTGTCGAATTTTTAATGAAAAACTTGCGTTTTTATTGCTCTTGTATGTTTATTTTATGTTTTCAAATATTTAAAATGTATATTTTTTCAATTTTTCGGAACATTTTCAATTTTTGTAAGGGGGTAACACTTTGCATTTTTGTGAAAAAAATCGCCAGTTTTTGAAAACGTCCGTTTGTCGAATTTTTAATGAAAAACTTGCGTTTTTATTGCTCTTGTATGTTTATTTTATGTTTTCAAATATCTAAAATGTATATTTTTTCAATTTTTGGGAACATTTTCAATTTTTGTAAGGGAACTTTGCATTTTTGTGAAAAAATCGCCAGTTTTTGAAAACGTCCGTTTGCCGAATTTTTAATGAAAAACTTGCGTTTTTATTGCTCTTGTATGTTTATTTTATGTTTTCAAATATTTAAAATGTATATTTTTTCAATTTTTGGGAACATTTTCAATTTTTGTAAGGGAACTTTGCATTTTTGTGAAAAAATCGCCAGTTTTTGAAAACGTCCGTTTGTCGAATTTTTAATGAAAAACTTGCGTTTTTATTGCTCTTGTATGTTTATTTTATGTTTTCAAATATTTAAAATGTATATTTTTTCAATTTTTGGGAACATTTTCAATTTTTGATAAGGGGGTAACACTTTGCATTTTTGTGAAAAAAATCGCCAGTTTTTGAAAACGTCCGTTTGCCGAATTTTTAATGAAAAACTTGCGTTTTTATTGCTCTTGTATGTTTATTTTATGTTTTCAAATATTTAAAATACATTTTCAATTTTTTTTTCTTTTATTGTACACTTTGCATTTTTGTGAAAAAATCGCCGGTTTTTGAAAACGTCCGTTTGCCGAATTTTTAATGAAAAACTTGCGTTTTTATTGCTCTTGTTTGTTTATTTTATGTTTTCAAATATTTAAAATGTATATTTTTTCAATTTTTGGGAACATTTTCAGTTTTTGATAAGGGGGTACACTTTGCATTTTTGTGAAAAAATCGCCAGTTTTTAAAAACGTCCGTTTGTCGAATTTTTAATGAAAAACTTGCGTTTTTATTGCTCTTGTATGTTTATTTTATGTTTTCAAATATTTAAAATGTATATTTGTTAACAATAAAAAAAAAAAAATTTTTTTAAATTTTTGGGAACATTTTCAATTTTTGATAAGTTTGCATTTTTGTGAAAAATTCGCCAGTTTTTGAAAACGTCCGTTTGTCGAATTTTTAATGAAAAACTTGCGTTTTTATTGCTCTTGTATGTTTATTTTATGTTTTCAAATATTTAAAATGTATATTTTTTCAATTTTTGGGAACATTTTCAATTTTTGATAAGGGGGTACACTTTGCATTTTTGTCAAAAAATCGCCAGTTTTTGAAAACGTCCGTTTGTCGAATTTTTAATGAAAAACTTGCGTTTTTATTGCTCTTGTATGTTTATTTTATGTTTTCAAATATTTAAAATGTATATTTGTTAACAATAAAAGAAAAATAAATTTTTTAAGAACTTGCGTTTTTATTGCTCTTGTATGTTTATTTTATGTTTTCAAATATTTAAAATATATATTTGTTAACAATAAAAGAAAAAAAATTTTTTTTCAATTTTCGGGAACATTTTCAATTTTGGATAAGGGGTACACTTTGCATTTTTGTGAAAAAATCGCCAGTTTTTGAAAACGTCCGTTTGTCGAATTTTTAATGAAAAACTTGCGTTTTTATTGCTCTTGTATGTTTATTTTATGTTTTCAAATATTTAAAATGTATATTTGTTAACAATAAAAGAAAAAAAAATTTTTTCAATTTTCGGGAACATTTTCAATTTTGGATAAGGGGTACACTTTGCATTTTTGTGAAAAAATCACCAGTTTTTGAAAACGTCCGTTTGCCGAATTTTTAATGAAAAACTTGCGTTTTTATTGCTCTTGTATGTTTATTTTATGTTTTCAAATATTTAAAATGTATATTTTTTAAATTTTTGGGAACATTTTCAATTTTTGATAAGGGGGTAGGTACACTTTGCATTTTTGTGAAAAAATCGCCAGTTTTTGAAAACGTCCATTTGTCGAATTTTTAATGAAAAACTTGCGTTTTTATTGCTCTTGTATGTTTATTTTATGTTTTCAAATATTTAAAATGTATATTTTTTCAATTTTTGGGAACATTTTCAATTTTTGTAAGGGAACTTTGCATTTTTGTGAAAAAATCGCCAGTTTTTGAAAACGTCCGTTTGTCGAATTTTTAATGAAAAACTTGCGTTTTTAATGCTCGCGTATGTTTATTTTATGTTTTCAAATATTTAAAATGTATATTTTTTAAATTTTTGGGAACATTTTCAATTTTTGATAAGGGGGTAGGTACACTTTGCATTTTTGTGAAAAAATCGCCAGTTTTTGAAAGCGTCCGTTTGCCGAATTTTTAATGAAAAACTTGCGTTTTTAATGCTCGCGTATGTTTATTTTATGTTTTCAAATATTTAAAATGTATATTTGTTAACAATAAAAGAAAAAAAAATTTTTTCAATTTTCGGGAACATTTTCAATTTTGGATAAGGGGTACACTTTGCATTTTTGTGAAAAAATCGGCAGTTTTTGAAAACGTCCGTTTGCCGAATTTTTAATGAAAAACTTGCGTTTTTATTGCTCTTGTATGTTTATTTTATGTTTTCAAATATTTAAAATGTATATTTTTTCAATTTTTGGGAACATTTTCAATTTTTGATAAGGGGGTACACTTTGCATTTTTGTGAAAAAATCGCCAGTTTTTGAAAACGTCCGTTTGTCGAATTTTTAATGAAAAACTTGCGTTTTTATTGCTCTTGTATGTTTATTTTATGTTTTCAAATATTTAAAATGTATATTTGTTAACAATAAAAGAAAAAAAAATTTTTCAATTTTTGGGAACATTTTCAATTTTTGATAAGGGGGTACACTTTGCATTTTTGTGAAAAAATCGCCAGTTTTTGAAAACGTCCGTTTGTCGAATTTTTAATGAAAAACTTGCGTTTTTATTGCTCTTGTATGTTTATTTTATGTTTTCAAATATTTAAAATGTATATTTTTTCAATTTTTCGGAACATTTTCAATTTTTGTAAGGGGGTAACACTTTGCATTTTTGTGAAAAAAATCGCCAGTTTTTGAAAACGTCCGTTTGTCGAATTTTTAATGAAAAACTTGCGTTTTTATTGCTCTTGTATGTTTATTTTATGTTTTCAAATATTTAAAATGTATATTTTTTCAATTTTTGGGAACATTTTCAATTTTTGTAAGGGAACTTTGCATTTTTGTGAAAAAATCGCCAGTTTTTGAAAACGTCCGTTTGTCGAATTTTTAATGAAAAACTTGCGTTTTTATTGCTCTTGTATGTTTATTTTATGTTTTCAAATATTTAAAATGTATATTTTTTCAATTTTTGGGAACATTTTCAATTTTTAAAAAAGGGGGTACACTTTGCATTTTTGTGAAAAAATCGCCAGTTTTTGAAAACGTCCGTTTGTCGAATTTTTAATGAAAAACTTGCGTTTTTATTGCTCTTGTATGTTTATTTTATGTTTTCAAATATTTAAAATGTATATTTTTTCAATTTTTCGGAACATTTTCAATTTTTGTAAGGGGGTAACACTTTGCATTTTTGTGAAAAAAATCGCCAGTTTTTGAAAACGTCCGTTTGTCGAATTTTTAATGAAAAACTTGCGTTTTTATTGCTCTTGTATGTTTATTTTATGTTTTCAAATATTTAAAATGTATGTATATTTTTTCAATTTTTGGGAACATTTTCAATTTTTGTAAGGGAACTTTGCATTTTTGTGAAAAAATCGCCAGTTTTTGAAAACGTCCGTTTGCCGAATTTTTAATGAAAAACTTGTTTTTATTGCTCTTGTATGTTTATTTTATGTTTTCAAATATTTAAAATGTATATTTTTTCAATTTTTGGGAACATTTTCAATTTTTGTAAGGGAACTTTGCATTTTTGTGAAAAAATCGCCAGTTTTTGAAAACGTCCGTTTGCCGAATTTTTAATGAAAAACTTGCGTTTTTAATGCTCGCGTATGTTTATTTTATGTTTTCAAATATTTAAAATGTATATTTGTTAACAATAAAAGAAAAAAAAATTTTTTCAATTTTCGGGAACATTTTCAATTTTGGATAAGGGGTAGGTACACTTTGCATTTTTGTGAAAAAATCGCCAGTTTTTGAAAACGTCCGTTTGCCGAATTTTTAATGAAAAACTTGCGTTTTTATTGCTCTTGTATGTTTATTTTATGTTTTCAAATATTTAAAATGTATATTTTTTCAATTTTTGGGAACATTTTCAATTTTTGATAAGGGGGTACACTTTGCATTTTTGTGAAAAAATCGCCAGTTTTTGAAAACGTCCGTTTGTCGAATTTTTAATGAAAAACTTGCGTTTTTATTGCTCTTGTATGTTTATTTTATGTTTTCAAATATTTAAAATGTATATTTTTTCAATTTTTCGGAACATTTTCAATTTTTGTAAGGGGGTAACACTTTGCATTTTTGTGAAAAAAATCGCCAGTTTTTGAAAACGTCCGTTTGTCGAATTTTTAATGAAAAACTTGCGTTTTTATTGCTCTTGTATGTTTATTTTATGTTTTCAAATATCTAAAATGTATATTTTTTCAATTTTTGGGAACATTTTCAATTTTTGTAAGGGAACTTTGCATTTTTGTGAAAAAATCGCCAGTTTTTGAAAACGTCCGTTTGCCGAATTTTTAATGAAAAACTTGCGTTTTTATTGCTCTTGTATGTTTATTTTATGTTTTCAAATATTTAAAATGTATATTTTTTCAATTTTTGGGAACATTTTCAATTTTTGTAAGGGAACTTTGCATTTTTGTGAAAAAATCGCCAGTTTTTGAAAACGTCCGTTTGTCGAATTTTTAATGAAAAACTTGCGTTTTTATTGCTCTTGTATGTTTATTTTATGTTTTCAAATATTTAAAATGTATATTTTTTCAATTTTTGGGAACATTTTCAATTTTTGATAAGGGGGTAACACTTTGCATTTTTGTGAAAAAAATCGCCAGTTTTTGAAAACGTCCGTTTGCCGAATTTTTAATGAAAAACTTGCGTTTTTATTGCTCTTGTATGTTTATTTTATGTTTTCAAATATTTAAAATACATTTTCAATTTTTTTTTCTTTTATTGTACACTTTGCATTTTTGTGAAAAAATCGCCGGTTTTTGAAAACGTCCGTTTGCCGAATTTTTAATGAAAAACTTGCGTTTTTATTGCTCTTGTTTGTTTATTTTATGTTTTCAAATATTTAAAATGTATATTTTTTCAATTTTTGGGAACATTTTCAGTTTTTGATAAGGGGGTACACTTTGCATTTTTGTGAAAAAATCGCCAGTTTTTAAAAACGTCCGTTTGTCGAATTTTTAATGAAAAACTTGCGTTTTTATTGCTCTTGTATGTTTATTTTATGTTTTCAAATATTTAAAATGTATATTTGTTAACAATAAAAAAAAAAAAATTTTTTTAAATTTTTGGGAACATTTTCAATTTTTGATAAGTTTGCATTTTTGTGAAAAATTCGCCAGTTTTTGAAAACGTCCGTTTGTCGAATTTTTAATGAAAAACTTGCGTTTTTATTGCTCTTGTATGTTTATTTTATGTTTTCAAATATTTAAAATGTATATTTTTTCAATTTTTGGGAACATTTTCAATTTTTGATAAGGGGGTACACTTTGCATTTTTGTCAAAAAATCGCCAGTTTTTGAAAACGTCCGTTTGTCGAATTTTTAATGAAAAACTTGCGTTTTTATTGCTCTTGTATGTTTATTTTATGTTTTCAAATATTTAAAATGTATATTTGTTAACAATAAAAGAAAAATAAATTTTTTAAGAACTTGCGTTTTTATTGCTCTTGTATGTTTATTTTATGTTTTCAAATATTTAAAATATATATTTGTTAACAATAAAAGAAAAAAAATTTTTTTTCAATTTTCGGGAACATTTTCAATTTTGGATAAGGGGTACACTTTGCATTTTTGTGAAAAAATCGCCAGTTTTTGAAAACGTCCGTTTGTCGAATTTTTAATGAAAAACTTGCGTTTTTATTGCTCTTGTATGTTTATTTTATGTTTTCAAATATTTAAAATGTATATTTGTTAACAATAAAAGAAAAAAAAATTTTTTCAATTTTCGGGAACATTTTCAATTTTGGATAAGGGGTACACTTTGCATTTTTGTGAAAAAATCACCAGTTTTTGAAAACGTCCGTTTGCCGAATTTTTAATGAAAAACTTGCGTTTTTATTGCTCTTGTATGTTTATTTTATGTTTTCAAATATTTAAAATGTATATTTTTTCAATTTTTGGGAACATTTTCAATTTTTGATAAGGGGGTAGGTACACTTTGCATTTTTGTGAAAAAATCGCCAGTTTTTGAAAACGTCCGTTTGTCGAATTTTTAATGAAAAACTTGCGTTTTTATTGCTCTTGTATGTTTATTTTATGTTTTCAAATATCTAAAATGTATATTTTTTCAATTTTTGGGAACATTTTCAATTTTTGATAAGGGGGTACACTTTGCATTTTTGTGAAAAAATCGCCAGTTTTTGAAAACGTCCGTTTGTCGAATTTTTAATGAAAAACTTGCGTTTTTATTGCTCTTGTATGTTTATTTTATGTTTTCAAATATTTAAAATGTATATTTGTTAACAATAAAAGAAAAAAAATTTTTTTAAATTTTTGGGAACATTTTCAATTTTTGATAAGTTTGCATTTTTGTGAAAAATTCGCCAGTTTTTGAAAACGTCCGTTTGCCGAATTTTTAATGAAAAACTTGCGTTTTTATTGCTCTTGTATGTTTATTTTATGTTTTCAAATATTTAAAATGTATATTTTTTCAATTTTTGGGAACATTTTCAATTTTTGATAAGGGGGTAGGTACACTTTGCATTTTTGTGAAAAAATCGCCAGTTTTTGAAAACGTCCGTTTGTCGAATTTTTAATGAAAAACTTGCGTTTTTATTGCTCTTGTATGTTTATTTTATGTTTTCAAATATTTAAAATGTATATTTGTTAACAATAAAAGAAAAATAAATTTTTTAAGAACTTGCGTTTTTATTGCTCTTGTATGTTTATTTTATGTTTTCAAATATTTAAAATATATATTTGTTAACAATAAAAGAAAAAAAATTTTTTTTCAATTTTCGGGAACATTTTCAATTTTGGATAAGGGGTACACTTTGCATTTTTGTGAAAAAATCGCCAGTTTTTGAAAACGTCCGTTTGTCGAATTTTTAATGAAAAACTTGCGTTTTTATTGCTCTTGTATGTTTATTTTATGTTTTCAAATATTTAAAATGTACATTTGTTAACAATAAAAGAAAAAAAAATTTTTTCAATTTTCGGGAACATTTTCAATTTTGGATAAGGGGTACACTTTGCATTTTTGTGAAAAAATCACCAGTTTTTGAAAACGTCCGTTTGCCGAATTTTTAATGAAAAACTTGCGTTTTTATTGCTCTTGTATGTTTATTTTATGTTTTCAAATATTTAAAATGTATATTTTTTCAATTTTTGGGAACATTTTCAATTTTTGATAAGGGGGTAGGTACACTTTGCATTTTTGTGAAAAAATCGCCAGTTTTTGAAAACGTCCGTTTGTCGAATTTTTAATGAAAAACTTGCGTTTTTATTGCTCTTGTATGTTTATTTTATGTTTTCAAATATCTAAAATGTATATTTTTTCAATTTTTGGGAACATTTTCAATTTTTGATAAGGGGGTACACTTTGCATTTTTGTGAAAAAATCGCCAGTTTTTGAAAACGTCCGTTTGTCGAATTTTTAATGAAAAACTTGCGTTTTTATTGCTCTTGTATGTTTATTTTATGTTTTCAAATATTTAAAATGTATATTTTTTCAATTTTTCGGAACATTTTCAATTTTTGTAAGGGGGTAACACTTTGCATTTTTGTGAAAAAAATCGCCAGTTTTTGAAAACGTCCGTTTGTCGAATTTTTAATGAAAAACTTGCGTTTTTATTGCTCTTGTATGTTTATTTTATGTTTTCAAATATTTAAAATGTATGTATATTTTTTCAATTTTTGGGAACATTTTCAATTTTTGATAAGTTTGCATTTTTGTGAAAAATTCGCCAGTTTTTGAAAACGTCCGTTTGTCGAATTTTTAATGAAAAACTTGCGTTTTTATTGCTCTTGTATGTTTATTTTATGTTTTCAAATATTTAAAATGTATATTTTTTCAATTTTTGGGAACATTTTCAATTTTTGATAAGGGGGTACACTTTGCATTTTTGTCAAAAAATCGCCAGTTTTTGAAAACGTCCGTTTGTCGAATTTTTAATGAAAAACTTGCGTTTTTATTGCTCTTGTATGTTTATTTTATGTTTTCAAATATTTAAAATGTATATTTGTTAACAATAAAAGAAAAATAAATTTTTTAAGAACTTGCGTTTTTATTGCTCTTGTATGTTTATTTTATGTTTTCAAATATTTAAAATATATATTTGTTAACAATAAAAGAAAAAAAATTTTTTTTCAATTTTCGGGAACATTTTCAATTTTGGATAAGGGGTACACTTTGCATTTTTGTGAAAAAATCGCCAGTTTTTGAAAACGTCCGTTTGTCGAATTTTTAATGAAAAACTTGCGTTTTTATTGCTCTTGTATGTTTATTTTATGTTTTCAAATATTTAAAATGTATATTTGTTAACAATAAAAGAAAAAAAAATTTTTTCAATTTTCGGGAACATTTTCAATTTTGGATAAGGGGTACACTTTGCATTTTTGTGAAAAAATCACCAGTTTTTGAAAACGTCCGTTTGCCGAATTTTTAATGAAAAACTTGCGTTTTTATTGCTCTTGTATGTTTATTTTATGTTTTCAAATATTTAAAATGTATATTTTTTAAATTTTTGGGAACATTTTCAATTTTTGATAAGGGGGTAGGTACACTTTGCATTTTTGTGAAAAAATCGCCAGTTTTTGAAAACGTCCGTTTGTCGAATTTTTAATGAAAAACTTGCGTTTTTATTGCTCTTGTATGTTTATTTTATGTTTTCAAATATTTAAAATGTACATTTGTTAACAATAAAAGAAAAAAAAATTTTTTCAATTTTCGGGAACATTTTCAATTTTGGATAAGGGGTACACTTTGCATTTTTGTGAAAAAATCACCAGTTTTTGAAAACGTCCGTTTGCCGAATTTTTAATGAAAAACTTGCGTTTTTATTGCTCTTGTATGTTTATTTTATGTTTTCAAATATTTAAAATGTATATTTTTTCAATTTTTGGGAACATTTTCAATTTTTGATAAGGGGGTAGGTACACTTTGCATTTTTGTGAAAAAATCGCCAGTTTTTGAAAACGTCCGTTTGTCGAATTTTTAATGAAAAACTTGCGTTTTTATTGCTCTTGTATGTTTATTTTATGTTTTCAAATATCTAAAATGTATATTTTTTCAATTTTTGGGAACATTTTCAATTTTTGATAAGGGGGTACACTTTGCATTTTTGTGAAAAAATCGCCAGTTTTTGAAAACGTCCGTTTGTCGAATTTTTAATGAAAAACTTGCGTTTTTATTGCTCTTGTATGTTTATTTTATGTTTTCAAATATTTAAAATGTATATTTGTTAACAATAAAAGAAAAAAAAATTTTTTCAATTTTCGGGAACATTTTCAATTTTGGATAAGGGGTACACTTTGCATTTTTGTGAAAAAATCGGCAGTTTTTGAAAACGTCCGTTTGCCGAATTTTTAATGAAAAACTTGCGTTTTTATTGCTCTTGTATGTTTATTTTATGTTTTCAAATATTTAAAATGTATATTTTTTCAATTTTTGGGAACATTTTCAATTTTTGATAAGGGGGTAACACTTTGCATTTTTGTGAAAAAAATCGCCAGTTTTTGAAAACGTCCGTTTGTCGAATTTTTAATGAAAAACTTGCGTTTTTATTGCTCTTGTATGTTTATTTTATGTTTTCAAATATTTAAAATGTATATTTTTTCAATTTTTGGGAACATTTTCAATTTTTGTAAGGGAACTTTGCATTTTTGTGAAAAAATCGCCAGTTTTTGAAAACGTCCGTTTGTCGAATTTTTAATGAAAAACTTGCGTTTTTATTGCTCTTGTATGTTTATTTTATGTTTTCAAATATTTAAAATGTATATTTTTTCAATTTTTGGGAACATTTTCAATTTTTAAAAAAGGGGGTACACTTTGCATTTTTGTGAAAAAATCGCCAGTTTTTGAAAACGTCCGTTTGTCGAATTTTTAATGAAAAACTTGCGTTTTTATTGCTCTTGTATGTTTATTTTATGTTTTCAAATATTTAAAATGTATATTTTTTCAATTTTTCGGAACATTTTCAATTTTTGTAAGGGGGTAACACTTTGCATTTTTGTGAAAAAAATCGCCAGTTTTTGAAAACGTCCGTTTGTCGAATTTTTAATGAAAAACTTGCGTTTTTATTGCTCTTGTATGTTTATTTTATGTTTTCAAATATTTAAAATGTATGTATATTTTTTCAATTTTTGGGAACATTTTCAATTTTTGTAAGGGAACTTTGCATTTTTGTGAAAAAATCGCCAGTTTTTGAAAACGTCCGTTTGCCGAATTTTTAATGAAAAACTTGTTTTTATTGCTCTTGTATGTTTATTTTATGTTTTCAAATATTTAAAATGTATATTTTTTCAATTTTTGGGAACATTTTCAATTTTTGTAAGGGAACTTTGCATTTTTGTGAAAAAATCGCCAGTTTTTGAAAACGTCCGTTTGCCGAATTTTTAATGAAAAACTTGCGTTTTTAATGCTCGCGTATGTTTATTTTATGTTTTCAAATATTTAAAATGTATATTTGTTAACAATAAAAGAAAAAAAAATTTTTTCAATTTTCGGGAACATTTTCAATTTTGGATAAGGGGTACACTTTGCATTTTTGTGAAAAAATCGCCAGTTTTTGAAAACGTCCGTTTGCCGAATTTTTAATGAAAAACTTGCGTTTTTATTGCTCTTGTATGTTTATTTTATGTTTTCAAATATTTAAAATGTATATTTTTTCAATTTTTGGGAACATTTTCAATTTTTGATAAGGGGGTACACTTTGCATTTTTGTGAAAAAATCGCCAGTTTTTGAAAACGTCCGTTTGTCGAATTTTTAATGAAAAACTTGCGTTTTTATTGCTCTTGTATGTTTATTTTATGTTTTCAAATATTTAAAATGTATATTTTTTCAATTTTTCGGAACATTTTCAATTTTTGTAAGGGGGTAACACTTTGCATTTTTGTGAAAAAAATCGCCAGTTTTTGAAAACGTCCGTTTGTCGAATTTTTAATGAAAAACTTGCGTTTTTATTGCTCTTGTATGTTTATTTTATGTTTTCAAATATCTAAAATGTATATTTTTTCAATTTTTGGGAACATTTTCAATTTTTGTAAGGGAACTTTGCATTTTTGTGAAAAAATCGCCAGTTTTTGAAAACGTCCGTTTGCCGAATTTTTAATGAAAAACTTGCGTTTTTATTGCTCTTGTATGTTTATTTTATGTTTTCAAATATTTAAAATGTATATTTTTTCAATTTTTGGGAACATTTTCAATTTTTGTAAGGGAACTTTGCATTTTTGTGAAAAAATCGCCAGTTTTTGAAAACGTCCGTTTGTCGAATTTTTAATGAAAAACTTGCGTTTTTATTGCTCTTGTATGTTTATTTTATGTTTTCAAATATTTAAAATGTATATTTTTTCAATTTTTGGGAACATTTTCAATTTTTGATAAGGGGGTAACACTTTGCATTTTTGTGAAAAAAATCGCCAGTTTTTGAAAACGTCCGTTTGCCGAATTTTTAATGAAAAACTTGCGTTTTTATTGCTCTTGTATGTTTATTTTATGTTTTCAAATATTTAAAATACATTTTCAATTTTTTTTTCTTTTATTGTACACTTTGCATTTTTGTGAAAAAATCGCCGGTTTTTGAAAACGTCCGTTTGCCGAATTTTTAATGAAAAACTTGCGTTTTTATTGCTCTTGTTTGTTTATTTTATGTTTTCAAATATTTAAAATGTATATTTTTTCAATTTTTGGGAACATTTTCAGTTTTTGATAAGGGGGTACACTTTGCATTTTTGTGAAAAAATCGCCAGTTTTTAAAAACGTCCGTTTGTCGAATTTTTAATGAAAAACTTGCGTTTTTATTGCTCTTGTATGTTTATTTTATGTTTTCAAATATTTAAAATGTATATTTGTTAACAATAAAAAAAAAAAAATTTTTTTAAATTTTTGGGAACATTTTCAATTTTTGATAAGTTTGCATTTTTGTGAAAAATTCGCCAGTTTTTGAAAACGTCCGTTTGTCGAATTTTTAATGAAAAACTTGCGTTTTTATTGCTCTTGTATGTTTATTTTATGTTTTCAAATATTTAAAATGTATATTTTTTCAATTTTTGGGAACATTTTCAATTTTTGATAAGGGGGTACACTTTGCATTTTTGTCAAAAAATCGCCAGTTTTTGAAAACGTCCGTTTGTCGAATTTTTAATGAAAAACTTGCGTTTTTATTGCTCTTGTATGTTTATTTTATGTTTTCAAATATTTAAAATGTATATTTGTTAACAATAAAAGAAAAATAAATTTTTTAAGAACTTGCGTTTTTATTGCTCTTGTATGTTTATTTTATGTTTTCAAATATTTAAAATATATATTTGTTAACAATAAAAGAAAAAAAATTTTTTTTCAATTTTCGGGAACATTTTCAATTTTGGATAAGGGGTACACTTTGCATTTTTGTGAAAAAATCGCCAGTTTTTGAAAACGTCCGTTTGTCGAATTTTTAATGAAAAACTTGCGTTTTTATTGCTCTTGTATGTTTATTTTATGTTTTCAAATATTTAAAATGTATATTTGTTAACAATAAAAGAAAAAAAAATTTTTTCAATTTTCGGGAACATTTTCAATTTTGGATAAGGGGTACACTTTGCATTTTTGTGAAAAAATCACCAGTTTTTGAAAACGTCCGTTTGCCGAATTTTTAATGAAAAACTTGCGTTTTTATTGCTCTTGTATGTTTATTTTATGTTTTCAAATATTTAAAATGTATATTTTTTCAATTTTTGGGAACATTTTCAATTTTTGATAAGGGGGTAGGTACACTTTGCATTTTTGTGAAAAAATCGCCAGTTTTTGAAAACGTCCGTTTGTCGAATTTTTAATGAAAAACTTGCGTTTTTATTGCTCTTGTATGTTTATTTTATGTTTTCAAATATCTAAAATGTATATTTTTTCAATTTTTGGGAACATTTTCAATTTTTGATAAGGGGGTACACTTTGCATTTTTGTGAAAAAATCGCCAGTTTTTGAAAACGTCCGTTTGTCGAATTTTTAATGAAAAACTTGCGTTTTTATTGCTCTTGTATGTTTATTTTATGTTTTCAAATATTTAAAATGTATATTTGTTAACAATAAAAGAAAAAAAATTTTTTTAAATTTTTGGGAACATTTTCAATTTTTGATAAGTTTGCATTTTTGTGAAAAATTCGCCAGTTTTTGAAAACGTCCGTTTGCCGAATTTTTAATGAAAAACTTGCGTTTTTATTGCTCTTGTATGTTTATTTTATGTTTTCAAATATTTAAAATGTATATTTTTTCAATTTTTGGGAACATTTTCAATTTTTGATAAGGGGGTAGGTACACTTTGCATTTTTGTGAAAAAATCGCCAGTTTTTGAAAACGTCCGTTTGTCGAATTTTTAATGAAAAACTTGCGTTTTTATTGCTCTTGTATGTTTATTTTATGTTTTCAAATATTTAAAATGTATATTTGTTAACAATAAAAGAAAAATAAATTTTTTAAGAACTTGCGTTTTTATTGCTCTTGTATGTTTATTTTATGTTTTCAAATATTTAAAATATATATTTGTTAACAATAAAAGAAAAAAAATTTTTTTTCAATTTTCGGGAACATTTTCAATTTTGGATAAGGGGTACACTTTGCATTTTTGTGAAAAAATCGCCAGTTTTTGAAAACGTCCGTTTGTCGAATTTTTAATGAAAAACTTGCGTTTTTATTGCTCTTGTATGTTTATTTTATGTTTTCAAATATTTAAAATGTACATTTGTTAACAATAAAAGAAAAAAAAATTTTTTCAATTTTCGGGAACATTTTCAATTTTGGATAAGGGGTACACTTTGCATTTTTGTGAAAAAATCACCAGTTTTTAAAAACGTCCGTTTGCCGAATTTTTAATGAAAAACTTGCGTTTTTATTGCTCTTGTATGTTTATTTTATGTTTTCAAATATTTAAAATGTATATTTTTTCAATTTTTGGGAACATTTTCAATTTTTGATAAGGGGGTAGGTACACTTTGCATTTTTGTGAAAAAATCGCCAGTTTTTGAAAACGTCCGTTTGTCGAATTTTTAATGAAAAACTTGCGTTTTTATTGCTCTTGTATGTTTATTTTATGTTTTCAAATATCTAAAATGTATATTTTTTCAATTTTTGGGAACATTTTCAATTTTTGATAAGGGGGTACACTTTGCATTTTTGTGAAAAAATCGCCAGTTTTTGAAAACGTCCGTTTGTCGAATTTTTAATGAAAAACTTGCGTTTTTATTGCTCTTGTATGTTTATTTTATGTTTTCAAATATTTAAAATGTATATTTTTTCAATTTTTCGGAACATTTTCAATTTTTGTAAGGGGGTAACACTTTGCATTTTTGTGAAAAAAATCGCCAGTTTTTGAAAACGTCCGTTTGTCGAATTTTTAATGAAAAACTTGCGTTTTTATTGCTCTTGTATGTTTATTTTATGTTTTCAAATATTTAAAATGTATGTATATTTTTTCAATTTTTGGGAACATTTTCAATTTTTGATAAGTTTGCATTTTTGTGAAAAATTCGCCAGTTTTTGAAAACGTCCGTTTGTCGAATTTTTAATGAAAAACTTGCGTTTTTATTGCTCTTGTATGTTTATTTTATGTTTTCAAATATTTAAAATGTATATTTTTTCAATTTTTGGGAACATTTTCAATTTTTGATAAGGGGGTACACTTTGCATTTTTGTCAAAAAATCGCCAGTTTTTGAAAACGTCCGTTTGTCGAATTTTTAATGAAAAACTTGCGTTTTTATTGCTCTTGTATGTTTATTTTATGTTTTCAAATATTTAAAATGTATATTTGTTAACAATAAAAGAAAAATAAATTTTTTAAGAACTTGCGTTTTTATTGCTCTTGTATGTTTATTTTATGTTTTCAAATATTTAAAATATATATTTGTTAACAATAAAAGAAAAAAAATTTTTTTTCAATTTTCGGGAACATTTTCAATTTTGGATAAGGGGTACACTTTGCATTTTTGTGAAAAAATCGCCAGTTTTTGAAAACGTCCGTTTGTCGAATTTTTAATGAAAAACTTGCGTTTTTATTGCTCTTGTATGTTTATTTTATGTTTTCAAATATTTAAAATGTATATTTGTTAACAATAAAAGAAAAAAAAATTTTTTCAATTTTCGGGAACATTTTCAATTTTGGATAAGGGGTACACTTTGCATTTTTGTGAAAAAATCACCAGTTTTTGAAAACGTCCGTTTGCCGAATTTTTAATGAAAAACTTGCGTTTTTATTGCTCTTGTATGTTTATTTTATGTTTTCAAATATTTAAAATGTATATTTTTTAAATTTTTGGGAACATTTTCAATTTTTGATAAGGGGGTAGGTACACTTTGCATTTTTGTGAAAAAATCGCCAGTTTTTGAAAACGTCCGTTTGTCGAATTTTTAATGAAAAACTTGCGTTTTTATTGCTCTTGTATGTTTATTTTATGTTTTCAAATATTTAAAATGTACATTTGTTAACAATAAAAGAAAAAAAAATTTTTTCAATTTTCGGGAACATTTTCAATTTTGGATAAGGGGTACACTTTGCATTTTTGTGAAAAAATCACCAGTTTTTGAAAACGTCCGTTTGCCGAATTTTTAATGAAAAACTTGCGTTTTTATTGCTCTTGTATGTTTATTTTATGTTTTCAAATATTTAAAATGTATATTTTTTCAATTTTTGGGAACATTTTCAATTTTTGATAAGGGGGTAGGTACACTTTGCATTTTTGTGAAAAAATCGCCAGTTTTTGAAAACGTCCGTTTGTCGAATTTTTAATGAAAAACTTGCGTTTTTATTGCTCTTGTATGTTTATTTTATGTTTTCAAATATCTAAAATGTATATTTTTTCAATTTTTGGGAACATTTTCAATTTTTGATAAGGGGGTACACTTTGCATTTTTGTGAAAAAATCGCCAGTTTTTGAAAACGTCCGTTTGTCGAATTTTTAATGAAAAACTTGCGTTTTTATTGCTCTTGTATGTTTATTTTATGTTTTCAAATATTTAAAATGTATATTTTTTCAATTTTTCGGAACATTTTCAATTTTTGTAAGGGGGTAACACTTTGCATTTTTGTGAAAAAAATCGCCAGTTTTTGAAAACGTCCGTTTGTCGAATTTTTAATGAAAAACTTGCGTTTTTATTGCTCTTGTATGTTTATTTTATGTTTTCAAATATTTAAAATGTATGTATATTTTTTCAATTTTTGGGAACATTTTCAATTTTTGATAAGTTTGCATTTTTGTGAAAAATTCGCCAGTTTTTGAAAACGTCCGTTTGTCGAATTTTTAATGAAAAACTTGCGTTTTTATTGCTCTTGTATGTTTATTTTATGTTTTCAAATATTTAAAATGTATATTTTTTCAATTTTTGGGAACATTTTCAATTTTTGATAAGGGGGTACACTTTGCATTTTTGTCAAAAAATCGCCAGTTTTTGAAAACGTCCGTTTGTCGAATTTTTAATGAAAAACTTGCGTTTTTATTGCTCTTGTATGTTTATTTTATGTTTTCAAATATTTAAAATGTATATTTGTTAACAATAAAAGAAAAATAAATTTTTTAAGAACTTGCGTTTTTATTGCTCTTGTATGTTTATTTTATGTTTTCAAATATTTAAAATATATATTTGTTAACAATAAAAGAAAAAAAATTTTTTTTCAATTTTCGGGAACATTTTCAATTTTGGATAAGGGGTACACTTTGCATTTTTGTGAAAAAATCGCCAGTTTTTGAAAACGTCCGTTTGTCGAATTTTTAATGAAAAACTTGCGTTTTTATTGCTCTTGTATGTTTATTTTATGTTTTCAAATATTTAAAATGTATATTTGTTAACAATAAAAGAAAAAAAAATTTTTTCAATTTTCGGGAACATTTTCAATTTTGGATAAGGGGTACACTTTGCATTTTTGTGAAAAAATCACCAGTTTTTGAAAACGTCCGTTTGCCGAATTTTTAATGAAAAACTTGCGTTTTTATTGCTCTTGTATGTTTATTTTATGTTTTCAAATATTTAAAATGTATATTTTTTAAATTTTTGGGAACATTTTCAATTTTTGATAAGGGGGTAGGTACACTTTGCATTTTTGTGAAAAAATCGCCAGTTTTTGAAAACGTCCGTTTGTCGAATTTTTAATGAAAAACTTGCGTTTTTATTGCTCTTGTATGTTTATTTTATGTTTTCAAATATCTAAAATGTATATTTTTTCAATTTTTGGGAACATTTTCAATTTTTGATAAGGGGGTACACTTTGCATTTTTGTGAAAAAATCGCCAGTTTTTGAAAACGTCCGTTTGTCGAATTTTTAATGAAAAACTTGCGTTTTTATTGCTCTTGTATGTTTATTTTATGTTTTCAAATATTTAAAATGTATATTTGTTAACAATAAAAGAAAAAAAATTTTTTTAAATTTTTGGGAACATTTTCAATTTTTGATAAGTTTGCATTTTTGTGAAAAATTCGCCAGTTTTTGAAAACGTCCGTTTGCCGAATTTTTAATGAAAAACTTGCGTTTTTATTGCTCTTGTATGTTTATTTTATGTTTTCAAATATTTAAAATGTATATTTTTTCAATTTTTGGGAACATTTTCAATTTTTGATAAGGGGGTAGGTACACTTTGCATTTTTGTGAAAAAATCGCCAGTTTTTGAAAACGTCCGTTTGTCGAATTTTTAATGAAAAACTTGCGTTTTTATTGCTCTTGTATGTTTATTTTATGTTTTCAAATATTTAAAATGTATATTTGTTAACAATAAAAGAAAAATAAATTTTTTAAGAACTTGCGTTTTTATTGCTCTTGTATGTTTATTTTATGTTTTCAAATATTTAAAATATATATTTGTTAACAATAAAAGAAAAAAAATTTTTTTTCAATTTTCGGGAACATTTTCAATTTTGGATAAGGGGTACACTTTGCATTTTTGTGAAAAAATCGCCAGTTTTTGAAAACGTCCGTTTGTCGAATTTTTAATGAAAAACTTGCGTTTTTATTGCTCTTGTATGTTTATTTTATGTTTTCAAATATTTAAAATGTACATTTGTTAACAATAAAAGAAAAAAAAATTTTTTCAATTTTCGGGAACATTTTCAATTTTGGATAAGGGGTACACTTTGCATTTTTGTGAAAAAATCACCAGTTTTTGAAAACGTCCGTTTGCCGAATTTTTAATGAAAAACTTGCGTTTTTATTGCTCTTGTATGTTTATTTTATGTTTTCAAATATTTAAAATGTATATTTTTTCAATTTTTGGGAACATTTTCAATTTTTGATAAGGGGGTAGGTACACTTTGCATTTTTGTGAAAAAATCGCCAGTTTTTGAAAACGTCCGTTTGTCGAATTTTTAATGAAAAACTTGCGTTTTTATTGCTCTTGTATGTTTATTTTATGTTTTCAAATATCTAAAATGTATATTTTTTCAATTTTTGGGAACATTTTCAATTTTTGTAAGGGGGTAACACTTTGCATTTTTGTGAAAAAATCGCCAGTTTTTGAAAACGTCCGTTTGCCGAATTTTTAATGAAAAACTTGTTTTTATTGCTCTTGTATGTTTATTTTATGTTTTCAAATATTTAAAATGTATATTTTTTCAATTTTTGGGAACATTTTCAATTTTTGTAAGGGAACTTTGCATTTTTGTGAAAAAATCGCCAGTTTTTGAAAGCGTCCGTTTGCCGAATTTTTAATGAAAAACTTGCGTTTTTAATGCTCGCGTATGTTTATTTTATGTTTTCAAATATTTAAAATGTATATTTGTTAACAATAAAAGAAAAAAAAATTTTTTCAATTTTCGGGAACATTTTCAATTTTGGGTAAGGGGTACACTTTGCATTTTTGTGAAAAAATCGGCAGTTTTTGAAAACGTCCGTTTGCCGAATTTTTAATGAAAAACTTGCGTTTTTATTGCTCTTGTATGTTTATTTTATGTTTTCAAATATTTAAAATGTATATTTTTTCAATTTTTGGGAACATTTTCAATTTTTGATAAGGGGGTACACTTTGCATTTTTGTCAAAAAATCGCCAGTTTTTGAAAACGTCCGTTTGTCGAATTTTTAATGAAAAACTTGCGTTTTTATTGCTCTTGTATGTTTATTTTATGTTTTCAAATATTTAAAATGTATATTTGTTAACAATAAAAGAAAAAAAAATTTTTTCAATTTTCGGGAACATTTTCAATTTTGGATAAGGAAAACTTTGCATTTTTGTGAAAAAATCACCAGTTTTTGAAAACGTCCGTTTGCCGAATTTTTAATGAAAAACTTGCGTTTTTATTGCTCTTGTATGTTTATTTTATGTTTTCAAATATTTAAAATGTATATTTTTTCAATTTTTGGGAACATTTTCAATTTTTGATAAGGGGGTAGGTACACTTTGCATTTTTGTGAAAAAATCGCCAGTTTTTGAAAACGTCCGTTTGTCGAATTTTTAATGAAAAACTTGCGTTTTTATTGCTCTTGTATGTTTATTTTATGTTTTCAAATATCTAAAATGTATATTTTTTTAATTTTTGGGAACATTTTCAATTTTTGATAAGGGGGTACACTTTGCATTTTTGTGAAAAAATCGCCAGTTTTTGAAAACGTCCGTTTGTCGAATTTTTAATGAAAAACTTGCGTTTTTATTGCTCTTGTATGTTTATTTTATGTTTTCAAATATTTAAAATGTATATTTGTTAACAATAAAAGAAAAAAAATTTTTTTAAATTTTTGGGAACATTTTCAATTTTTGATAAGTTTGCATTTTTGTGAAAAATTCGCCAGTTTTTGAAAACGTCCGTTTGCCGAATTTTTAATGAAAAACTTGCGTTTTTATTGCTCTTGTATGTTTATTTTATGTTTTCAAATATTTAAAATGTATATTTGTTAACAATAAAAGAAAAAAAATTTTTAAATTTTTGGGAAAATACTCAATTTTTAGATTTGGGCAAAAATAGTCACACTTTAAAACCGTCCGTTTGTGTATTTTTGAATGAAAAATTGGCGTTCTAACATGGAAGTGTAGGTTTGAAATTATTTACCAATTACCTTTTCCTATTTTTCGAAGCAATATACGCTTTTAAAAGTTATTTTACATTAAGGGATCCCAGATGTAATCCTGTACTTCATTACAGTTTTTATTGTTGTTAGTAAAATGTCTAAATTATCTAGAATTTGTGAAAAGGGACTATTTTTATCAAAACTATTCTTCCTCCTTTCCATTCGTGTCAACGCTACTAGTCGTGAATATTTTTTATTAAATGTTGCATACTTCGCCTTTTCCAACTTTAGTTTATACTATTAAAATATGGGCACGTAAATATGTCCTTAGTTACGCCCTTATATATTTCATTAATTGTATAAATCAATGTTGAAGTGAAATAAAGTAGGTGTGTGCGATACATTACCGGAATCCTTTGCTTGAAAGCTCATGTATGATATTAGCATATGCGATATGTTATTTATATACATACATATGTGTATTCGATACTGCTGGTCGATCAGGTAAATTATTGTATCAATTATTGAGATACATACAAATATGTATATATTTTCTAAAAATGTTGATTTTGATGGTATTGCATAAAAGCATAGGCACCTATGGAACTATGCTGTTGGTATTCAAATTACGTATTTTTGGCGACAAAATACATACATATGTAAGCACGTAATATTATATAATATTCTTAAAGAGCTTTATCAAATTAGTTTATTTTGTATAAGTAGATTATACTGAAATGTGACATATTTTAATGTTAACAACAATTATGTAAATATACTGTAAATACAGTTCCATTTTTTACATAATTTGATGCGCTTGAAACATACATTTTTTATGTTTAACTAACGAATTGCTAAACGTTTTTGATTTTCAGTTAACGGTGTGCCTAAGAAGGAAACCATTCAAAATAATAGCATGCAAAATACATATCTACGTTCAGTTATGATGTCTGATATGGGCGTCAATGCAAACACCGGGAGCGATCCATCTGACACAACAAATAACTACTCGAGTTTTAATACTGAATATGATGAGCGTAATCAAACTGATGCTGATAATGTTGCCATTTTGGGTGGCAGCGAATCCGACAAAGATACTCAATCTGATGAAAGTATGTCACCGGCACGTCGTTGTTGTTTTATTGCTTCTTTATTATTGTGCGTTCTGACAGTAGTTGTATTTGTTTGGGTTATACCCTGCAACGAGGATGGATCTTGTCCGGCTCCAGTTGATCGTGTAAAAACCCATAATTGGTATAATAACTACTCTAAAATAGAATTGAAAGGTGGTGTGAATATTGTAAATGGGTTAAGAAGTTGGGAAAACAATCTAATATTTTTATATCGTGGTGATGCTTTCTTTCCTGAGTTTCGCTCGGATAACTCAAAGAGGAACGGTATAATATCCCTGATCGGAAGTTCCGGAGCAGTGGCTTGGTTTGATGAGATGACTGACGAGCCAGTAGCAATAGATTGCACTTTGCTGGATGTTGATCGAAATGGTCGTCCGGACTGTCTTGTTATAGATGAGTATGGAGAATTGGGAGCTATAAATCCTGTTTCTGGTCAATGGCATTGGAGGTTTAAGGAAAGATCTGTTCACAAAGTCGATGCTCTTGACTTTCCTGTGATTTTACCAGATTTGGATAATGATGGCGTAATGGAAATTTTACTGGTAACCAGTGTAACATTAGAACAAAGAACTAAACATTATATGCGAAAGGGTGATGTCGCCAATAAAAATGGTAACAGTCTTGAACAAAGAAACTTTTTGAAAATTTTGTCCGGCTACAGTGGCAAGCCAATTGGTGAAGGGTTTAAAGTTATTGAATGTGATACACTACGAAAGTTGCAATTGGAAAACGCTCAAACTGTATCCTTTAATTGCATTCATAACGACACGGAAGCACAACGTTCAAAAACATTGGCTGAACTCTTCTCTCTAATTACTAATAAGTCACTAATGGGGAAAAAACTGGTTCCGGCTTCAAAAATTTCTCAACATCGTCACTATGGACAACGTAAAGACATCGATTCTCAACGTAACATTTATTCACTCAGTGGGAGGGAATTGGTTGTGGAAAATCGCGGAAAATGTCCTGAAAACTGTACTGTTACATTTATTTTAAGTGAAAATCGCAATGGTAAGATCTTTTTTCTCCGAAACTTTACCAGTAATGGCACGTACGGTATGGTTCCCGCTCAATGGCATTTTAAGAATACCAAACCCAATATGTCGGGTTTCGTAATGAAATTTTGGAAATGGAATATAAGTTTGGAATCCGCAAATTCTAATTCGGTTACATCTTCTACTAATAGCAATCCCCGCGGAAATGAAACATTTCAAAAAACTCAAACATACAAATCAAAATCATTAAAAACAACAAAAGATAATTCTACTAAATCCTCTTTTAAACCAAATCATATACAAAGCTTTTTAAAAAATATCGATAATAGTGGCAACGAAATAAAACGTCGTCGTCGGAACTTAAATGCTAATGAACACCCGCGTGAAGAATTTGATGCATTTGATCATCTTATTCACCGGCGAGAAACATACAATATAAAATCGGAAGCGATACGTTTCAAGCGAAATACTTCACCTTTAACTAATGGTACAAAAACAAAGACATCTGTGCATGGTCGATTGTTAGTGGATAATTATAATATGCAAAGAATAACCGAATCGGTAATACTGGTATTGTTCATTGGTTCAGATACTCGTATAGAAAATACATCACAGAGTAATATTGTACAATTTTGTCGTGGCGATCGTAAAGAGGTTGTTTGTCAGCCCGATTTAAACAATCAAGAAAATTCCATGTTAATTGCTGATCTAGATCAGGATCAGTCTCAAGAACTTGTTTCTTATACATCAACATTTGTTCAAGCAAATGATGATTCAAAGGATTGGCGTCTTGTCACATATGTGAGATTATTGCGTTTACAATCGGAGCTACCGGGCTTTTACCAAGATGTTAAATACAATTAGAATATGGTAATTTTAAATCCTTATTGAGTCACACTTCATATTAAAACCTACACACATAAAAGTTGTGTACATATGTATAAACATCCAATATAGATACATTTATACATCAAAATAGAAAAATGCAATACCATAGAAAAATACGAGTTTAAAAGGTAGTTTCTTTAAATAATATTTCGAAAATACAAACATGTACACATACACATGAAAACATGTATACATAAAAAAATTTATAGAATATTATCTATTTATTAACAATTAAAATACTTACATTTTATAAAAGAGAAAAATGTGTATTATTAACATATCCATATCAAGATTTTTTTTGTACCGTTCTCAAAACACGTTACATAGATAAATGAAGTAATTCATACATAATTAAATGAAGTAATTCATTTAATTGTAATTTAATTAAATGAAGTAATTCATTTAATTTCAGACTGACTCCTTGATCAATTGTTAATTTATTTTCTACTCTGATATTTACTTAATTTTAATTAATCTGATTCCATTCGTCAGCGCTCCGCAAAAGGGTTTATTGACTTAGAATAAACGATTCTATTAACGTTAAAGAATTGAGTTTATTTTCTTTAAAAAATTAAACAAAGTTACCGTATAATAAACGAAATAGAGTGGAAAGGAGAACAAAAATACTTTTCTCTTTGACGTTGGTGGCTTTGCGTTTTGATAAAACGCAAAATTGACAAAATATATGAAATTGCATATTCGAGCTTTAGTGAACTACAAAATTAACAAAATGCATGAAATAGAATTTTAAAAACAAATATGAAACTAAAGACAGAAACGATGGTGCTAAAATGAAAGAGTACAAATTTAAAATATGGCCAAAAAAAAAAACAATATACTTAAATTTCAATTATGTGATGCAATGGAATAGAACTAGTCCTGCTAGAAATGGATAACAGACACTAATCTATAAGGAAGTCCTGCATATATCAGCATTGTCGTTTTTGTAATTAGATTTGCCTAAGTTTACATTTATTTGATTTTAAAAATTTGAATTCAATGAATTTTCTCATACTTTCTTTTTTCATAAGTCAAAAATTAAATTAAATTCAATCCACCTTTGAGTGTTACATATCCTTATTTTGTAATTTTCACCCGGCCCCGTGTTCTATTTTCAAAGAAATGTTATATTTGAAAAGCATCTATGAATTATGCATTTTTTTTAGTTTTTTAAAATATTATAAATATATTTAAATTTATACCTATGAATTAAGATTAGGAATTATAAAATTACAATCCTTAGAGGATTTTCTTATTAATTCGGTTAAAATTTAGCTTAAGCACCAATTACTAATAAGTCACTAATGGGGAAAAAACTGGTTCCGGCTTCGTGGCCTATTTTTTTATTTTCACATAGAAAACATTTATTAGCATCTTGATTGGGCAGCCTCTTCTTTATTACTCATAATTTGTTAACCAATTAATTATTAGCAGAGAAATTCCTAACTGAGAATCGAGGTGATAAAACTTAATAATTAAAAGGGTGAAATAACTAAGCTTTTATTTATTTGTATATAAATGTTTTATTACTAATTTTGGCTATATTAAAGATGATATAGAGAATATATTAAGAAAGGAGATTATTGTTTTAATTTACATATTATGCACATTTAAAAGAAACTAGTATATACTCGTATTCTACAAAAATATTATAAATTTATTACGTAATTTAATATAAACTTTTTAACGAAATATTATTTACATAATAATATGTTTTTGTTACTAACACACAATCCAATTTAATTTTACTTAAGATCGAAGTACGCCCATGTCAGGAATCTTCATTGTCTTTTCTACGACCAAATTTCATATCTCTTAGATAATAAATGGTTTCATCATTTATTAACGTTACTATAGTACTTTTTAACGTTAATAAGGAAGCTAATTTATACTTTAATGTAACAGATTCAACCTTATCTACAAGTTTAGTTAAATACTTTTCCATTTCTTTGTTTATTGTGTGCTGCGGAAATTGAAGTTGGAAACTGAAAAATATACATATATATTTATTATATTTTTATTTCGAGTTTTATAAGTATATGTATAGTACCATTTAATTGCATTTTCAATAATATCATCTGTAATATCCACTTGTTGCACAAAGTCGTTCATATATGATTCATTCAATTTCGTAACAAATTGATACACCAAAGCTTCTGACCAATTAATATCGTAACCATAAGCTCTGCTAAGTATCAATGCTTGAGAAACGCTTAAAAACATGATTTTTAAAAAACAATAATTTTATTTTTAGTCTCCCTGTGTAAAATTTTTAAAACCGTACTCTTCTGTAAGAGAAAATACATACGGCGATTTCTTAAATACAACTATTAATATAATGGCCCCTACAGAAGAGCATAGCACGATCTTTTACAAAAATACCTTTGCGATATAATATTTCTTTCAACAACAAAGAATTGCAGAAAAGAGATTACATGTCAACACAATGGCAATATATACCATGAATAGAATATTATCTCTTTAGAAATGTTTGCCAAAAATGGATTAATTATAGATAAAATAGTGCTCAATAGAAATGGTAATTGTAAGTTTTTGTATTTTCTTTGTAAGAGTAGGGCAGATATAAACATTTGCATATATGTACATATATATGTTGCAAAGCTGCATTTGCGGCTAAAGTTAGTCAAATTTTTGCGAAAAATGGAATTTTACTTAAAAGTATTGCATTCCTAAGGAAATTTGTGAGTTAAACACGAAAACCAACAAACTTAAAACGCGCACGGGATTGTTATGGCAGTCATAAAAATAAATTGTGAATTTTTCTCACAAGTAAGTAAGGACGAGTCGAAAGAATATATAAAGCAAATTCACCAAATGTAGCGAAATCGAACAATTTAAGCGAGTTATTATTTTAATGAAAACAATCAAAAAAATTGCAAAAGCGCTGTCTTTCTCTTCCTCGATTTCGTCAGCTGAACAGATTTTTTGCAGGAATACGTTATATGATTTATTTTGTGGATATATTTTTTAATTTAATGAAAGATTGAGATTTTAATTTATGTATCTACTTATATATAATTGTATTTACCTTAATTCATTGTTGACTAATGCTTTGAACTGATCCCTTGACTTTAGATTTATAACACAATTACATACATGAAGTCCATTTGATGTAGCAGGTTTTTCCAAAGCTTTACTCGCCAAATCAATTTGCATGGCAGTTAGTTCAGCTAAAGAGGCACTTTTATGTGCCAGTAATATTTTATTGTCCAATAAATAATTCTCGGAGGCATGAACATAATACTCCAAAGAAAGATTGAGCAAGTTAACGATTTCAACATTACATTTAAGTTTCAATAGTTTGTTATCTGTATCAACTATTACATGGTGGGTGTTATAAACTTTAGAATGTAATTCCTTGGCATCTCGTTCCCACAATTCCGCTAAATCTTTATACATCAAAAAATTAAGTGCTGCTAATTTAAAGAGTTCTTTTCCCTGTTGGGGTGCACAATAATCACGAAGATACGCTAAAATGGCTTGCCTTAAGCTTATAGTCTTCTCGACATCAAATTGCCCCAGTAAGGATTCAAATTGTTCGTTTTCAATTAGAGTATCGAAACAAAAAGACATTTCGCGATAGCGACCAATACCTATTAACAGTCGAACTATCAAGGACCACGATTTGGCTTGAGTGAGTGTTGTATTTAAAGCTTTAGCGCGATGTAAAACATTTGCAATGCCTTCCATGGAACACTCATGAACAAAAGCTTGATGCGCTTTTATCAAAAGTTCAACATAGATAATGTTTTGTTTTTTGTGTGATAGCACTTGTAGTGGGCGTATGGATGAACTTACATTGCTATTAGGTAAGTTATTATTGCCACCATTAACACCGTTGTTTGGTTGCCCATATTTAGCAATAATTTCAGCTAAGCGTTCGAAGTAAATATTGTTTTCAAATGGGGTTTTATCCTGATATTTACGATATAATTTAAGAGCATCGGAATATTCTAAAAAGCAAGCACCGAGTTTAGTACGATCGGGTGTCAATTCTAGAAATAAATGAAAATCTCTATCAATGTTATATCCCCATAAGTCAGCATTTCGAAAAAAATGCTTAGCTTGTTGGTCAGGACTAAAAATATAGAATCGAGGTCGAATAACTGCGGTTGTGATTTCAAAGGCCAACAGCTCCGCAATTTCTTGCCCATCCATATGGGTAGATGTTAATATGTCACTGACCACCAAAAGACGATGTAAGCAGTTTTCATCCGCTACACTCTTCAATAATATTTGCACGTCTTTAGTTCGCAAAACATCTATATACTCCTTGTCCAAATACATTGCCGCACGATAACAACAGATAATACGTTTTGCAATAGTAACTCCAAATTTTAATTTCGCAGCTATGCCCTGTAGTACCGCTAAAGTTTCTTGTTTTTCTTTTGAATGTATTGCTTCGAATTCAAATGTAGAACAACTGTCGATCATATGACTACCAGCACCAACATTGCTGCTACCTGATGGGACGCAAAGTGTTCTTTTTGTAAACTTAGAAAACGATGAGCGTTCAATCTCTGCTAAAAGCAATCTTTCATCTGCTGACATTACATATATGTTAGACATGGATTCCGCTAACGCCATACAAAATACGACAAAACGTAAGTCTAAAGGACGAACATCAAAAAGCTCTTGCAGACGTAAGGCCTCCACTATATCGCCGTCATCTAATAAACGGTATATTAAAGCTTCAAGTCTGCTTTTCTGTATTCCATCTAAATTGATTTTACTGCTTATATTTAAATCTTCTATGCCAGCCAACTCCTTCAGTTCTAAAAATGATTTGTATAGGACACATCTTTCCATTACCATAATTTCTTCGTAATACTCTGAGTGATACAAAGTAAGAGTGGAAGATTCATCGTCTGTGAGTAACAAATAATTTAAAATCATGTCGTATTCAATTTGATCGCGATCAAACGATTCGTTTGGGAATAAGTGATGATGTTTTATGACATTTAAGGCTTTTTGAAGCACATAATAGCGAGAGCGAAACGATTTCGGAGGCATACGAGAAGATGCATATAGCAGAAAGTTTACCAGCGTCTCAGGCGGTAACGAGTGTGATGAAATCTCTTCTTCATACTGTTGAAAAGGAAGTACATAATTATCAAATTTCAACACCGTTTTCGAAGACAGCTGCTGTTCTAATGAGTTTACCCATTTACTGTAGACAATATCACTAATTGGTTTCTGCAAAAGTGAGCCCAAACGTACCGCAATGTCAAATTCTTTTGCTTCTAACACGCAGTTTAATACGCGCTCGTATTCTTTAATATCTCCTTGTATGAGTTGTATAAAGTTAATAGGAAATTTCTGTGTTGCAACATTATCAGCTAACTGTAGAATTTCACAAAATGCTTTTAGCAAGCAAAAATCCAGTTTCCCCGTTATGTCACTGAGTCCGGATTGACAGACGCATGTAAGAAATTTCATTTGATCGGTAACTGATTCGAAATTGTTTTGTAAATGTAAAAGAAGAACACGTATGGTACGTTTTGTAATTTTCTCGCGCTTTGTCCAAAGGTTCAACGGTAAACGTACATCGTCATTGCTCCAAGACAATGCATATAATCGTAACTCATGAACCACTTTATCGCTAAACTCACCTTGAGCAGTTAGTTGAAGGAAATTAAATAGATGAATCAATGTGTTATGAGGATAAAAAATACAAAAGCTTCGAACCAGCGGTTTAATTTGGCAATCTGTTACAAGGTGTTCAATAAAATTCCATGGAAATTCCTGTATATTGATGTCTACAGCAAATCTTAAAACATTAAACCATTGATTCGTAGTAATTGACAGCCAGACCAACCAACACCAACCAATATTGTCATTATCATTTATATTTACTGACGCAGCTAATACGGCCATTATGGGAAGTTGTTGCTCAATAGCTGTACGTAAATAGTTCATAACTGTTGGAGTTGTTGAGTGATTTTCTCTTTGTTGCATGGTTTCAAGAAACTTTTTTATGTCAGCAAATTTCTCATTATCCTGTATTGCTCCAGCTTTTGTATTAAGTATAATAAGGGCAAAAAGGTCGGGACCAGTATGGGACCAACTTGCCACAAGTTGCTCATTATTTGGTTTAAGGGCCTTCATAACAATTAGTGGTTCGTTACAAGATGTAAAGGAAGATGTAACCGTTTCCATTGACGTGGTCACAACATCAGTGTTGTTTTCCTTTCTACTTTGTTTTCTTTGTTTCAGATGACGTCTCACAAAACTTGTTCGTCTTTTAAAGTTTAAATCCTTGTCATCAAAATGCGGAACGGACGATAGTGCCCGTAGCATGTGGTCGCCTATTGCAGCAATATTGAAGTATTTTACTATACTTTTAATATGATTTAAAGGAATTTCAAAGTACTGTAATATTACTAACAACCGCCAATAGTCATTGAGCTCTGCGTAGTGTTTCATTACCAAAGATACTTGATCGTTGGAAATATTTTGTGCGCTTCTAGCTGTTGCACTAACAATCATTATGCCCGAAAACTCACTTAATGGGAAAGAAATGCCGCTTTCTAATTTTTTTATCAATGAAAGTTCTGCTTTTTGCAAAGTAAAAAATATACTTGGGGTATGATGAGAATCATTATTGTTAACACACTTTTTTACTTTTAAATAGCAACGTAGCTGTTGGGTATCAAAACCAATCATTTCGCAAAAACCTATACAATGCGAAATTATATCCATATCGGCAGAAGACGATTGTAATGCCATATCGTAAACACACTCACATGCGCTGAACAAATGAGTCTCAGTTATTTGCGCATAACTCTGCAATTGCCCCAGGAGCATCATATATACTGCATAGGCACAACGCGATTGCCTAATGTAGTTTAACAAATTTAATGGAGAATTATACTGCAGTATGCCTTTATTGTCCGCTTTTAAGTGTTCTGAAGATATTAAACACTTTCTATACAAATTAGCATCTTTTGCCAAATGCATAAAATTAAGATCCTTAAAGGTTTTTACCAAATCATATGCACTTGGTAGACCATGTTCAATCGCGTCTGTTGCTTCAGCATGCTGTTGGTAGTGAATAATTTTGAGATATGTTAGATTTTTGAGCGTTCCATTTGCAGCGGCGCATTGCAAATCTGATATTGATGGTTCTCTTGTAAGAAACTCAAATAGTATTGCAAGTGCTTGGTTCTGCTCAAAATCTATGCCAACGTTTTCTAAGTACCTTGTGGCATAGAAACTTATCTGAAATATTACGAATTTTTTTAAGGGCTCGTGATAAAGGAAGTATAATTTTTTGTATAAATTTTTTTTTAAATGTTGGTAATCCCTGACAATAATATATATAGTTATGAAGTGAAATCTATTCAATTGGCCCTTATTTACACAGTATCTACAGCAAATCATGCCAATCAATTCAGATAATTTGCTGAATTTAAGACGACGCTAGGTGTGAAAAATTTTAACATTTCATACCATGTTACAAGTTTGAGTTCAATATATTCTGTCATTACAAACATTACTGCTGGGTATTTGACAAACTTGTTTCAGAAATCTAATTTTTAAATCCTTACATATAAACATAATAAACTTTTTGCAATTAAATATTTGCAAGAATTTTTCTTACTCTCAATTTTTATTCATTGATGCTTCTTGCAGTTTTTTAGTTAATAAATACCTTTCAGTAATAATTGTTGCAAATTCTTTATAGCTTTTACAAACCTTATGTTAAAGCTTAAAAGAAATTAAATAAATTATGTCCCATTGTATTTTGTTGTACGTTTAAAAAAAAATTATTACACAGATAAGTATTTATAAACACTAAAATTTAAGTGAATATCCATTTAGGGGATAATCAGCAATCTATGTATGTCTATCAAATATGTATAGATTGATAAATAATTGGTGTATAAAAGGAGTCCTTTGCATTGAGAAAAGTCTCCCCAAAATTTAAAAATTCAAATCACTTACCTCTTTACATCCGTATAAACTTTGAAATGAATTCATTTTCAATGCAAGTAAGAATTTTAACAGCGGCTTGTGTTCGCTAAACATTTCTGATAGCTCTTCAAGTTGACGATTTCCCACAAAATCGTACAAAAACAAATAATAAAGTTTTTGATCGAAAATAAAATTTGCGAGCGGCAAATTCTTAATATTGGTACTGTTAACGAGAAAACTTTCTGTAAGACAAATTCGCTGTAATACTGTTTTTACTTTATTTCTTTCGTCATCAAAGAAAAATCCTGTTGATACGAGCAGATTTCTTAGAACGTTATCCGACTTATTTTGAAGAGAACGAACTGCATACATATACATTTCTCTATCAATAGACCATTCCAGATACTTTAACTCTAATTTTGTAGAAATATCATTTATCACTTCTTTCGCTTTCTGAGTTATACACCAGCATATAATCTGTTCTATTTCTTTATTATCAACCAAAAAATTCCACAAAAAATATTTATTAATATGATGTAGAAGAGTATCATTGTGAGTTTCATAATATAATTTTATTATAAGTGTTTGTAAAACTGCTGGATCCAAATTAACTAAAAATTCTAAATTAATACGACTCATGTGTTTTCTCATATCAGACATTATAGCTTCAGAATTCTTCATTTGCTGCAGCAGTTCCCAATGAAACTTCAAATTTGGCAACGATTGGTCGTAATCTTTAGAAGATAGTTTTTTAGTTAAATGCTCCATGATTATTTCTCTTAATTCAAAATCATTAGATTCACAGGCAAATTGGTAATAAAAACATTTTACATCAATTTGCACATTCCGAAGAACACTTTCTGCCTTACATACCAAACGTTCCGTTAACAAACGATTCACATAATTCTGAACCACATCAAGAAAAAAATGCCTATACTCCGCCATAGTCATTCTCCTTTTTCGTGCCCAATACTGTATGCATAACTGTATGTGTTCGCCCTTTGTAGCCACTTCTTTTATAAGACTTTCTTCACTAATTCCAGCCCAAGATTTAATAATTTTATCATTTTCATAGTTCGCCATGTTGATTAAAAGTTTAATTTAAAACATGTCAAATTCACTTTCTTTTGTGTAATGTTTTTTAATGTAAATTAAATGAGTTTTTCAAGAATACGATAACAAGTTTTTTTCTCTTGTTTATTTTCCTTTCTAATTGACGACTTTTCTCTTTTACATTCAAATATATTGTCCAGAGTTGTTTAAAATTCTTCACAAATTTGTTTTGTTTTTGACAGCTGTCTGTTTTGAGTTTTTAGTTATCGCATAGTTGAATGTATTTTTTAAAAGTATTGTGATTTCTACCTTAGCAAAGAAAAAATGTGGCAGTACTTCCAACTATATGTTATTTGCAGATTCTTAATCAGAACTGGGATAGTGGTGTAAACTATTATTTTTCTTAATCTCACAAACATTCATAATACTAAAAAGAGAATTTAAGTGCTACTAAATTTACTTTTTTTTAACTAATAATGTATAATTTTTCTTGGAATTTTGAATACGTATATAATTTATAAGTTTGAGTTCGTAACAAATATGTTGGTATTTTCTGTATACATAATACTCGATTGATATGGCAACTATTAAGATTGATGTTTGCAGACGTTAAAAGCAAGAACTCACTTTGAAATTTATATTGAAGAATACACATTTAATTTGGAATTTGGTTAATTTAACATTAGTAATCGATGAAGCGAGCCATGGATTTCTCTGGTAATAAAGCAAACTCCTAATATAAAAATAAGCTTTAAAATATCATAAGAGAAAGTATTGATTCATTTAGTAAATACAAATATTTGGCTATCTAATTTACTTATAGCTCTCAGTTTGCAAAAGTTAAATCGAGAAAAACGTGAACGACAGCCTAATTGGACTGAGTCGGAAAAACAGTTGTTGTTGTCCTTCACGCAATTGCATAAACACATATTGGAAAATAAAGGCAGTGATACCATGACTATAAAACGAAAGTCACAAGCTTGGGATGATATTGCTGAAAGAATGAAAGCAGCCGGCTTCAATCGTTCAAAGGAAAGACTGAAACAACAATTAGGCAGAATTAGATCGGCCGATGCTAAAAGGTGCAAACATGAAATGGAAAAATGTTTAACAACAGAAAGAGTAGATCCTTTAAATGATTCTGGTAATCATTCAATGTTTGAGGAAAACAACTGCTTAAATTCACATTGTAGAAGTACATTAGCAACGCCATTTTTATTAAAAGAATGTGACCATATTCAATCAGAAAAGACTTCATCAGTTGATAAGAATGATTCTTCCCAACAAGAAATACAGATAAACTCACGTTGCTACATAAAACCAAATATAATTAATTATTCTATTATAAACTCTTGCAAGAGTAAAACAAATGATGTGAAATGTCAATTTCTCGATAATAAGTATTTCGAACAAAAAAATGTACCGCAGTTAATTCAGATATGCAACAACGTTGACACTGAATCAAAATTTAACGACTTAGTTAGCGAATCGAAAGGGAAATGTGCTGCCGACGTATCAAGTACTATTCCATGTTCTTCTGTGCCCGCAAATATTAAACAATCAGTAATGCGTTTTGCGTCTAATCAGATTAGTAACAATGTTAATAAGAAGAATGCTTCCTGCTCATTTTCTTCTGGAAAACTTCAATTGAAGCAGCGGGTCAAACGCATTAGTAACTTGCGCTCAAGTCGTTCGCAGACTTTATTTACAAGAGAACAAGGACTTCGACAACTTTGTATGTACCGCGTAGCAGTTGAACGTGAACGTTTACGTAGCTTGAAGTTGCAAGAAAAGCGTGATCGTATCCTCTATCGTAAAGACGTTGAAATACAAAATTTAAAATTGGAAATTTTGCGTAACCTCAATAATCAAAATCGTGATTTGAATAACATTAATTTTTGAATATATCCATCTCTGCAAATCCTAATATTTAATATTTTTGAATTTTGCAATAAATACATGTAAGTAGGGAATGTAACCTCATTAGGTTTTTTGTGTTTTAAAATATTAGAAATATGTATTTTGAAAATTCGTACATACACAAGTGCTTATTTTTTGATCGTTTGAATATATACTTATTACCCTTTTAATCCATAAAAATTTTATTTGTAATTCTTGTCTTTGCTCAACAAATTGACTATTTTGTGAATTATAATCTAATAAATAACAAATAAAATAATATTGAAGTGGATTACTATTACTATATGTCATTTACGGCTAGAAAAAAGGTATGTTAGTTTTTATGTTCTCGATTATATAAAGTATTGGTGTTTATGTGCAAAGATAAATATTAAATTGGGTAATTATTTATAACAAATCTTCTGCAGAAAATATTTCTTCAAGAATAATTCTACTTTTCTATTCCCATAAAAGCCATATTGTAGTAATAATATAAAACTATCCCATTCATTTTAAATTTCAATTTTTCCATTTACTTACCGTAAAGACTATTGCTGCTGCAAGTGGGATATTGCAAGCTTTTTACAATAAGTGGAATACAAATATATACATAAAAACAAACCTACGTATGGGATAAGTCTGTAAGTACTTACGCTATGTGTATTTGTTTGCTAAAATTTCACATAGAATTCTTTAGTTTGGAACATGACAACACTATCTGCATGAATGAAAAATGTATTAATCCAAGGACACTATTAAAGTATAAAAATTTACGTATGTGTAAGTGCAAACAAAAAAATTTGTGTACTACTAAATGCTAGATAAGCAAAATAACAGATAGTTGCAGTCCATATTGTACATATTTCTTAAATTAGTTTTTATAATCGAATGGTCAACGAACGCCAAAAAAATGTTATATTAAAAGGTGCTGAAGTTTTATTGTTTGTCCTGTCAAACACATACTGAATTTTCATGTATTTATTTATTATTTACTATTGTCAAAATCCTTTGTTGTTTTATCACATGCGATGAAACTGAATTAGTGCCTATTAAAGAACAATTAAATATGTTTTTATTGTGGATTTAAGGTAGTCAGTAAATCTCTCAAAGGAAACATTTTTCAGAAAATTCAAACAAAACCCATTATAGTTTTCAATATCCTCAAAAATCAGTTCAGAATCGGCAAAAATAAACACATTTTGTTCTATTTATTAATTATTTATTTATGTATATTATTTTTCTTACAGTCTCTATACCTACATACATGATTAATTTTTCACAATTGTTCTATTCAAACACAAACTTTTGTTGCTCAAATTTTAATTTTATGATGAGAAGGAAAAAGAGAGTTACATAACTTTTATACACTTCTTTTTCTATACTTCTCCATCGTTCTGGTACAAAATCGAAACTTGAGCAAGAAAACTGGAGGTGTGTGAAACTGAACTAAAAGCAAAATATATGGTTAATAAAATTATTATCCTCAGTTTTCTTCAAAAAGTTATTTTGCTTGATTTTTTTTTTTTGCTGCTAAAGCATGTACTAATAGCTTGATTTGAGAAGTAAACGAAGGGCAACCACATTGAAAGATTAACTTAACTGCAACGTCTAATATAGATATAATAACCAGAATATTTTTTATTCCAAATTTTAAATATGGTAACAAAACAAAATTATAAAGTATAATAGAATCTTCGAGTTATGACTAGATCACACCAAGGTGGAAGGCGTGGTAGTCGCATTTAAATAAAAATAATATCTCATTTTACGTAATCTCAATATATGCTATATTACTGTACATGAATATACATATAAAAATGCATTATGAAAGTGTCTTATGCAGCTAGATGTAGAAAGTACATTGTGTGCAAATGTATTATATTGTCTTTATTGAATGCGTATGTTAAGTGGATTTAAAACACGTCCAGCCATTACAGCAACATCCAAGTCACGATCAATGATGAAAAACATAAACGGATGATTTACGGCAATTGGTATCGTTTCAGTTTGTGCTCCATTGTTGGCTGAGAGAGTTAAATATGTAAAAAAAAATCAGTAAAAGCAATTAATTCGATATTGCAAAATATTTTATCTTAAAATGTTTAACGAAGGTGTCTAGTATTGTTGCAATGTGCCCTTAAATGTTTTGCTTGGATGAATCTAGAAATGATGTAATGCATATGCAGGTGTATCTACATATCTATGTAATTATGTATGTAGGTATTTGACATATCTTATGTTTTAGATTCAAAAAAGAAATACATACTTCTTGTGATATGCAATACTCACGTGTTAACTGACTTATGGGATTCGTTCGTATGTGAACGTTTATGGACTGTTCGATGTGCTTTACATATACACCTTCTTCATGTGTCATTGGACAAAATTCAAAAGGATTTGGTTCGAACATATTGACAACACCCATCTGAAATATGATAAAAATTTATATCTACATCCATACTAAGCACATACGGCGTGTGATCAAAAAATAACCTTGATTTTTAATTATTCATTAACAACTATCTTGCCCCCTTCTAGGAAATCTCAGATATAATACACTTACGCCAGCGTTGTATCCAATCCTCGAAACACTTCTGAAATGCTCTTTTTGGCATAGTCAACAGCCCCTGTTTCGATTTTTCTTTTATCTCCTGAATCGTAACAAAATGATTTCTTTTCATCGCTGTCTTTAGTTTTAGGAAGAGGAAAAAGTCGCGATTACGGTTTTGTTTTTGGCCAAAAACATCGATGTGTACTGCGTTATCATGGTGACAAATTCTGATTGTTTTTTTTTTGCTTCGCAAAAAAGCATACGTAAGAATTGCTTGGCATGACCCAAACCATATATCAACATCATCAGCAACCTCTCGAATAGTGATTCGACTATTATGCAAAATCATTTTCTTCACTGCTTCAATGTTTTCATCGGTTGTATCATCATTGAAATCTTCTCGGTCTTCCTTAAACGTGTTATACCACAATTGAACTTGTGTTCTGCCCATAGTGGATTCGCCGAACGCCACAGTCAACATTTCAAATTCCCTGCACATTTCATTTCATTTTTTACACAAACCTTAATACAGTTTCTTTCATCCATTTTTTGAATAGTACAAAATCGAAGACGACACCAAAAAAACACACTAACCTTTTTATCTGTCAGAAACAAACTGCTAATCCAAAATGGCTGACATTGCCATCATATATAACAGACATGTATAGCAACATGACAGAAAAAAATCCGAAAATCGAACCTACATAACTCACGAAATTTGAAAATAAAGATTATTTTTTGTTCACACATTCTAGATATGTATGCATGAGTGTTCGTGCCCGAGCAAGTTTTTTTCTGCTTGTACTAAGAAATGTGATTGAAAACTCAAATAACAGGCCGTAGGAAATGTACGTTATACCTATAAATGCTATAAAACGTTTTATATTTTTTATACAAAAACAAAATAAAATACTCATTTTCATACAAATCCATATCTATGCTATTGCATTTACGAGTTCATACTACTAACACATCCTATTTACTTAGTTCAAAAAGCAATTAAATAAATTTTTTGTAAGATTTTCACCCATATTTTGCTTGTTGTCAGAAAAAATTGAAGTTTGTAAAAGGGTGTGATATATTGGCAAGTAGAAAACGAATTCCTTTTCAAAAAGAACGAATTGTTGGAAATTGGAAGTTTCTATATCTAACCACATTTTGGTCTCCTTCCAAATCAACTGTTGCAGAAAAAATTTTTCTCTTCAGCTTGGACAGCATGTTCGGAAAAAATTGGTTCGAAGGCTGGTTTATGACTGCACAATCAGATGATTAATTTTTACTTAAATTTAAATTGCATTTAAATATAGTTTGCACCAGAAGTATGCCAGCATTACTAAATGCCAAAAGCTACTGGTCATTAATAAACAAAAAAGCATTACACCGAAACAATACTTTGAACATGCCCTAATTTTTTAAATGCTTTAAGATATACTGCCCTAACTAGACAATAAGTTATAAATGTTTTTATGAAAAAAAAAAATAACTAAAAACAAACCATTAGGTTTTTTAAGATTTTTCAATTTCAATTCAGAAGAAAAACTATATTTCAAATATTTGTTTGATAGAAAATTGCTTGGTGGTAACATTTTCTACTTAAAAACAGTTTCCAACTTAGTAATACTTTAGCATTACTATTTTCTATTAGATTCAGTTAAAGCAGTTAGAGTTAGAGTTAAAGTAGTTAGATTCAGTTCAGTTATTTGCAATATTCTTCCTACTTTATCCCAATACGTTCCAAAAAAAAAATTTTATATTGCATTTGAATTAAGTATCACGTAAATAAATCTATAAGAATTGCGATTCTGATTTTTTTTTTGGTTACGCATTTTTCATTTTATCTACCGATAAGCCGTTACATACATACAAATCTATATATTTATAATATAAGATTTATACAAAATTACATACATACTTACATTTTGTAAATCATTTGTTAAAAATATGTTTCCCTCTAATTTGAAGTCGGGTATTATTGCTTGTACCAACGTTGGCTTTAATTGTTTCCGCATTAGACGTAGGTTTGGAGCATAATGTAGAGATCGTGCTGCTGTAATTAAGTCTGCATTATACTCGGGTAAGAAAATCATTAGATTGTACTTTGGCGTATCCAGTTCCAATTCTAAAACACTAGCCCGAAGAGATTCAAAGTATTTGTAGTATAGCACAGTATTATAAAGTTTGAAATTCGTGTTTACAGTATCCTGATTTGTTAAATAAAATACATCACTGACAATTGTATTGTAATCCCGTTTAAAATCAGCGTAAGTTGGAGCAGTTTCAGATAAGGTATTTAGATCTGTCTCTGTTTTGCAAATGTTTGATTGTTGAATAAAAGGATTGGTTGATGTACAATCGTCGTCGAGAATTGTAATATATAAATGGTCAAAGTTATCTGAACTGAAGGAATGGCGTTTACTACGATTTGGCGGGTGATTGGCTTTTCTTTTTACCGGCAAGTAATGTGGCTTAATATTCGATGTTAAAGGTGCTTGTAATTTTGCACTGGGCCGGCGATTAACTCGTTCCTTTCTTTGTAGGCGAGCAAATCTCTCTGAATTTTCCATAGACACAACTAATTTTCTTAAGTCTGCGGATTTAATTGATTCAGTTGTTTCCGTTGCAGTTTCTGATTCAGTTGTTTCCGTTGCAGTTTCTGATTCAGTTGTTTCCGTTATGGGTTCTGATTCAGTTGTTTCCATTGTGGGTTCTGATTCAGTTGTTTCCGTTCCGGTTTGCGATTTAGTTGTTTCCGTTGCAGATTCTGATTCACTTGTTTCCGTTCCGGATTCTGATCCACTTGTTTTTGTTGCGGGGTCTGTTGTAGAGTATATTTCAGTGGTTTCTGTAACTGGCGACGTTCCATTTGGCTCACGTTCTTGCGTAGTACTTTCAACTGGACTTCCATCGTTGACATTTTCGGTAGTTGTTAGATTTTCTTCAGTAGTGTTGTATGATGTAACCATTTCTGATGTAGAGTATATTTCAGTCGTTTCTGTAACTGGCGACGTTCCATTTGGCTCACGTTCTTGCGTAGTACTTTCAACTGGGCTTCCATCGTTGACATTTTCGGTAGTTGTTAGATTTTCTTCAGTAGTGTTGTGTGATGTAACCATTTCTGATGTAGAGTATATTTCAGTCGTTTCTGTAACTGGCGACGTTCCATTTGGCTCACGTTCTTGCGTAGTACTTTCAACTGGAGTTCCATCATTAACATTTTCGGTGGTTGTTAGATTTTCTTCAGTAGTTTTGTATGATGTAACCATTTCTGTTGCTATATTTGTTGCTGTTGATATTTCCGTAGTTGTATCTGATTTGGGATTACCGGTGGTTGGACTTGCACTTGTCGCAGGAGTTATGGTATTTTCTATTTCTTGAGACTTTGCTGTGTCTTCTTCCATTACAATGTTTACAATTGAGGTACCTTTTTGGGGCTGTAATAGGCTAGTAGGCGCTGTAGTTTTACTAGGAAGTACAGTTGTCGACGATATCATGTCAGCGCCCAAATCGTATCCGTAAAACATTAATATCGCTTCATAACTTCTAGTTATTGTAACGTTCTCCTTATTTAAGCTCAATCCTTTTAATGGATTATCTAAGTTAAAGAAGTAGGTCTAAAAAACGTCATAGTGTTGCAATAGGTTATTAAAAGTGTTTTTATGTTATTAATAATGTTTTTAATACAGAAGATAGGTAAGGGCAAAAATTTTCGTTTTTTCGAATCTATAGTCTGAGTAGTAAGTTTTTCTTCAATGACAAGGTAAATTAATGTGTAAGTACACATAGGAGTTCATAACAATACTCGCAATCAAAGTATATATATATATATACTTATGTATGTACATACAGCTGTTGACAACTAATTGGAAACGCATTGTAGTATAGACATGTTAGGTGTATTACTGTTGTATTATATACTTTTTTTAAATATATTTCACTATATTATATTCAAATATTATCTAATGTAAACAAAGAAGATAAATAACTTAAAAGAAATATTCTCAATAGCTCAATATTTAATTGTAGGTCTCAGTCTTCAAATTATAGAGCGGCACCTAATTGGAAACGATTACACATTATATGGAAATAAGTAATGTTAACAAGTCACTGGCCTTATTTTTGGTTAATATTTAATTGCAAATCCATTTTTCTTCAACACTGCTTCTCACCGGCTACGCATTGAAGATATTAGGCGTCGACATCGCTCCACTGGTATTGACTCCCACGCCACCTTTATTTTATCAAAAAGATCTTTCATATTTGTTATATTTTCCCGGCTTACAGATCTTTTTACGTTACCCCATAGGTGTTCAATAGGGTTAAGGTCCAGGCTGCATGATGGCCACTCCAAAACATCGATTGAATTCTCTTGAAAAAATTTTTGAGTCAGCTTTGCCGTGTGCTTCGAATCATTATCCTGCTGATATTTCCATATAACAGGCAAATTCTCCTCATCCCATAGCAGCATTATGTTTTTAAGTATTTCGATGTATTTTTCGGTATTCATAGTTCCATCAATTTTACAAATTGGGCCAACACCACTCCAGGAGAAGCATCCCCATACCATTATAGACCCTCCACCATGCTTCACAACGCGGGAAACATAGCGAGGGTTAAATTCCTGATTAATGGGCCGCCGTACGTACCTCCGACCATCAGGACCAAGACGATTTACTTTTGTTTCGTCGCTCCAAAGCACATATTTCCGTTGGCTATCTGTCCAATTCCAATGTGTTCTGGCAAATTCAACTCGCCGTTTTCTCTGAATTTTACTCAACATTGGCTTCTTTCGAGCTGCTCTCCCATGTAAGCCAGCTTCGCCGAAATGGCGTGCAATTGTTCTCTTGGATATTGTCACGTGGCTCGACTCTTGTATTTCTTGCTGAATGGCTGTGGATGAGAGTTTTTGATAAACTTTGGAGACACGCCTTATTAATCTGTCGGTCTGCGCTGATGTTTTTCATGGCCTCTTCTTTCGCAGAACGTCAGAAACAGTGTTGTATTTATGCAAATGACGTATTGCATTGAAAACCATTTTTTTGGAACATTTCAGCTGCTCCGCAATTTTTTTATATGACTTTCCAGATGCAGGAAGCTCAACAATAGCGCTTGCTGCTCCGGAGTACAACTTTTATTTGTTCCCATTAAAAATTTAAAAAAAAAATGATGATTTTAGGTCTAAATCGAAGTCCACTAAAAAATAATTACCAAAAACTTTTACACTTTTTCGTTTTAATTCGAAAATTTTGATCGCAAAATAATCGTTTCCAATTAGCTGCCGCACGTTTACAGAATTCAATATAGTAAGAAGTAAACAAGTTTCAAAAAATATGACGATATATGAAATTCACAACAAAAAAAGTGTATGGTTTTCATAGCAGAAAGAGTAACGAAAACAATGAAAGTATTTTAGGAAAAAATATAACGGCCATTTAGGAGACACATTCAAATAAACTCTTTTGGTTGTCGTTTGGTATATGCGTTTCCAATTAGTTGGCAACAGCTGTATATGCCTTATAAGTTGAAAGCCAGTACTTTCGTACCAAATCCTGTTTCTGGGTTAATATTTTTGTATATATACTATGTTTATATAGTGGGAGCTGAATCCTTTCAACATGAAGCCTACGATATGCAACAATTCAAGTCCTGTAAGACTTTCGTAGCAACATGGTGGTATCGTAATGTACGAGTAATATCCGCTTATATTTAAAAAATGTAATATATTTGAATCGATAAAAGTGTATATATATTTTTAAAGTGTCGACGAAGACACTAGCGATAGTTTGAATCTAGTACGGCAGGTTTTTTTTAGGTTTTTTTTAAAGGCGGAATATATTTTGCTATTTGTATTTTAATCACACATTTGCGTGGATTTTAGCTTTTAGCTAACACGTAATGTCTGTTTATAGATAAAACTAATCGGTGGGAGATTATATTGTTAAGAAAATATATGTATGTTTTAACAGTTTTACTATGCCTAAAAAGGTTCAATGCAAATAGCACAAAATGTAAATGAAACTTACTCTTAAACGTCGATTTATGTCACGATATCCAATACGAATTATATCATGATTATGGGGCAAACCTAAAACGCTATATAGTTCCATCATACTTTCCCCACTTGTTCCTTCATAAATGGCAATTAGAATGCTCATCAGCGCTGTCGGCGAAAAGGCGAAACTATTGCGATTTGATGCAGAATGATAAAACATAATTCGATAAGTAAGATCGTTCGTCAGGTCCACCATATATTCCATTTGTGTTCGTTCTTTGATTGGTACATTCTGCGGTTGTTTGTCAATCGTATATGGAGAATAACTAGGGGGCACGTGAGTTTTGGTGGGTCCTTTAGAATGAAATTCATTAAGATCAATTGGTGTTAAATGTGCATTACATTCATTTAATTTCATCAGCCATGCCGATATGAACAGGGCTGTAAACAAGTGAAATTTTTTAAACACGCAAGTGATGTTATTATAATATTGGCACGCTCGTAGGTTCTTCATTTGATAGGCTTGCTATAACTTATATTATATGGTAATTTCTCAATTTTGGAAATTTTTTTTTCTAATTTTTTCAATTAATACACCAATATTTTATATTTAATATAATACTGTACACACACATTTATTGTAAGCACTTTATGTACAATGTAGATATATGCTTGTATATCCTTATATGTTAAAGTTATGTTTGAATCAAGATTTTTACTTCAAATTCAATACTTTTCACTTAACACGGTGTGATTAGTGAGTTTTTCAACGCGCAAAATCTTCATACAGAACCACTCTCGCTGAGTGTTTTTATGTGACTGATAATGGTGCATGCCGCAGCAGACGAGCTGGTATACATACATATATGTATGTATGTAAATATTTAACACAACAATAGTTTCACGAATGACTTATGTATAAGTCATTCGTGCAATAGTTTAGGGTGTTTTTGTATTGTTGTTGTTTTCACTTTGATGATCGTTTTATTGTTTAAAGTGTTTTATATATGAATTTTATTTTGAATTTTTTACCTTTAGCTAATTTGGCTAATCGATTTTTATAATTGAAACTGTAGACAAGGATCTATTATTCTTCATTTCTTTTCCTCTATATTTTTGAGTAGGCAAAACATCAGTCAATATAGAAGTGCATAAGGAGATGAGAGCATTTGAATAGATTGTTTGTCTCTCTTGTTGCAACCGTAATTTTTTCTATGAGAGATTTACTCTTAATCACTGTTGTTTTTATTATTGAAACTGCCGCTTGTTTATAGTGGGGGAAGTTCCATAAATCTGTCCTAAGTTGTTCTAAGAAAGCATGAGTAGCATGCAGTGAACAGCCCATGGAAGGCAGCTGACACCTGTAAACAATCAATTTGTATGTATTTTTAGTTAAACCATTAAATCTAATATTATAGGGGTTTAAATTTATTCTTAATTTACACTAACCTTTGCTCTTGTCTCTAAAAGGGATTTTAATGTTCGCACTTACCATAAATTTTAATCTGGTTTCCACAAGTAAAAAAAAATTAATTAATTTTAATTTGCAATTCTTGTTTTATTTATGGATATCGTTTTAATTTTATTTCATCTCAATATTTATGTATATGACAGATTTACTCTTTATTTAAATCATTCTTAATTATATATATATATATTTTTTTTTCAATATTTTTAACACTTCATTATTTTTTCAATTAACATTTATATTAAAAATTGTATTTGGTATTTTAATAAGAAACTATATATGTATGTATGTTTGTGTATATTTTTGTCCTTTTAAATTTTTTTCCTTTTTTTTAATATTAGAACAATATTATTCATTCAAAAAGTGTGTGTTTTTCTATTAAATTTACACAATGATATTTTAGAACTTCCACGTGGTTCATGTTTTAATGTTTTTTTTTTTTTTCATACAATTGAGTTGTTAATTTTTTTTGTTTAAACGTATTTTCGTGTTCGAGTTTTTTTTTCATACGGATTGTAAATCTTTTTTTCTTTTAATTTAAATGGCATAAATGACTTTAGGAAAAGCAACATTTTCAAATTTATAGAGTATAATTTGTAATATTAATTTTTATGTATGCATATATGTAAGTACAATATATATATTTTTTTTAAATTTTATTTTCAGCAGGTAGAGAAGTTACAAGTTCAGAGCACAGATTGTATGTGTTAATTTTATACATAAACATAAATATATTATGTACATATTCTTTTGTGTTTATTATTTTTTATGTTTTCAGTGTATCCTTTTTAATAAGCAGTGACTCACGCAGCTTTTGAATTGTATCATAATCAATCTTAGCGGTTGCTCGGCTTATGAAAATCATAATACTTGCCGATATTCTTCAGATTTATGCGAATTTCGTTTGTCGATTGTATACTCGTATTTGACCATATTTCATATTTCTTCTTTGTGAATGAAATGCAAATGTAAGTAGTTTAAAATAATTTTTTTTCTACAAAGTTTAGAAAGAGTTGACAAATTATATCGGTTATTTTGAATCTAATTCATAAAAATTGCCAGCAACAAAGCTAGAATACAAATTTAAAGTTCTGTATTGGAATAGGAAATTGTTAAACAATTTTTATATTCCTTTAAGTAATTTAATTTTATTTTACATTTATTTTTGTTCTCTAAAAATTTATAATTTTGTTATATAAATTTTTGTGAAACTGCAAAATATATTTCAAATGGCATAAGTTTAATGAAAATTATTATTTTAAAAAAAGTTGTCGCAATATCACATCGTGTCTTATATTACAGAATAACAATATGCAATTTATTTTTCGCAAATTTGTAATAAGAACTTTTTATTTATAAAATTCACCGCTTTTAGTTAATAATAAAATAGAAATTGTTTGTAAATTCTGCGCTTTATGATATCCCTGCAACAAACGAATAATTCGTTATTGAATGGCTGTAGCAAATATAAGTATTGAAATATTGATGTAAATAATAAAAAAATTTCGCAATTGACTTGCTCTGTTTGCATTTATGGAAACCAGAGGAACATTGCTTGTTTAGTTCCCAAATGCAAAATCGCTAATTATGTTGCGATTGTATTAGAATTCCTTATAATTAATATTAATGATAAGTTGAAAAATCTGAAAATGTGGCCACTTTAAACCAAAAAACAAAAAAACAAATTAATTATAATTTATAGTCGATAAACTAATTAAAAAGGATGTCTTGAATAAACAATTTGAAATTTCGAAAGCTCTTGTGAAGCCCTGTATGTTACATTATTTTTATGAAATTAGTATTATTTAATTTTTTTTAAGATCATATTTGATTTCTTAGAAAACTTTTAAATTTTTTTTGTTTGATTATCACTACAATTATAAATGTATTTATTTGCAAAAAAAAAAAAAAAAAAATTAAAGCTTATTGTATTCTAATTTTACCTTAAAATTTTAAATCTTTTATTTTTACATTGTTAAAATAATTGTATCCAGATTACATTTTCATCTCGATATTGGTGGCATAAACTGATTTTGCTTAAATAGTATTCAAAATATGTATATGTATGTAAGTATTTAATTATGTGTTACATATGCATGTGTATATTTTTATTTATGCATTCACGTTATTAATACAATATATGTATGTTTTAAGAAAAAAGCTTTATAATTTCATTGGCAACTCTAATTGCTTACTGCGAATTGAATGTCTTTGTTAAGTTATGTTGTTGGTAAATTTGAAAAATCAAAAAGTTAATAGCAGAGTTTACTGAAAAACACCGATTTCGTATTTATGGTATTCTATTTCAGAGATTTACGCTTATATGTTTCTTATTTTATTATTTATGTGAATAAGAAAGAGAAACTTTTAACGAACAAGTTACGTACAGTTATGTTTACTTTTGCTGTTAAACCGTTTTGCTAATTATGCTTAAGCAGGCACATATGACTGCTTAGAGATATCCATACGAGAAATATATATGCTGTATGTATGTATATGCATTTACCTTTGAATCAAACACTGCATTTGGCTATTTGGTGGAAATCGCTTTGCAAAGGATTTTTTCCAATACCGCTTGCAGGAAACTGTGAACACCACTAATGATGTAAGTGGCATGCTCGTAGTACTTAAAAATATATTTTAATAAAAAAAATATTGGGGAATCAACAAAAACTCATATGAGTATGTATGTATATGTATACAAACACTCACACTCCCACACACATGTATATATATATATATACGGACAATAAAAAAGGAATTTTTCAGTTTTTGTTTGTTACAAATTGCACTCTGCTTGCATATGGTTTTTTTTTTCAAATAACGCGTTTTTACTGTGATACGAGCATTTTCCAAAATGAAAATATTGAAATTCGTAAACACAATTTATCACTTTGCTTTGAATTGTCCTCATATACATACTCGTACATATGTAACACCGTCTGAAAATTTGTTGAAAATAATAACAATATTTTTTTTTTTTTATTCGATTAATTATATTGTTATTTTTATAATATAAATATACATATTTTATATTATTATTATTATTATTGTTATTAAATATTTACTTTAAATACTTATATGATACGATTAGATTATTTTGCTTATTTTATTAATAAGAAGAAGTGAGTCAATAAATATAGAGTTTCACTATTTATGATTTGTAAAACTTGTTATCGTTTTATAGCAAAATATTGATAAATTATTCGAAAGCTGTATACTAAAAGATCTTTATAAAAATATTTTTCGTTAAAATCTAAAAAAAAAATAATTAATAATATTTTGCGTATATAAAGACGTAATGAGATTTAATTACTAGTTTAACCATAAAAATCCAAAAGTTTATTTGATTGCAAACTCTACTTTTAACAAAAAGAACATTAAGCATTTAAGAAAGAGAAATTTATTGAATGTATTACTTGCAATGGATGCATTGGGGCAAGGCCTTGCGAATTTTATAAATTTTATTTGATATTCAAATTGTATATGACAAAATAACAAGAAAAATGTTATAAGTCTCTGTACATAACCGTGTCAATAAATACATTTATTCTCGAATAGAAACGTGACATTTACGACATTCAGGTGACACTAAACAGTTTTTTATATCGCTAAAAAAATAAGTCGACACGATCTATTATGATTTAAATGCTTTGTTCTTTATACATATATATTTTTATTAACGATTGAAGACATTTTGTGGCTTAAAATTACTAGTTTAAACAAATACAAATTACTTGGGAAGTTAGCTTTTTCGTTTTACTTTTTAATATAAAAAAAATGATGTATTCCAATTGGAGAATCTTTTCACTTAGTATATACTTAAATAAACATATTTCGATTTTTTAAATGTGAAATAAATCAGTCATTAAAATCATATGTATTCATTAAAATTATGAAAAACTTAAATTAACTATTCTAACAATAAAATTTAATGCACATCTATTTAAAATGTTATAATAATTCATTTCAAAATTGCCATTGTATTGATTCTATACACTTTTCATATTTTTAGTATTTTGCAATTGTTGTTTTAGGATCTGATTGTATGAAAATTTATTGCTTCTTATGAATAATGAATTCAAAGAGTTTGCAAATTTAATTAAACATAAAACAATTATGTAAAAGAGATTGAACTGGCAGTGCTTCAAAATTGTATTTCAATTATTAATAAATGGAAAAGCTTGATAAGCAAAATCTTACAGTGCAATGCAAATTGGTCAGACGGTTATAATGCTATCTAAATTATTTTTAAGTACTCTAAGCATTTGTCCTTGCGCTTCTTTTTACACGTTTTATATCTGTGACATGTTAATTCTAATAGAGCATTGGCCTGGTTCACAATATGAAATTTTCTTGCATTTGTTCATGAAAAGGAATAGGCAGGTATGTACTTAAAACATTGCTCTTTAATATTTCTTAAAGCAACGATTCACTGCCCTATACAAACTAACGATTTCTTTACAAGAAAATCTAACAGAAGTCGATTTCCGAAACTCGCCTCAAAATATTCAAAATGGCTTTGCAGGAGCCTAGTGGAAACCACGTTTTTTTATGATTGTATGAAAACTCTTATTTTAAAAGAATCTTCATAAATTTTTCCAACCTATCACGAATTTGTATTTTTAGTTCACATTCTCGTTTTTTCTTATCAGGCATGCCAAATCAAGCGCTAGTGAATCACGTTCGTCATAAAGAAATATTTGCAATTATCTTGCTATTTAAGTAAAGTTAGGCGGCTAACATTTAGACGACTCGCGGTGCGACATAAGACAAAGTAATTAATATTTGTTTAAGCCGAAGATCTATTTTTGTCGCACGCGTGTCTGTACCGAATAAGTTATATGTTATATAATCCACAAGAATATGATTCGATAACTTAACGAAATTAGAAAAGAGTGTTTTACTTTTAAATGAAATGTTTGGAAACAATTACGGCCACAATTTGCAAATTCTTTGACTAATTCTGATTAAATGTGAAATATTGTTAATTATAATTCAAATTGGTATATGCAAATACCTCTTAAATCATGATCTGTCAAATAAATTGAATATTTAAATAAATATAGATTTGTAATTTTATTATAACATTTAAAATGTTAAGATAAAACACGTTTCATTCTCACAAATAACGAACAAAACTGCCTAATTTTTATAAGTAGGAAAATTTAATTTTGCATTGAAAAAAAACTTTCTGAAGTTAAAATGCTAATAAGGTATACAAACTTTGGTTTAACAACGCACTTAGTAATTAATTTAAAAATATTTAAAGGAATATGCTTGCTATTAAAAAGTTTTTCTTTTCACACAACGTTATTAAGATATTAAGTAATATTTTATATTTCATTGCTATCGAATTATAAAGAAGTTAAAAAACATAATTTTTTTATTTACTACATTTGAACGAGAGACAAAAAAACATCGCAAAGTTTCCTTACAAATAATCTTATTAATAATTCTTTCTTCTGTGTTTTATTTTATTAATTAGTATATACATATATACATAGTACATATGTATATACTAAACATGTTGAGTTTTCTTTTTGGCTAATGCAAGTATAAGACAATTTTCGTTAAAAAAAAAAACAATAATAAAAATCGTTGGTAAGTTGGCAATATTCTAATATTATTTTTTTTTTTTAAATTTTTTTTTCTGTTTAAGGGATTTATCTCAGGCAAATACATTGTACTGGCGGTGTTTGCTCTACAGCAAGTAAGTTTTTGATGAAATTTTAGTGTAAAATAAAACCAATTAATATATTTTCATATGCATACATACATATTATGTATGGAATCAAATTAGTTCGATCTTGCTTTTAACACCACCAACAAAATGAGTTCGCCTTGGCTTTATCACTGTTCTAAGCGAAAGTTTTTGTTTTCTTTGTAATTTAATTCATTCGTAAGTATGGACTTATGATTGTATGCATCCATATTTTCATATGACAAATGAATACTATTCTCAAAAAATCATGTACGTATTATGTATATGTATGGCTTTGCTAGCACTTCGCAAACATAATGATAAACTGAATCCGCCTGATTGTGATAAAATATTTCTTACTGTTTCTTTCCAATAATTTTTAGAAGTTCATTTTAGCATTTGCCAACAATGCAAAACAAATAAACCAAATAGTTGTTCTTTATTGAAAGTTGTAAACGTAATAACAAAAAAAAAAAACAAGAAAAAATTTAAAATATTTCAAATATGCACATCAACCTTGAACAGTCTATTGTTGTGGTTTTAGAGAAGGAAAGACAAGAGACCGTACTAATTAGTTTTCGTTATTGCCCTTTTCGTGAGTCATCCGTAATGTTAGTACTCGTATGACTCGGGAACGACTAGAGTGTTTATAGATATAGGAAATGAGAGAGCTGTAAGGGTAAGGAAATTCTAAAATAAAGAGAACAAGAACTGAAACAAAAAGGATAAAAACAAAAATGGCTTAAGTAATTATAACAACGAGTACATCACATATACAAATATATAAATATATACATACATATATACATAAATGCAGTTTTACACACCGTTGTGTTTACTTAAAACCTTTTTGCTAATAATCTTTTCTCTTTGTTTTAGTTTTAGCTCTCTTCATTTATGTATAATTATATATATATATATATATATATATATATATAATTTGGTATAATATGGTATAATTTAATTTTATTTACAACAGAGGCTTTTAAAGTGTCATTATCAAATACAAAAGCACAGACATAAATTAATAATCAAGTTAGCCCCACCTGCGGATGTATACAAAGCAATCCGCTATAGACTCTCATAAATAATAGAATTAAGAAAATTATGGTATAAAAATGCTGAAGAACTGATATAAAAACGATCTAATTGTCAGAGTGTGAAGTTGTTAAGCTATTTCTTTAGGCGATTGTCAGTATATAAGAATATATAGTTTTCTAAGCTAAGAAGTCCTTCAGCAAAAAAATGACTAAGATTGATAGGCCGATCCCTTTTGGTAATCACACCATAGATTATTATCAATTCTGCTGACTTCCTTTCATATACGTTGTGTTAAATATTAAGGGAATTTTTAAAAGGCAAAGGACTAGTCACTTTGCCGTCCTTTGGTGGTAGTATCTTATCAGCAATAAATAACTCATACTCAATGAAATGCTTACCAAAATCAAATGAAAGCTTACAAAATAATTATACTTTCTTCTGTCTATGTATCCATTTGCCAATTAATCGCTCACAAATCTTAATTTTGATATAACGGTGCCAAGGCTGATGTACTTATCTTCGATTAAAGTGATATACCAATAGTTTCATAGGATGCCTTCGTAGGCGAAAGAAAAATGCTAAGCCTACTAAACCGGAGGTCGCGGATTCGATTCCTGCCTACAGACCACTTCTGTTTTCATGCGTTGAAGCCGAAAGCTTTGCATGTTAAATTAGTTTTAAAAAGAAGAAAGCAAAAACGCAATTACATAAATAATTAAAAATTTATACATTTTTTTGCTTGAAGTCGGCAATATTTTTTGCTGCTCGTATTCAAATCATTACATTTACCAATTTCCTTTACACAAACGAATTAGCTTTACATTATTTAATATTTTACTTTTAATTTTACTTTTCCAATCTAATCTTACATGGTTTTTCTATTGATATATAATAATGTTTATTTAATAACTTTTAGTGTAGTAAATGTACCGCGCTTTCATGAATAGAAATTTCTGCAAATTTGAGAAACTCCATCTTAATCTTAGAAATGTAACTTTCAATAATTTTCTTTAAATATATTATATTCTTGCAATAAACTTTGATATATTAATTTACATAGGTGTATGTGGTTGTGTGTTTGTGTCGGTATGTGTGCAAATCCTGTACATTCTATGCATTCATATATTTTTATTGAGGCATATAAATTAAATACTGTAAATAGTTATATAATTTTATGTTTTGTTCCTTTTTTGGGTTTGTACAATATTTGTGCTTTACTTTCAACTCCAATTTAAATGGCTCTTGGTTATATACAACATCCTTATTTGACTATAATTTAACAATTTCAATTTTATCTGTGTGATTTATTTTTATTACATATTCATATTCATATTACTTTTAGTTGTGTTGTATGTATGAATGTATGTATGCATGCATGTAGGTAGCAGTTTGTATAAGCCGTTTTATATAAAAATATCTGTTTTTCATTTATTTCTTATTATTTTAGGAATTTGCAGTTAATTAAGTATCTCAGCATTTTTTATAGGGACATTTTATTCCATATCGTGTTTCTTCCACAATCCATTATAAATGCTGTATGCTGTCACTTACACTTCCCTTCATTTTGATTTGATTTTCTTTTACAAATGCGAGCAATATACAACACCTGTAATGGTTAGTGATTGCACAAATAATATCTCAATTGTATTTGTACTTAATATTTAATAGTACTCTGGAATCGATTGGCCAATAAGCTTCATAGTTTCGGTATTTTTTCTTTGTTTTATAAGAAAGATTTTGTTTGGAAACCGTGTTGTAAACCAATATTTATATTTCATTTAAAGAGCCTGTCAGACCATTTAAGTTGACAGGACCCTTTTTTATTAGTTGCGAATTTATTTTATTTAATGTAAAGAAATAAACAAAACGAATTAAGTTAAAATATAAAATATAAAAAAAGAGAAATTATAATTTTTAAAGTTTCATGCATCTGAGTATTCGGATTGAAAATGTATTTTTTTTCAATTGCATAAAGTAGTTCGTTCTGTGACTTTTATAATTCAAATAATAAAATGAAATTCATAGAATACAATAAAAGTGTTTTTGAGGAACAAGTTCAAGCGATAAACGAATAGCCGGAAAATATGAAGTGATAATGTTAATGCAATAACTAGAAAGATAATATTTGTAATCGATTTAGATACTAAAGCCTTGGCCAACAGAGGTCAAATTTAAATAAATATCGCTTGTTTCACTGCCACAATATTTGCCAAAACTAGAAGAGAAATCAATCAGATCGGTGGTTTTATAAGTTTTATAAGATGTTGAGTTTTGCTTTAAATATTTCTAAAACGCACTAGTCACACATTAAATGGGCTTGTCAAATGGTATTTGTTTTGTATTGTTTGCAATATTGTGCAAAAACTTTTCTGATTTGCCTTTAAAACGGAAGCATTGCATATTTCATTCGAATCGCATGCATCATTGAAGGAAAAGATTTGTTCAATACCTTAAATATCTGTAATCATTAAATTCCTTCCATAAAGATATACATTAGCATGAATGTACATGCACATCTTATCTTCTAGATTCGAAATGCATATGTATATACATTTTAAAATTACGCTTTCCATTTTCAATTCCCCAATTACAATTCATTTGCCGTTGAATAAACTCGTACACACTCCATATGTATATATGTACATTTGCATATGTATATGTAGCTCTGTACGCATGTACACCTGGGAAAGAAACCGACCGATTATGAAGCAATTATTGTGATTGTAAAACATCAACTGTACGATTTATTTGCATGTTTATGTGTGCATGTATTGCTTTCATGATATGTGTGTTTTTGTGTAACTTTTCTTACAATTCAACGGTGTTGCCAATATTTCTTTTAACAATACATAGTAGGCAAGTTAAAAGTTCCTACACGTGCAAAAAATGCCCCTCAAGAAAATCCCTTATCATGCTAGTCATTAAATTCAAGAAAATAAAACTTTATTTATGAGTGTATATAAAAAGGAATTATAAATTTGTACTTTTAGTTCAATTCAGGTGCACAAAGAAAAGGCTGCTTAAAAATTCGTATAGTTGTTTTAAAAACGTTTGTAAAATCATTTTAGGGGTGTGCGGTTAAAGGAAATATCAAACTTTGATAATAATACATTTTTTGATTAATCATCGATTGCGTTTAATAAAATGCGAAATAATTTTTTATTTTATTCGAAATTATATAATAGAAATATTTTAGTGGATTATGTATGTATATAAACTGAAACGAATACATAAAAACAAAATCATTATGAAAGATTGCTATTGGCATCCACATACATACAGACATCATACATGCATATGTATTTGGCAATAAAACAAACTGCAATTAAATGCACGTGAATTTAGAAGAAAATTTAAATTTTTGAAAAATTTATGCGTGAAACCTATTTAATTTCGGCGCTTTTATACGAAAATTATAATTAATTAATTATTAATTATATCATCACAATGACTTTTAAACATAAAGAATAAAAAACAAAACGCCGCCACACAAGGGGTTCTTTGAATATATGTACATATGTGCATGTGTATATATTTATCACTTAAAAATACATTAAGATACATTTTTTATGTGATGGTAACTTGACTTCTAAAAGTTAAATTCTTGTTCTTTTATTAAAACTATTTGCTTTGTGTTAAAGTTTGCTTTCCTCAAGCGTGAGTTCAATACTCGTAGAATCAATATAAAAATTCTCAAGAAATAATTCATACTTGTACTCTTCGCCTTTCCCTCTTCAAGCGACTTAATTTTCTTTAACTTATTCCGCAGAGATTAATTGTACAATATTTCAAATTTGTCTGGCCTCGTTTAGCCATACAAATTTTACTTTGCAAAGAAGGTGAGCAGAGTACACACTATGATGTTCTCTCACAGTTGAATAGTGATATAATTGAATTTACAGATGTTTGTAAGTTCTGAAAAATATTTATTTCATTTTACGTTATTCGATTAAACGGTATTTAACAACAGAGTGATTCGTTAATACCTTCTCAAAGAGCAAGAAGTTTAACTCTTTAAATGTGTATGCAAATAATCTGAAAAGGTCAAATATAAATAAATGATCCTTTTCTTAAACGAAAACATGTAATAAAGTTTCAAACTAATAGATCGAGTAAATGGTAGAACAATAATAAAAATGTAATCAAAACAAGGCACTTTTTTAATTGCTTTTCAAATTATCCATGATTGTAACTACAGTGAAATATAGTATGAAGACAAATGTGAAATATCAATCTGAAAATAATAAAACAAAAAATTAAAAAGTACAGTTACAACCAACAGCATACATACTACCACAATTCATTGAACTGCTCCTTCTTAAATACCTTTAGAGGCTTTTACCGAAGACTATAAATATATGTTAATCGTAATACGATCGTAAACATATTTCAACTTTAGAATAGCTTAAGTTGCATTTCTCCCAGAGGATTTCATGCAGTTTTCTGAATGAAATATTTTTTACCACAAATTTTAAATTCCCGATAACATAATGCTAACATATTTAAACGTAAATAAATCGATTTCCTTATCTTTTGGATATATTTCTAGTAGATCATATACAGGCTGCCTTTCATCAGTTAGAAATGTTGGGATCGATCTTCCGGACGCGGCTTAATATGAAATCGGCTTAAAACGAAATCAGTGTCAAGATTCATTTCGAACTGGAACTGCACACAAATGCTGTCTAGCATGGGGGCAAAGGACGGATCAACTATTAGTTATTACTTACTTGTGCGCTCTGAACGAAAGACTTAAGACACAAACACAGAACAGTATGAAAGGAAAGCAAAGACTTAAGACACGAACGACTGCATATAAAATACAAATAATTTGAAAACAAAAACGTTAAACTTGTTAGCGCAAGAAGAGTGAGTGAGCTTTTATGACATGCTTAAACTACCAATTTGTAAAACAAAAAGGATTGCAATATTCTACCAACAACGAGCTATTGGGTAGCTATTTGTGCCATTGCTTGTAGTGTCCTATTAATTATACACATATATATGTATCTGTTCTGCATAATGTGCCAAAAAGTTTTTACGACGACAATTTTTGTAGTTTGCCCACTGAATGCCAGCTCTACTGAATATTATTTGCATGTGCAAAGACGATTTCAACAAGTACAGCTTTTCAGGGTCTACTATAGATGAAGCCTCAAATCGAATATGAGTTTAAAATGATGGGATTTTGAAATATTGGATTAATAAACATTAATCCTCAACAATTGCTCAAATGTTTAAAAAAATATTCGCTGCTTTATAGATCAATAAATCGTTTCGTTCTTAAATTTTGTTTTTGTTAGTTTTTCTTTTGCAATTTTTTTTATTGGATAATTATAATTTTCATTCCAGCTTAGAATCTTTAATTAATATAAAATTTCAAATTGCTTTGGATTTTAAATTTCGTTACCACTAAGGTTAACTTCTTCAGTAATTATCAAAATTCCCTAATTAAAGATTTTAAGCTTGAATAAATAAGTTTTGTTTGTCAAAGTAGAGGTGGCCCATCTGTATATAAATATGTGTGCACTGTTAGTAACAAAAACATAAAATTTTAATACGTGCTAAAGTAAGAAAAACGCAAGAAATAGATTTATAATCTTTAGATTTTATTTAAAAAAAAAAAAAAAAAAAAAATAAAGACAAACTAAAAAATACCGAATTGAAATCAAAGCAAATAAATAAAAACACAATCGGTTTCGTTTCTTTTTTTTAATTATAAATAACAATCATATATTTCTTTTTAAATAAGATTAAATTGCATTTAAAATATTCTGTTCTGTAGTTGTTTTTATGTCGTTTTTTCCTTTTAAACGTATAATAATGTTCTATAAACATATTTAAAGGTCATTAAGACTTTGTGAAATTTATATTATGATGGTAATAATAAAAGGAGTTTGGGGAAGGAAGTTCAGGCATGTGATTTTGCACAACTAATATTTTACGTCAAGTTTTTATGGTGTGAAGATTTTGGATTTTGTTTTAATTTTTTTTTTTTTTTTTTTTGTATTACTTTCACGCAATAATAATTTTAAAGATCATTTTGAGTAAAATTGCAAAACAAGTTGGATAAAATAATATAGAAAAAATAAGATCATTTATTTTGAAAGTTAAACTTAAATTCATAAATATCATTAAAAACGATTTCTTTTTATATAAAAATATCACTTAAATTTAACAAGAAGATGGTAAAGAAATAGTTAATGTTAGATAATTTTTAAAAGTATATATGTATGTATATATATGTATGCTTGTGTATAATTTTGACCAAAAAATTTATTCTTAAAGTAAAACAATTAAAAATAAGATAAAAACAAAATAAGAAATGGCCTCTATCACGAATTTCATTCAAATCACCAGTTAGTTGAATAACGAATATTAATTAAACAAATTTTAACAATATTACTACGAAAAGTTTTTTTTCTTCTTTTAATTGCAAATTTAGTTTTGAAACTTTTACAACAGAAGCCAATAATAGCCATGCCAAATCAAGTTTGTAAGTATATATTTTAAATAAATTATGGTTTTTGTTTCTTTAAATTGAATAAAATTCATAATAGATGGTTGTTGTTGTTCTTGCTGATGGTATTAAAACGAATGCAAGCAATTTAGTTTAGATTGTATAATTTGTCAAATATAATAATAAAAATATTAATTTCGATTTGAGTTGTGTGTAATAAAAAATTAATTTTATACAAAAGAGCTCTTTTTGTTTGTTGTTGTCATTATTTTTTGCTCACAGCGGTGAGAGGAGCAAAACTGTTTTCTTTTTAGTTTAATTAAATTTTTTCAGTGTACAATAGTTGCAATTATCATTGTGTTTGTAAACAATACGTTTTCCTACAATTTATACAGGGATGGGATTTTAGTTTATACGGATGTGTGGGTATGTAAACGTGTACATGCATGTATGTACGAGTAAATGTTTCTATTTAGTTTATTGTTGCTTCAAATAAATTGTTCTATGTAGTTTTCATATACGCTAATTGTTATTTCATACTCTGGTTATTAATATGTAGTGTTTCTATATGTATGTGTGTATGTATGTAAAATTGGTTAGATTATTATTCTCGTTTTTATTTCTTATTTTCATTTTATTTTTTTTATTGAACTTCTTTATGCACAGATAATGTAATGTTAATCATTTTTATATTAATATATGTATATATATATATATATATATATATATATACATACATATTTATATTATATATATATATATATATATATATATATATATATATATATATACTCATATGTATTTGCTCTTCCGACGCATTTGCTTTTCATTTTCCATATTTTACATTTATTGGATTTGTAATACTTATATTTTGCTTTTGTTTTATATATTTTCCATTTTTTACATATAAATTTACAAGAAACTGTTAAAATGTCTATTTAATATTTATAATAAAATTGATCTAAGTGTTGTTATTTGTTTTCTTCTTATTATGTAATTCTTAAGATTTGTGTTGTTGGGATTATTTTATATAATATTTTTTCTGTTTGTTGCCTTACACTACTACGCATTTAAACTGAATTAATTCTGTTGCTTTCGCTCTTTCTTAATTTCATTTTTATTATTTTTAAAGGTTATTATTTTTATATGCAAGATGCTCTTATGTTTTTCCAAATATATTCATGCATATGTACGCATGTAAATTTTTTTTTGTTTTTTTTCTGTTTTTTGTATACTTTTATGCTTAAAAACCTAAAGAAAAATTGTCTAGAATCTTATGAAATAAATTCATAAAAATAATTAAAATATATAATATATGCATGTTTGTATATATATATATACATCATATATAACTTGGTACATATGTACTCGTATATCCATATGCATGTACATACATTGGTGTAAACAAAATTAAACGTTTGATTAAAAATAAAAAACAAAAAAAATTATGTGTATACATAAAAAAAATTAATAATAAATAATAAAAAACACACATTAATGTAAATATTGAAGTGAATATTTTTACAGACGAACAATAAAACAAGTAAACAACAATACAAACTACATATTCAAATTAAATATCCGTTAATAAATCTAGTAACTGTAAAAATTACAACAGCATTTTCAAATCATTCTTATTATTATTTGGCCAATTCAAAGTGGCATATTTCAGATTTCACATTTGTAAAAAGTTACATTTCGAACACAATATGGAATTAATGGCGATACATTTCGCCTTTTATTTCCTAAAACAATTTTCATTTTAGTTCCCTTTATATTTTCAATTTCTCAAATTTTTAAACAAAAGTGTAGAACGTACAAAGCAATATTTGTGAAACAAACTTATTAAGTAATTTGTAAAATTGTTTTCAATTTTTTTTTTTTTTAAATTATAGATATATGTATGAAACACAATAAATAGAAACTGTTTGATACTACTGCTTCGAATTGGCTTATTATTTTTGTCAATGCAGTAACAGAATGTGATTTGGTCAAATATTTATACGATCTGCTTTATGCAACATAAACTGTGAAAAACACTTACAGAAAAATATGCACACGATCCCTGTTTCACTAACCGTATGCTTATATGGGCTAGTGTGATGGTTGATGTGGAATAAAAAAAAGCAACTCTCCGCGAACTATGTTCACTTTGAATAATATTATTAAAATTGCTTAAAATTCTGACATTGTTTTGAGTAGAAATAAGGCTATTGCCATATTGGGTCATCCTCTGCCAGATGAATTTCGTATGGAAATTAGTAAATGTAAAAAAAAAAATTTACTCATGGTGGATGAATTTACTACGGCAGCTTTCTTTTCTCTTCTCTCAAAGTAATGCTATTGCCTTTATTGCTCTTTTCTTTATCATATACAAACACTTTTAAAGCATTAATGTATGTTCGCATGTTTGTATATATATGCAATATATTTTTTGAGAAAATGGAAGCATTCTAATAATAAAGTTTTTGAAATATTAAATTAGTAGGAAGAAAACTGTTTCCGCCAAAAACCCAAAACAAAGCTTATGCGTACATATATATTTAACAACTTATCTTGTTTTCCTGCACCATGTTACCTTAAAACAACGTTTTTTTAAGAAACTGAATCTTAAACTGATGCCATACAAGCTCACAAAGATTAATTAATGTAATTAGTTCGAGGGCTGGAATTGGTATACATAAATTCAGAACTTTTGAGCGCTTTGAAGCCCCATGTATTTTAATTTTTGCAAAGAAAAGGATAGAAAATATATAATATGTTGGTGTGGTTCGTCCGAAAATGTTCCTATTATGTAAATAATGCACATACGTACATATTTTCTAAATATACATGCAAGAAAATGTAACTCTCGAAATAATCGAAATAATAACGAGCAATATTGAAAATTGAAAGTTGCCTCTTTTAATAAAACTTCAACGAAAACACAGGATCTAATATAAGGTCATCTACGTGGGCTTATAAAAAAAAGCTTCCGATACAAATGTCGAGGTTGTAAAGGTTTTTCACTGGTTAATCAGGCTTAAGTACATAAAATTTCGTGAAAAATTTAAAATTTTAGCAATAAACAAAATTAATTAATAATTATGTATGTGGTATACATATGTGTATGTAATATAAAAATTTATATATTTATGTATGTATGTATTTTAAAGTGACATACATAAAAAAAATTTTACTAATTTGTACTCAATTAGAAATTAATACTTAAATTTACGAATAATAAAATAAAATATTAATTAAAAATTTCATTTAACAGTGTAATAGTACCACTTGTTGTTGTTGTTGTTGCTGTTGTGATGTTGTTGTACTATTATTGTCACTCGTGTCTAGTGTCTTATTTAAAACATATGCGGGAGGAGATTTTATTAAATTTTGTCTGCCTTCTGTGGTGGTTGAAAGTTGAAACTGTTGTTGTTGATCTTCTACTTTATTTTGTTGTTGTGTTGTTATCACTGTCATACAATTCGCCGATATTAGTTGCTGTTGCTGTTGGTGATAATGATTATTATTATTAAGAGACTTGCTTAAATTACTTGGTGGTTTAACAATAACCGAAGTGGCGACAGCTCCACACAACTTGGCAGTAGCTGTTTCACAACAAGTGGTATTGTTGGCGCAATTGGCATTTTTGCTGCAGCTCGAGTTGTTGTTGTTATTGCTATTGTTAGCGGAGGTGGTGGGAATTGTGTGCATGTGTGTAGTCGCTGCAGTCACAGTTGCATTTGAGTGCACGAAATGTTTTGATTGTTTATTAGGAAACAGCACTTTGTTGTGATTGTTGGTGTTATTTGCATGGCGTTTTATTGTTGTGGATTTCGTCACTTGTGGATAAAGATTTGCGCCATTTTGAAATGATGTTGGCTGTGAAGAAGAGCGTTGTGGTTGTTTTAGTGGTGTTGTTGCCAAAATGTTACTACTTGAATTCCTATTATTACTGCAGCTATTATTAACAGTACTATTGTTATTGGTACTGTAGTTGTTAGTATTACTATTACTATATGTTGCTGTTGTTATTGTTGCTGTTACTGTTGTTGAGGGATAAATGTGTGTTGCCGACGTGAGCAACGACGGCAACATAACATTTTCAGTCATTATTGTCGTATTCGCACATGAATTCGTCGTAGTGGTATTTGTCGTCGCCGATGTCGTCGCTGCTGATTTCGACGATTTGGGCCTTTTTCAGTCCCCAAAACGACTGCACGCCTTTTTCCACCTACATTGAGTGCACCACATATCTCGACGATCCATGCCGTAAACTTTGCGACATTTTTTATTTTCGCCTCTTGTCCGACGATTAGGTGAGTTTGGTGTTTGTTTGTTGGCATGTTGTACAGTAACATGTTGTTGATGAATATGATGAGCCGCATTTGCAGCTGCTGTGGTCGCCGTTGTAGCAGTTGTCGGCGAACCTAAATTCGTCCCCGAATTACAATTGTTGGAGTTTGTATTTGGAACAGCAATTCTGTGGCTGGCAGTGGCTGTTGTTGGTGATTGTTGTAAACGAGTTTGTTGCTGTTGCTGTTGCTGATGCAATTGATGATGCTGCTGTGTAGAAGTTTCTTGATGATGTGCGACACCTCTTGTTTGTGTATAATTTGGTGTTATGGTAACAGTTGCCAGGTTTTGTAGCTGCTGTTGAGTTTGATGATTATGGTGTTGGTTTTGGGAACTATTACTGTGATTGGTTGTTGTTACAGTAACATTCTGTTGTGATAATTGTTGTAGCACAGTGTTGGCACCGCTGTTGTTATGGTGAACAATAGTTGCAGCTCCTACAGTGACTGTATGTTTGGGGCTGTTGGGAGCTGGACTACTATAATTGTGGTGTTGATGGACGTATGTTGGCGATGGGTATGGCGCTGTAGATTGGGACGGACGTGGTGATGCCCGAGCATGTTTTATGAATGTTGTCGGTGGCTGTTGTAGTGGCTGGTGCTGATGATGATAATTGCTGGGAGTGCCAACATGTTGATTTGTGTTGCTTGTAATCACTGTTGTAGCTTTAGCTGGAGGCCAGGCATAATTATGATGGGCTAGTGGCGATGTTGGCATGCAGTTAGTATTGCTTTGCAATTGAGGCAACTGTTGGCTGTTGCTTCCCATATAAATAGTATGTTGCTGATGATTGTTGCTACTGTGATGTTTACTTTTACCATTAATTTGTTGTATGTTATGTTTCTGTTGCTGTAATTGTGCTGCCGCACGCCCCTGCCTAGATTGTATTAAAACCACAAATAGTTTAAATAAATATACAAACAAATTTAAATAATATCATGTAGTTTATCTTACTTAAAATTCCCAACAAGTTGTCTTTGGTATTCAGGATCTTCGAGTTGGGGCCGCGCCATATCCCGGTGGCTAAGAGTAGGTGGAGATGTTGGACTAGGAGTTTTGCAGTCATCGTCATCATCCTCAACTTCTGTATAATAGAACTCCTCTTCATGGCTGTCACTATCATGGCTATCACTATCCAAATGGTCAGCCGCACGGCGCAATTTTTTATAACTATAATTTAAATTTAATAAGTTTAAATTATTAAAAGTGTGTAAATCTATAATTTTTCATACATATTCATATACATACATACATACACACCTATTTAATCAAACAACATAACAACATAATCAACGAACTTATGTATGTATAAAATTGAAAATTAAATTCAACCGTCATATAAATCAGGTAGATAACGCAGTTCCCGACCAGTCGATAACAATGTAGCAATTATAGTATTATAATTATTATTCAATTATGAATATTTATAAATTAGCGTACATATATTGATATATTTGTTAATTATTTGTAAACACAAATTTTACATTACATTTGGCATACAGATATAAAAAGTAACAAAAATTGTCTAAAACTTAAGATTGTGCTACAATTAGTAACAGGTCACGGTTGATTTTCTTATGGTTGAACTTAGGGTTTGTGTCTAAGCTTATGTGTTATTAAATCAATAAATATAAAAATACAAACATTGTCGACATTTTTTAAACGGTATATTTTAAAGTGTATTAAATTCATTTCTTATTTTAGAGATATGTGCATTTTATAATACCTTTTTTTTTAATTTTGTTTACGATAGAACCTAAATAATTATTATTATATGGAAAAATAGCAAAGTTGCATCAGAAGGTAGTATTACCATTCCTCAATACCTACAAATACAACCTTGATTGTGACAACTACTCGCTACATTTCGTTGGCATTTTTTTGCATTTTAATCAATTCGCTTTTTTTGTGTTCTCTGTGCAAAAGGCTGCAATTTTTTGTTATAAAAAAATACTGTTTGCTGTCAAATAATTTGTGTTCTTAAAAATTGTATTTTGGTTCAATTATTTAAATTTTATGTAAGTTTGCTGAAAAGCACACAGTTGCGGAAGATATTTAATTCTTAAATAGGAAACAAATATATAATTGTCACGCAAACACAACAACATATTCAGACAACACGCTTAACTGAGAAATTTATACAAGCAAATATATTTGTAGTAAAATAAAAAAAATCATAAATAAATTGAGTATAAAAGAAGGGGCGCATGGTTATGCTTTGTGGCATGGTGCTAGACAACGGAAAACAATAAAAATAATTGAATATCAAAAAACAATCAATAGTTGAATATTGGTATAAAGAAAGCTAAAGAGCATTGAAAAAGGAATGCTTAACTAACCTAACCCCTAAATTTTATTCTACTTAGCTTGAAAATAAATAAAACAAGTTTGTACAACTCGTTCACAAAATAACCAGCATCAAACAAAACAAGTGAAGATTGAAAAGAAAGAAGAAAGGAATCCGAATCGTAATTTAACGAAAGTATACTTTAAGAAAGTCAATTGATTGTTATAATATAAAGTGAAGTTGACGTAAAAAAAAAATTGATTGAAATGTCTGCGACTTCTTCAAATACTAATATATTAAACAATACATCAACCGCTTCCTCAGCTACTTCGCCTGCAATATTAAACAGTTCATCCGCCATTGTTCCAATTGCAACTTCCACCACAACATTAATTGGATCTACCCCGATAAATAGTTCCGGCCTTAGTGCCAGTGGAACAAGCACCTTTAATAGTGTATTGATTAGTGAAATATCTGACGAGTCGAAATTGGAATTCAGTCCGAAATACAAGGGCATTTCAACTTTATTGTGCAGTTATGATTCGCAAGGCGTACTTATTAAAATGGCATTGGGTAAGTACAATGAACACAACCACTACATAGAATTCAGTAACTTACGTAAAAAGTGAAATACAAATACATGTGTATATAATATGCATCCCTTATGTCTAATAGAGTTACATGGATTCTTTTTTTTATACTCTCCTTTCTTTCAGAAACCTCACCTGCGAATGTTCTTAAGGATTATTTGGTAACGTCGGACACAGATGCGGCGCCACTTGGCCGCCAAACATTCGCGTTATCCTTCGGCAATGAGAATTTTGTGTTGCGCTTTTCTACTGAACAAGGTACACAAATATATAATAAACTTTAAACTTTAAGAAAAAAAAAAAACAAATGTTATTTAACCCTTAGAACAGCAACGATTTCGAAAGCTGATTGATCATGTAAAAAGATTACGGCCAAAGTCTGTATTCTCACAAAGAACTGAAGAATCATCAGCTTCTCAATATTTCCAGTTTTACGGATATTTGTCACAGCAACAGAATATGATGCAGGATTATGTTAGAACAAGCACATATCAACGTGCTATTTTATGTAATTTCAAAGACTTTCAGGTATGTTTAAATTTAAATTCATTATTATAAAAATAATAAATTCAAATTACGATTACTGTTTTTACTAAACTAAAACTCATTGTATAATTTTGTAGAATAAAATTGTTTTAGATGTGGGTGCCGGTTCTGGTATATTGTCTTTTTTTGCTGCACAAGCAGGTGCAGCTAAAATCTATGCTATTGAAGCTTCCAATATGGCACTGTATGCTAAACAGTTAGTTGAGTCTAATCATTACCAAGACAAAATATTTGTTATGCCGGGGAAAATAGAGGAAATTGATTTACCCGAGCATGTTGATGTGATAATATCGGAGCCTATGGGTTATATGTTGTACAACGAACGAATGTTAGAAACATATTTACATGCAAGGAAGTGGTTGAAACCCAATGGTAAAATGTTTCCTACTCATGGTGATTTGCATGTGGCTCCATTTTCCGATGAAGCTCTCTATTCAGAACAATATAATAAAGCAAATTTCTGGTATCAATCTGCGTTTCATGGAGTGGATTTAACCACTTTACATAAGGAGGGTATGAAAGAGTATTTCCGCCAACCCATAGTAGATACATTCGATATTCGTATTTGCATGGCAAAATCTGTGCGCCATGTTTGTGATTTTCTGAGAGATAATGAAAACGATTTACATAATATTGGTAATTATGAAACTATTTGCAGAATACGTTTTATGCATACAATATAAATATATAATCTCTTCCAAATAATTTTAGATATACCTTTGGAATTTCATATCATACAAACGGGAATATGCCATGGGCTAGCCTTTTGGTTTGATGTTGAATTTTGTGGCTCCACGCAAGACATTTGGTTGTCAACCGCACCTACTTCACCATTAACTCATTGGTATCAAGTACGCTGCCTGCTGCCTATGCCCATCTTCATTAAACAGGGGCAAATTCTGACCGGGCGAGTTTTACTTGAGGCAAATAGGAGACAATCTTACGATGTTACCATAGACTTACACATTGAAGGCACACTAATATCCTCTAGCAATACATTAGATTTGAAAAATCCCTATTTCCGCTACACTGGTGCTCCCGTACAAGCACCTCCTGGTACTTGCACACAAAGTCCTTCTGAGCAGTACTGGTCTCAAGTAGATTCTCAAGGCCAGCGTACAAGTGAGCATAGTTTTAATTTTAATAAGTAGTTTTAAAAATTATTTTTGGCTTTTGTAAAAAATATTTCGTTTCGTTGTTTCGTTTTCATTTTTAGCTGGTAATATGGTTAATGGTATGGCTGTTATTAATGGCCTGACTGATGTTACTATGGATATATCACATACGCTTATGCATCCGTAAATTATACGTAGATATTAAAAAAAAAAACATAATTGAAATAACTCACTTCTTTCGTATTCCTGCATTTTGACTCCATTACAAAAAACCAATAAACCACCTCTTTACTATAAATAGATGTTACATTATAATCGTCTCTCCCTTATATTCTATTAAGTTGTAAGTAAATACGTGTATAATTTTTTATTTGATTGAATTCTACAGGAAACTATACAGAAATATAATTTTTATGAGCATAGATATGAATATATTAGAAAATTTGTTCATATGGTAGCGTTTTATATTTCATTAAAAAGAAAATGTAAAATCGCAAAATCTTCCTTTTTAAATGTTTCAAAATTTAGTTTAATTTTTATATATTTAGAAATATGTTACTGGTTCATTTCACATATTTGATATTTTTGTAGTGTGCATTTATTACGCTGTCATTTAAAGTCTTTGGAAGAAAAACATTTTGTGCCCTTCCTACGAACTTTGATTTTCTCTTCTATTTTAAGATTAAAAAAAAAAAAAAATTATAAATATGAAAATTAATAAATTCTCTATTTAGTTTATTGAAAAAAAATATATTTTTTGCCAATAAATATTTTTTAAAAATTTGTTTACAAATATTCTAAATATGTTTTTAGAAAACCTCAATTTATGCACTAATCAGTTCTTTTATGTTAATAAATTTTTATTGCCAAAGATATTGAATTGGTTCAACTTTATTTTAATTCGACATACATAGAAATATACCACGGCCGAACTTGGATTTAATTGAATTTAATATAGAGAAACATATTTATTTTATATGTATAGACTCACTATGGAGTTGAAACAACTGTCTTTGTAGAATAGAAGATTTCTTAAGTTTTCTTTATTTTAAATTATTTTCTAATTTATTTTTAATTTTTATTATTAATGTATGAAATATTATTGAATATTAAAATTCAAAATATTTATTTTTCTTTAAGAGTTTATTTTATAAATGCGATCTATAGCCCGCCCAAGTGTTTTAGATTTGTAGACTTCTAAAATGAAAACTATTTTGAAATAGCATTTAAAAAAGAAAATATTTTTATGTTTCCATATTAAGCAAATTTATGTTAATCTTTAGCAAAAATGAAAAATCATTATTAAGAACATATGAAATAATTATTTATTTAAAAATAAAAAAAAATCGCCATTTTTTATATACATAATCAATTTTTGTAACATAATTGGAAGATTCTAAGAGTTCCAGTTTGATTTGCGCTTATTGATATAATTTGTTGAGTTTTTTCTTTTAAACTTTTGGCAGTTGGCTTTTATTGAGTGGTTTCTATAAAATGTTAAGCCAACCAACACACTACTAAACTAGTAGATAAATAACATACAAACATGCAATTATGTTTCAAATTTAGTTTTTAGAAAAGAAAAACGAAATCTAAATATTATATAAAGATTTCAAATAAATATAAAATTTATAAAATTTACAATTTGAGTGAAGAAACTATAGGCATTCTTTATACACAATTTATGTGTGTAAGAAATATTAATAACGACTAGATACCGAAATATTAATATATTATTTATAATAGATTGTAGTAGAGTTTTGCTATAAATAAAAAATTATAATAAATTACATTATATAAACGAAAAACCAAATTAAAAAAAAAAGAAATGTAAATGAAAATGTTGAGAATATCGAAGTACCCCATTTTATTTAAGGAAATTCTGAAAACTTTTGCGTATGCGGGAGAGTTACGAATTCTGAAGGAATTTTCTATGGCTGCAATCCAGTTGTAAATAATGAAAATGAAGGATTGAAATTTCTGAGTTTTTCTTCTGGTATACAGTGAGAATAAAAATGTTTACGTACATTTGCGAATGTTGTTATTTCTTTTTACACTTTTACAAAATGCGAAAATTATGCTGCTCGCGAAATTAATGGAAAATGTGGAAATACATTTTTAAAACTGTTTGGCAATAAATGAAAGTCTCCCAGTACACCTACAAATAAGCTAAAAAAGTAAACCAACAATGCTGCCGATATGTGATGAATATCGATCAATACTAAAGTGATTGGTTTTAACTTTAAGAAAATGATTTGCAATTGGAAAAATATAATCTAAAAATCGAAGCACTCTGGTTTCCTGAAATTCCATTGATCCTGAAATCCAACAAATTCCATTGATTATCTAATATAGATAAGTTTTTGTTAATAGATATTGTGCAAAAATTGGTAATATATGAGAACAATTATATTCGTATACTACTTCGATAATATATTTGGAATACATGTAGTTAAGTTCTCTCTGAAGTGGTATAGAAATACTGTTCAGAATGCAACTGCTTCAGGCAGTTGACCCCTACATTCCCAGTAAAAGAAACTAACTAGCAACACAATTAATGTTGATATACAGCTGAGGGCACACACTTCCTATGGCCGCCGAATATAGCACTGGGATTAACGTTTCCTCTTAATAAATACATCGTAGTAAAATCCGAAAACTACTAGTAATGATATTCATATATTAGTATTATACTATTAATATACGGTAACATTTCACTGCGTACCAATGCAGATCATTAGCAAACATTTTCACAAAATATTTCTTAGACGAACTGGAGATTTAACCATTTCAAATTAAAAACCAATAGGAAACATTAAGACGCTAAGCGGTTCAACTATTTTTTCACCAGTGGCAGCTACAGGCAGATTAAAAAAATATTTATGTGTACTTGGCGAAGTCCACGCAAGCTAAGAAAGAACCCAAGAACTGTGTGAATTTTAAATTCTTATAATTCCAACAAATATGTCGAAAAGCAAACAAATATTTTTTTTTTGGAGTTTTCTATAGTGGTAGTTACTTCCTCATGCTTTTTTTTCGGTCGTAGCAATTTAGAGCTGTGACAATATCTTTTTCGATATTTTTAAATACAAAATTGATCATTTTAATATATATTTAATTAATTAAATTTTTAGACCTTTTACAATTTTAATTTATGTAATAACTTTCAGCTCAAGAGTATTTATATAAAAATTTAAATATTGCGATTGGTAATATAGCAATGTAAAATATTAATTACTATTTTCCAAATTTAAGCTGTTAGAACTTCTTTTTGCCTTTTTCCAATTCGATTAAGTTATTCGATTAAGCTAAGAAAAAAAAAAAAATATTGAAGCCGATAAGAAGATGAGCACATTTTTAATTGTTTATTTTTAATTTGAAGTAGTTTAAAGCTGCAGTTCTTCTAACAAACTACCGAGTATTAATAATATAATACTACTATATGAATGTTTCTATTATTCTGGGAACTATTTTTCAACTAAAGCTTACTGGTGGTAGGTGACTTCTGCTTGATTGATTTCCTTTAATTAAAAGGAAAATATTTTAAAATTATACAAAAACAATTGGAAAAATACGCACAATCATTAAAAATTAAACGAATAAAAATAAAAAGTAATTAAAACACAGATACAAAACTTTAAGCTTCAATCATATTAAATAATATTGGCATGCCTTGAATCAAATGGGCGCCTTTTAAAATAAATGCAATATTTAACTTGAATTAATTTTGTTTTACTGCTTTATAAACCTTGGCCTCAAATCCTAAATTGCTCGCTTTTGCACCGGTAAATATGAGAATGTATATGAACACATTTCACTGTTCTTCTTTCAAATTCCCAATAAAGTAACCCAGTTTTCTTGTAAATGGAAAATAACTAGTACAGTAGAGCACATAACTATTTTGTGTTTTAACCCATGCAACTCATGGTTATTGCATTGGGGTAAGTGCATATTTCATGTTTTCAACAACACAAAGAAAAACAAATTAAATGTGCGCAGGCGCATTTCAAATACATTCGTTCTGTCGGTTGTTGGTCAAGGCAATAATATCCATTGTTGGCGGTGCTTAAATGTGTTGTAACATTGAGAGTAGTGCACACAAACAATATATACATGCATACATACACAAATGCATATGGGCATAACCAAATAAGTTTTGCACTTGTCAGCATATGAACGCATGATAACATAATATGTGCAGGCGGGCTTGCACATATACACGTGCGAATGAATGTGTTTATAACACTTTAGCTGTTTAATTTGTTCGAATCAAGGTTGAGAGGCTTTGCTTCTGCACAATTAATGCAAGGCCTTTGAAAATCACTTTTTCTTTAAATAGTAAGTTTCTATGAAAATGATTTATTTACTTGTCATACATACATATACATATACATTTTTTTTTATATTTTTAATCATTAAAATTTAAAAACTTTTTTAAAACTGTGAGTATGTAATTAGATTGAATTTAAAGCTTTAAATTTTATTTACTCAACAGAATAATAATTTTGAAATGTTCAGGGGGGCGAATGAGTAACACGAATTTAAGAATACGTATTCGGAATGACAACTATTTTACAGCACATCTCTAATTTAACTATTTCACTTTTTAAATATACATTCATTCTGTTCAGTGCAAACGAGCCACACGCACACATACAATACCTGATGCACATACACACACATTTATGATTATCATTAATTACAATAACAACTTACCCAAGATGCACGAGACGTATGTGACGTTCAATTTTAGCTTTTGTGTGTTCACTTATATTGCAGCCTTTCCAAGTACAAACAAATTTTGATTTATTAGGCTGAAAGTAAAAGAACAAGCAAATTATTAGAATGTTATTTAAAACAGAGTGAACTAATTTAATTGACAAAGAAACATTTTGCATACTTTGCGTCTCGTTATCCGAGGATATTTTTTCATTTTTGTTTTTAAAGAAATGTTTATATTCAACAATTTAAAACACCTTATTTTTTATTTCTATATTTTTTTACTTGCGTTTTAAAGAAATATTTTCTTTTCTATGAAACCGGTGCGTGGCCGGTAACAGTTGCGAGTGTAGTGGTGAAGCGGTAATAGAAATGCATTTCATTTCTATGCTATTTTGAGCGCCATCGTCGCCAACATGCATGTGCAAGTATGTAAGTGCCATTATATATAACACGAGAGGATGCCGATAAGAAACGATGACGAAATCACAGGCCTGGTGTTGCCCAATAACGCACACATGCAAGTATACTTATGTATATAGTATTGCAGCGCGCCCTTACAGGTTGCCAAAGACAAAATCATGTACAAGGCAGGGATGCACAACTTGAAAATTCTATTGATATTGATAACATTGCAAATTTCACTTTATCAAGTTTGAAAATTCCTCATTGGGAAGCAATATTCCCTTCTTTATATGCTTTGCAAAACCGAATGATTTCCGGTAGGCCGTTTTGTCTTAAAATGTTAGCCGATGAACGTCAAAAAATTTTGATTATTAGTACTGCAAACAGTGGAAGGCTCGTTAGGTGTGTTTTAAGTGTTTCATTCGAACAGTTTAGAGCTGATGGAGTTAAACATTTTCGAAAAACTAGAGAAGAAAATCGTTTGGAACAAGATATATCTATGAAAATATAAAATATTTTTACACTAATGAAAGCAAATTACTATCCGGTGCAATCAACACCATAAAACTCGTCACAATTTTAAAGATGATTATAAATTACCAAATGCAATACAGGCAAAATGACTAATACCGCCTACATTAAAAAGAGGAGATCTTTGAAATGAATTAGTTCACTTAGTAGAACAAATTTAAATGGCTTTAAAATTTTTTAAAAAGAGATGTAAAAATTTTTAAACATAAGAAATTGAAACTTTCAAAATACCGACTATACAGCCCTGCTTTGATTAAATGTAATGTGAAGCAAGTGTTACCATTTTAGTTTCATTATACTATTATGCTATGGGCATATGTATGTTTGAGAAATCAAAGGTGTGTTCAGTGTTAATATGAAGATGGGCAGTATGTTTACCTAACATCATTATTATATTTATTGAAGTAAATAAAAGAGGAAAAAAAATAAAAAAGTTTTACAAGAATAATTAGCACGAGGTCATAAAAACATACAAAATGTAAATAAAAAGTATATAATGCGCACAACGATACACACTCCACGCATACATACACTAGACTTCTGAGGAGTAGCATGCTAAAGTCTGGTTCCGTATACACTCCTCATTTGTTGTATGCATTTTATATTCGAGTATATACAAATCTTTAACCCACATTGAAGTACATAACATTGTTCGAAACTGGTTCACTTTTTCTCCTTGCTTTATGCTCTATTTTTACACAGTAGTAACGCTAAACAAAGAAAAACCAATAAGACTACATACATACATACATACATATATGTGCATATATTTAATTAGCAATAAGTAGTTTGTTCGTAATATCATTCTTACATTTGTGTCCGTGTAAATGTGAGTGTGTACGTATTTCCCAAAAGCTTTGCAATTACTTTTTATTGGGAGAAAGAAGGAATTCAATTAAAGTGTTTCTGTTGGTTGTTGCATTATAGTTTACCAAATAGAGGCATGTAGCCTTGACACATTTTGCAGCATAAAATTCCCCAACATTATATTATTACGTGCCACACATCTACTCATACATACAGGTGTGTGGTTTAAAGATATTTATGAGAATGTATTTTATTACATTTTATTTGTAATTTTGTGTAGCACTAAAAACCATATTAGACAATGGAGAAGAATATTATTAATTATTATAGATTAAGTTCATTTAGTTTAATTTTTCAATTAAGTTATTTATTTAGGCAGAAATTCTAAAGCACACAAATTTAAACTGATAACCTTAAAGGTTTCGCAATCAAAAAAAGAGTTCTTTGATAGACTTTGGCCTCAATTTTACTTAAAAAAGGATCGTGTTGCTTGTGAGGCCATTGGCTTTTTTTAAATTTTTAGCAAAATTTTCTAATTTTGGCGTGCCAAGGGGAAATAATAATGTCCATGTAGTAATCTAGAAGAGAAACTGATTCATTTGCGTTATCAACGAAACACTTTTATATTAACAGTGTTTTTATAAAAATGCCGTTACTTTTTATTAATTTATTTATTTTCAAACTTTATTTTATTTAGAAACTTTTAAGTAGACATTTCTAATTGCAAACTTGGGTGTTTGTTGTTATTGAATAACGTGACCAATAATTAATTACTGATATGCAAGAAACTGAAGCTTTAATATGTGTTAATAGTTCCTGTGTAATCTGGCAATTCGGTAATTATCGCCTGAGAGCATTGCGCTTATAGTAAATAAGTTTTTCCTTTTATTGTTGCAAAGGAACGTCTTGTTTTGAGATTTTCTTTAGCTTATTTTCTTTGTCTTAGCTTTGACGGTGGCTCCTTTCTAAGCATAACTTTAATTAATAATAGCATTCCATTTGAAACCAAGATTTCAATCTGCTTACCACATTTTCCATTCAGTGGGTATTTAGAACCGGCAAAAATGAAATGAAATGAAGATTTCATGTGAACCACTTGTTATATTCACATGACGCGAGTGATTATATATTTAAATCGTCGATCAAAAATGTTATCCTCATCACCATCACAACGAAGGAGCCTTTTTTTAAATTTCTACTCGCCTTAAAATATGCTATTAAATTTATTTGCATGCATATCTCGTGCTTTTCTCGTTTCAAAAATTCGCTTTTAATTTTTTCTGCATCTTATTTTTTTGACATTTTTAATTTGCATTCCTATGCACTGAGATTATGATTTCGGTTGTCGTTGCATTGCGCCCGTTCTTGCACACACTCTTTAAATGCTGCTGTTGTAACCCACTTTTAGAGATTTTCGTAATTTGTAGATTGAAGTGCATGCTGAAAACTTTGTTTTTATTTTGTTTTATTTCATTTTATACATATACTCGTATATTCTTTGAACGAAAAGTGTGTCAATGCGTTTAAAAATAAATTTGTGAAATTTTCAAGGTCATCACACAAGTAGTAATGAAAAAGTTAAAATTCTGTTGCCTAGTGTTTATGCGAGGGAAAATTCAATTTTTCATAATGTTTGTTTTAAATGTGAACTTTTCAATTTTAAACAATATTATGTTATTACGAAACAATGACAATTGTTTAGGATGGTGGTGTCAAGTCATTACTTTTGGATCGGAGCTTGCGATTACAACTGTTGTTGATATAATCAAATGTATAAAACAAAGTCAACAACAAGATATAACATTTTAAATTATACTATTTTCAAATGGAAATGAAATTGGAACTTTCCTCGTGTGAAGTTGGCATAATGTAACATTTTTATTTATTTTATTTTTTTGAGAAAATTGCTTATGTAGTTTCCTACAGAGTTGCGAACGTGTACTACTTTACTTACTTTACTCTACTTTACTTGTGTAATTGAAGTATTTTTTTGCACTCCCCTTTTGGTGCTTTTTTTTATCCTACATGCCAAAACATGTCTGCACACGAAATTAAAGAGCAGTCGTACGCATTTTTCAGACATCCTTACTCAGGAAATTCAAAAGGTGCGTAGAAAACATTGTGGTTGCTTTCAAATCGTAGAAATTCTATTTACATATTTAAAAGTCTCCGTATAAAATGTATGGTTTTCTAGAAGAACATTCGTGTAGTAAGATTTCACCTAATATAATTGCTGATATTATCGGGACTGATAGTATTAAACATTTCGCTTCCAAAAAAAGAAATTTGTTTTAAGCTTTAAGTAAAGTTTTTGTGTATTTGTTAAGGAGGCAAGTGGTTGTTTGTAGTGGGTCATAAGGGGTGGTCGCTTTTCTGAGAGCTTAGTTCTACATTAAGTATTTGTTTGAATTATTTCAATATAATTTATAATGCGAGAACATATATTATATGTTGTGGAAGTGGTCATAGTGCTACATTAGCATTTTTGCTTACATTTGCTAACCCTCAAATATTATAAGATAAATATTTTAAATTATTCATTTTGCAGAATATTTTTCCTTTATTTAATTTTATTATATTTTATTTCATGTGAATTTGATTTAAAGGAGTGTTAGGAGATTTCTATAATTCCGAAATTTTTATGGTGTGTTATAAAAAAAAAAGATTATGCTGATATTTTAAGAAACTTGCACAGGGTTTCGTAATACACATCCATTCATGTAATCCTTAATGCTTTTTTTTTTTTGGTGAACTACACAAGTAAATTATTAAATAAGGAGTAATAAATATGTATACATTTGAAAAGCATACTCGGTACAAGTGTTGCTTTCAAAACCACTTACTAAATACGCCCACGTAAGAAAAGCGTTAAATGAATAATGGAAAAACAGGAAAGAAAACTTAGTTCTGCATTAAATGGCTTTCCACAGACAGGTTGGGCTCACACCGTAATCATTAAGTGGTGATTTCTGAGCATGACGCCATAACTGTTTCGTAAAGTATTAAGTCAACGTAACTAATTGAACATATTTGTTTATGAATATGGCTATATATTTACTTACACATGCACGTGCTCACATATATACATATATATGTATGTATAACTTGAGTTTTGCTTCTGACAGTTATACATGTAAGATACATATATACGAACTTCAAATCTTCACCTTTGCTCGGTTTATGAATATTTTTCTCGTATGTTGCGCTTTCAATTTCATTTTTAATTCAATACTTGAAATCAAAAACGAAAAAAAATATAGGGATCGTAAAAGTCAACCCCCAACAAAAAGAAAAAAAAATGTTAAAGCAGTTTTTCTAAGGAAGACACAATAATTGCTTGGATGCAAAGTGTGGGTTATTTAGAAGACAAGTCCACTCATTTAAATAGAATTAGGAAAAGGAATTTTTGTTATTGCTTGGCAATCTTTAACAATGTAACAAATATCTTATATGTAAAGCGATATGGTAACTGAAAGAATTTTACTAAAATACTTTATATAAAACAGTAATAGAAAGCTGAATTGAAAGGTAAATACTATATGAGCTAATTGGCTTGCAAGCAGCGCGATAGCTGTGAAAGTAAAATTGCCGCTCCAACTAGATTAATTACTCTAAAATATTTCTTAAATTCTTTGCATTGTATGCAAAAATTACATAAAAAAATTCTTAATAAGACAATATTTAGTTATTATCGTATGTTGAAAAATGTAAATATATTTTAAATACTCTCTTTCAATTATTTATTTTTAAAAAAAATTTAATAATAATTTTATACACAATTTTATACAAAAAACTTACGATATCACGTTTCTATATTTTTCGCACATTTATTCCACAGACTTTGTCTAATTGCTTTCACGTTGTCGGCTGTAATTTGTGCTCTCATTGATTCTTCTCATGATAGCAATTTCCCTTTCTTTGTTTGTCCCTTCCCCCCCTTAAAAATAAAAAAGACGCAATTGAAAACGTTCTCTACTCATATTTATTAACATACGTTGTTAATCATCACATCGAATAAAAAATCTGAAATTAATCGGTTTTGTGTTTTGACACTTAAATACAAAATTGTTAAGAGTGGCATCACTGAACTATTCAATGTCAGACTGTAACAATTGAAGTTGTGTATTCGTATAGCGTACTAAGGCGAATGTCCTTAATGCTAAAAAAAGAGCGAGGAAAGGAAATTAGAATAAAAGGTTGTACACATTTTTATATACTCTGAACTTCTCTTGCGCTTTATAATTCGTAAGTGTAGCAAAAGATTATTTTACATTTCCGTTATGCATTTGCTCGTTATTATAAATTTTTATTTTTCACAATTTAAAAATTAAAAAATAATTTTAAGGTGAGCATGTAAGGGAATACAATTTCAAATGGATGAAAAGTTAAACGATTCTTTAAGAAAAAACGGTAATAGTGTGAAACGACACCAGGTTAAAGCTCTTTTTTAAAAGAAATTGTCATTGTCCTGGCACTATTTTAGTTCAAAGATTTATTTTATAAATTGTATTTATTAGTTACGAAAAAGTGTTGGCTGCAAATTTATGCATTTCAGACCCTATTTTCATGGGGCGAAATGTTTGTTTTTTTTTGCTTTTATGTAATTATTATTTATTTAAAAATTCCATAAAAGATATGAGGAGGTAGGGAAAATATTTTCTAATGTGTACGTAACCACGATACATATGTACATACATATCCATAGATATGAACATATATATACATATATATTGATTAAATACATGTGCATGTGTTCATAATGAAGTACTGACTGCTGTTATAAAGAAGATTTTTGTCATTTGTGTGCTAGAAGACAGTGTTTCTTTTATGTTGTATTAATGTTAAAAAACAAAAATTTATACTGCGTATTATGTATTTAGTAATAATAATCAAAAGATCTAACTGTGCATATAAACACACATCCATACATACCTACATACATATACAGAAAAGATGTAGATGTTTATGCAACCACACAAATGTATAAAGTATGGTAACAAAGGTCTGCTCTCACATTCACGTAACGGTAGTTCCAATTAAATTTTTTCTTAAATTTACTACATAATAAATGTTAAGATATTGTGCCTTAAACGATTTCCTTTTCGTTCTTTATTTGCAGCCAACAAACATTATCATTCCTCTACCATACCCCCGTACATTTTATAATGTACGCTCTATTTTTCCCAAGGATGTTTGTTTGAAATTTCAAGTGTATGTACGTAGTATGTGTCTACTGTATGTGTAAATGTATTTGTATGTAGAGGAATACATCAAGAAGAAGAAGCTTGATGAGAGAAAACACAGAATTTAGGTCAAATATAGGTATATGTATACATAAATACAAGTCCATGTACAACAAGCATATATACAAACCTTCACTTGTGTTTGTGTCCATACTGGGTTAGTGGAAAAAATAGAGCATCTTTTATGTTGTGATTATTTGTAAGGAAACGAAATTTTTATGTTAAAAATATTTATGCTCTCACAATAAAAACAATAACATTGAAAAATACAATAAATAATGTGTGGAGAGAGTGCTGACGGAGTAGTAAACAAAGTGCTTAAAGAGAGAAATTACCAGAGAGGAATGAAATATTTAATAGTGCATAGCAGCTTTTACCGTTATTTAAACTAAGCAATATAATATATGGCAGTGTTGCCGTTTTAGCAAGGTAAAATTCGCAAACTCATTTGCTAATAAAGTAGACATGAAAAATAATCTCAGATCAATATCCGAGACTTTACAACAAATAAAATAAAAATCAAAAATCAAAATCATCAACATTTAAGAATAATTCAAGAAGGAAGAACAGAAAAGAGAGCAGTTTTATAAGGGAATGTTACCTTAAAAAACTCAAGAGTACTGAGCATAAAATTGAGAGAAAAGCTTGTATAGCCAAAGAGCATATTTTTGTTATCAAAAACAAAGAAAGAGCAAAGCATGAATCCTTTAAAAGTATTTGTGTTTGTAAATAAATTGAGTAAGGTTATGTTTTTTATATTTTCACATTTTAGCTCAAGAGCTCACACTATAGTATTATTGTCAAGGATACATAAATTTCTTTCCAATTTTTTGGGGATGAGTAGTTATTATGGTAGACAGTCTGCTGTTGTTCAGATTTTGAAAATGGGTCATTGGAAATAAAATGGAAATAAATGTGTGCAGCAAAACAGAAGAAAATATATTTCAACTTGCTACAGTATAAAGAATACAGTGTGTACGTGGGTGCGAATATAAAATATATGCCACATACAGGAAATAGTTATTGTATACAATCTTGTATACATTACGCGTTCATATAAAAATAGGAGTTATTTTTTTTTTAAATTTTGAAAGAAACAAAAAGAGCACCTCAGCTATTTAGTTTTAATTTATATATATTTATATCCTATAACTCGATTAATAGTTTTATAACACGCAGTATGAAATATGTATGTATGTATATGTAAGTAAGTGTTTAGTAGTTACACTGAATATCATGTATGGTTGGGTCATTACTTTACTATTTATTTTATTTATTTATTTTTTTATTATTTTGCTATTTTAAGCTAAAACTTATTTTAGTTTACCTGCAAAGGCCATATAGCTAACATATAATATTAAAGTTCACATTCTCGAAAGATAAATTGGAATTGCAAAAGGTAATAAAGTTTCATATGTATGTATATACATATGTTGTAAAGGTTCATATTTCCAAGTACACAAAAAACTTGCAAAATAAGTACAAACTAATTTTACAAAACTATAAGGAAAGAGAGACACTAACTAAGTGAAATTTGAGATAATTTAAAATAAAAATTAAATAGAAGTTAACAAAACTAAATTATACACATTCGAATATACAGTCGAACCCGGTTATAACGAACTCATAGGGATCGGCTATTTAAGTTCGTTATAGACGTAGTAGGGAAAAATGGTCAAATTTGTTGTTTACTTTTGTTTCCTTCCTCAACTTTATTAATTATTTGCATTTTTGTTGCAACTGAAATGGACCAGAGAAAACAGTTCGCTATTCGCATAGTTCGTTATAACCGTGTTCGTTATAAACTTGTTCGACTGTAAATATTTTTGTTTAAATAATTTTAATTGCGTAACATTTTATTTAATCAATTGCTAAACCAAACTCTTGTATGGCACTCATATGTGAACATTTGAAAAATATTTGGCGAAATAGTGCCAATCTTATTATTTAAATAATATTTACTGTTAGTGAATAGATAATTAATATATTATACTGAAGAAGTTTTATTATTGCAAATCAAATAATTTTATGCGAGCAATTTAATCCCATTTAATAGTTTGCAGTTTTATAAGTAAATATTTATAATGTTTATACGAATAAAACTTCGCCAAAGATTTTTTTTTTCAAGCAATTATAAAAAAAAGGAATATTTTTAATTGTTACTACCTTAACCATTAAATTAATTTGGAAAACATTTAACATAATTTTATTCGTGCAATTTAATTAAAAAAATTTTAATAGGAATTTTCATAAAATGTTTTTTTTGTGTCACAGTTTTAATTGAAAATTATTTCATTTATTTAATTTTTTAGAACTAAAATTAAATATATTTCTTAAATTATTGGATATCTTTTTTAATACAATAAAATATATTATATATTTTGATGGCAACAATTTTGTATACAGATAAGCTTTTATACGTTTTTCCTCTCCTCCTCTTCCATGAAACAGTTAATGCAAAGCGAATAATGATAATTTATGTTTAACACATTGAAACGAGGCCAACTCCGCTCAATGTTAAAAAACGTAATCGCATTACTTTGGTTCACAAGTTGCTTCTTTCAAGTTACAAAATCTTTTATTGGTATGTAGTTATTTTTAATGGCAGGCGTGCGATAATGTATGTACGACACTGTTATAATAATATTATTACACACACATGTAAGACTCTCGTGCATTTATGAAATATTTTATTACTTCAGAAACGATTTTGCTAAGAAATTTTCGTTTAGAATGGCAAAAATTTTAAGTTTTAATTGAAATAAATTATTTTTTCTTGGTAGAAATCGCCTTGATATCTGCTTCAGATAATTCAGTGCGTGCAAAAAGCACAAATCTGTTTCTGTCAATATTTAAAAAATAAATTAAATCAAATGGAAGGAATCCTAAAAGGTGTTTTGTTGTCGTTTTATTTTTATAAAAAACTTCTAGACAACCATTGATTTTCTTAAATGTGTAACACTTAAAAAAAAAATAAAAAAAAAAATTAAAAAAAAAAATTATAAATGTGATTAATAATTTTTGAAGAGAGAATATAATGAGGGTACAGGGGAGAAATATCCAGGCCCACATATTTAAATAAGTATAAAATGGTTCATTTAACAACATTTTCATGAATATTCATCTAAAGAAAATTGTTTGTATCCATGAGCAGTGGCGAAAATAAAGTAGCATATTAGTAGTGTGGGCATATTAAATTCGAAAAATTATTTATCTATTCATAAAGTGCTAAAAAGGCAACATTCAATTTAAACATCCTTTATCCACAAATTAATTTAAAAACAACGCAAATAATATTCACTTTCAGCAATTTTTTTTTTTAAATTTAAAATAAATAATATTTTTGTTGTTATTTCTCATACAATTTTTCAGAAAAAATATACATATATGTTATATAGTCACACAACAAATATATCAATCTACTATGGAATAAAATATTTATGCGTGACGTTTTTTTTGACAAGTCATCAATAAACAAAAATATGGGGTTTCCGTCTTACAGGGCCTATAATTAGGCTGCAGTTTATTATAGCCCTCTTCACCGCAAAGAATGCTAATTTCTACAACATTAGTGTGTGATCCTATAAAGTATGTACACATATTAGATAGATATAAGAAGTTAGTTTAGCATTTTCCGTCTGCCTGTCTGTCATCGGTATTTTTGTCGTGGTGGAAATTAAATTTAAATTTGGCTTGAACTCGAAAATTTAAAAACCCAAAATTATCCATTAAAAAACATTGCTAAAACCAACTAATAAATAAAAAAAATATAATCCAAAAATTATTTGATACATTTACAGGTAAGAGTACAAAAATAGGCCATGAATATCAACAAGCACCAAACCTCGAGCGCTGGCATTACCAGCCTCAACACTTGCCACGCAGCCAAACTCGCTGCTCAGTTTCAATAGTTTAAGTAGGGAGACAAGAGCACTTTATTTATTGACTTTATTGCTATTAAAAGATATTTTATATTTCTTAATAATGTGATATATATTGCAAAATTAAAATCCAATTTATGGCAGCATAATTGCAGTGAACATTATCTTGGGAAAGGGTGTATTAGATTCGTTCCAATCGAATATACCACTTTTACTTGGCTTGGTTAAATTATTTTAATTATTACATTATTGTTGCAATTATTTTTGGTAAAATTTTTCTCACTGGCATAATTGAAAATAAAAATAAATAATTTATTAAAAGCTTTGCTGTTATACATTCTTGAAATACTTTTATTGTTTCTTATTTCTGAAACGTGCTTTTGAAACCAATTTTGTTTTCCACAAGAAAATAGTCACATTTATCCAATAATGTTGGTTGGTTAATAAAATATGCACTAAGATATTGTATTAGCTTTGGAGAACTTTTTCACAAGTTTTCACAGTGGTGTGTAAAATTTTAGCACAATTAAATATCAGAAAGCTCATTGTGAATTTTCTTACATCATCAAGCATGACAAAAAAAAAAAAAAAAGTTGTTGAACTCCTAAAAGTTGTTAAATAAATTCTTACTAACTGTTTCTAGCAATAATTTTAAGAAAACAAATTTTAAACAAATAAATTTAAAGGATATAAAAACAGGACGACTTTAAGGTGGAGTTACCATTTCACAAGTTGAGTATAAGCGAGTTCAACTAAAAATAAATTTAATAGTATTTTGCCATAAATAAGACCTTTCTAGTTCGTGTATGGTGTCGTTGTTATATCGGCTGCAGAGCCTTGTTACTGCAACCACATATCTTGAAGGCGATGTTCCAATTAGTAGAAATTTTATTTTTATTTGTAAGCATTTCCTCGAATCCTGATCCACATTTATTTAGCCGTTTTTATTATTCCTTAGCACCCTTCATTTGCCAGCAAATTCGGAAGAAGATCAAATCAACCACTTAATATAATTTCAACTTTATTATTATTATGTCATATTACTATATAATTATAGATGATATTTTATTTCAGAGATATTGTGCATCATTAGTATTCCTTAACGAAGATTATAAGAATTCAGTATCTTACAGTCTCCAAAGAAATATAAACATCGATTTAAGGAACTCTAATACGAGAATTAGTTGAATTAATTTTCTATTAATTTGTTTCACAATATTATTCTACCTAAATAATCAATATCAATATTAATTATGGCTTCAAATAGTTTTGTAAGAGTGTATATCTTGTCCCACATTGGGAAGGTCCCAATAGGAATCTCTTCACTCATAAATATACAGAACGAACGCAAGGTTGTCAGCTCTTTTAAGAATTGTGTCATTTTCTCTAGCCCTCATTTACTTGGTAAGTATTTACACATAAAAACACACACACACGTATACACCCCCAGCAAATGGATAGTATTGTATTTGATGTATACATACATATATATATATATATATATGATGATGACCCAGTTATAAAGCTTACTTCCTTCCGAACTTTGTTTTATTTTCATTATTTTATTAGTTGTTGTCTCCTCTCCTCTGTATGAAACACAACAGCTTTATTGTTCTATTTGATTGCTTTGCAATTACTTTGTACGTTTTGAGCATATGCCAGGGCAGGGACATAACGGTACAATTATTTTGCTGCAACAAGCTTTTAAAATTCTACTTCTTCCATCCAAATTGTACTGACTTCCTTTTCACATTTCTTATATTTACAGCGAAGGTTATTTTAAAGCCGAAAGCTTTTAGGACTCGCAAGACTTGCAGCGGCCTTACGAAAAGAGTTTGCTTTCCCATAGCTAGGTGGCTGCCATATTTGGCCATTTCTTTTCTTTTTTTTTTATGTACGATTATGCAAGTTCCAAGTAACAAGGTTAACCAAAATATCGGCTAAGTGACACTTCTATTAAAAATATCTTAATATTGTGGCCAGCATAGAGGAAAGTAGATAAATCATATGCTATTGGAAGGAGAAAAACTCAACATTTTGAAATTATTATTTTTCAGAAGGTAAGTGATAAATATTAAATATTATTATTTTAATTAGCTCTATCGAATATTACCGGAAAACATATATACTTGTATTGCACAAACTAACAGCTGACAAAGTGAACAGCTGACCAAGTGAACAGCTGACGAAGTAAACAGCTGACATTTGTCGATTCTTAAACAACATACAAAAATTTACCATTTTGAGAACATTTCATTCGAGCAAAAAAGAACACTTTGCTTGTTATATTTCTTTAACATTGAAAGTGGCCAGTTGGAAATACATTTGAAAGGCTTTTGATTTCGTAAACGGATTACTATCGAGTTTCCTTACAATTCTGCTTTGGTTATTAGATCGGTTTTAAATGAAAAATGGTGAACTAAAACGTAAATTACAAATCGATTTTCGTATACGAGTACTTGAAAAAGTATACTTAATCAATATTTTGTACCGGGCCGTTGTAAAGCATTATTGTTTCTTGGAGCATAAAGCAATTAGCGATGGACACATAACTGAAAACAAGGCAGATATCACTTTACTATTTCATTGTATAGAATATTTATATTAGAATTGAATGCATATATTAATATGAAATTGTGAATATAAAGGATTTACAAATATAGCATGCAACGCCAGAAGTGACTTTGTACTTTTGAAATCTGATTGGTACTAAAAATGGTACAATTGTAGCAACTTCATCTAACCTGCTACACGATAAAAACATACAAGCCCTCTTTTAGTTCTGCATGTAAGTTGTATGTATGTATGTACGTATGTATGTAGATATTTGCCTATTAGTATGTACATATATATGTAAGCATATGCATGCATGTGTGTGTAAAATTAAATAATAAATTGCATAAGCATGTGTTTGTCATAACAGCCATACATTCATACACGTTATTAATTTATTTATTTTTTCAATTTTCTTTATTATTTAAACTATCACAAACAAATTGATGGCAATGATGGCGAGCTAAATGCATATCAAATAAATAAAAACGTACAAACTGCAGCAATTGGGTCAGATGCACACCTCGAAGAAATAACTAAACACTATTTGTAAATATATGGTTTGAAAAGTTGAATTTAATTAAATGCTTTAAAAAGCACCCACGATATATGTATATTGGGAAAGTGTCTGGATATACTAATCTAATACTAATCGAAGATAAGATATACAAGGTTTCAGATTTTTGATAGAGAAAATTAGAAAAAATTGTATGGAGCTTTTCATTGAATTCTTAAAAGATTTCATTAAACTAAATTTGATGGACTCTGTTGTAGAAACATACAAATACAGTCGGCGGTAAAAGAAATTCACAAAAAAAAAATAATAATAAAACCTCATTAAATTGCAACGTGGAATATTATTTTAAGTCCACTTTCCAGCTAATATTTCGCAATATTTATTTTCAAAATCTTTTTATTTAGGCTCATATAGTCTAAAATTTCTGTAAAAAATTGGTGTTTTTAATGCTTGAAAATTAAAATCAGAATCATTATTAACTAATTAAATTTTGTAATAAATATTTATGAATTCAATTCACATTTCCAAATTGTGATTATGTAATTATATTAATTAATGAATCAATATTTCAATTATACTAATTACAAGTTAATGAAATATTTGAAATGGTTTTTTTTAATAATAAATTATAAAAAGGATATAAACAACGATTTTATCATTGTGAATATATATTTTTTTGAAATTTTTTTTTTAAATTTTAAGTAACTTTTTTTTAATAATATTATACATAAAATTTTTTTCGCTTTATGGAATACATACATCTTAAATGTAAGACAGGATTGCCCCAAATTGACCAAACTTTGTCTACTTAGCATTTAGAGGCAGGGTGGGAACAAATAGTATCATATGCTTAAGAACAAATCGACAAGCTCTTCAATTGAACGCACCGTTGGAAGATTAAACTGAAAATTTGCTTATTCTCCCAGGTATTACTTATATCTATAGCTCAGTTTAAATTAAAAAGTACCAGAAGTTAAATCTTAATTCAGTTAATATGTAAATGACCTGTCTGTCAACCTTATCAAAATGATGAAACATTATCCCCCTTTTAGATTCATAAACAGATTATAATAAATAATACACTCCCTACCCCAACTCGATGATTTGAGTAAACCAATTCTTCAATATAGAAATCTTTAACACAAGCAAAGCAATTGAATTGATGCTACAAATATAAGTAATAAAAATCATGATTTATTTAATAGTTCACATGTATACGCCACATTTTTCTTTTAAGAATGCCCTATGCTACAATTGATTTATTGCCTCCCAAAAATATGCTCCTATTTTTTTGTTATTCTTGAAAATAAATTATAATGGAAAATAATATGTATATTCATGCATGTAGCAGGAAATATTTATGGCAAAACATTGCTAAAACACTACTGCTACTCGTACTACTACTTCTGACCTTGTCAATATGAAGGAGAAAATGCTTTTTATATAAAATTGTGTGTGTGTGAGTGTGTGTTTGTGTTTTAATTTTTTATTCATTTTATAATGTCGTGCTTTTATAACTTTATTATAGTAGTTTTCAACATAACAGCCCTCAAAATGCAATTTTAAGCAGATCAAAGTAGGTCACTAAAGCATAACTACATACACACTCATCGAATAGAACGCTCGCACTCATACAAGTGCACGAACATAAAAAGAGAGAAAAAAAAACACATCAACGAGTAACAGCACGTATTCTTTAACTAGAGCCTCCATAATCCGCGAATATATTAAAACGAAAAAATTTCATGTGTTATATTCACACGAATACGTTACGCACACAAAAACACAACACTCTAATATATGGATGGACTTATGTGTATACTAGTCATGCAAAGGCATGCAGCTACTTTATGTATGATCAGCGTTGCCAAGTGGGCACTTTTCCTCGTAGCTTCAAAGTAGTTTAATTTCTGGTTAGCAAATTCTTAAACATTTTTTGTAATTCAGAATTCTACAAAAGTCCATTAATTTCACTAATTTCGACGCGAAATTCATTTATCCAGTATTGAAAGCTGCTAAAAAATCATCACACTGTAAAATTAAATTTATTTATTTTTTTTGGACTTTCAACTTTGGAAGTTTTTTGTGGCAATTTACGTATTTTTTCTTTAAAAATTAATAATACTTTAGCATTGGAAATAATTGGAAATAATTTTAATTTTAATTTTAATTGACGCTTCAGAGTGGCATTTTAAGCAAATGCGAAAGTTTGCTGCGACAACATAAGCAGTTAAAAATTTTGTGGCAACGGGGCCAAAATATTTCGATAAATTGCTAATAAACATAAATTACGACAAAACCGAATATATAAAATTCCCATAACATGAATCATCTAAATGAGTTCATACAAACACTTTTTATTGCAAAGAAAGCTTTTTTTCATATTAAAGACGATATCATATTAAAAACGATATACCAAAACTTTAAATTTAAACAAAATGTCAATTAAATATGTGATAATTGTGTGCATTGGAACAATCCCGACTTATGGTTACCCAATTAGGTTCTATCAAATTGCTAAGATATATACCAAAAATCTTCATATTTTTTAAATAAATAAAAAATAATTATTATATAATTTATTAAGTAAAAATTTAAAATAATCTCAATCAGGTATCGAATCAAATCTCTGCTTGGAAGAATTGGATACAAGAAGATAAACACTTTTGTAAATCACCTAACACTGTCATTAAATGAAATTGTAAATTTTGAAGCGATATGAAATATATAAAAAGAATTTTAATGGTGACTGTTTCATTAAATCTGATTCAAATTAATCTTAATCACGTATCGAATCAAATCTCTGCATGGAAGAATTGGATACAAAAAGATAAACACTTTTGTAAATCACCTAACACTGTCATTAAATGAAATTGCAAATTTTGTAGCGATATGAAATATAAAAAGAATTCTAATGGTGTCATTTGATTCAAACATTTTTTAGGTATGTTATATGTTTTTCTTTCTTTTAATTTACTGTCTTCAAACACGGCCTTACTAGCACAAGACTATTTTTATTTACTCAAGTATTGTCTTTAATTATTGTAGTAATATTAAGTGAACTAAATTGCCTTATCCATGTGCCAATGCAGCTAGAAAAATTAGTAAAGTGAAATTTTATTAAAAAAAAAAAATTAAAAATTTATTTTCTTTGGCGACAAGCAACAAAGCTGGCAACAGCGATGTGTATTACTTGCGAGTGCTGCCAAGTTGGGCTGAAACTAGTATGAGGTTGGAAACGTAAAACTCCGAACGAAAACGAGCATTGAAAACTAAACCAGGTCAAACACATTTACAGTTAAAAGTATGTAGGACAAGGCATTTTACATATAAATGTAATGCCTTCCTTTATATAGAAAAAGATGCACATGAAAATATATACTCGTATGTATTTATATGTAGTGCACACGTATATAAGGCAAACATATGCATCCATACCCACGTATGTAAATAAATATATATAAGTATGTAGTTTTGAAAGCCATGCTGAAGAAAATATGCATGCATACGTAACGTATGCACATACATAAATATTAAATAATTTAAGCATTAAATTATTATAAAAAACACATGCATACACACTTGTATGTAGGTCGGAATACATATATAAAAGTGGGGAAAACTACTTTTAGCAACAATCGTTAACTTTTAAGTAGATTTTTAAAATAATTGCTCTTGTAAGTTTTAAACTTAGTAATTCAAAGCCATGGCATAGACTGTAGAAAAAAGCTATGACCGTGTTTAACAGTCTTGCTATGCACTTTATGTTTTTTCTTATTTATATTTTCTTTAAGTCCAAGAGGTCATCACAAAGGCAATTAGTTTTTTAGTTTTTTCTTTTTGGTTAGCTTTCATTTGTTGAGTTTATTTCTTTCCTTCACCTGGTAATTACTTTGAGGAAATTAATTTAATTGTTGGGGCTCTGTAAATAAAATGTTTTTAATTACCTGCGGTATTTGTTGTGAAATACGGCAGATTTATTTTTCATAATAAATTTATTCTCTTTTTAACATGCATTCACTAAGATCATGTTCGTTAGTCATTAAGGAATTTTTCAGCAAATGTTAGCGGTATGTATAATAAAAACAAGAATTATATCATAAAAGATTCCCTTTGGCATTTTTAAATGGTTGCTTCGATACTAGAAGTGGTGTAATACTGCTATCTCTGTTTCCCAAATCTGGCACAGTGAGTCCTAATATAAAATCCTTAAATAGGATTGCATGTGTAATCCTCTCTAAATTTTCGGGTACAATGCTTGATTGCAAACTATTCAAAAGTTTAAAATAAATAAAGCCTTTTCCATATGTACAGTAGTTTGCCGGTTTAACGAACACTGTTTAAAAAAATTTACTTATACATCTGTTATATTTATTCGCTAGTATTGTATTTTATAATACAATTACATGAATTTAATCAATAAATTTAGCAAGCACTGGCAAATAGCTTTTATTTAACGTTTCACTTCAGGTTAGCCGAAGGAAATGTGAGTTTAGTTCAATGCTTTGACAAATTTCTATAAATATTCTGTAATATGTCATATTTTTTTTTTCATTTTGAAGATATCGAAGCCCCTTCAGGTATGCTTTGTTTTTACATATTCCTTACTTTTTATTGGTTGTCAGCACGAGGATAAGTTTGTACTCTTTTTTAAGTAAGTAATACTAATATTGCTGCAAAGAAATAACTCAAAACCACATTTTAGTAGGTTTTTAGGTTTGGTATATTTTTCTGAAATTTCAGAAATGTTTTTGACACCTATATAGGCCATTTTTGAAAAGGGTATACTGAGCAATTTTTCTACATCTCCTGGGAAGGCACATTTGATGGTATAAACGTAAAGATTTTAATGCTTGTGAAACTTCGCAGCCCAAAAGTATTCTACACTTTTATAGCTCATTTAAAGGAACGGAAGTTTAGTTACAGCATGACAATATACAGTATGGCGTAAGTTATCTTAAAATTCTGCATCTCTTTATACACATACACCCCCATACAGAAGGTAATTAAATTCCCCTTTTTATTGCTTGCAAAAAACTGCACTTACGTTTTTAATTTTACTTGCTATATTTTTGTAAAACTATAACATTTTTTTTAATTAAAGCAATTCCTTACTTTTCATCGGAAACTGTATGCTATACGGTTCATAGTAAAATTTATGTTAATACCTATTCAACAAAGAATTTCATTTCTTATGGCACTTTGACCGTCCGCTCACTGTTTTAAATATGCCATAAATGCAGAAAAAAGGCAGAATGTAAAATTTGGGATGCTTTATTTTTCTTAAAGAACACATAAATTCTTTTTGATGACTTTATAAGGAGCAAGTGTAAAAAATGAGAATGTATATTTAAGTGTACGAAATCGATTTATTCATGGCAGTCAATGGCAACAAATGTGGTATACATTAAGGGATTGAGAAAATTCAATAGGCATCTTACTGGTGTTTTTGGATATGGGCTTATTTAAGTAATTGGATGAGTGGTATTACTCAAAATTATTTGAGCGTGACAATTTTTTGTTCCTTTTAGGGATGAATATAATAAATAAGGTCTTCGAAAATAATGGCCTTCAAAGCAACAACACAGTTAAACAGTCAGATATTTCATTTCAAATTCATACAAATATTTAACGACAGTATCAATTTAAAGAAGTAAATTATTTTTTTGAAACCAGCTGAAGTTTAGAGTTTAAAAAGTATTCAATGATTAAACGTTTAAATTTATTACACTATATATATTTTCCAAATATATGTAAATATATTTTCTTTATGCTACAAAAATATATAACATAATCACAGGTCAAGCCAATGTTATATATGCATTTGTGTTTCCTTTTTTGTTTGCCTAACCCCAGGGGCATATCGTATAAAATGTGGGGAACATTTTTAAAAGCATATTTTCTGGCTTTTCATTTGCAGTTTTCATCGACAAATTTTTCTTCAAATTATGCTAAACTGAAACAAAATTGAAACCTTTTCAATTCACACAGGCTTGAAAAACATAATTTTAATTAATTTGCTGCAGACGCCAGTCGTGTCTTTATAAAAATTTAGCTAAAGGAAATTTTGTTTGGAAACTACAATAAAATGGAGTAACAGAAGGAAAAGTAAAACGCAGAGAGCAAAGTAATTTCATTACAAAATGTGTTTAACAAAGGAACTGAATTAAATGCAAAGTTATAAAAACAACATTTTATTTTTAGAAAAGCTTAAAGTTTTGTTATAACGACTCATATCAGAAATTAAGAGAAAATTTTTAAAACAAAAGACTGTGCACAAAAATGAAAATGAAATAAATAAATAAAAAAAAAAAAAAAAATAAAAAATGGGTCAAATCCATTAAAAACTTTTTCCTTCCCAATATGAAAGAACGACTACTAAGTAAATTTGTTCATACGAGTGCTCGTATTATTCAAATTGTTTTGTTTGTTTTATATTTGTGCTTGTAAATAAAGTACTTTTTATATGTATAATTGCTCGGTTTTGTAGGGACTTTCCCGCCCGTTTTCTAAATAGCGCAATTGGAATTTGCCCCATATTGTGTTTAGAGAGTGAAAGAAAATAAATGCCTGAAAGGAAATATAAAGCAGAGGCAAAAATATATTTATTTTCGTTTAACAAACAAATAAGGAGTAAATTAAATTGGAATACTAAAAAAAACAAGTAATTGTATTTCGCAGGACGATTATAGGAGAACGACTCATTTTCTAATGCAAATATTTAAATAAAATAAATATTAAATTCTAGCCTGCAGATATTTTCGGTTATGTATTTTTCTTACTCGAAGTTTGCCCACTTGAAGGAGGTCTGAGCAACAGTGTACCAGAAATCTATTTCAGTTCGTATGCAGAAACTATACAGTGAATCTGGAAGCGATCAAATCAAGGATATTTCAATAAACTCTGAATTAAATAACTTTCCTTTCCATTCGTACGAGTAATTTAAAGCGTAGAGAAACGGAATTTATATGAAACTGTTATGGACTAGACTTCAGTTAAATTTGCTTATAATGTGCTCGTTTGAGAAAAATTAATTATAAATTTTTTGCTGCACAGCAAATAGCAGTGACGGCAGAGAGGGATAAAAAAATTTAATTAAATTAATTAATCAAATTTAAATAAATATAATTGCTGGCATTTGATTTGAAACTGAATATGATCATTTCTAATGGAAATAGGTTTTCTAACGTATAATAGAAAAAAATGTATTTCAAGTAAAATATTTAATATCTTACAGTGGGCTAAAATATATGTTTATGTGTAGATGAAATTCATTGTTTCATTGCAAATCAGCTTGTGCTCAAAGTGAAGAGCAGATAGAAGCCCACCAATATCACGCCATAAGCAATTTCAATGTGTTTTTAAATGAAACCATGAATTTTCTATAAAATTTAGAGTTCTTGTAAACGCTGAAAGTGGGGAAATAACTTTTAAGCACAACTATAATTAAATAAATTTCCATAATTCCCACAACCATAAAACATATTTTTTCCAACAACCTTTGAAGCTTTTTAAAGGCCAGTGTTCATACTAAAACAAAAATATATTTTAAAAGATTAAAGATATTAAAATATTGAATATTAAGTTATTTAGCCACTTGCCTTTACAATTTCCCGGGGCAATAATTTATTAAAAATCGTTGCACCAAAGCCATTCATTAAAAAATGACCCAAAAGTATTTTTGTGATTTGCACAAAACTCTTATATTTATATTTCGCAGAATTTAGCAGCACAAAAAGCTCAAAAGTATCGCTTTAATAGTTGAAAAAAATATTTCTGGCCTGGCAATAAAACGAAACACGATTACACATAAAAAAAAATAATAAATTAACTCTCTAGTATTTTGTGTATTTTTACTAAACTTTCTAAAATGCAATTGCCTCTTTTGCTTCCTCTGCTTCGGTCGTATTCATAAATTTTATTTATTTTTTTTTTCATTATAATAAAAAATAAAACTGTAATTTAAAGAGAAAAAAAAAAAAAAAAAAACATTAAGATGATGATGTTGTTACGAATTGCGTGAATTGTTTTACGAAAGCAGGTAGACAGGCGCTCTAGCAGGCAATCAAACAAACGAAAGCAAATAATAATAGGAATTGTTAAGAAAACTCCTAATTTTCTTAAAACAGTGCAAATGCAAACGAATAGAGAATAGAAAACATTTTTAACTAAACACAACATTAATTCTGTGTAATTTGTTTTTCTGAAAGAGGAATATGTACATGTGGCCGCTGTTATTATAGAGGAAGAATATCTTGAAGTATATTTTTAATTTCTGCACGAATTGCATTAAAGCGAAGGCAATAACTTTTAAAACACATACGAGCATAAATATATTTCGCTTCAGCGTTTGTGGTGGCACAAAGCTTGTTAGAAGTGAAAATTAAAGTTTAGACGGTCCTAAATTTAGACCGGCAGTTTTGGAATGACGTCCTTTTTTATTAAAAAAAAAAAAAAAAACAAATGAAAAAATAAATGTCAAATAAATTCTTCTCAAATGCCAACTACTTTTTTTTTTTTTAAACTAACTTAAGCTGCAAATCTTTCGGCATGACCGCAAGAAACCACCCAGGGTCTAGGCAAGCAACGAACACGCGACCTCCAGTTTAGAGGCAACCACAATAACATAAGCACTAGATCTTGTAACAGAAAGGAATAAATTTTCTACCAATATCCTGCGATTTGGCCTCTTTCGTTTTTTTTTGTGGCTAATTTTTAAAATGAGAGCTTACAGCAATACCCCCAAAAACACTTCCAGAGCTTAAACGCTTATTCGTTCGCCTACGAAGGCAGCCAAAAAATGACTATAGAAATATTTACACTAAGGAAAGAAATTCAGATGCCACAGGAAAACATAAAAAAATGACTCGAAGAAATATATTTTTTTAGTGCATTTTATATATTTCTTTTTTATTTTATTTTTTGTACAAGATGACAGTTTCTCTCATACCGCATGATTTTCGGCCGATCTCATTAACTTTTTATACACGTTCCATATTTCTTTATTTTTATTTTAAGGCATTTATCGGAAATTTCTTTTATATTCCATATATATTTTTTTTTAATTTTTCATTTATCATTTATCATTTTTTATTTATTTTGTTGCTTTATTTTTATACCTTGAGAAGTATTTCCCTTCGATCTTAGAGGGTCGAGTTAAAATTTTTATAACCGGAAGTGGCCACTTGCATCTCCCTCTCTCTCTCATACTATTTTGCGTATATTCATTGCAGCTCCATGAAGCTTTCAACTATAATCATGATCACGCAATTTAATTTATTAGAAACCCTGACAGAAGAAGAGTTAACTTCTTTACTTAGAAGACTCTGCGGTTTGGAGATTTCCTTTTAGAAATGAAATAGCTGATGGACTAACCGAGTTTCGGAGTTTTCAAAGTTTGTTTCTGCTAGCAGTTTGTAAGTTTTTTTTTGAGACCTTAGAATTGGACAAAAATTTGCTATGAAGTATTTTTCATACATCCTGATTGCCGTATTAAGACAAGAAGGCGGCCACTTTAATTGTTCTCTTAAATTAAATTAGAGCGAAAAGCTTTCAGGATTATTTTCACATATAAAGAAAAGCTTGAACTTAAACATAATGTGCCATTCACCACGGAAAGATAAATACGATTTTTAAGATCGCTGGAAATTTTCTGAGAATATATAAGTAGTGCATTGCCTGTCTCTATATAGATTAGCCTCAGGATATTACGGATCAACTTTTTTCTCATAAAGCAAAATTTTTTTTAAAAACGGCATCTACTAAAGTATAATTCAGTTATCGAGCAACACAAAGATAAGTGAATTTAAGAATTTTTAATTTTTTTTTATTGATTTGAATGCAATCGATTTGAATGCAATCGATTTGTATATATTGCAGCATATATTTACTTACTACCTTGACCGGTTAGAAAGCCACTTACCTGGAAGAGAAAGAAACGAGTTATTAATAAATTATTTTTGAATCAAAAACTTAATTATTGCATTATGAAAATAAAATATCTCTGGCAGTCATTAAGAGAACCTTTTAACTTGACGTCATTTGAGGCGAAAATATGACGCAATTTTGCATAATTATAATTACAATGAAGCCAAACGTCACACACAAGTCGACAGATTTTAACACTAATACGCTCTTACAGCACACAACGAAGGAAAGGGCAAGTAATTGAATGAGCACGGGCAAAAAACGCCTACTGCTTACCATACAAGCCCTCAAACATACACATGGCTGAAAGGAAATACTGTGCCCTCTGCATACCGCTGGAGCTACCAATGAATTAAAATAAAACGTTAATTTTCGTTGCATACGAAAAGGGATTAAACATACTGTCATAATCGTATACTCAATTGCGAGATATGTTGCCAATATACTGACATTTTTATTTCGCTTAAGAAATGTTGAAAGGCAAACTTTAATTATACTTTATAAATTGTAAATAAAATATTTTACAATTCCAGGAACGGGCGACAATTTGGCCCCCTATAAAAAATTATTTATATTTTCAATTGCTTTGATTTAAAACAAATCCCATGTTTTCACTGCTTCCTTTATTGGGGTACACAATCGCATAATAATTTAATTTGTTATTAGCACAGCCTAACAGTAGGCAATAATTTTAAATATTCCTTGTAGATTCTGTTAACTTAAACGACCTCATAACATCATTATTTTTCATCAAATGTTTGTCTTCTTAATTGATGTCTTTGGGGTGCACTCAGCCCCATGCGATTATTATTTATGCTCTCGTAGCGTCTAAAAGCATTTGCTAAATGTTTATAGCCATTATACGTGCCAACGTTTGTTATAAAATTTAATTATTCACATATCGTGTCTCGTGAACATTTTTTATTGAAAAGTTTTTTTTTTTATTATTAGACGGTTGGATATGGATCTTACATGTGAAAATAGAGCAATTAAAAATTTTGAAATCTTTAGAGGATTCATATGTAGTATGTAGTAAAATGTATAAAAAAGCAAGTTATTTAAAGTCATGTTTCACTAGCCTACACAGTCGTAAGATATGTTCTGATAGTGATTCTCTACTATTTTAAAAAAGCGCAGCTAAATGGCGCTGCTGATGGCACACTATGCAAACAATTTTTTCTTTGCTCTGATCGCAAGAGAATTACCATTTTATGAAAATTTTCATATACTTTGGCCTGTCATAAAAGCCTGACATATCTAGGCCATTTCTATCCTATTTTTCCAGCAGAGATGCCATATATGGGAAATTGTATGACTGTCTAGGATAGTGTATCAGAGTATTATTAGCGGGGAAAATAGTAAGCACATCTTAACATTATCGGTAATAATTTAGGCAACGGCTCATTCGCAGTTGCCCCAATTTTCTGCATTAACAAATTTACATACATAAGAGAGTTCATTCCTTTTTTGATTAAAAACAGCTGTTTAAGGTTTTGAGTACGTTATAAGCCCTGTTCGTTTAAATTTGTGGCCATTTAGAGCGTAACGAAGAATGATAACATATTTCCAGCGTCTTCTCAAATTACTTTTAAAGTCATAATTAACTCGACTAAATGATTTCTATGTCTGCAGTGAAAATGTCCTTTGGGTTTACACATACGCATGCCTTGGTTCCGTGCGAGTGTATGTTTCTATTTGTTAAGGCTTATTTTTGGTTCACTGTTCTATATAAACAGGGATAAAATTGTCTGTGTTGTGTGACAGTATACAATATTTACATAAGCCTATAAACACATTGAGTAAAAGGTTCATTGCGCTTAGAGAAGCGCCGTCACACATGCAATCATACATATGTACGTACATATACACCAGCCAACACCAGTTCACCAATACACAAGTGCACAAATACACATTAACACAGATTTATATACGTATTTCATTTCAACTGTTAACGATTTTTGTCAAGGGTATTTTTTGAATTTTTATAAATTTATTTATAACATTAAAAGGAGGCAAGTCAGTCAGACAACTGGCGTTATTAAATGCAGTTAAATTTAATGGACTGTTTAATAATTTTAGCAATTTTTTTATTTAGTGCGTTTAGATTCATATTGCAAAAGACTAATTCGGAATAATATAATAATACAAATTTATTCTCTTTAGGCCGAAAATGTTTTTAAGGCTTTAATTTAGGAAAGCAATGCTTGTTGATGGAGTCTCTGGGTCTGAATATTTTTTTGTCTTTGCAAAGACATGAACTGAAAATGGATAAATATGAAACTATAAGTGGGGCAAAGGACAAGAAAATTAGTTTTCTATTAAGGCTAGCAAAATAAGCTAGTTCTGTGCAGATAACACAGAGTCCAGCCCGTTTGAACAAACAGAGAGAATTAACTAAATACCTTCTAATAGTGTTTTCACACCTAAAGTTAAAACCTGGTTTTAACGTAAAACCTACAAACAGCTGATTTTGTGTTCACATACAATTTTGATCAAATCAGGCTTTATAATACAGTTTGTCAAATAAATTTGTTAATGATGAAATAAATTTTTTGTAGAAATAAGTGTGTTTGTTGTAATTATTCTTCCTACATTTATTTGACAAACTGTACGACAGCTGTTATTGTTTATATAAAAAAAAAGAAATTTTAAAAATATGTTCTAAAATTGAAATGATTTTACATTTTGTGAATGAATATTTGTGAATGTGAATGAATTATCAGCTGTTTTCAATCTTTCTAACTTGGTAGCACTGAATATGTACTGTATAAAACAAGGTTGCATTTCATAAAATCTACTTTAAACCAATTCAAAAAAGGTTTTAAAATGGTTTTATGAGAGTTATTTTATATGGTAAAACCAGATTTTAAGGATTGGTTTTAAAGTTAAAACCAAATTTTGTTTTAAAGCCAGGTTTTATCCTCAGTGTGAAAACACTATAAATAAAACGACTTTAAATGGTGTAAAAGCTCTGCACTGAACGTAAAGGTATCACCCTACATAAGGCAAAGGTCATAAAAGGTGACTAGCCATTGGCGAAGATGCAGTCTAAAAACTGTCGAACTGAAAGGCGCAAAAGGAACTCCGATAATTAAATCGCTGATGGGTACCGAAGCACCTCAGTGCTATATGCTACTTCAAGGCTCCGTGTAGCCTTGACGCGTACTTTCATTTTTTCATTGGTTTTAATCTTTTGCAATAAATTAATTAAAAAATTAAATTCTGACGTATAATTAATTGAAATATTAATTAACATATTACTTTGAATCAAAAAGTAATACTTAATGTATTTATGGCAACAAATTAAGTGTCCGGTTTATCGCTTTGTCCGGATTTTCAAGTGTCCGAAATATCGAGATTATACTGTATTTGCTTGTGTTTATCATAAATTTTAATTGCTATTCTTAAAAGATTTTCTTTAATCAATTATTTCTTTAGGATTTTTTTTTTTTGAGAATTCTTTAAAATTAGTTTTAAGCTTCGAAAGCACTAATACTAATGAAATTCTGTATTCATAGAAAATAGTTTGAAGTGTTGAAGTTAATGAGAGTTGTTAAAGTAACTCAACTTTGTAAGACACTCTCATTCAAAAACTAAAGAATAAATATTGTTAAAAAAAAACCCCGACATGGTTATCTAATGGCTGCCAGGAAAATTGATGAATAATATTTATTATTATTATTCATCAATTCGATGACTCGCTTTAATAACACCATTTTAGTTTCAAACTCTTAAACTGAATCTCAAACTATGAACAGCTCAAATAATTTAAAATGTAATCAATTAAATAATTAAAAAAAAAAAATCGTAAATCAAACTGTGCTGTTTTGCAAAATTTTAGATCGTAATAAATTTTATAAAAAAAATAATTTATTTTACAAACGCTTTTAGTCAACGTTTTATGCTTAAAGTTGAATTAAGATTTTATTAAAATCAAATATGAAATTTCTTTTAGCTAATTAATTAAAAGTGCATTAAGAAAACAAGTAGCAAAAAATATAATAAAATAAAATATAAACCTTGAATTCACAACAAAATGTTAAATAAAAAATTATTAACATGTTCTTAAGTCAATGACTTCAGACGCTTAGTAAGCGAGGCGTCGCAAGCGTCGCAAGCTTTTGTGCGTGATTCAAACTTCTGGAGCCATTAAGACCGAAGTATATGCAATTAAAAAATTATATCCACTTGGATTATGATTAGCCCTCTCCCTTTCTCTCTCTCTCTTCCTCTCTCTCTCTCTCTCTCTTACACAGGCATACCCAGATTTCATTAATTATATTTTAAATTAACAGAAATGCTACTTCTTTGTCAGACTTCAACTACAACTTTCAATTCTCTTCTCGCCAAAATCCCCATAGTTCATTACAAATAAAACCATACTGTTTCCGAGGAAATATTTGCAACCATTTTTTTATTGATGTAAATGATTTTATTTTTCTAAGATCAGCCCAGCTGATTAGTATTCCGCCGCATTGCTCAACTTTGTTGAAATATTGAATTCGCACAAAAATTGCGCGAGTGCACAGTATTCCATAAATTTTCAAATGAAGAGGGAATTTTTAATATTTTTTTAAAACAAACAATATTATAAAATAAATTTATGAATTAATCATAAAATTTGGTAAGCGTATTGAACTGCTGCATTATTAGTTGCTACTCTGTTTCATCTCTTACAATAGACATTGTATGCTAAGAACCGTTATATGTGTAAAGATCCATAAAATTCCCCTTGAAAAATAATGAAACTTTTCGAAAATAATGCGGACACCATACAAGAGAAAATGCAAAAGATATGGTAACCCAAAACGAAAGATATTATAACCATCTCCATATATTTTGGAACAACGTGATATTTTATCATTACCTACGAAAAACCGCGCTGGAAATCGAGCGATGATTACTTTATTTAGCGAGAGGAAATACATAAAAAGGTTTCCCTAATTATTTTAATTTACTGCACTGATAGTAATTCTCGTTTGGTTCTTCAGACTTCTTTTGCAACTGAATATAATGAATATTTAGTGATATAAAATTTTAGAAAAATAATTTTATATTAGAAAAAACGGCACCAACAAGGTAAAATTGTTGGCCAATTTTTTCTTTTAAATTGTGAATGGTTTTTTTTAAAAGTTGTTTTTTTTTTAAATGGCCATAAAATTTTAAAATATTTCTAGCGTGTTCTTAAATTACATAAACATTTTTTAATATTTTTTTATAGAAAACTTCAAGTCATGTTTAATTAATAAATAATTTTAAGCGAAAAAATTAGCCGCCATTTTAATTATAAAAATGAATTATTTTTTAAATATGGCAACATTGTAAAAAACGAAAAAGACGTGGCACAAGTCATGTTTTACCACCCCTTCTCCAGTTTCTCGCACCAATTTTTATAGTTCAACTAAGTCCTTTTATAGAGCAGATCCAAAAATTTCCTTAAGCCTTTAAAACAAATTAGTGAATATTTTTTTGTTTATAAGAATTCCCAAATGTGAGGTTTCATCTACATATATTGTTAATTAATTTAAATTGGAGTTTTCTGATGTAGAAAATATTTTAATTGAAAAACAGAATTTTCTTAAAAGGAAATTATTTTTTCAACAACGAACCTAATACCGCTCAAGCGAGGAAATGCAAGACTGAAAATTATGCTGCTCTTAACGACAAGTCATTGCCAAGTTGTTGCCGAATAAACTTAAAGCTTTATTTATTTTATATGATCGCATTGTATTTTGCGTCTATTGCAAATGTTATTAACTCGCATATAAAAATTTACTTTTAAATTATTTAATTAATTTCACATTCGGATTAGCAAAACTCTTCTAATGAATTCTGTTTAAAATCGAAAACATGCAGGCAGGCAAGAATACATTTTATAACAAATTAAATTATTAACGAAATTTGCTATTGTCGTTGTTAGAAGAGTTTTTTTTAAAAAAATTATTTAATATTTAAACAAATTATAAAAGTGAAATGAAATTTATTTTTAATAAACAGTGCAAACAAATCGGATTACAAATAATGAAGTTAAACGAAGCACATGTAATTTAATACAAACCAAAATGGGGAAAGCTTTTGTTTTTTTTTTTGTTCTGGTGAAATTTAATTATTATTAGTTAAAACCATCGAAAAGTTTTATATGTGTAAAGTTAAAGTCATGAACATTATGAGGTCATTACGCCGGCCAAAATTGCTGTCATTTTGAAATTACGACAAACTTACGCTATAATGGGCGGGAGAGCTGCCTCGTACGAAACAGATATTTTTTATATATTATTTTCATATTTTTATTTATGCTTTAATAAACAGTATAAATTGCAGTAACACGAAATTTTTATACATTTTTCAATAATATCCTATAAAGCTCTGTGTACATACATATCGTCGCTTACACGAAGAAAACCTATTCAGTTGTACATTAAAACAAAGGCCTTTGCAAAAGATTGTCGTACATTGTTAGATGAAATTAAAATTGCTTTTGCATTATTTGTAATAAATTGTGGTAGGTACCATTTAGGGTTTGCCCCATTGGGACTTCGCAGGATCCATATGTTGTAAGTTCCACTGATTCTTATTGGATAGACTGTAAAGCCGACTATTGTTTACAACAATAAAATCTTGTTTTGGTTTACAGTACATTACAGTACACCTATCACATTGCTGTGTATATCACAGAGTTGTATTTTAGATATACAAATCCATACAGGCGCAACAAAAAAAAACTTTCTGCAACATATTTTAATAAAATTTATGAATTGTAAAACAAAAATAATAGTAATATAATGATCTATAATGCAAGAAAATGTAAATTTCTGAATTGGACTCGGTTCCAAACCATTGTAGGAGCGAAATAAAACATTCTCCCATGAATAACAATGGTTGTTTGCCTACTATTTTCTTTCAGTCTCCAATTTGTAGGTCAGCTAAACTGCAGGTTATAAAATTATGTTTCGCATTGAGAGTTTGTGTGTATATCAGCTGTTAACAATGTAGTACCAATTATTGCAACTGTGTGTTATATTTCAAAGGAAATAATAAAAGTTCTTGAAGGAAAAATTTCCAAGAAAACGAAATCGATCGGATGAATGAATTACGTATTTTTTTCACCAAGGAAGTATTTTCCTATGAGGGAGCACATATGTTTCATTATTGCAGCGGTGAACGCACTACAGAGAAAATGGAATTATCATATCTTCTAATAACATATTTTTCGATAAGAAGATAAAATACCTTTTCCTCTTCTCGCCCATCACTTCATTTGAGCCAGAGAGCCGCTTTCACATCAAGAAAAATATTCACAATACCAACATATTAAATGCTGAACACCATAGTCGGGGCCTGCATCTCATGTGACAGGCTAAAAAACACAAGCCTTGCAAAAAGCTGGTTACGTCAGCGGCGGTATCAGAGTTCCTATTCGTTCAACACAATTTGTGACTACGTAACGTTACACCCACTTGCATGATTCTATTTCACTCTCTTCGTTGCTTCGTAATATTCTTATATTCTCTTGCCACCATTTTCGCCTATGTAAGTAACTGTTACACCAACTAAAGTACCGTAATTTAACAGAAAACGTAAGCGAAAGTAATGAAAGAAAACAGCAACTAAATAAAAAATAAAACGTAAAATGACCTTCAATGTCTAGACATACTCGTATTTGACAATTTTACATAAATAATGTCTTCAAACAGAAGTTTCATTTGGCTCACTTTTTCGGCTGCTTGGATTGTGTTCTTGTGCATGGAACGGGTTGGTAGAAATTCCAGGTTGAAGGCAGTTTAGTGGCTTTATTTTCACATTTAAATAATGAGAGAAGTGGAGTGTTGAGTGTTGAGTGTTTCTCCTACATGCTATTGCTGTTCGGCTACAGAAGATTTCTTAGCTTGCCTCAAAGCAAGCGTGCATAAGTGTGTGCTTGCAATTTGTTTGTATTAAATATAATACTACATTGCGTGCGCAGGATACTAACATTTCATAGCAGATGCTTTAACACACATAACCAGTTCTGGGAGTATGCATGTGTGCATGTATTCCATAGTATTTATTCTTATTCAATGGGTATTACTTTTGCAGGGGATTCCTTGGAATTTAAGTTTATTAAACTTTTGTTGCCTGTTGGTACACATTTTTGTTTTTGTTTTTTATCCTAATCTGGGTGGGTGCTGTGTGTTATTTATTTGGTTTGTAATTTTAGGCCAATAAGTTTGGCTGAGTGCTCGTCTTAAAAGTTCAAGTTTATTGTAAAAACAAGTAGACATGAATAATCCAATAATTTGAAATTCTCATTTCTTGTCGGTATACTGAGCTTATTTGTGAATTGATCACATGCGTATGGGCTCGTTTACCTACAAATTTGAATAAGAAAGATATTTAAAAAAAATTGCTTCTGTAATTGGGAACCAGGCCACTATATTGATTGACAATAGTGCACAACAGCTATTGGCAAAATTGATCAATTCATCAATATCTATTCCTAAAAAATATGGAGTAGGTTATAATGAACGTTGAATAAATGATAATACGCCAAATATTGTATGAAGAAAAAGTATTCGAGAATTATTATTATGTTAATACATGCATTTAAAGGCCTTGATGAAATTTTAGCATAACTGAGCACAAGAATTGAAATATTTCCTAACCATTTTGCTCTGATTATAAAACAAATGCACTACTCTCACAATTCGAAACTGGACATACACACATACATATTTGCGGACATATTTGGACATATTGTTTATTCTGTCTCGTATTCTATCTTTTCTTAGGTTGTGACCTTTCCAAAAAAAATTTAACGGAATATATCTAATTTGACTTTTAAAGAATAGAGGAATTGCAAAAGCTTCACAATAGAGGAGATATTCGAGAAGATATTCTGGCGATTACAGTGAAACACTTTCAAATCCTTTCAATTCTTTTCGGCCAGACAAAAAAGTATTTTAAAGTAAACAATCAGTTTTCAGTTTTGATTAAATGAATGATTGATTGGTGTAACAAATTCATTTCCGTAAAATTTTTAGAGACCACTGATTAGTTTGCTTTGAATTTCTAGTGCAAAAGGTTGCCACTCTCCAATATTTACACCATTTCCTACAGCTTGAAAGAAAATGATATTTAAGAGAAGAAATACTTAGTTTTATCAGTTCGAATTAAATAATACTTTTCAAAAACACATTCTAGCAGTGCTGCAGTTGGACGCTTTTTCAAATTTTCAAAATTTTTTTTATTAATTAAAGACTTTGCTAACTCGCGATATAATTGAATTGAAAAATAATTATTTTCCTTAACTTAAAATGAGCCTGATCCACGTAGAAAGTGTTCAATTAAGGGTTCCAATTCAATTCGTTTTAATCATTTCATATAATTGAAAGTTTGAAGTAAATTAAACGATCTGATACTCGCAGGTAAATGTGCAATAATTTTAATGAGTCATCAACTAAATTAAATGATAATTAAATGGAAATTGAACACTGATATAAAATACATTTCCATCCAAATTGCAATCATACACGACAGCAGCAAGCGGTGCGCAGGTATAAAAGGGCAATGACTTTTTTTTTTCATACATATAAAGAAATTTATATTAAAATGCAAAAATCATTATTAATATATTTTGATTTAATTTGTTATAGACTAAGTTTCGTATTGTATAAATGGATCAGTGACATTTAGATTAAAAATTTAATATGTTACCAGCAAGCAGCATGTCGTAGCTGCGTAATAAAAGCGTTAAGAACTTGAACGATGTATTCTTTGCCGCTTCTTACCGGTAAAGCGGCCTTGATGCTAATGAACCCATATAACAAAGTACATCGTTCTCTTTGCTTTCAAATACAAAATTTACTGCAGTTTTTTGCTTGTAGCCGGAATATTTTATAATTTGAGATAAGATAAGATAAGCAAGATATGGGTTGGGAGAGACAAAGTGAGAGAGAGAGGGAGAGAGAGAGAGATAGAGGAAGGTAGGCGCTGAGTATGGTTTGTTAAGTGAGTCTAAGCTTTGTTATCACTTCTGAAATATTGTTTTTGAAGGCGAAATTAATAAACAATTGATTACAAACACTAGAGATCGCAATCAAGAAACGGTAGCACTTGCTGAAAGCTGGTACAGCCTGGACGGACTGTCTGCACAGTAAAATTTTACACTACAATTTTTGCCAATCTCTGGTTTCTCGAAGTGCAAATATTAGTTACGTAAATTAAATTACTCTTATGATTTTGTATTACAAACTGTCTGATCTGATCTGCATCGGTCACTCCCTTAAATCAGGTATGACTTAAATCGAGCAAAAGTGTATTCTGTATTAGGTAAAGCGCATAGCTCTGAAGTCAAGAAGCAAATGCCCTTAAAAATATTTTTATAATTGCTCTTAATTACAGGCGACACAGGGGCAAGAGTTTTTTTCGTTGCTAGCTTCGGTCTTCTATTATCACTTTTCCCAACTGAGTACATTCATACGTACATACATTCTCTAGTGGGCACTTTTGTGTAACACCAACTAAGAAATAATAAAAAAATTCCAACAAATAGATCATAAACCATTAATGAAAGAAGAGCGATATACTCTGCCATAATGGATTGAAGTCGGAAAAATTAAGTATCACTTTAAAATTAAACAATTACGGAAGATGATATTACAGCTCCAAGGTGGCTGCATAGATATCTTTCTAATAGATCGCGTCTAGCAAATTTTAGAAATGCGACTGCAATGCTCATTGTTGTTCCACATTATTTCCAAATTACTTCGCGCCTGTGATTTTGCATTCAAAAATACTTATGCATGCAAACGCTGCTAATCACAATTTTTAATAACTCTAACTTTTAATACAGTGAGTAATTAATTTAATATTATGTGAGCACAACATATTAAAAAATAAATTCATTTTAAGTGTCACTTTAGTGACATTTTATTTTATTCGCCCGTGAAAAGCACTCAAACACTATTTGATTCACTAAAATAAAATCGTACCAGCCTCACTAGTAGTAACACATATAAACTCGGTTTGTGGACTTATTAAATTTTTCTTGTCATATTCGAATTACACTAGATCATGGATCTATTGCATGACATCTTACCTATTTCATGCACAAAAACAGTATCGCAACAGTTTTGTTTACGAAGCCTTACTAAAAGTAACAATTATAGACTTTGGTTTGTGGACTTGCCCTTAACAAACTGCCTACTTTCCATAGAGAACGTGTAATGCGTGTAATAACTTATTCAGCTTGGCTTGATTAGTGCTGAAATTGATTCTATTTCCTGTTTTTTCCAAGTAAGTTAAGTTGTAACTGATCCTTTTACTACGGGAAGTTTCTTTGTATTAACAATTATGCTTACAATCTTTAAAAGTCGGTTCCCCGGTTTTTGGCTGATTGGGTATTCAAAATAATAGGTCAAGATGATACGAAATTCTATCGAAAAAATCGCTGCACGAAACAACTAAAATTGTTGTCTCCATACTCATCTTGTCAATGGTGGGTGCGGTTTTTGGCTTTATGACGGCATTGGATCTCTACACTTTTAAAAATGAGAAATGAGGCTTAAGCAACATTGCATTGAATGGCTTAAATTGTCGAAGGATTTTTATTATTATTAAGAGATACTGGCACTGAAGACTTAACGTATCACCGGCTCCCTTTTTTTTCGAATCATATAAGAGATAACGCTTGTGAAACAGTTGGGACTTGTAAAAATTTCTGTTTTTTCACGATTTGTTTAAAAAAACTCCTTTTCTAATTAAGAAAATAAACACTTTTAAATATGCATTTAATAAAAAAGAAGTCAAAGTATCTACAGCAACTGTCACATAAGGAAGTTGCAAAAAAAAGTCTGCCAAAAAAGCTTTTAATTGTCTTCGACAGAAAACTCGCAAATATTTGATATGTTTTCGATATAATTTCCGCTTTTCACTTTTAAAGTTACTTTTTAAATACAAGTTACAGAAGTATTTTAAATAAAAACTGCCTTAAAATATGCAACTGATATTATTTAATATTTATCCCCAACATATAGAGTGAAGACTTCATTACAGAAGTACAATTTTGAATAAAGAAGAAAAGAAATAAATCGCACATTTCAAAACCCTAAAAATTTTTTACTTTGATATACGAGATGGTTGATATACGGCATGGCTAAAAGTTTATATTGTAAATGTTACACACATTCGCACAAAAACGATTAACTTGCACTGGCGATGTTATTGTGTTTCCAAAATAAGTTCAAACACAGAGTGTGTGTGTGGGTGTGTGTGTGCGCAGAGTGCGATTGTGTGTATACGGACTTCTGTATGAAAACAGGAGTTAAAAGACATTTATTTAAAGTTATCTCATTTCGTTTTCGTATAGGTTATTGACACTTTTCTTCCCTGCTCTTTGCCGTTCGCAAGTTGAAAAGTATACAAACGCAATATTTGCTACAACTAACGGCAAGGCAAACCCTTTTTTCCTTTACATTTATTCCCGTGCTCGTATCTAGATATGTGCATAATGTATGAAGTGTTTGGGTGGATACAAACGTGTTCTTTAGTTTTCGAAAAATGTAAACAATATCTAAACTCACACACGCACACACACCCACATACATATATACATGCATATATACAGCTATTGTAGTTTCCTTTAGTATCCTGTATGTAGTTTTCATTTCTTTAGCATAAATGAATACTGAATGAAGGTATCCCATATAAAATATTTATGTAAATGTAAATGAACAAGAAAAATGAAATGAAATATTTTCTGCATAATTTGTGCATAACAACACAACAACACACACAACGCAACAATAAACAAAACAAATAAATCATCAAATGTTTTTAGAAGAAATCCTTGCTGTAGAATATTATGAATATGAAATCTTTGGAAAGGTATAGAACTTCGTATGAATTAAAAAAACCTTAATATACATTTCAGACTTCTCGGTTGATGCTATAAAAATTTTTCCCATTGCCGACGAAAAATGATGCTTTTGATGAAGTGGATGCTGCTCCTTTCACGTAGCTGTGTAGAAAAATGAGTTGCATTTTGCGCTCCTAACGATTTTCAGTTTCTGTCACAAACGACATACAATCCACTATTATTTCTTTTCAAATTTTATTATTAATAACATGAACGCTTTGAATAAAGATGATTATAATTCTCAATTGATTGTTGAGAATATTAGCAAACCATAAAATTTGGAATAGTCTTTCACGACTGTTTCATTAAAGGTCTATTAACGAGTTAAGTTTTAGCACTAATGAAATGTAGGCGGGGATTTAGACTAGCCTACTAACACAACAAACAATTACAGAGTTTACCAAATCATGGCTCTGGCGAGATGTATGTAAGTCAAGTCCAACAATCAATTAGAGTATGTTTTAAAATACGATTAGCATATTTTTTTTTTGGTTATTCTCTGATCTTTTAACAATAAAAATAAAATTAATAATTAAAAAAAACAACTCTGCAATATAACGAATATTCGGTGTAATAACAGTTCCTGTCACTATATCGTTCGTTAAAGATGTATTCTGCTGTTGAACTTTCACAACTACAAGAAATCTTCAAATGCCTTTACATTTTAGCTGAATTTTGTGTATAATTTTTTTTTTAACTAATCAATGATACTTATTGGGCTTATGTTCATGTGCTTGTTAGGCAGCACAAATAAATATGTGGATGTGTGTGTGTGTACCAATGTGTGTTTCTATGCAGGTATAAGAGCTACTCTTTTCAATAATAAAATTTTATTTGTTAGCAGAAAAGGATAAAATAGATCAAGTACTCAACTCATGAGTTTAATATGTTGCTGCCTTCTGTTCCTAGTGGAATGCATGACTACAGCCGTGGTTATAATTCTAGGTACATATATTCCGTATTATTCTTGTAGGTTTGTGAATGTTTTGCAATATTAGTATAATGTTTAGGGTAACGAAACCTGCCACAGGATACTAGAGTGAGGGATATCAAAGGGAAGTTGGCAGATTATGAACTGAGCAAGAAACTCAAATTAATAACATCAGTGTCAGATTTATCAGCATTTACTAGTATAGTATTTCTCGTAGTCTTTGCCGTTTCACAAGTCGTTGCACTGTCTCTATACAAAGTATGTTGGCTGAAGTAGCAAACCAATTTTTATTCTCATACTTGTAAACAGGCTGTCGTATTAAAAGAAAAATAAGATTAAAAAATGCAGTACGTTTTTAGCCGGCTTTTTCATTATTTGTTGCCTTTATTCTCTACTTTTAAGCAAACCGTAAACAAAATTGTTCCCCTTTTTATTAAAATAGAATTACAGAGGCAAAGAAGCAGAAATGTTTGTTTACATTTTTTTTTTTTTTTTTTTTGTATAAAGATTTGAATGAAGAAAAACTCTGCAAGCAACGTCCTGAGTTTTAAAAGGAGCATGTTTCTACCTCCATTTATTTATGCGAGGTAAGTGGAGTAACAGCATATGAAGGGACCAAACAAAACGGTGGGGCAGAGCACTGAAATCTAAACAAAATCAGCCATGTATTACAACTTGATGCCCTGCCATTCGCCAGTATTTTAAAAACCAAAATGTAAAACGAAAAAGAAAAAGTTAAAAACAAATTAATTGTAAAGGAATTATTTCATTGGAAGAGTAAAGAAGGATTTTTTTTTAATGCGGATTTAAATTTGCTTTAAATGCAAATTTGCATGGACAAGCAAGTCCAGGCTTTAGAAAAGTTTTCTTTTTTAGTTGTATTCTGCAACGAAATCTTAAATCCTTATAGCTCTCGGATGTCTTAAATTTCATTCGCTTAAAGCCACAAAGTATGCTTCATTTGGAGCTGTATGCTTCATATACCTATCGAAGAAAGATTGAGTTAAGGACTTTGGATAATATTTGAGAGAGTCTAGAATGGCTTACGAAAATTTCTTAGCTGTTTTGGCTCTTCTGTAAAAACACGATTCGTAAATTGGAATCAGAAGTGGAAACTGCAATCAAACTCTGCCACATTTTCCTATGATTTCCTTCTTCACTTGCAATCAACGCAATAAGGACTAAATTTATTTTCAAGAAAGCAATTCAATGTGGTCCTTCAGTTTTAAATTGCAATAAATTAGTAAACCAAACAATTTGTTTGAAATCAAGCGAGGCGTTTGAATTATTTTGAAAAGGCCTTAAGTTTTAATTTGTAAAATTATATGAAATGGTTCTTTTTTTCAAACTTCTTTTTTCATATCTCACTCTAAAGAAAAATATAATGTATGTATATTATAATTTCATTATTTCTTGCTTCTAAATATAAGAAGACTGCCACAAATCAAACGACAATTAAAATGAATAAAATATGTGGTCTTTTTGTAAGCGAATTAAGTTTTGCATTAACTCGGATGAATTTCTTAAAATCTGCACTCCTTTTACACACTGTATCTGAACGTGTTTCCTTGTTTTTTTATTATTTTTATTTTTTTTTATTTATGTATTTATTTAACTTTTTTTTCCACTACCACAAGCATTTATCCGTTCAACCAACCATCTATTGAAATAATACTTTCGGTAAGTACATGCAAGTGCATGGATTACTTTGAAAGAATTTTATAGTCAGCAACTAGTTTTTGGTATAAAATCCACTTTGTTATGAATTTCGCTTTTATTTCCACTCTCTTCAAAAATTATTTAATTTTTTTTATTTACAACATTTTTTGTTAAACCTGCACTTCTGCTACTTGTAGCAGGCAATTTTTCGTGTTTGTATGTCCGATTGCTTTTATTCAGAAACTTGATATCAAGTACACCGATTTTATACGTAATTTCGTTAACGAATTCACAAAATCATTTCAATAATAAGTACGGCTTCCTATTCTGCACTTTGCCTGCCACACCACTTTTTAGTTCTTGACAATTTTAGGAGAGGGGCGAAGAATGGCCATGGGTGAGTTAGAAATTTCCGGTAAAATCAATTTTTAAAATTTCATTCAAATATATTTTCAAACTTTCAAAAAAAAAAAAAAAATTGCTACTACGCAAAATGATCATGTTATTTTATCAAAATTTTATTTGATCCAAACAAATTGTTGTTCAAACTTAAATTTCATTTTTAGCAAAAGTTTTCGTTGTATTCACAATATTTTTGTTTGAGCTTAATATGTTTCATGAATGCACTAAAGAGAACTTGTGTTTATTTCTTAAAAGCATTCAAGAACGGTTATTATAAGAAATATTGTTACAGTAATTCTCGTTTAGTTGCCGAAAGCATTTTGTAGGCCGAAATTACATGAATTACAAAAAAAAAGCCAAGAAATATTGTTATTTAAAGTTTAAAAAAAATGGCTTTTTAAAAACAACACTTTTACAGAATTTTTCTATGAATTTATAAAATTTAATACTGCACTAAATAAAGAAAATCAAATTTTCCAACATTTTGATTTATTTACCTCTTCATTCCGATTTTTATCCGGTAAAATTAAAAACAAATGAAAAGGATTCGAATGACTTTAAGCTGTAAAGTGTAAAAATATTATTCCTTAATTATTTTGAGCTTTAGATTGTAACAACCAATACAGCAGTAACTCTCCTAAGGAGTAGGTATTTAATTAGCAGATAATTTTTTTCAGTGCAGTACCAGAGCCGTTTGGAGAATACCAAAAGCTGACTCCTTTATAAGGATTTTTTTCCTCCCTTTGTGCATTAATAAAATGAATTGTTGGTTTATTTTTAATGAGCGCACTCGTTATTTATTTTCTTCTGTAAAATATAAATAATTGTTTTTTGTTGCATGTTTTAAGGCAGTTAATTTAAATTATTTTATTGCATAATTGGAAGAAATTTTGATATAAATATTAGAAGCGATGGATGTACTTTACAAGACCAACTTGTGGCACTTTATAAATGACAGTTTATCGCTGACTGACACATCCTTTGGTATGTAACTGACGTATTGCCAGCCTAGTAAATGTACTATCTATGTACTATTATTTGTTTTCTGTTATAGCACAGCCAACAGTGTTGCCGCTTTCTTTAATAATGAGTAAAAAATTATTGTTTTATATATAATATTGGTTATTAATTTAGCATTTCTTGTTTTCTGTTTTAGTACAGCCAACAGTGTTGCCGCTTTTTTATTAATTACACAAAATTATTGTTTTATGTATAATAATGGCTATCAATATCCAGGCCTACAGTGACCTTTATACCAGCCAAACGAATGGCTTGCAGAAATTTTTTCTTTATACACAAATTAAATTCATCTAGGTAAATAATTACTCGCACAGAGCAAAAATATATTAAAATTATTTTTGTGTTAATAAATGAACCGATAAATCTTTGTTTCAAACAGAAACACTAATTAATGAAGAAAAAATCTGCGTGAAATAATCTATAATAATAATTCTCATATGAGCTGTTCGAAATAAATTCTTTTAAATGCTCAAGTTTACAGCGGAACTGTAATGTGGCATATTTAAGGAAACTTTTTCAATGCCAGAATTAATGATGTTAATATAGGATATTTGCTGGTTTTCATTTATTATTATTTCAGCAGATCCCGCTGAGGATCAGCTTGCAGTTTATTAATCAAACAGTTTTACTATTGCAATTTAGAAAAAAGTGTTGCTTTTTGAAATGCTTTAAATAACTTTATAATAAATCGTTATTCAGGTGTTAATGAATACAGTAGACTTTGTTTAGAGACACATTTGCTGCGGCGGTTTGCAAGTTTCATAAAAAATATTTATATTTATTTGGCAATGTGATTTTTTCGATAAAAAAAACACATTTTAATGGAAATAATCGTCGTTACAGTCACAAAAATAAAACAAACTATTTCCGTTTTACAGAAACACAATACTCAATGCATGTACGGTGTGCAAATGAATTTAAATTTCCATCTCTGGCTTTTGTAAATACAACACTGCTGTCAAAACAAAAATATATTGAAATGTCAGAATCGCTTCCTTCGCTTCTTCCATAGCAGTATTCATCGACAAAGCAAAAACGATTTATAAAATGTTATTAGATAACAGCTTAGCAGCAACTAGTCCGACAAAGGCTGCAAAAAAAAATTAACTCTGTCTTACCTGCTGCTAACCCTTTCCCATAGTTCCGGCACGATGCATTGCACGAGTGGGAATCTATTTTAAGGCGAAGGCCTTGCAAAAAATATTATACTTCTATGCAGTTGTGGCGTATGCCTATAAGCGAAGTGCACTGTATTTACAACAACATACTCGGGCAAATATTTCCTTCATTTGAAAAAAGGTTCACTACAATTATATATATATTTCAGCCGTATTGTTCATATTAATCATATTAAAGTGACAAAGAAAAAATTATATATTACACAAAGAGCTACAAAATGCTGACGCATAACTTAAACACTTTTATGAAATCATTACAAAATAAGAAATAAAGGAAACATGTTGACAAGTGAGGCCACATCATAATAAAGTATTAAAGCAAAGTACGGCAGAGTATTGCAATGCCCAGGAAAATTTCAAGGGGACGGCGAAAAATTCAACAGTTCATAATTCAGATGGATAGTTAAGAAGAGTCCCACTTTAGCAGATTTGAAACAGATGCGCGTACTTGTTTAGTTGGAATTTTAACAATATTTAAGTGTTTGAAATATTAGTGAAGGTAGAGAGCGTGTACACGAATAGAACTTATGGGCCATTAAAAAATATCTCCATAATCTCTGGTGCCTTCGTTGGGTAATTTATCGGCTATTAAGAAATTCCTTTGCTGATAATTCTTAAATGCAGCAATTAAATTCATGCGAGTTTTTTTTTCGTTTGTTTTATTACACTTCACGATAAAACGAGTGCTTATTGTGTAACACGACCACTTTTGGTAGTGAGTCTTGCGATTCTTTACTGAAACATTTGGACATATTTTTGAGTGATGGGTTTTTTAAATGCAACAAAGACGTGCCAATTATAAGAATATTTTTTCCTTACAGTGCGTAACATTTTTCAAGTATCATTTTTTATTCAAAAGTTAATGAGGTAAATTCCGCTTTAATTTCAATTAGCACAAGTTAGTTGCCTTCAGTCAGGTAATTTATATATTTAACGTACATATTTTAGCGTTTTAGAGGACTTTAAGAAAATATCCAAGTAAATTAGTGGAATTGAATTAATGCATACCAAAGTAAAGATAAATAAAGTTACAATTCCATGTGGGATTATTAGGGGTGCGTCTGAATATGATTATTCCAAAAGTAGTGATAATCTATTATCGATATGTAAAGCAATCAGTATCAAGCCACTCGATTTTGTACGGTTTAGCGAAAATGTAGTCAGTCGACAGACTACATGGCCAGAATAATCGCTATCTTGACAGTGGGAATCGCTAAAACATATAAAACTATAGTTTAGGTTTTTCGACTTTTCCTGGCAACGGCATAGGAACAGAAATATTAAATAATTAATCATTTCTCTATATTCTCTATATAAAATGTCTTTATTTTTAAATTTTGCTTTGTAATGTTGTTTATTATATTATTGCCGATCATATTTGGTATCGCTTGATATTTTTCGTCGGTACCAGTTTTATATACAAAAGATTACTTTGGCGATAGCTTTCATTGTTGATCCAATAGTTGTAGTGAGAATTTTTAGTAGGGCGCAAATAAGCTGTTTTTCGTAGAAAATTCAAGAGAGTTTTGTCGATCGACCTTGTAAGTCCTTTGCCAGTATCGTTTACTTTTTAAGTCAGCAAAATCCACCTGACGTCTCTACAAAACTCATCTGTTAGCTCTGTAAGCTCATTTGCTAAAGAGACTAAATCCTACTTTAAACAGACAAGAAACTACTAAGAAAAATAATTCAAAGAGTGGCAAAGAGCGATTATTTTTATTAAACGGCTTTTAATCGACTAAAAATAAACTCTGTAAACGTTGAAATCATCTTCAAACGCCAAAAATTAAAAGTTTAAATAACGATTAAAAACCAAAATAAAAATGTATTTCTGTGAGCGGCTGGAGAGGATTGGAGAGTGAAAGAAACTCTGAAACCTGTTCCAATTTTCAGAAAATGTAACACATTTTGTGCTTTATGGTAGGCTTATATCGTAGGACCATATGGCTTTTCTTTGAATAAAAACTTTCATCAGCTGATAGATTGTCGCAAACAAACAAACCGAATGAGTTTGGCTTTTTATTACAGTGTTACCATATGAACGCGTCTGAATTATGAATAGTTTAAAGGAGCACAGCTTTAGAAACTCAAAGTTTAAACTGTGTTTAAAATAATAGTACGTTTAAGAAAACTATCGTTTAAACTTACGCTGATTTATTACCCCTTCAATAACTTAATTTTTTGCAACAAATTTATGTAAGTTAAGAACGCTTTTAGTGATATAAAAACACAATAATAATAATTATATAAAAATAATAAAAAAAATGCTTCTTCTGTATTTTGGTTTAAGTATTCCTTCTCTTGCTATTTTATGACGATAGTCATAAATTAATAGAAGAGCCAAAAAGGTAATAAAGCGTATCCGAAAGCATTTAAAATTTTTGACGTCATACTTTATTAACAGTTCATCTCTCTGCCCGCCATTCACTTATGCAAACTATTGTATAATTTCGCACAATAAATAAATGTATGGCTTTTGCAAATTTTCGCAACCCTGTAGTTCTGATGGAAGCTTACTTACTATGAAGGCATTTTCAATATGCATCAGCAACACGTGTTTTATACCCCATTTAAATAATTTATATTGCTTAGAGATGAATTAGGTCAGGAACAGTGGTGCGAACGAGGGCTACTATGAAGTCAAAACAAGATTGTCTGGGAATACAATTCGTCTAAAAGGCAAGGGATTTGCTACCAATGTCCTGCATACTTGTATTAGAGATTTAGGTATCCCTTAAATTTTTGGAGCATCAGAACTATTGGATAGTTTTATATGAAATTGTTCGTAGTAGTTGGCAAGCTGCAAGCGCATTTCCGGTCAATGACAGTAGCAAAAAAAAATTTTATTTCCTTTGTAATAATTGCGCTTTAATGCTCTTCCTTTTCTCACAAAATTAACTTCTTTAAAGGAATTATAAATAAAAAAAAAAATTATAAAAACTAAATTTTTAATTGCAGAGAATTCATGCCTGGAAAGAAATTTTCATCATACATTTTGATGCGATATTTTGAGAGTTATTGAAATTAAAATTTCTAAGCAAAAGAGGAAAAGCGTAAACATGTTTTCAATCATTAAATCTATTTTATATTTATTATTTAATTATATGCTTAATATTACAATTAACTGAATAAATATATGATTATAATTGTAATATGGGTAAAAGCATTGGCTGATGAGGCCATCGGCTCAGCTCCTGGGTCGGCAAATGACAGCCGGTTTCTTTTTTGGCAGGTGGGGATACTGACCACTATTTCACCGAGGAGCATTGGCTGATAAGGTTATCGGCTAAGTTACCTTCGATAGGCAAATAACCCCGTTTTCCCAAGTGGCGGGGGGGAATACTGACCACTATACTACCGAGAATCATTTCACCCATTTTATAGGTTCAACCATTTCTCATTATTGTATCTACATTTATTTGTTTCACCAACTCCGAGCAATCGAAGTGCAATTTTTGGGCATTGCTTTTGAGGTGCACTGCTTACAAGAACTATTTTCTGTGGCACATCTCCGAACTGTAGGGTGCTAATATTTTTCTTTTATTTTTTTTTGCCAGTTTATTTTTAAGTTTAATTTTGCATGGTACTGACCTACTTAATATTTTTGTGCGTAATTTGTTTAAGCTTTATGCTATTTTTTTTTTTGCTACTAAATAAATTTGTGATTTAGAACTTTTAAATCAGAAAGCGGAAATGTGGTATTTTCGAAAATTAAGAAATTTCATTTTAGTAGGAATTTATTTTTAAAATTAGCAAATTGCAGGAAGCAAAGCGGCAGAGGTTTAAAAATGATCAATCCATAATAATATACGAATGAAAATAAATGTATCAAAGTATCTATAGTCTGACGTAAGAAGTTACGTAATTACATATTTAACTCAAAATAAATAAATAAATAAAGCAATAACAAAAAAAAAAAAAAAAAAATTAATATAACTTTCTTTCCAAATTCAAAATCTTATGTACTAGTCGAATTGCATTTTTGAATATATCTTTTTATAAAAATTGGAATAACGATCTCTTACGAAATTTTCCATTTTTCTGTTTTCTCGTAACTCCTATTTGGATTTGCACTCGTATTTCTTATGGGGCGTATCAACACCTTTCTGTTCCGTGTCAGGCGAAAACTGTTTTACATTTTCATTTGGCTGCGGAATTCGAACAAAATATATAAATATTTTCCATTTCCTCTTTTACCAGATCTATTGGATACAAGACTGAAATCTTCGGTTCTAAAAATATTTAGAGACTGACAGAGAAGATGAGATTTAAACAGAGCAGGTGAGATCGATTAAGTCATTAAAAGTTTACTTAGAGTGGGCTATACACTATCAAAATATTCATCAATCACATGGGTGCGAAAGAAATATCAAACACTTGAGGCCGCATCACCTAAATGTACACGAACTTTAAGACAAGCACAGCCAGCCTGCCTGAAGAAATTTATTTCATTTTATTATTCGAAACTAGAAAAGATTTTCAATAAAATCTTGTAATAAATTCAAACAAATAGTTTGTTGAAAATGTTTTTTTTTCAGCTTTAAAAAAATTTTTTGTTTTATATTATAAACAGTTTTGAAAAACTTTTAGTTTCCCTTTTTAAAATCTTTCACTGGCGCTTTTTTAGATACGAACTTCACACGTGACAGCGTTACAATGACAATGACATTTATGATTTGCTTATGAATGAAACACTCAGAATATCTTCACGCTGCCTTCTAATTAAAAAATTATTAAATAATAGATATAAAATTGTCATAAAATGTTTCCGCACTTGGAAACCGGTGAGGTTTTAGTAAAATTAATTTCGATGAAATTTTAATAAATTAAGCCGCTCCAGCCAAGCCAAAAACGTGTTACAAAGGAAAGACCGATCGAGAGGTTGGCCGGCCAATGAATATGAAAAATAAGAAAAGGAAAAACTCTGGAATAATTTATTATCATTGGCGGTAAAGACCGCAGTTAAAATCAGCAAAGAAATTATTATTGCCGTTGTGGTTGTTGGCTACTGTTTCGGTTTGACTCAAAAATTTATCATTACGAGGATTGCGTTGCGTTGCGCTGCGCATATGTATGTGTATTTGTATGTGGGCATCGGCCTGCCTGTCCGCTGATCATTTCTCGCTCTGTTTATACGATAATGATGTTCGTGCCCCTTTTTTTATTACACATTCACATCATGTGCCTCCACATTTACGTTGGTGTATGCACAACTTGCACAAGCAAATTTGCGCAGCGCATAACAAAAATATACTATATTTATTTAAATGAACGAGTGGTGTTTATGGTTTTCGTTATCTTCCAGAGAGTTTCTTTTTACAGAAACTGCTCGTGATTGCACATAATTATTTTATGTATTATCGTATGTATGAGTAATGATGTTGTTAAGCCTTTTGTAATGGCTAATTGATTTTTCACTATTGATTGATGTTTGGGATTCCTTTTGTTTTTTGTTGCCTCCTATTGAATACTCAATGTTAATGTTAGACGGTAATAAATATTTTTCACTTCGTATGCACAGTGTGTACAGTGGGAACTCGATTGAGGCAACTAATTAATCTTGCATTTGCATAATGTTGAAATTAAAATTTGTGGTTCACCATATTGAGAGATGGTGAAATGGAAAACTTCGATTTCAGATTAAGAATGTGCTGAGAATGTCAAAGTAGATGATATCATCAAAAGCCTTGCCGAGGTCAGAATTTTCTTATAAAAAATTTTATTTTGTTATATAAAATTTTTATTTTTTGTATAAAAGATTATATTTAACATTTTGCTTAATATTTTAGTATGGGGGAGTTTTTTTATATATAAAAACCTAGCTTGTAAGGCCTAGTTATAATTGGGCTTGTTAAAATATTAAATTTGAGCAAAATTGTATTGGGCTCTGGAATAAAATTTTTTCGCAAATCGAGCTTGTACTGCATTTAGTTTTTCTCTGTAAACAAATTTCGTATTCTAATGAAAACATCTTCCACAGCCGAATGCTGCTGTGATCAATATGTGATCATTTTAAAATAATTCACAATTTCTACCATCTCGATTTCATTTCAGTTGCATATATCCAGTTCATACTGTATCCTAAAATTGATTAAGTCAGAACTCTGGCAGTTACCTTAAGGTTTCTCTTTGAGCCATTTTAAATTTAAAGGCAATTTCTAGTAAATTGCGGTTTTCGGGAGACACATAAGAGATATTACTTACCTAAAAAGAGAAGGAAAAGAAGTAAATTAATTATTATAATGGAATAAAAAAGAAGAAAAAGCTAGAAAATTAATTAATAAATTTAGTCACGTTTAAGTTGTTTTTCAATTATTTATAAAGAATGTAAATATTTTCATAAAAAATAAATCTTATTAGAAAATGAGAATTTGTAAAATTCTTATTCAAAAAGAATTGAAAATTGGACGTGTAACATGCACATCCAATTATGCTGGTAGCGATAATGCTGCGGTTGCACTTTATGCTGCGCATGCGTTATAGAATTGATTAGAATAATTTTTTTTTTAATGTAGTTTTCCACTACTATGATGCTTAAACTGAAAGTTAATTAGTATTTTCTTGTGCTAGTTTTCTGAATAAAAATGTTTCCAAGATTAGACCAGTAAAAATTATTTCTGAATAAGAAAAAACAAAAAATTCGGAAGATAGTTTTCAGAATTCAATGCAGGCCTTAGACACATTCTTTTAACATATTTTTTTTAGAATTAAGAGGAAATTAATTAATTTATATATTTTTGAGAACTAAGTTTTGAAATCTTTCCATTCATATATAATATGAAATTTATTAAATTATTATAAATTTATTAACACAAAACTGGCCACGAAGCGGCTCTCATAGTATCAGGCGAATTTTTTATATTAGCAAGGCAACTTGGAACTTCACAGTTTTTATCCGCTTGTGTGTGTGTAATGATGTGTGTGAAAGCAAATCATTTTCCCGTTCTGTCTTACTCACACAAGAATAATAATTACAGATAACGATTGAAGAGTAGTATCCGAACCGCTCTAACGATTGACCATTCTTTGAAGTTAAATGGTGCGAATTTGCAAAAACCCCCTACTTCTGGAGTAGTCAAGCTATTTGCATGAAAAGATAAGATATTTGTGTATGTGTGGAGACAAGTACTTTCAGAAATACTCCATGCACCTGTTTCTGAAATATCTTAGTACCCTTTAAAATGTGGCAGTGCAAATGCTCCTCACTTCTGCGGCATAACCGAACAAAATGTTAAGTTTCGCATCCTGGATTTAATTTCATAATGTATGTATGACCGATGTTATTACATATAACATTTCATTAAGATTTTTATTACTTCAGCAAAATTTGTATATACATATGTATCTATGGATGTGTGTATGAGTGTTATACATAGAATGCAAACATCCATAAGTATTTGTATGCATACATTAAAACTTTCTTCTTTAGAAGGCGATGCTCAACTTGTTTGTTTCGAAGTAATTGCTACACTCCAAATTGTACTTACGACTCTAAAACTTTTTACACTACTAATAATTAATTAACAAAATCCTTTTTAGTAATTAATTCAAGAAGACCCAGAAAAACATTTCATAAGCCATACATAAGTTCAACATAAAAACGCAACAAACAGTTTAAGCAGTAACCAGTAAAGTCCATGCAACATACTACATGGACTCGTATGTTACGGAAGAAGTAGTAGAATGGACGGGGAATTGCAAGAGAAACACTAATAACACATTATAGTAACAATAACAGCAAAAAAGAAAAAAAAAATTAAGAAAAAATCGTAACAACAATAATATAAATAAAGGCAACGAACGACATCCCAAAAGTGAATGCCCTGCACCAATGACGTCACATGAAAAACATACAAGATACCACAAAATACAGAGGGTGTTTTTTCAAAAGGTTTCGTAATAATATACAGAGAGTTTGTAAACTTCTTAAACAAATAACTTGATTTGAACCAAAAATCTATTTTTTACTCTATTCTTGCACGAGTAAAGCGCACAATAAAATACTTTTTTAATTACAAACCACTATTCACTTATTTAGCAATCAATATAGAATACTTTATTATGTGCCTAAAAATTTAGCTTAACTTTGACTGGAGAAAGTTTAGTACTGGTTTACCTACAGCATATGCATGTCAACAGTCCTATACTTTGCTATAGAAATTGCTAATTCGCAGAGATCTCTAAAGGCACTCATAATAAAGTTGTCTCATTGACGCTGAGCCCATATTTAAAACATATATATATGCATGTATGAACGAAATAGGACTTCAATTTTTAAAGTCAGCCCACACTTGCCACTGGCCTATATGCATTGTGGTATTAACTGGAATACTACCAAGTAATACAAATATCATTTGCGTAATTAAATAAATTATTGAAAAATTTGTACGCTGAGTACTGGCAGGCAGGATAATCTGTCATTTGATAATCTGTCATTTGCAGAAGTTTGGCTATTATTAATATTTTCATCACTTAGTTGTGCTAATTTAATCACTTAAAAAGAGAACACCCCTTGTAAAGCAATTCACATATTCATATTCTTAAGCGAACACATACACACACACACACAGTTCAACAAACAACAACAAACGAGTAAAACAATAACAAATTATCGTACACTGCCCACCATAAAAATACTTACGTTTAAATAAAAAAGACTCAAACAAGCAGGAAAATTAAATAAAAAAATTTATTTGAAGGCTACGAAGGCACAGAGATTGAAAACTTTTACAAATTAGCTCATACATCCTCTACAGATAACTAGACTACTACCAAGTAATTGAAAGATCATTTGCGTACTGGCAGACAGGATAATCTGTAAAATTTTTATAGCCTCATCCATCACACAGGATTAAAAGATAGAAACCTAGATAAATGTAATATATACCATAATATATATAATATAAATATAAATATTCTATAACTAATTAATTTAATTCTATTTCCCTTGCCAATTTCCGAGCCCCTACTGTATTATATAGTTAAAAAATGAGATAAAAAAGCAAAAAGGCTTTAAGTAAAACATTAAATTTATTATTAATGAATACCAAAAACACATAGTACGCAACAGCCGTCATTTTTTTATATTAATTTTACTAACTTTCATTTACTTTTTGAAAATTTTTACATAAACAGTGGGAGTAGAAAAATGAAATCGCCAAAAATTAAATGGCAAATATTTGTAAATAATTTTTGATAACTTTGCCTGAATATTTTTTTTTCATTACATTAAAGCAGCCAACAAGATTTTGGCTTGCCCGCAGCAAGACAGCCAAGGTCTAAAGCAAGACTTGACTCGGCGACCTACGCTTTAAAAAAAAATTTGCCTTTCGCCTACGGATGTATCCAATCATCATCGAGCCTCTACTAAGTATTATTTTTATATATATATTTTTTTTACCATAAAGAAACTTTACAAAAAGATAGAATTGCATCTAAAATATATTTATATTCCAGAGAATCGGTATTGGCGAACCCAATTTTTACGAATTACATTCCGATATCTTAAAAGCTAGCTTAGCTTTTAAGCAAAAGTGATAGAAACATTTGAAAATAATATAAAGAAAATGTACAATATAAGCTCGAGCTTAAGTCCATATAAAGTATTTCAAATATTTTTGCGAATTTTGTATCTGCCAGATACATATGTAAGCCAACTCGCAGCTAAGACCACTCCAAATTTGTAAAAGCGAGATATTTCCAAATACGAAAACGTTGTTATAAAACTTAACAAATTTGTTTCATTACTCATGTGGCAGACAGTGTACGAGTAGTTGTATAAACAGGATGATGGAAGTGCACACTGAAAGAAAGCGCGTCCATACATGTGCATGTGTATACGTTTACTGGAGTTGCATGACCGGCTAGGCGGCACCGGTTATTTGGTTTGTTTTTAGTCGTGCACCAGATACTGTGTTCGACCGTAAACGTGGAAACAAAACATTGGCAACAGATGAGTAACATCAAAAATAAAATAGACGTGCATACAAACAACCTCACACACAATGACAGATCGTTTCACATACACTACATACAAACTTACTCTTCCAAATACAAAATTTGACAAATTTTCGTACCTCCACGACACACCGTACAATTGTATCCAACAGTTCTCTGGAACAGTAAATTAAATGGGCCTGAAACATTGTTTGATGCGAGTGAGCAGAACTAGTTCACTTAGCAAGTGTCACACAGGTCTAATATATTGTTCAGTTCTTTTTACAGTTCAATATACATACATACATGCACACTTACCCATTAATATTGTATAATTTTCTTGCTTATTCTTTACGCCTCTCAGTGTGCACTTAATATCGTAGAACGAGTCATAAATTAGGCTAGCGTGGAGACACAGCAAGGCATCAATTGTTGCATGCATGCAACAGAGCAAACAAAAAAAAAAAAAGAATACTCTAATAACACTCATCACTACACACAAACATACATACACACATACATCCATACATACATGCAGCTTGAATGTAGAAAAAGGAAAAGAAAATAGAAACCGGTTCCTGCTCTCCTCACAATCTCGAGCACAACATCACAATCTGCAACCGAAGAGTTCCCTTTTCCCTCTTATGTGGTTTGTTTTGATAGTTTTCTTACACGACTTGCTGGCTGTTGTTGTTGCATACTTTTTTTTCGCATGTGTATAAAAGCGGCAGAAAATGAGGAGCAAAATAAAAAAATCCCAAAGAAATATTAAAATCAAAACAAAAGTTGAGTATGCCAACAAAAACAACAAACAAGGGAAGAGAACAAACAAAACAAAAAACTTTGCGCACACGAACGCAATTCAATAAAATAATTGTTTCAGATCGACTATGTTTGCATAGAGAACGAACCAGCATACTCTCTACCGAATTGCACTAGTTCTATAAACAATTCAAATTGGTAACGCAAATGTTTTAAAGCAAAAAAAAGTAAAAAAACAATTGCATTTGAAATGGCAAAAGGGATCATTCGAATAGAAGTGATTCGAATGCTCAAAATTATTAATTGTTTAATTTATAATAAAAAAAATTAATGCGACTATAAAGTATTATATAATATTAATATTATTATATATCAATTACATATATATCACTTGCATAAAATTTATTTCCACATCATTGTCTGAACAAAAACCTTTCAAAAATTTTAAAATTTTGTCGCCGGGTGTCATTAATCAAGGAAAGAAAGAGAAAGTATTAAAAGTACTCGTAGCCCAGAGCTGGAAAATGTGCATTGTGTACCTGCGATATTAAAAGCTTTTTGCATCAAAAAGAATGAATTATTGATTATTTAATTTCTTAGCCGTCTAATAAAAACTAAAACTGATTTTAAATATTAAAAATAATCTTTGGCACACAAGAACTTTAAGGTTTGACCATTTCAAAACTCCATGCAGCCAAAAGTCATTAGAAGTAATTTTATTAACAATAATTGACTTAAAATGTACTAAGTTCGAGTAAACTCAAAAATTTCATTTGGAAATTTAATTGAACTTTTTTTTATTCTTCTATTACAGTTTTATAGAAAGTACTTATTTATTTTTATTTCATTTATTACTTTTTAACCATAATTTTTTAATGAAAGCCTTATGTTGTTTGCTCATTAGAAAACACCAGTTTGTCATTTTAAGAAGCGTTCCGTGTAAAGCTATAATGTATTTTTTCCAAATATTTTCAAATGCAATTTTGCTTAAATAAGGAACGCTAAGAGGCCTGGCAGTGGCAGTTTTATAATTATATCTTTAAATTCAAGTATTGGAATCAAATGTTATAGTGTTTTTCCCATACCATTGAGCATGCGTACACCGTACAATTAGTGAATAAAGTAAACTTTATTAAAAAAAAAACAAAATGTTTTCCACTTTTTTTTTTATAAAATTTCACTTTTTAATTTCGTATTTTCCTAACTGACTTTGTACTCATCTCTTTGCATGCCGGATTAAATGTAGGGCACTCTGAGTGGAACGAACTTTGGTAAACTGACTTTGCAACGGTGCAGGCGAAGAGAAAAAGGAATACGAAATGGGAGAATAGTGAAGACGGTACAAAATTGAAATAACAAAATGTAAACAATCATGATGTGTTTCGCTGCACGTACGATGTAGTAAATGCATTAAATTAATAACAAAACAGCACAAACACACACACACACAGCCACACACACACATATACACACATGTAATATAAACATTTAAAATACACTGGCAGTGCCGTAGAACAGTGCAACAAAACGCACAAACCTTATCTTACATAAACCCTGCAATTATTTTGCCATTTTTCATTAACTAAACATGTCGAACAGGACTACAAATGCCTGCGAGTTCATTCAGCTTATGAAAACATTTCATACATTTTTCATTCGTTTGCAGGAGTGGAACCAACTTCAAACTACAACTTGTGCACTACACAGAGACGTGCAGCCATTAAATGAAATTCTTGTATTGAATAACGGATTTCTGCAAATAGAAAAAAAGTCCCAAGTCGGACTACTGTGCGTATGATTCGCTTATACGTTAATATTTAGTTTTTTCTATCGATGCAAACATTCATGTTGCTGTGTTTATTATAACAAACACAGTGCGTCCTTTGTTCTTGTCTACTCTGTAAGGATACGTAGACAATGGCGATGGGAATCAGCACGAACACATGATTGTGCGAAGCTCTTGAGTCCATCTTCTTGGAGATCACAAACAAATACAATTGAAAAGTATATTTAATTTTGTTTTTTTTTTAAATAATTTAAAATTCTCATGTATAATGAGAAATCAGATAGAACAAAGTTGTGGAAATAAATTAAAGAGCGAGTTTAAGTGTTCATATGAAATGAGATAAACAAAAGAATTATGTGTGTCGATGCGACTCCATCCAGCAGTACAGCAACAGCAGCAGAATAATATTTCAATGCGATACCGCGACGTCAGCAACATCCTTGGTTTCGTCAGCTTAACTTCAATAATGACAAAAAATGTTCAACAGTCCTTTTTTCTTTAAACTCGTTAGAACTATAAAAAATTGTGCGTTGTATATTATTTTTAAAGTATCCGGGAAGGGAAGATGGGAGTAATCATATACAGTGATTGTTTCGAATTACTAGACAGTGCAGTGAAAAAACCCAAATTGTATTCGATTCCAGCATCTGTCATTAGTTGTTGGTGTTCGGCAATCCATCAATTTGCATCCATCATTGCGAGCCTCATTAATATTTTATTACTATCCTTTTAAAACAACTGCAAACGAATACGAACATTTTCACAGGCTTTGATATCCTTTAGTTGAAAATATTTAACATTTCCGACATTTATCACGGATCCTTTTAGTGACAAAATTGTCCAATTCGGAAGAAACTTTTTCAGATAACTTTCGGGTAAAATGGAATTATTTCTCGTAACACCATCTACCATCCCACAAGGATTCTTTTTCCATTTTCTATTATTTCCTTTGAAATTTTCCGTCAGATCCAATAGTATCCATGAAATTTACTTTTTTGATATTTAAAATTTTTTTTCATAGCAAGATATATTTTTATAAAGTTGTAAATATTGTATTTATTTTGACAATATTACGAAAAATTTTGATTGCAATAAAATTTAATTTAGTATAATTTTCTGAATCTCCCGAATGTTACACAACAAAGCAGCGAATGTCTTCTCTGCTACTCGTATATTTTTACAACAGTGTTGCAATTTTACGATAAATGACACAAATTTTCTGGCGACAATCGCGCGCCAATAATAATACTAATTAAATCTCAGACTACTGTAGCGTTTCAAATTGTGTGGTATCAATCACCTAAAGCTGGAACCGGTGTGCACATAGTCCATGTTGAGAAAACTGGCTCATATACTCATACAAATTTAAAGCCGCCAGTCGCTGCAGTGTCAGCTGTAATTAAACTTTAAGTATGCGTTCACATATCGAAATTTTGCCGCTGCCAAGTGGTAAAGAGTACTCAGTTTAATAACAAGTCCCATTCTATTTGCCCTTATCGATGAGCGATAGGAAAGCACAAGAACACTGCCAGTAGGAAAATAGTAAAGCAGAGTTTGTTTGGGCTTGAATTAATGGCAGGAATTTTCGCCTTGCGGCCAACATTGTAAATAAAGCAAAAGGAGTTTTAGGAGGGGTTTTTGGAGAAGTTTTTATATATTTCTTTTGATCTGGATTGTAACTAAATTTTTCTCAGGATATTTAAGCGCATATATGCGATAATTGCATCATGTAAACACGGTATTTCATAGCAATTTACAGAAGACAATTTAATCAAATTGCAAAGAAAAAGTATTCAAGTGTGGAGGGGGAGTAAGCGAATATCGTTATTAGGTGCCAAGACCATGGGCTTACTGTGAGAGAGGAAAATAGAAGTAGGCAAGGACAATCGCCATGCTAGTCAGCTGCCTGCATATGTTTCGCTTTGCACATAAATCGTGCATGACTCAATGTCGCCAGCGATTGCAGTGGCCATTGTGATTGGCCTGTAAGCACTCATAGGCTTTACCTAATATATTCGTACTTACCTATTTGCACACATACGTAACTCATTATGCGAGCAGACTGTGAATGGGATATAATAACAATAACAAAAGTTTAATAAATAAAAGAAGAAAAGCAACATAATCATAAACAACTGCAAATTATGTACGAGTGAATATATGGAAAAAGTAAGAAAAACTGCAATAAAAAGGAGCGAAATGAAACTGTTGCTTTGACATGACTCAACATGACAATCACAGATAAGTTCTCTGCCATTCTATAATATTTTTTTTTGTTTTTTTTTTTTTTTTTTGTTGCTGCAGCGGCTGATGATTGTGCTGTTGTTGCTGCTGAAGATGTTGATTATGATGATGAGGCTGGTGTTGTTATTGCTGCTATTGCCATTTTGGTTGGTGGACGGTTCGCTGCAATAAAAGGCTGATGAGGTTCATCCTCCTGCCTTCAAACTTTTGTGGTTCCTGGCTTCAAGCAAACGTGGAAATGTTTATCTATAAGGTTTTTAAAGTTTTTTTTTCTTTATTGTTATTATGACTTCAAAAGTTGTTTCTATTATTTTGAAATTTTTTCCATTTTATTTTTATTATTTCACTGCTTTTTCCATGGTTTTGTTTCTAAGTTTTTCCTCTTATAAAACTTTACTGCGCAATTGTATGATGTTTTTTTAAACATTTTTTTTTTTGTTTTTGTTTGTGTTTTATAAGCAATTGTTGCTAGTGCATGGCTTTAAATGCATTCATTGCACGTTGCAGCGATAATTATGCCAAGTATTAAGCATTTCTATAGTAGATGATTTTTTGTTATTCTCGTAATAGGTGTGCATGTGTGCATGTGTGTATGGGTGTGTGTGTGTCGGTGTGGATGTGTGTTTGCGTGTTGTGAAATGTAAACATCTACACATTGACAGTGCTGGTGTGTTGTACTTGAGAGTGGCATAAATAAAAGTTAAATATTTCAAGCTGCTCGCTTGCTTGTTGCTATTGTGTCTACTCTTATTTCTCCTCTTGTTGTTCGATTTCCACAAACTAACTGCGAACTTCAATTAAGGAAGTATTAATGGTCACAACACGATTTTTATATAAAATTTATTTCTAGTTCTTTCTTTAATTTTTTATAACATTTTGTAAAACGGCATTGGGTTAAAAGAGAAAAATAAACAACAATCTTTTTCTTCTTTTTTTTGCTGTTGTTGTTATATTTTCGTTAAGCTAAAAGTCTATAAAAGGGAAGTTTGTTGTAGTGTGTTTAAATAAAATAAATGAACTGATTGATCGTGTCTAAGCACTCATTTAAGTACGTATCAACAACATACTTGCTTTAAGCAGCACACTTGGAAGGAAATGAAAGATATTTTATATGATTTGTGGTAAGAAGGAAACATATTTTTCTCTCGCCGGGCTGTCCACCTATTTGACAACGTAGATATCAGATATCGTAACATTGATGCAAGTAGAATAGAGAAATAACAATTGTATGAAATAAAAATTATTTGTATGAAATGATTCCACAGTATGAAAAATGATCTTATGTTAAAATCAAATTTTCGAGTTATGACTCTATTGCAGTAGAGCGTAGTGTTGCACAGTGATAACATTCTAGTGGGATCAAAATTTGACGTGAAAAGTATCGATAAAAAACAGTCAAAAAAAATGCTTAAAACTGTTATCGTATGTCTGGGGGACAACCATAGTGCTTTGACAACAACAGAGGGGAGAGAGAAAGAAAAATATGAATCTTGTGCGGAAGCCGTTAAGGCATCTATATATCACACAATATATCACATGTAGCATGCCAGGAAATGGATTAATGCTTCGTTAGCAGGCACACTGCCAAACGTTAATCGGAACAAACACATTTTTGCAATAAAATCCTTAGCAGTTAAGGACGAGAATTTTTAATTGTGTTACTCAAAAGCGAGTTAAGCTCAAAAGAAATACTGGCGTGAGAAACGCCTAGAATGTTTTTATAAAGTTTGTTGAAGGTTTTAAATAGATGCCTTTAAGTACTTTCTTTTAATCAACAATGCTTAATAGCATGTTGCCGCTGCTTGCCGGTGCTATCAAATTTAAGCGTTTTCTTTAGAAGATATATATATAAAAAAACGCTTAATTGACATTTTTTATAACTTATAGTGTTTTCACACTGGGGATAAAATCTGGTTTTAAAACAAAATTTGGTTTTAACTTTAAAACCAATCCTTAAAACCTGGTTTTACCATACAAAATAATTCTGATAAAACCATTTTAAAACCTTTTTTGAATTGGTTTAAAGTAGATTTTATGAAATGCAACCTTGTTTTATACAGTACATATTCAGTGCTACCAAGTTAGAAAGATTGAAAACAGCTGATAATTCATTCACATTCACAAAATGTAAAATCATTTCAATTTTAGACCACATTTTTAAAATTTCTTATTTTTTATATAAACAATAACAGCTGTCGTACAGTTTGTCAAATAAATGTGGGAAGAATAATTACAACAAACACACTTATTTCTAGAAAAAATTTATTTTATCATTAACAAATTTATTTTACAAACTGTATTATAAAACCTGATTTGATCAAAATTGTATGTGAACACAAAATCAGCTGTTTGTAGGTTTTACGTTAAAACCATATTTTAACTTTAGGTGTGAAAACACTGTTACTTTAAGCCTTTTAGCACACAAAATATCAAAATGTTGCCTGACATTGCCATTTTCGCAGTATTAAAAGACGATGACAGTAGTTAAGCCTAAAAAGATCGTGTAAGGAAGATTATAAAACTATTATATATATTTCTTACGTGGGTTAGTTTTACATGTTCCTTACAGCCGAAAATTAATTTCTTTTTAGAAAATATTTTGTAATGCATTAATAAATTTAATAGCAAAACTTTATGTCGCGCCACAATTTTTATAGATCACTGTTTCATCGAACAAAGTGTGGAGATTGAATATTATATTTTAACTAAATTTCAAATGAAGCCGACGCGGTGTACTGGCTTAACCAATGGCTTAAATATAGAACGGGAAAGTTAAATGGAATGTCAAATTATGAGAACGACGAACGTTTGAAACACTCGCGGAAAAACAAAGTGCAATAACATACAAATAAAAAAAATATATATATGGAAAATTTTAAAACAAAGCAAAAAAAAAGGAAATTAGAAAAAAGCAGAAGCTGAATAATGCAACTGACACTTACGTATGTTGATTTTGACAAAAAAAAAACTCAACTCAACATCTGACAATCAAAATATTAACAATAGAAGCAACAACATCTGTAGCACCAACTGTGGAAAAAATTTTAAAAGAATAAAACATCAGCAGGCATAACAAACAAATAATTTTAGTAGCAACAGCAACATAAAATTCACTAGCAACAACAACAGCAAACATTTAGCAGCAAGGAGAAGTGTTTTGTTGTTGCTTTCATTTCCTTTTTTATTCCTTAAAACCAACAAAAAAAAAGAAAAAAAATAAATAAAAAAATGTCGCGACATTGTGGTGCGATTGCCTCAAAAGTTTAAGTTTATTTTGTCTGAATTGTGGAGAAGACATTGTTGCATGCAACATCCCCTCTGCATGAACTTTGCAACAGCACCAACTATGACAGCTTACGTGCTCCTGTATGCTGCATGTGTGTGTGTGTGTGTGTGTGTGTGTGTGCTTGGCTGCATTTGTAAGTGTTTGAAATTGTTAATGCAGTTACCATTTCAATCGCAGTGCATTGAATTTCAAATTAAACAAAAAACCAAAAATATAAGAAACAAAACAGAAATTAAGGTATCTTCTATCTTTCAACAATAAACCCTCTATTAAATACATACATACAGTTGGATTGCTCTATAACGAATCTAGTCGAATACTAATGCTGGTAAGTTCATAATGCAAATCGCTAATTTGAAAGCCGTTGCGAATTCTAATAATTAAAAATAAAAATAAACAACTGAGAAACATGCAATATTTGTAATTTATTCATCCATAATATTTTAAAAATAAATCATGTGTCACACCTCAAACTAAAGACTGCTGACATACAAGCTAAAAAACGTCAGTATGCGGGCAGAGAATTGAATGGTGTGCTAAACAGCTAAGGGCTCCCAGTAAAAAAAGCTGATCACTTTCTTCGCTTAAAAAAATCCTTCAATAGAACTCACTCATTCATTAGCTACACATCGCCAGGCTCCCATTGCAAGTCTGAGGCACACACACACAGAGATGACACACTGAATAGTCAACCTCATAATTTAATGAAGCTACTCGCACTAATTTCACTATTGAGAAGAAATAATTATTTATTTTATTTGATTTATTTATTAAATTGTTCATTCATTTACAGCATTTTTTTGTTTCATGGCATCAGCTGTTAAACGAAATAATTCAACTCGCTTACATTATAATACATACTGGCAGCTCTTTTTTTTTATTATTCTCCAAAAAAGTTTGGTAGCCAGGTAGCCGTGTTGCCGCTATTATAATCATTTCCATAGACACATCTGTGTTCTAGTTGCAATAGCTTGTAGTCTGTAGCCTGTCGCTGGCAAATGTGTTGAAAAGTTTCTATGGAAATTCATTATTCGGGGAATGCTTTCGCAACAGCGAGAACTTCATTTGGCAGCAGTCCCCATAGTGAAGCTGAACTGTACGTGTATTTGTGTGTTGGAGTTTGTGCCGTATCTGTATCTTGTTGCAGCTTGTAAAATACTTCAGACTGCAAGTTTGTTGCTCATAGAATCTTCTATAAACTGTCTTTCATGTTAAGTTGATGATGCTACTTGTATCCGTTCCTCTACCTCTTCCCCTTTTTACTTTTCTTTTATCCTCCACATCTACTTTGTTTCTTTGTATGAGTTTTGTTTTTACTTACATCGATTTTTTCAATTTGTTTTTGTTCTTTCTTTAACTAAACATTAAAGATAACATTGCCATAAATTTTGTGAGATGTTGTTTAAAAGTTTTGGCTTTTTTCTTCAATGATTGACAAAAAAACAAACAAAAAACAAAAAAAAAACAAAAGAAAAACACTAAAAAATTTAGTTCAAAATAGGAAAACAAAATAGTTGAGCAGAATTTCTGCCAACATACAATTACACACATTTTCACTTACGGATTTTGTACGTGTTAAGCGTTTTCCTTTTCCTTTTTGTTTTTAAATTTTATTGTTTCATATAAAGAAAACTTGATATTTCAAAGAGAATTTATTTCGAGAAGGAAGAACATTAATGTCATTTCAGATATTGAAAAATATAATTTAGATTTTGCTTTTATGCGTTTAAAGTTAATTTTGTATTATTTTCTTTTTATTTCCGCTTGAAAGTTGCACTTTATGCACATCGTTATCCCAGAGAGCTTTCCCAATTCAACTCGATTAGTATACCAAACTGGAATTTTGATTTTCCTTTTTATAAATCAAAAAGTATATTTTCTCAAATGTACATTCCACAATTCAGTGGATTAATTCAGCTAATTAATTTTCAATTTATACTGGGGTTCGAACCGAGGCATTACAATTTATTACATATTTGAGGCTATGAGTATGGGTACATTATGAATATTTTTGCAAATCATATACGAAACCGATCAAAAACCTGACGACATACTGCTGTACTGGGAAATACTATAGACTTTAGCACTGTATGAGAGAAATTATACGAATTCAAAATAAATAAATATGGATTTTGCAAGTTACAAATGTTTGTAAGATAAAAACCATATTTGGAACTTCTGTGTACCGCTTACATACAGATGTGCTGAAAAAGTTACAAGTATTTATTAAATAAGATGAAAATAGTAAATGAGAATTACTGAGCAAATTAGAACTGTATTACGTGTCAATGTTTTTAAGAAGGATAGCAAGTCCCTTTTTATAAAAGCTATTTGTATTATTATTAACGCAAAAAAGTTTCCATATAAAAGGGACTGCTACCCTTCTTAAAAAAATTTTTTGCAAAAATATTTTTTTTTTTTTTTTTTAGGTGAATGATGAGCCGCCTACACACTGTTAATTTCCACATCATATTTAGGAAAAGGATATTCAAAAAAATTTTGTATTATTTTCTGAAATGACATAATTACGACATTAATGTTTACTGGGAAATTTTCAGCTCAAAAGTAGTCACTACATTATCTTTTAATAAATTGTAACTTACACGGTCCGGCCGACAAAATATAAAACAATTTCTGTCACTATAAAGTTTTAAAAATCCATAAAAAATACCTATTTTATTTGCAAAGATTTCCGCTTGCAGCAACAGACTATTCCACAGTGAAACAACGCTAAAGCATTCATGTATAGAAATACGAATAGATTTGTTACTGATAATCATTAATATTACGTTATTAGTCTACAAGTTCCCACTACTCTACGAGTTCAATGCAGATTACAATTTCAAGCACTTGAAGAAAGCTCACTGAAATCAGTTGCAATTAATTTTAAAACATTTGCTTCACTTCTCATGACATTTAATGGCCACCTGCGTGTGTAACTTTTCATATTTTAAATTCAAATATTCCCTCAACTTGTTAAATTGAATTTCCACATGAAAAACTATTCAAATTTTAATTTCTGAAAATAAAATTTAATACGGTGTTCGTCAGTAAAAGGAACAAACCGTCCGAAAAAAAAATGAAATGCTGTAAAAACTTTAGCATACTCGTTTCATGGAATTTAATTGAATCATATAAAACAAAATAAAAGCGAATACGAATGAATGAATAGCAAAAAGCTTAAACAACGGAAATTTCGAATAAAATGAGACGAGAGGTTTTATTTTCTTTTCCAGCAAAAACGGCAATTACAGGGTGACTTTTTATTGCTCAACTATTTAGTGTGGAAAAAAATTACATTATCCTTCAGCTTAGAAGTGTGAAGCTTTTCAAGCACATGCGCTAAATTGGTGACACATTAATATCACTTCACAGTGTATTGAACATATTTACTACCGGGAGCTACAAGGCTGCAGAACTATAATCGCTGCCATTAGCTTTGTAGCGATAGAAGAGTTTGGTTGCAATCAATAATTCGTTGGCGGATATTAAACTACATCTGTCAAAGTACTCAAGATACGTCAAAAGTTAAAAGATTCTTGAGATACAGTATATATGAAAACAAATTAAGTGAATATCAATTCAAAGAAACAGGGAAACATTGAAACAGGGAAGCAGATTGTCTTTAATCAGTTTAACTTAAACAAAATAGTAATGAGAGAGAGAGAGGGAAAGTGAGGAACAGTGAATTCAAATTAAGTGAATATCAATTCAAGGAATTGAAACAGGGAAACAGATTGTCTTTAATCAGTTTAACTTCAACAAAATAGTAATGAGAGAGAGAGAGGAAGAGAAAGCTCTAGCAACAGTTGAAATGCTGATGTAAAATCAGCACTAAAAGACACCTTGTTTTCTAAGCAATAAAGCCATAGAGGTATGCCGACTCGCTTTGCCAGTAAGCGTAACTCAATGATCCTCTATTACTATACAAGCCTGAGACTTTGACTAGAGAAAAGAGTTTTTGCCACTGAGCCTGGCCTACTCCTAAGTTAGGTAGTTTATGCGTCTGCCTTCCGCCTACTTCAATATTAAAGCGCTCAAAAAGCTGGCGGAAATCTTAGAATATATGAATGCTGGAGCTATAGATGGCCTGATGACTTGAACTTGGCGATTTCTATTGAACTCTACCAATCTTGTATTTTTTTCCATCTTTTCACTGATGCAAGTGGTCGTATAGCATAAGGCACGACTGGATCTAAATAGCTTACTTGAATCTTGACATTGCCATAGTGACTACGTATTTATCGATACCAAATCACGTACTTCGGTCATTGAACTGAGCGCGTACTTCGTTCAATCATTGCTCTGACACACAAGTCTTGTCTCACTTAAATTGTAAGTGTGAAAGAAAATTTCAAAGAAATCGCTAGAAAAAGATCACTCTATATTATCAGCACCAAAATGGGGAAATTATGATGTTGTGGGTAAGGCAGGCGTAAGGAGAATGGAGAATAGGCTAAGAAAAAAATTATATATACAGAAAAGATATATAAAACATTTCGAAGCAGCCATATACAGAAAACAAATAAACGAATAGATGACCGTACATACAAAAATGGACGAATGGATGAATGGTTTGAATGAAAAGTTTAATAGATGGCTGACTGTTTCTTTTCAGCTGGCTGTTGATAAGTTTCAATGGATGCATGTAGAGATGGACAGGTTTTCATACAGCAGGAAGCTGTGAAAAAGAAATTTGCGCATGCGCACAAACACTGACAGCCATGACAATTGTTGATTGATGTAACTATGCGCATTGAAGGAAAAATAACACAAACGACAGCAGGCACCAACAACTAGGAGTGTAAATGCTCCTCTTGCTTGCCTACAAAATTTATTTAAAATAAAAACAACAACAACAATAACAACAACAACAACAAGCAGCACAAAATTTATTATGTTTTTATAGTCGGCCATTCTGCATACGAACATACGAAGCACTTTTTCCGTTGCAACATCTCTGAACTCTCCTCGTTGCAATTGCATTGTTGTTGATCTTTCCTTCATTTATTTATATAATTTTTTGGACATTTTTGCTATTATTTTTGTTGTTTTTGTATATTTTGCATTATCATGCAATTATTTACGCGTTCGCCTGACAGCCTTTTATAGTGAGACTTGAGACGTTTCGAATCGAATTGACTCGAATTGTTTTCAGAAGGTGAATACATGACACGCAACTGTTTGTTTAAAATTGTACACACACACACACACTCAGAAACAATTATGTTAAAAAAATATCAAAGTTTAAGTATTTGATGCTACCGTGGTCTGTCTGAATTGCTACTTGATTTTTAATTTTTTCGCGTTTAAAGTGATACTTTTTGTGCAGATTTTAATGTCAGCTGTGCTTTTTTTTTTAAACTGTAACCACTTCCCTTTGCAATTTTGTGCTTTCAAGGCTTATAAAAACTCTGTGAAGCTGAAGATTAATGATTCTTCATGCCCCAGCGGAACGCATGTCAGGTTTATGGCCAACGCAGGACAATAAAGACCTCCACTTGATAATTAATGAGACAACAAACAATACGACAACAATTTTATTCTGCCGCTTCTTTTCTTCTGTCATACTTAAAGCACTCACTACTAAAATGCTTCTGCATTCTTTGCTTTTAACAACAAAACGAGGCGCAAGCCAAGAAGTATTTTTATTTTATTTGCACGATCACCAATAATTATGGCCACCCCAAAACCGTTGAAAAAATCCCCAAAAAAAAAAAAAAAAAAAAAAAAAATTGGGATTCATATTCAGCTCGGCTTTCATAACCCGCTTGCCGCAACTCCATTACGGCCACCACAATATCAATATCGTGGGGAATATTTTTTCTAAATTCAAACAATTTCATTTCAAAAAGATATTAAAAATAAATCAATTTTGCATGCCGTTGCGCATACGCAGTTGCATATTTTTGGACTGCAGGCTTAAAAGGTGTTTCATGGGAAGGTTCATGTTTTGCTAGTCGACAAAATAGAAACAAAATATCGATAAATAAATTGTTTATTAATTATTACAGTAGACTACCTTGTGATTGTGTTTTCCAAAAAACAATATTGCACTTCCACTATGGAGAATATTTTCTTTCGAGTTCAGCTTCAATGCAGGCAGTTTATTTTTAAACTTTCTTTGGAAGATAAAGCTACAGAAAATAGTTGCAAAAAGTTAAAGTCGGACTGCGAAGAGGCCAATGTATACCCCTCAGAGGGAATTTTTTGTGCTCTGGCTAAACCGTACTGGACGTGTGTGTGTGTGAGGTTATAACAAGAAATTATCTGACGTGCTTTCAAGCAGCAACCTAAACAATTTCAAAGATTCTTTTAACACCACTTCCATTTGTTCTTTTTGGTCTGTTGCCAAAAAAGGTGGTGGTGGTGGCTGAAATGGAATTATAGGAGGATCGTTTGCTCATTATATTTCAACTGCAGGCATTTATAATATCAAAATATAAATTCATAATAAAAATATAGTGTTTGCGCAATATACACTTCAGGTGCCTCAAAAAACTTCATGTCAGGGCAACCAAAAATGTTCCCTAAAAAATTTCTAAAAATTTAGAAATACGCTCTATGAAAATTGTGATTTTTTTTTTAAAACATAGTATAACTTAATTTAAAATGAATTATTTGAAAATCAATAATATTTAAAATGTAACGGGGATAAAGTGGTCTCTATAACTTTTCAGAATACTTTTAATAAAACGAAACATTTCTTTCCCCATACATCCAATTATATGCGTTCTGAAGTTGAGTTCTTTAGTATTTAAAAATATTTCATATATTTATTGGCCCTCTATTATTTTTTCTATTACTTTTTTTTTTCTTGTTACTTATATTGCACAATACTTGAATTAAATGTGTCTTCAAGTTACATTTTTCAGTTTAAAATTTAAGTACACGATTTTGACATGCAAGTAAAAAAATTATCACTCATTTTGAATACAATTAAAATATATAATAAATGCTTTTACTAGGCGTCCGGCAAAAAATATTATATCTCATATTTTTGGTTGCCCTGCTTACGATTAATTTGCAAAAAGAATTGCATTTCAATACATAATTCATTTGGAGCATATGAAATTCAATCAGTCAATAAAAAATTTGACCAACTTAAACTAGTTCCTGCTAAATTTATATTTACAACAATTTATGTAAGAAAAAAAGTTTTTGAATTGCATGCTACATACATCGAGGGCGTACTGTACCTGCATAGCAAGTTTCTTTAGAATATGATTTACTACAATTTTTCTGATTTTTACAACCTTCTTACATTTTTTTATATCAATTTTTTTACATCAAAGCTTGCTTTGATGTCTTTTATATGAAACTGGTTACTACCTAATGATGGCTGGTCCATAAGTACCGAGATTCTCTGTTATAATATAGTAAAAGTGTGACTCAAAATGACACAATTTTTGGTGATCTATAAAAACTGGCTATATAAATTTCAATGAGAGTACAACTAAAATCTGCTAATAATCACTGAAGTAATAATAATTCTCGTATGCTTTTTCCTGTTCAACTTGCAGAAACATTATTTTGTTTTTTTTACACTTTTACGTTGCAAATATATAAATTATATACTTCTTTAATAAATCTGCTAAAAATAGAGAAGTCATCAATATTATTTGCAGTATTTCGTTTAAATGACTTTAAAGAAATTGCAATGAAAAAATGATTCACTAAACACATAAACTATTAAATTTTTCCAATGCAATTTATAATGACGAATCTTATATTGCATGTCTGACGATGTTTTCAGTTTATTTTTATTTAAAATGTATTTGATTTCTTTGTCGTATTCAAATTAAAGTTTAGCTGGCAGTGCAATATATAATTTTAAAAATTTTTTAAAATAAATTCTAATTTTTGTGCCTCCTGTAACATAAATAGATATTTATTCTGCCATTCCCCATGAATCTTAATTGCATTGCTTAAAGTAGTTGCGCTCGACCAGCTTTTGACTGACCTTAAAAAAAAAACTATCGTGCTCAACAAGTTTTTGCTGATGTTGCAGTGCATATTTTAGAACTTTGGCGCCAAATATGTAATTTCCTTTTGCTTGCTTTTAATACGAATTAATAATGATTTGCATTTCAATAACTTAAAAGTAATAAAGAAGGACATCAAAATATTTGCACCCGTATGCATTTGAGGTTGCATGTACGTGGGGTAAGAATTTCATGTTTTGTTTATTTTTATTTTTTTATTTGAGATAGTTTGTCATCAAGGATTTATTATATCAAATGCATATATTCATACACGCATACATATGCAAGTATGCATGTTTCAGAGTAAATTGCATTTTACTGTTGTTGGACAAAAAGGAATTTGTGAAAAATAAAAAATATATCAGTGTTGTATGTGTTTTTGTTTACATGGCAATTTTATGGGTTTAGGGCACGCTAGGCAGGTACAACAAATTCTTGTTTGACTTAAGACTTAACCCCTTCAGTGGCGTATTAGAGAAGAGTATTACATGCTATACATATCTGAATTAAATTCTTATACATCGCAGCAGGCAGATAAAAGGTGCGGTATAAAATAAATAAACAGTGTTGTATTCCGATAATTTCGATAGCTCTCACTGTAAAAGTGGGAAGCCAACATATAAAAAAAAGAGAACTCATCTTTTAGACAGTAATAAACAATGAACGACATGCAGTTCCATCGCAGATGGTTGTCAAATAATTGTAATAATAAAAGAATTGCTCACTGAACATACCCAAAATCAGCTGATTGTGACTTGACAATATTAAAATTGCTTTTCGTATGATCTCTTTTTATAATGTATGATTCCAATGCTAAATGAGAGGGCTACAGCATATTTTTGCTGTAGCAAATTTTCATCATTATTTATATTTCTGAGCTGCTTTGCTATTTTTGTAAGTTATCAAAAGGATTGCAATGCGTACTTATTTAATAATTGAAGACACTATCGTTTACTTTACTGTTTTATTTTACGTACAAACACACAAAAATAAAGCACCGGCTAGTGAACAATAGCATACGCAATATAAAAAAAATACATTGCATAAATGAAATGCTTTCATTGCTTGTATGTATGCATACATTGATTTCTAGAAACAGAGAAAAATCCCTAAAGTTAAGCAAAAATATTGGTTTTTCATTACCGCCATGAACCATAAATGCAAAAAGGTATAACAAGACCGTTTTGTTGTTTGGGTGAATACTTTTTGCTTTCAGTGTAACAATATTTAAACAGTGATAGAATGACGAACAGCATATGCACGCTGATAAAATTGGCTTACTGCATGTTTTCATCTGGTTAATAATTTTGATTTCGTTCGGTGCTGCCAACTACAATCGTTTTTTTTTTTGCGCTCTAAAACAATTTTCAGCGTGTTTGCATTAACCAGTTCACCGGCATTATGGCACAATTTAAACTTAATTCTATTAATTATTAATTGAATATTTGCATAATAAGCTTAAAGGCAATTGACGCAGAAATTGCTTAAGACTACTAATTATTTATGAATAAAGTTCTGTGCTAGGACATGGTGTAGAACCATTTCCAAATCTCGCTTTACTAAGTTTAACAACTAAATTCCATTTGTGGTGTTCCTCTTGGCGATATTAAATCTTACAAGTGTGAAAGCGAAATTCACGTTTTAATATGAACTAGAAATATTTATTTCGTCCTTTCTTAGTAGTACGTACGGTTTTCTGCAAAGCTTTTGATTAAAAATAGTTATAATTATTAAAACAAGCATGTCATTTTTTTGGTAGGATTTTCTAAGTAATATTTTTCTTTTAATAAATTGTTTTTTTAATTTTTAGGTTCTGGTAAAGATCTTCTATTCAAATGAAAGATTTTATTATAAAATTTGTTATCGATAATTCAAAAAAAAAAAACCAATAAAAATATTAATCATTTAAGGATAAGAAAAGAAAATCAATAAAAACTTAAAAGCCTTTTAAATCCTGTATTTTAAATGATTTTTGACGCAAATATTTGCTTTCATTATTTCATTCGTCTGCTTTGTAGCCATTCAAAAATGTAATTGAATAGAAAACTTTATGGTTTCATAAAAGCAATCAATCAAGTACAAAAGACTTGATGACAAATGAAATGTAAAATACTCGTACTTGTATGAGAATTTATTAAAAACTTTTGCTTGGCAAAGCTTTTCAATCGTAGTGCTAAGCTTTCTATACATAAATGCCAATAAAATGTTTTAGTTTCGGACTTAATTTCTATATGAATACATATTTCTGAAGTATGCTTGTGTTTAACGAGTGGCATCAAAATGTTTAAACTTTTCTTTTAAATAATGTTGCATGCTTTGCTCAAGTTGCTCCTAAAGGTATTTATTTGATGCTTACTTTTTATCAACTCGACACGAAATGTTTGATTTAGTTGTTTGCTCCTGATAATTTTCTTACTTGAGGACGGCTGGGGTGTGTGTGTGTCTTCGTCAAATACTGTCAAGTTGTTTTGCATTTAGAAAGAAACTGAATCGAGGCTTATGAAAAAATATTAGAAAAATAAAGTGTATTTTATGTTGTATAGTGTGCCAGCAATATTAGCACTAACGACAGTTCGCAAAGTTTACTTTGAACATTTGAAAGATGGAAAGAAGATTCCTTTTAGTTTGTCTTAAAGCTTTTAAAAAGTTCTTTAATCCTTAAACAGTATTTTGCTTTTAAAATAATATTTTCTTTTTATAGAAAACTTATTCATTTCATTTAATAACTTAATCACTTTAATTGTTTAAAAACAAAAGGGAATTAAAAAAATAAATAAACATTTTCCTTTGACTGCCAAATTTTAATTAAAATAAGCCGTTTTTTCCTAAATTCGTTCCAGTTAAATAAAAGCTTGACGGCGAATTAATTGTTATTCTTTTTCCCCCTTTATAGTATTTTATTATAGTTTGGGCTTCAGCCACAAAAGTAAGTAAAACGATACTTCACGTAATACAGTGCAGTAACTTTTTATAATGAAAACATTTTTGAAAATGTAGTTTTTCATAAATACATTGCTGTACTGTAATGCGGTTATTTTTAACAACATTATTTGCAATAGTAACGCAAGTGTTTTAGTAACCCATTTTAAGTTGGGCAGACGGCATTACAGATAGTGAATTAATTAGTTTATTTTAATAACTCCGTAGTACTGGTAGCATAATTCTTTTGGTACACTGCAGGACCTTTAAATAGTCCCACAGATATTCATTTCTCGCAATGCAATTCTTCTTAAAATGCATTTCTAACTTTGAAATTCCTACTGGCAGATATTTTGTATCCAAGATAGTTTGCTTAAGAACCCAATTGCTCAATAAAATGTAGGCCTTAGTAGTAACGCAACAATCTTTGTATATCTTTTTTCATGAAGTAAATTTTTTCATTTTGGTAACGCAGTTGTTGTCATGCTATTAATACCATTTAGTAAAGCAAAAATATGTATGAAGGCCCATCTTTAATAGCAGGCGGTTTGTTACATTCAATATAATTGCTTGTGACAGTGCAATTATTTTCAGTAATGAAAATTCTATTAACGTTACAAAGCTAAAATGACATGATTTAATTTTTAAATGTCATTTTAATAACGCCAAGAATATGTAAAATGTATGTGTATAATTAAGTAATTTATGTACGTCTTCATTTTACTTTGACATTATGTTCTTCGCCACACATCTGCTCGCCACACACACACACACTCTCCACATATTTCCTTCCTACTAGAAGCTACGTATGGGACTTTCTCATATTGTAACCGATGGCTACATATTATTTTTTCTAATGTATTGTTTCCAACATTTAAAATGTTAATTGGGGGCAATTTACACATTAGCTTGTTAAAGCAATTGTTGTCGTTAGAACAACAATTTAAATGATATCGATGTCTACGAAACATGTGCTCTGAGGCCTTGCATGCGCCACAAATAAATATTTAATGCATTTCGCATTACAAGTAGCATGAAAAGTTATGTTTGTATGTACCAACGTATGCAACTTAGCGACATAGACATTTCTGTTTTGAAAATACGACTAAAATGATAAATTTAAGGACTTCTGCAGAAACTTCAAGTCGTAGTAATTAAAGTATATTTAACTTTTTATGTGAAATTAATAGAATTTAAATTACAGATATTTTTCATATAAAGTCTAGCAAATACATACATGAAAAATAACTGAATGCTTGGAAGTACTGCGAGTTCTAAGAAATATCCAGCTCTGTGTAAAAGCCCATGTAAAGCATCTTAATTGTAGAAAATCTACTACAATTGCTACTCCCGTGCTTGCATGAAAAACCATCAGGCTTTTAAGCTTTTAAGCCAATATCTCATTACTTTGTCTATGGAATATGCAAATGTCTTCGGTTTAGAAAATGCATTAAAAATAAAACCATTTTCAGTTGATTATCTGTTAATAATATTTTATAAGCTTTCACACATACATGCACGCATATTTTAAATGGCACGGGGAAAAAATGATCAAATAACCGCATGTAATTACGCCAGGAAAAAAATTATTTATTTGTTACAAGTTTAAAAAAAAAATAAATTGCAAATGTTGGGGTTCGTTTTCAAATTGTTGCTTCTTTTCTTTTGTATTTATTTAATGTCAGCAGTTAAATGCACACAATTGCACTCTGAAAGTATACACATGCATAGTTTACAAATTCCAAATCGTTTCTATTCGAACGTAAATCCCTGTTGAATGAATAATTGTTAAATTGTGATTTTTTACACAACCATACATTCTCTCATTATGCAGGGCTGCCAGAGAATTTTTCTTGGCTCCTCCCCAAAATTAAAAAAAGTACGCAAACATTTACTATTTATTAAACAATTTGCCAAAAAATATTGTTTAAAAAGCCAATAGCTCGCTTTGTAGAAAAGTATTATTCTTGGACTCACGGTGTTTTCTTTTGGCGCACAAACAAACAAAAATCTGAAATTATGAAAACGTGTACTTAATCGCTATAAGACAGTAGTATTGATTTCTCCAATAAAATCCATTTTTTGTAAATTTTTTTGTTGAAAAAATATGCCAAGACTCATGAGAGTTCTTTTTTGCTTTACTATCAGTTATAGCAGGGGTATTCCATGCTATATTCGATGCGAAAGTGTGTACCTAGAATTTCACTGCTTTTTCATTGAACTGCAATAAGTAAAAATAACATGAAATTACATTTATAGATTGGATAAATGCGGCTTTGATATAAGAAGAGATGATATTTGTAAATAATAGAATTACACTTTCCAAATAAAAGAAAATATACATATGTATTTAATATTATCTTTAAAAGTGGTCGCTATCTGTGCAAAATCGTTGCAAATGCAACAAATCGCAATAAGAGTCGCTACGAACCCTCAATCCCACCAGTATTTTATATCTGAAAATAAAACTTTATTTTAACATTCAAACGATAAACAGCTGATTTTGCGTTCACACTTTAAATTTTATTAAATCTGCTTTTAACACACTATTCTTTAAGCAATAAATAAAATAAATTTCTCTCACATATATGCAGATTTTGCAATACTTGGTTGACAAACTGGCGAACAAAAGAAAATTTATCAATGAGCTCGCAAATAGAAATAATTTTCTATTGCATTAATAATAATAATAATAAGTAACGAAGTATTTGGCAATCAAATTATTATATATACAAGACGGGAACAATTTTACAAAAAATGATTTGTTGTGTTTGTAATTCATAAAATTGAGTAAAAAAAATTACTTTAAGATGGTCTTATATAACAAATGGTTTTAACATTAAAACTACTTTTTTTTATAAGAACCGTGTCAATCTCATGACCCGCTTACGTTTTTTAATTAAGTAAAAGTTAAATTGAAACTACTTTCTGTCTCAAATAAATAGAGCCAATTCAAATTTTTATATGCAAAAAATATAAACAATAAAACAAAAATATCAAAATTTATTTTTTAGGGGTGCCGGCCAGTCGTGCATATTCTGGTTTGCAAATTTTCAGCAGCATTAAAAGCGATTCGAAAACGTACGAGTGCACAACACAGCTAAGCATTTCTGTATACGAGTGTAGAAGAGAGTAGTGTTAGTTAAGCTTATGAGCAACAGTGTGTGTGTGTGTGTGTATGCGCGTATTTGTTTGCTTGCGAGAAACCATTTTTGTAAGTGAAATGAACAGTTGATTTTTAATGTATTTCTCTTGTACTCCATGGTGAATTCGCCTCTGAACAGACAGCTTGACGCCAAAATGTGATTGTATATTTATTTTCATATTGTTATTGTTACTATTGCTACTATTTATTTGGTTATTGTTATTAGTATATGTGTCCAGGTAAATAAACATCTGATACCGTTATTACTTAAACAAAAAAAAAAAAAACAACTGCGATAATAACAATGAAATAAAAATGAGTGAATCAAATAGTAACAACGACAACTTACATTGTGTATACAGTAATGAAAGCTAATAACTGTAACAAGAGCGAGAAAATAATAACTGCAGAGCAGAGAATAACACATACACAACTGAATACATACGTACATGCATCCATACAAAATTCAAATAAAATTGCTTAGAAAACCGCAACAGCCTCTATATTTACATGCAATTGCACATACATACATCCACACATAATGTGTAAACACATACAACCACTTATCTATCCATGTGGTTAGTTAAACGTACGGTGAACGTGACCGTTCACTATTTTAGCTTCTTGAAAACTATTTTTATGTGCCCTATTTCGCACACAGCTCACCGCTTCTCCGAATTATGACAATTTTATTTCGCAAATATTCACTTCTTTCATTCACTTTCTTTCAATTTAGGGCACAGAAATAAGCACTCGTACATCTGTGAAAATATCCAGTAAAAAATAAGTGGACAGAAAATTTTTCTGTGTACGCAGCAATAGAAAAGTAGGTTTTTTAATAGAGTATTCTATTTGCAGCACGCAGAAATTTTATGGAAAGTCATTACTAAAAGGTTTTGTTCGACGTGTACATAAAACGTTTCTAACATAAAAGGATCGCCGTTAAATTGCCATGTTTTATAGAAAATAAAAATCCTGCAATATGTGATTACCGCTCTTACCATAATTTTTCATGAAGAAAAGTTTTTTATAAGATCAATTAAAAAACCAAAAAAAGGTTAATATGCAATTGTGCAGCCAGCCTTTTTCCATGGATGTCTTATTGATGTTTTTGTTGTTTTTCAGAGAGTTTGCCTACGCGCAGGCGCAGTTTTAAAGTTTAAAACAACTAAAATCTTAAAGGTTTTTTAAATTTTTTGTACTTAAACATATGAATATATGGTTGCTCTCAAGTAGAAAGGCCCTAACTCGCTTTTTTTGCAATAGATTTTTTTGGTGACTGGAATATACGTACCTAATGAATTATTAGCCACTATATATTAGTATAATTAATACTGACGTCACGAAAGAAAGTTTTCTGTTAATTGAGAAGTTTGGCAGCAGTAAAAGTTGACATTTTAAAGACTATTGTTTAATGCAATGCCGTTCTTTTAGTAAAAAAATGATAATATCGCTCAAACATGCAATAATATTTAATTAGCTAACGTTGCTTTTTTACGATTATAATAATTTTTTCAATATTCGGTTACTACCTTGTGTGCCATCGCCAAGAAAATGCAAGTATCGCTCATTTTTTTTTATATGTCTGTATATGTAAATACTATATAATGGATAATTAGCATTAATAAACTTTGAACTGATTGAGCAATTAGAACAAAATTGTAAAAGAACTTTTTCCAATGCATAAATGATAACTTCATCAGGGCTAAGGGTGACTCCTTTTATATCAGGAATAAGAAATATTATAATATATCGCTACAAAATTATAAATAAAAATATTTTCCACAAGAAACATTTTTTTTTTTCAAATATTTTTCTATGGCTCTTCGCTCGATCATTAGATGGTTGCACCCATCATGTTTTCCTCTGCCCCTGACTGCATATCAACTGCTTTTAAAGCTAAGTTCAGCAAACATTTTATATTATTTTTATTTTTTTTTGGTTCAGCCAGTCCCACTGCCTTTTTTTAGTTGTTATTTGAACTCATCACTCAACTGTGAGAATTATTATGTGACTTGGCTGCTGTTGCTTAGCTTGACGTTAGTGTGGCTGTGTGTGCATGTGTATGCGAATGCCAGCACTGTGTCATGTAAATGGGAAACCCTTTTTGTGCAAATAAGAAAAGAAACACAACAAGCAACTGCTACAACAATTTTTAAATAATACTAAAATTTTTTTTTAAAATAAAAGAAGGAAAAATGCTTATAATCGTACTTGAGAGGCAAAATTGCCAACGTAAAAATCACAAGTATCGATTGCTTTGTCTGCCTCTTTTTTCTTGTTTCTGTACTTAACAAAACTCCCATACATTTTTCAAAAATAAATGTTTGGTTCGCTGGATACATGGTCTAAACGCCCTCTGCTCTTTTATGCTGTTTGTCAGACTTTGTTGCTTTTTACTTAAGTCACGACAATGGCCAAGTCTGAGGAAAGAAAAAGAGAAGGTGTAAATGGTCATGCCACATATTTGTCATTAACAAACAAACATTTGCCAAGTGATCATATTTCAGGCAAAAACAACCCAGAGGAAATAAAAGAAGAGACTTCTGTAGAAATATATCATAAGTATAACAATTTGTATATAAGAATTTGTTAAATCTAAATTTTTAACAAATTTAATCAAGAACAAAGTTAGAGCTAAAAGTATGCCATATAAAAACATAATCTTTTACGCCTTGAGATATGCTTCCATTACAGTACATTGATATATATTTTTTAATATTTAATACTACTTTAAGGGTATTCCAAAAGAGATCTTTCTAATTATTTCACATTAAACATTTTTTTTTTTTTTGTTTATAATGCTTTCCTTGACATTCAGCTCATTTCACTGTTCATGGCATAATCTAAATTGTTGCTAATTTTTTGCAGCTCTTAAATAAAATCTATAAATATTAATTTGTGATTTTTCGTTAAATTTTTTATAATATGCTTTTTTAAATATTTCATTTCACTGTGAACACAATAATTATTCATGTTTTCATATGCTTGTTTTTTGTATGCACAAACAATGCAGTAATACGCATACAGGTGCACACACACACATGCAAACTTGAATGACATGACACATTTCGTAATCGTTAGAAAAGAATAAAAACAAAAAATTAAATAATCTTGACAATGAACAGAACAAACTGTATCGGTAGCGTTTTCTCGTTTTTCAGTTAAAAAGTGTGGCCTTGATGACGCATTGTATCGGTCAACGATTTTTTTATTGCTTTTGTTCTTGGCGAAAATATTATAGATAAAAATATTCTAGAAATAATATTGAAAACGTTGCATTAGAAAGCTTTAACAAAGTGAAAGTACAGCACACTCGATGTGCACTAGAAAGCATTTTTTTTTTAAAGATATTCTAAAAACATTTCGGAAGACAAATTATGAAAAATTATGAAATAGATATACGTGAAAATATTGTTATATAACGCCGTGAAAAGTAGTTTAGTTAAACTAAGAACAGTTGATATAATACGTTTACGAGTGAAACTAACGCTTTATGGGGTAGATGTGAAGGATGTCTTTTTAACTGGTTTTGTTAAAAATAAGTACTTCTCGTCTAGTAATAAGTTTTTCCGGAGTGCCTCTCCCTACACTTTAGCGCAATACCTTCAATAGAAAGAAGAGCTTTACTAAGCAGGGGACACTTACTTGCTGAAAGTTAAAATTATCTAAAAGGCAGGACATAAAAAAAAATCTACTTCGATTAGACTCCTTAAAATTGGCAAGAAAAATGTTCAGATGGAGACGAATTAAAATTCGTTACACCAAACAATTTCAATCAATTTCCATTTTTTAAATCTTCAATTAAGTTATAAATATAAAAAAAATTATAAATAAAAATAAGTTGAAACTAGAAAGTTAATTTTTGTTTATCACTATTAAAAACAAAAAGAATGGCATGAACTCTGAACTAGAGGCTTTTATAACCGTTAAATATTACAGTATATCACAAACTATCTCTGATCAGTAAGTCTTGCTTAATAATTACAGTACGATTTCTTTAAATTGATTTTTATTATATTTATTTATTTACCAAATATTACAATTATATGAATATAATTGCAATATATATAGAAGGACTGGCTACTGAGGCCTTTGGCTTCTGGCTCCTCGGGGAATTGAACTCTTGACAAATGCGCAACAGGCGAGTATACTAACTACTACACCATCGAGGGGCTTGTATATATTATATGTATATATTTATTATAAAATATATACAATGAGTCCAGAATCGTTAAGCATAGCCTATAAGGGGTCTAGTTAAGGAACTCGAACAAGCGAGTGGGTTTTCTTCGTTCTCTTTACTTTCTGCCTGTGGAGAAATTTATTAATTATTTCTGTAATAAATAAATTATAAATAAATAAACCAACATGAACAAGAAAAGTTTTCAATTAAATATATTTGTTGAGTTAATCAAAGGATTAATTAACCAAAGCAAATTACTAAGAATCAGTTCTGAATTTACGATTTTATATAATATTTTATTATTACATAAGGTCTTATGCTACGACTGCCAAATGCAACCAGTGGCACCAAGCAAAAATAGTAAAATGCGAAGCTCAAAGCTTGCGGGGACTGAGTAAAGTCTTATTGCTAATGCATGTCATTTCCAAAAACCACAACTTTTTGCAGATTTCTGGTTTTTTGATTTTGAAAAACTCTGGTTTTGGAACTACTTGGAAATTGTTGCGATTTAAAAATTTATTTCCTACTCGCTTCCCAGTTGTTTTTGTACATGTGGTTGTCCTCTGTACATTCATTTATTTACTTTTCAAACACTTTCAGCGAGCTGCCTTTCAAGTGTTAATACTTTTTTCTCTGCTTCGTATTATATTATTTCGAAAGTATTTTAATTTACCATTAAAAACCCACACAAGCTTAATTGATCATTTAAGAAATATTTCATAATTAAAATTCACTTGGCCAACTACAGAAGTTCAAAACTAACAATTGCACGCGGGAAAAAATATTCTAGTAACGCCAACTTAACTTTCAAATATTTTAACATAGAAACTGGGTGTTAATGTGCAATAAAATCTACTTACAAGTATTAATAACAATAATCACCCTGTTATTAAAGCAATTTGTTGTTGCATTGAATTCAATCTCGTACATGAGTTGGCCTTGAATAGATGATTCAAGTCAACATCTTTTTTTTTTCTTCTTTTTGCATAAGAAACTTCAGCCGCAATTAGTTTGCTAACATACAATGACTGGTTAACTTTTTTTGTGTTAAAGAATAAAATTGTTAGCGGTTGCCAGTATTGTTTTACACACAATGCAAATCATATAATAAGTATTATAAGTGTTATAGAAGTCATGCTTATAAATGCTTTCAGCTTAAATTTCTTGCACTATTTTTTTTTAAGCTGGAAGTACTTTTTAAACTTGTTTGTCAAATTAATAAAATGAAAAAAGAATGAAAATATTAAAAATGGTATATAGTAAGACAGCAAGCGGATGCATTTTAAACTGACCGCTACTGCTGAATATCACATTAATATTATTTTTATTTTTTATATTTTACACAATTATTATTTTGTGGTTTATTGTTAAGTGGCATTTGGCTCTTAAGCCAACATGCTTAACAACAGAATTAAATACACTTCTATTTTTATTTATGTGATCTTTTATGCGCATAATTTAAATTCTACTAGATTTCCATATCAGCATGCATATTTTATGTTTTATTTAAGCATTAATTTTTATTATTATAACAATAATAAATTCTTGAATTTAATTAAAGTCATAATAATCTGTTTGCTGTGATGGCATCATTAAATCATTTCGTTTCGGAGTCTTCTAAGAAGAAAAAAACAAACAATGAAGTCATTTCATTGTTTAGTCAGGCTAAATAATTTTGATTTAATTAACAGTGTAATTAACAAAATTATTTAGCAACGAACTCTTTGTAATGCCTGGCTGACTTCTAAACGAGCTAGACCTGGGGGCACAGAAAAGCTCTTTACTCTGCAGATCACTAATGAAAGCTACACATTTCAAACAGGACATGGAGCCTAGTTTTCAGATATATTACTTTAAGAGCTTGAACTCCACAATGCAATCTCCAAGGCTTTGTTTACACATGAAGGTATTATAGCGTGTCAAAGGTGTCCATAAATGCCTACTGGCTACTACAGCCCTCTGACATTTATGCAAATATTCATAAGATAAAGGCGGTTCGCTGCATAAATTCTGGTAACAAATATCTGCATTTTTCGCGGATATTATTTGGTTTGGCTAGTGAGAAAATTAAAGTACGACATTCTCCGCAGGCTACCAACAAAAGTAAATGCAATTTATTAATCCCAATGTATGCATATCTGTTGTAATCATGACCAGATAAACTAGATAACACATTACTGGCAGATAGATAGATAGATAGATGCTAGAGCGAGATAAAAAAATATTTGCTATCCCTCTCTGGTCCCTTTCTTATTGTTTACATTTTAAATGTATAAAATAAATGTTAGGGGTAGGCATACTCCTCAGGAAATGGAAAAGTAAACTGTGTTTCCTATGGATAAGACTCTATAAGTATTCGTCTTTCATAAAGCGTTCTTAAATTCAATATGCAGAATCTATAAGTAGTTTTATAAACTCCTCTTTGGTCTCTAAGATCGCCGCTATTATTTATTTCATTCTATTAAAATTTATATTATATTTATATTATTATAATTTATATTATATTATTTCAATATATTATATTGAAATAATAATTCTCTGGTCGGAATAATTTCGACAAATTGAATTCATTGTAAAATCATTTTGCATATTGTTTCAATATATTTCAATATTAAAAGTTTAATGTGGCAAATAATTTTATTGAAAAAAATATGATTTGTCACTATATTTTATTATTAATTTATTTTTGTTTATTATTTATTTGTTATTATCATATCTTTAAAGAAATAAAATATTTTCCCTCAAAATTTGCCTTTTCCCCAATGAAACGATGCCATTTCTGCGACACATTTTCAATATGCAGTTCGCCAGATGCCACACTGTACTATAATAATAAAAAAAAGAAGTTCTTAAACGTTGCAGTTGCAGTCATTGCATTTTACTATCTATTTCCTAAATAGCCGGGAATGATTATTTTCATTTTTTCCTACTTGTAATTCTTTTAACAACCCACCAAGCAATTGCAATAAAAGTTTTAATTTTAAATGGCACATCTTCCTTACGAAGTCTTGCTTTTATTCATAATTTGGTATGTGATTTCACTCATGCATCAATTACAAAGTAATAAACGTTTATCCCTCTCCCCCAGTCTATCTCTTTAAACTTTCCTTTACGTGTCACCATTCATTTAGCAGATTTTGTCGTTAATTTTTATTTCGATTTGCAAACGTAAAATCAAATAGTAAAAAATACTTTGTTGTCAACAGTAAAAAGTGATATAAATATAAATGAAAGCAAAATTCTAATATTTATGACTTTTTTATAGTTCCGTTTGATTGTGTGAGAAGAGGTCTGACTGCGTATCAATGACCGCTGAAATGCAATCAACCTATTTCAAGGCCAACTTTTCATCCAAACGAAATGAACGTATTCTTTAATAACCTGCGAATATAAAAAAAAATTATATTCTTTTTAAAATTAAAACAAAATAAAATACAAACATACTTGTTGCACATAAACACACACAACACATACACCACACACACACACACACACACACACACTCTAATTCTTCTTAACGACTTTAGTAAATAAATAAAAAAAGAGAGACAACAATTTTTTTTTACTTAAATTTCTCAATGCAAGTCTGTGTGTGTGTATAGCTCTGTGTGTGTACGAGCTACTTCTCTATATCGATACGAACATGTTTGTATACAACTTTGTTGCAAAATGTTTAGCATTATTTTTTTTTTCTTTCATTTGCCTGCATTTATTTGTTGTTTTAAGAAAGAATATGCAAACCATTTTTTCAAATCTAATTGCTGCTTTATTCATGACAAACATTTTTGATTTATGCCAAATTTATTTATAAAACATCTTTTTTTTGTTTTTATTTTTTTGTTTGTTTTTTTTTGTGTAGAGTTTTATAGACACACATATTTTATTCAACTTTTGCAAATCAATATTATTCAAAGAAAACCAAAGAAATAATTAAAAATAAGTTCAAGCAGAAGAAGGCAATTCTAATATTTCATAACTTAGTAAGCAGCAAATGGGAAGAAGGGGGTTTAAGAAAATTAAAAAAAACAGAGCTGTAGCATTCTAGGATTAGTTTAATAACATAATGCACAGTGGGATTTTTATTAAGAAAAATGCAACTGATAGCAAATATTAAAGAGGCAAAATATATATTATAAAAGCAATTAATGGCAACACTGCTGCGTTGAAGTTTTTTTAATTAATTATTCAATTTTCTTAAAAATAGTCATCAAAATCATATAGCTGATTCTTTTCGTATTTCTGTAATATTAGTTCTATAATATTTTCTTATAATAAAACAAAATATTAAAACTAATTTTAAATTATTGACTTTTTTCCTTTGCCATGTCACAGAAAAAAAAAACAATTTTTTCATATACTATTTCCCCCTTTAACAGTTTATATAAAGTCAATATGCATTTAACTTACGTTATATTGTTCGATTTAAAAATTTTTATGTCAACTCACCTGCAAAGAGATAGAAAATAAAATTTATTAATAACAAATTAAATGAAACTGCCAATATTCAATTTGAAAGCATTTTTTTAACATAAAATTGAGCAACGACTTGTGGAACAAATTAGGGGATGAAAAAGAGATGAGAATTCATTAAAGTCAAGAGGTTGCATGGTGTGCAAATGGTGGAGAGTTCCCTACGATAGTGATACAGTACGCGAGCCTCATAATCAAAATTTATAACTATAAAGCCATTGTGAAACAAATACTCCGGGACTCGTCACTCGCATGTTAGGAGACAAGATTGCAATCTCCCCTCTGTTCATGCACAGTGTTACGAAGGTTTGAATACTATTAGCTGAAAGCAAAAAATTGATTCCATCCTTGCACAGGCAACTCATAGCAAAATTCCCAAAAATTATTATTCGTTGAGGAAAAATATTATGAGCATGTTGTATGGATTATTATGTAACAAAGAAATATATGTTTATTGCATTGCTAATGGGGTATGATGCTTGCCCAACATCGAGACGACAGAGGTTCAACTCTAAATGAAATTACTTGAATGTATTTTGAAATTGAAACCTATTAAAAGTATATGATATTCCCCAAACCTATGAAAAATCCATTTAACTGTTAATTGCTCAACATCTTATTCTGTGTTTTTTCCTTTAATTGTTTTATTTAAATGGGAAATTCTCTAAAAATTTCTATTCATAATAATTGTTTTTTTCTGCTGAGGATATTTTTTAAAAGTTTTTCTTTATAATAATAATAAGTAATCCCGTCGCATAAATAAGCCTTTAAAATCAAACCCTGTACATAAAAATTGCATAAGAAAAGACTTTATTGTTCCGAACATCAAAAAGTTTGGTTAAAAATAAATTTCCAAATTGGAACGCAAACATTGTGTTCCGTGGAAACAAACTTTCCCGATTGTTTTTTTATTTTTTTGATTTTAATTCGTAATCGCTTGAAAATGAAGAAATTTAAAAAAGTTTCCCCCTTCGTAGTGGTTTGCTTTTAAATGGATTACACTGAAACACATTCGAGTTGGACTCCAAATGTAATGCGTATGCTTGTTATTAATTTGCTGCAACATAAAATTTAATAAACATCATACGCCCCACTCCTCGCCACGATATATTTACTTCCAACAATATTTAAAAATTAATTATACGCCACTGTGTTCAAGGATACAAATTTATGTAAAAGGGTTTTTGAATTGGTTCTTGTACATGCAACGTGTTGTTTTCTTAAAATAAAAATCGTAAATAATTTATTACAGCAAAATCAAGTTTAGTAGAGCAGAACGGAACTTTTAAACTGAATTATTAATAACTTTAATATAAACGATGAATTAAAACAGGGCATGTTTCATAAACACATGAAAATAACAGACCGAATTTATATTTTAATTATTTTCTGGCCTTTAATTTATCTGACCAAACTTGCATTGCTTAAAAGCAAAATATTGCCCAGCAAGACTAATTTATGTAAATTATATAATTATCAGGAATTATAATGCCCTGGCAAACAAACAAGAGTAAAAATTATTATCCACTATGCTGTTAAGATAATGAACTAAGCTGAGCTAAAGGGGCAATGCCAGCAAGTCTTCCCCAAGTTTGTTCAGTGATCAGGACGGAATGATATGGAAATAATTTTTTTTTTTTGATTTTGTTGATTAATTATTATTAGTTATTAATTGTTGAAATTGTTATTTTTTTCTTCTTTTTTTTAATTGCCTGGCAATATAGCAAAAGGGGAAGACGGAAGTGTTAGCGAGCAAAAAATAAAGTTGGAGTTGTCGAAATTGAGCACATGTTGTGTGAACAGACACGGCAGAGCCAAACTAGCTCATCAGAGTTTTCCTTTTCTTTTGATTTATTAAATAAATTTGTGGTTTACTTATGGCAATTTGTTACATTTGATATATTTTCCAGCTAAAAAAAAACTTTTAATTTTTGGCCAATTTTACATAAAATATCCTTTTTACATAATTGACAAAATGCAGAAGTTATGCTTTATTTATTTATTTCTCAATCGGTTTGGAAGCCCGTGTTAGTGCAATTTTTTTGCACATTAAGCCGCCTTACACTCAATGGCCTTTTTGGCCTTGAGTTTCAGTTTAATATTGATTTTTAGTGTCAAGCAATATTATTTAATATCGTGTGTTCACTTAATACAGTTGCGGCTCATTTTTCTATATTTGTCAATTATTTTTTGGCTTTCCAAAATAAATTCTTCATGTGAATTGAAAAAGTTTTAGGCTAAAAAAAATGTATATGTATATACTTCTTATAGCCATTTTTGTATGTTTAAGAATTTAAATTGCTTTAAGAAACAACACTAGTTAATGCAAACACAAACCACTCATGCCTAATTTAATTATTTCTATAAAAAGAAAAAAGAAAATCCCTGGCACTTTTGCCAGTGTTAAGTGCATATTATTTCATGTATTTTGCTTGCCAAGACCTGCGCTGTTCAGTTTGCCGGTTTGGCATTTGAAAACTTTCTCGTTCTGTCGAGGCAAGTAACCGGTGAAACGCCAACAACTATACCAACAACATTATATTTAGTACAGTTGCCCCCTATTATATGCAACAGAATTTGCATTGCAGAAAAAACCTTCTTTGGCACATAAGCCAGCAAGCGACCCAGTTTCCATTTTTCACAGTCACACAGCCAAATACACACACCCTTCTACATAAATGTAACAGCTTTCCGTTTAATATACAGAAAAAGTATTTACCTTCTCTCTCAGAAAGCAAAAACCGACGAATAAAAAAAAAATATGTGGCCAAAGTATTGATTTTCTCTTTAGGTAAAATGCATTTGAACAAACAGCAACCCTTAAAGCTGCAAACACAAGTGGCAGCAGCAGTAGATGAGAGTTGGTCGGGGGTTTAGAGGAGAGAATCGAAAAGAGACAGAAAGATTTAGTGAGAAAGAGAGCGTACTCTCACTAGCGAAAGCAATAGTGGCAATTTTGTTATTGCATTTTTCGCATTTCAAAACAAAAATTGAGCTTTACCAATACAAAGAAATCAGTAATGAAAAGAGCACAAATACAAGTGCACTTGTGCATAGGAGAGCTTGCATTTTTACTTCCTTTCTTTTAAGCATTCGATATTAGAGCAAGGATTTGTGGCTTCATCCTACATTTGGCGACCTTGAAAATGTTTCTGCTGCATTGCTGTTGTTGCCACGTGCAAATATAAAGCAACAAAAACTAAAAGCTGCCATCTAGCATTGTTGCAGTGTACTTGCAGCAGATTTCATTGAGTATTTTTTTTTTTTTTTGGTTTGCTTCCTCCCCTTTGACTTTTTAATATCTTTTACCTTGGCAATAAAAATGCTAAAATATTGCAAAAAGTATGGCAATAAATTTAAATTAATTTCTTTAAACTGCTGCCTGGCTAAATTTTTTGCTTAAAAAATTATATTTTCCAAAATTTTCTGGGTCCAGTAGATAAAACTATGCTTTCACATGGAAAGCTTCTGCATTATTTATCCGGACCGTAATATCTTATGAATAGGCTCAGATATCCGCAGGAATCTCGGTATATTTTAAAATCGAAATTAAGAAAGCAAACTCAGTAAAATAATTTTGTTGCGGCATCAAACTTTTTTGTGTGGGTACAATGAAATGTTTAATTGATACTTTTAATTAAGTTTAATAAGATTCAAACAAAACTATTGAAAAACTTTCCATGAAGCAATAACTAAAAGATTAATTATTATTTTTCCCTTAAAAACTTGGGAAAAAATCGCTATATATATAAAAATCTCTATATGTATAAACATCTTTATATACATATATAAAATGACGTCTATGTTCGTGATCGATAAACTGAGAAACTACTGGATCGATTTTGACCAAATTTTATATGCATGATATATGGGCCGTGAGCAGTGTTTCTGTGTTCTTCCGACAGATGGCACAATATATAGTTTTTTTTTGTAGTTTGTCCGATAGAGATAAGCGCGATAACACTATGCTCTGTTTTGCTGAAAGCGTTGAGTGCTTAATCGGTCTGCAGCGGCGTTAATTAGTAATTTATAATTATAAAAATTTAAATTTTTACATTTTCAAATATATAAAATATTTGGATTTTTGAATAAAAAATTTTTTACTATCGTATGTAAATAAGAACACTGATTTTGATTTTCTCCGAGAGGCAGTTCAAAATAAAAGAAAAATTTGGAGCCAGCAACGAGGACAGTGTCAAGCTATTTATTTATAAAAATTAATTATAGAAATTATAAATTTATAATTGCCATTTTAACTATTTTTCTTTATATTCAGTTGCAAATGAAATTTTTTTATTCGAGAATAATAATTGAACCGAAATTTTAAATAAATACTAGACTTGTAGAAAAATTTAAAATACCACAATCATAATCAAATACAGGGAACAATTTCAGTATACATATTATGAAAATAATTTAAAAATTTGTTATTAGGAAGGAAACCATGAATTATTTCTCACATATTCATTTAGATCCTCTCTTGCTGAATTGAAAAAGTGCAATTCGTATTTTTTGATATTTAAATTTAAATTCATTTATTTAGTAAATGGTTTAATTTGTAATTATATTTTTCTTTAGAAAGTCCTTAGAAATTGTTTACCATTCTCTGGAAGTTATAGAAATTATTAGTAATACTATGAAAATATTTTTTCTTTTCAAATTTAAATTTCAAGTTATCAAAATAAGAATATCAAACAATAGTTTTTTTTATTAACAGACATTTTTTTAAAATAATTTCTTTGTAAGACAAACCGAGCGAAATAGCTGATACTGCCATTAAAATGACGAGTTTATTATTAATTGGAATAAAGTTTGAATAGAAGGACTCTTGCAGAATATGTTGCTGGCCTTATAATTCATAATAATACTAATAACTAAATGAGCCACCTTAATTTTTTATTAGCTGTTAAGATGTATGTATATTAAAGCAACATGTAAGTAATTCCCCTTCCGCTTAACAAAAGAGATCACTTGCCATGAAAAATTACTTCAACAAACTCACGTCACGTCACTTTAGTTTTTTCCACATTATAAATCATCATTAAATTAATCAAAGTTCGCTATGAATGACAATTAAAATTGCTTGCAGCTGCATATGATTGCTCACAATCATTATACGAAAGGAAGGAAGAAACAAAAAACGCCGCGAATGAGGGGTGTTTTCATTTGCAAGTTGTTATTCTGTGTCATAACAACAACACCATTTAAACCAACGCCAACACAAATCACGATTAATTGGCCATGATTTTAACTAAGTGGTGATCTCAATGCCAAACTGGAATGGAAGCGCATACAACAAATGGTTATCCGATCTCAGATGAAGGCAAGGAAAGATATTTCCAAATCTAAAATTTTAAATTATCATCAATTAACAAGATCAAACATTGAAAATCTTTCTTTCTTTTTAAACTCTTGCGCAGCCGCATTTAATGCAGTTTGTAATAAGAGTCGTTAACTAAACGGCAAATACAATTCCACAGTTTTACAGTAGAATCGTTTATAATTAGAATTTTGTGTTTATTATTAAGTTTTTAAATTTTATATTTTATTTATATTTTTTTAAAAAAATTAATTGCATTTTAAAAACATTTTTTGCATTTTTTGCATTTTTTATTGTCATATTTTGCACTTTTAGAGCAAAAATTTTATTGCTGGCTAAAAATAATTCAGACACGTCCAGATATATATTTTCCATAAATGTACACTTAAGCAAGTTTGTGTTAAATATTAGTAATAAATATTGCTAACATTTGATTTCATTACAAAGATTTGCATAAGTTTTCCATTTAGCTGTTGATTTGATTGTCTAGATCGACCCTCGTCTGTATTAGCAGTAATGAATTAAACTATTTGACAGCGGCATTTAAATATTTTAAAATGATCATTTTAAAAAACCTTTTTAATTATCAAAATTCGAATTAAATAGACTTTCGGAACATTTAGTTAAAATCTTGTCCTTCTAATGGGCGGATGGGATTGAAATTAATTAAAAATTTTAATTGGCACCTCCCTAATTACGCCTCTACATGACAATCTGTTTGTTGTTCTGGAATTTGCTTTCATTTGTAATGCCAACACAACAACATCGCCTCACAATACGGTTTTTTCATTGCTGCTTCGATTTATTGGTGGGACAAAGTTGTTTTATATTTGCTTGAAAAACTTGAATAAATCTGATGTTATTGAAGTTTGAAAAATTTTCTCATGCTGCACATGCATTTATTTTTGTATAAAATTGTGTTTCAAACGGAAATTTATAATTCATTTGTTTATTGTTTTTTTTTTTGTTTTTGTTAAAAAATGATCACACACTTGGGCAATCAATACCGGCTAGAAAATAAAACAAATAAACAAGCTCGAATTAATTGTTTGCCAGCTATTTGAGCACAATAACAGAAGAAAAGTGTGGAAAAGCAATAATAACAGTGTGATTGCGACATAAAATTCCTTTAGTATCCCAAATGCAGACACCCGTCAAGTAATGAAATAAAAAAGTAATAATAATAATAATAACAACAACAACAATACGCGACATATTCAAGTGTGCTCTAGATTCTAGCTGGAAGCAAAAGTTGTCAGAGTTATACGTTTCCTACGCCGTTACTCAGGAACTTTTCTTACTTTCGTATCTCTTCGTTTCAGTGTAGGACACAAGATGTCGATGGCTTGAGCCAGAAGAATATTTTCTGTTATTTCTCCTCTTTAAACGCAACCCACTTGACTTTCATTTCACTCTTTTTTCATTCTTTTTTTTATTTCCGTATTTTCCTTCTTATAAATTGATTGCTTTTAAAATGCGTTTTGCAAATATATGCATTGCAAAACTATAAAAAGTATAATTGCAGTATGACTGCAACATGAGTAATTTTCTGTCACAACCACAAACGTTTTCCTACAACAATTTTAAAATAAATTACTTTCATTAAACACACAGAAATGTCAAACGAAATCTTTTATATAGAAATCCTTTTAATTCATTTTCCATTCTAAACAGAACTTCTTACTTATACACACACACCCACACACATCCATACGCAGCTCAAAAATATTTCCTTTCAAATATTTCCATGCAGCTGCTTTTGTTTTTCAATTGAGGAAATTTTTCAATTGCGTTTTTATTTTTAAATGCTGTTTATAATTTATATAATAATAATAATAATAATGATAATAATAATAATTAAAATTATAATATAAGATTACAGTAAATATTATTGCTAAAAGCTTCGTTGTAAAGCAGATGGAATTTTGCTTAATGTGTAACAGTGGGCTTAAGCGAATTCATTCGCAAAAAATATTGCCTTCCATGACAATTTATATAATCAAGATAAACAACTATTTGCCTTATTAAATTAATCATTATATTATAAATTTCGAATTAAATTTAGTAAAAATTCACTTCTCTCCTTTCGCATTTAAATTAGTTATACTCATCACTTAATAAGTATTTTATGAATTAGAACTATTTTAAAGTTTCGAAACCCGTTCAAGAGAGACATATTTAAGACATTGCACACTGAATTGTCAAATCGATTAGAACCACTTTGAAATTTTATCACTTAAATTTGTATTTTATAAACTAAAAACCTTCAAAATTCGAGTAGCCGATGACCTCAGCAGGGAGTGCTTGTACTCATATAATAATTGTATTCATATAATTGTAATATTAAAAAAATAAATAAATAATTCGAAATTTATAGTGATATTCCGAAAATTGTTCAATTGGTGTAAATTGTTTACTATTAAAGGGTGAACATATTTGAGGTGCTATTTTAATTTCTAAAAAAAAAATAAGCTTTTCAAAAATAAAAATTATGTCGATCTACTGCCTGAATTTGAGAATTAACATTTAAAACAATTTTCGAAAGTACTTCAAGATTAAATGCGTTTATCGCACTTTTCCTCGTCTACAGCATTTCATAAGCAACTTAAAGCCTGTTGCAATATGAGAGCAGTTCGTTTTAATTTATTTTCGCCTTCCTACATCGTTTTAGCACAACTTTGCTTTGAGATGTGGACAAAGAACAAGGAAATGTTTATATAAAATTCGTTCAAGGAAACATTGTAGTAGAATATTATTGAGGGGTTGCCTTCAAAGGGATACAGGCGGTAGGAGGAGCGTTGCAGCAAGGCAAGTTATCAGAACCAATTCCCTTGCAAAACATACCAGCTTTAATAAAATGAACGATTTTAATAATTCTTTCTTATTTAAAAGCTTTTACAAAAATTTATTATACAATATTTTTTAACCTGCCAACCCACCCAGTGTGTTATATTATAATCCGTGTTCTTATAAATTGAGAAAACAAATTGTAAGAAAAAATTCCCTGAAACATTTTAAAAATACACAAGTTTTATAACAAGCAAGCTTGTGTGCGCATTAGACAATGCCATTGTATGCATGTGCATTGTAAAATTACAATAGTGTGCGAACACGTGTCGGCCAATTTCCAACCCCTCCACAGACCCGTAAAATAGTTCACAAGCCAACAGCAAAATATAAAAACAGCAGCAGAAAAAAAAACAAAAAGAAAAAGAAAAAATATGAAAGATGATGAGGAAAACAAGTTGGTTTGTTAATGGAGGCAAAATAAAATCCATTCACTTTCAAAGGCCCCTTCACTGAACACCTCTCGAAGGGGAAAGAAAGGAAAAAAGCTGAGTGGCTCTAGCAACGGAACAAACAGAGACAGAGTATTCGCATGCAATATTTTAATAAAGTACAGAAATTTAAAAAAAAGGCAATAGTTTTGCTAGCGCTGCCGCTGTCGCTGTCGCTGCTGAAACCATTACTCACGTTGTATAGGAAATTTTTGCATAATTTTTTTTTTCATAGATAATATTTTGCTTTAGTGGTTGGCAATTGCGCAACATTTTGCCGGCCGGCCGGCTTTAAAGTGCAACGTTGTATGTCTATGGGTTAAGTTAAGAAGTGCACACCAATACATTTGGGTATGCGCTGGCAGTTGTTGTAGCCGAAGAAGAGATACTGAAAGAAGATATACATTATACCCTTGATAGGGGTTGTGCCATATGCTGACGGCCCCTAAACGTATGCAACAGTGTCCCCATACCCCAATTTCGTTATTTATTTCTTTTCTCTTGTTCAATCTTTGCTGCAATTCAATGCAATGTTTTGCATTTCCTCGTTTTTCTCTCTCTTTTTATTTTATTTTTTTTTTTTTGCCATTTGTATGCATAAAGATCTGTATATGTGTGTGTGTGTGAATGTGTTTGCGGCAAATATGACCATAAATTTAATACATTTGTATGGGTACACGCGCGCATTTTATTTCAGTTCCCCTCCAACCGAGCTCCCCGTTGACATTTTAAAGTCCCATGCAACTATTTTGTTGTTGCTTAATCACTAGCAACGCTATTGATGTTGTTCCTATTGCAATTGCCACATCCACATGTGCATACGAACGCTGACGATTATAATATAGTTGTAAATATTGAAAAGTAGGGTATACGTAGTATGATATACACGAGCACATTTGGAATGTATAATTACTGTGTGCATAATGCATATTTGCGCACGCAAACGGCCACATAATACACATATAGTGCACATATTAATGCACTTGTATGCATGAGTATTTCTTTGTTTCACACACTGTGCATCTGTGTCTGTTTTCTATTATTTTTTTTGCACTGCGATCTCCAGTGCATTTTGGACAGGGTGCGGTATTGCAATTGGCAGTTTGCAGCTGCTTTGCTTTATTTTGCGATTTTGAGTGGCAGTGTTTGTTGGTATGTGTTTTTATAATTTTGCAAAGAAAAAAGCTAACTCGATACACGCGCAGATATTTCTTGATATTTTTCTATTATAAAACCTGGAGCACTCTGACTTCATTAGAGTTATTACATAAAAACTAAAACGAGGGGAAGAAATGTTGCGGCACGAATTTTTATAGAAAGAAGCAGAAACGTTTGATATATAAAAAAAAAAAATCATGAGGAAAAGCTAGACAAGTTAGAGAGCAGATGACATTATATTTCACATAAACTTAAGTGCTGTTTCCGCAATGCTAGGGAGCGATTTGACTAAAAACTTTTAATGAAAATTATGAACTTTTTCATAGTTTGTTTGGATTGTAGAAGAAGTACTTTAGACCCCGTTCAGACATCAATTTAAATTAAAGCAACTCGTTTAAAACAATTGCTTTTTACGCAACATACTAGTCAATTGGCATAGACAATTCACTCCAGGCTTTCTACTTCATCAGTGATTATGATACCAGGTAATTTAAAAGTAAAAAAATGTTTTAATAATTAATAAATAATAATAAAAGCCACGCAGAACTCCTTTTCTGCTCACTGAGAAAGGCTTTATAAGAATTCGTCAGCGTTTTGAATTTATGACAGAATTTCAAATAAATTCCCATTTAACAAACTTAATAGTTGATATCAAAAATTGAGACAATTATAACGCTTAATATTGCGCAATTAAATTGAATGTCTAAACAGGTTATTTGTGTGACATTGTAATAACAAACTTTTAATGGGCCAATGTTTCAATGCAATATGGACTTACTTTCACAGCGATATTTTAAAAAACTTTTCAAAACGATTTATTCCATCAGCAAGTAATATTTAAAGTGGCTTAACCGAGTAACATGACATGAATTTATGTATATAAAAGAGAACAAAGTGAACATCGTAAAGAGGGCGATTTGATTTAATTCATTCTGGACTTAAAGTTTAAGCTGGCAAGGGGCACTTTAGGCAAAATTGAAAGCAACTTACTTGGCAGTTTATAGGTGATAAGCAAGAAAACATTTGTTAGAAGGAGCCCAGCTGATTATGACGTTACAAAAAACATGGGTTTGCACAAAGCTGTACCTACAGTGAAGGCCATTCCTCTATTGGATTCTATAACTTTTATGAATGGCGTTTTTAAAAAGTATTAATTTTTAAAAGCAAGAAAGGACGAATGGCCAAAAGTATTTATTTATTTGAAATTTTGAAGTCTCTTTCTTTCACCGAGTTTAAATTCTTTTTAAAAAAAGATAAATTTATTTTATAAAGTTTAAGACTATTCTTTTATTTATAAAAAAAATGTATCAAATAATTTTTATAAAAAATAATTTTTTTCTTTGTAGAAATTTGCAGGTTCCATATAAAAACGGTTAATTAGAAAATTCTAATTGCTAATTCTTTGCTATCCTCTGAGTAATTAATAATTTGTTTTTGTGTGCGAATACTGTCTTAAGCCACTGTGTTTAAAATTTTCCTTAGTAATGATTTAAGAAATAACAACAAATAAAAAAATTTAATTTCGAAATTTTATGAAATTATTACTCACACATACATATAATTGTTGAAGGATCAGTTTAGAGTCCACAAGTTGCATTATAGTATTTGCACTAAGCCAACACTTGGGACCAGAATTAAAGTATGGATACTATTCAATAAATAACAAAATTTCTCCTGTCAGCACGAATAGAAAATAATTTTAATATTTCTGTTACTGAAAAAAAATATGGCACAATAATTTTATGATGTGCATCTGCTTCAATAATGGCTGGTTTCGTTTCGTTTTTTTTTTTTTTTTTTTTTATAATTAAGAGAAAACAAACTGAATGAACCCCTTGAAACCAAGCCAATGTATGTAGGTGTGTGTTCATTCAAGTGTCGGTGTGAGCACTCGTGGTGCATTATGCAGAAAACACCAACAAAACCAGATAAAATAAAATCAAATATACTCGTACGTATCTGCTGCTTTAAGTATTGTTGCAAATAGTTTTAATGACACGCGCTGTTTCTATGAGCCAATTTTCTCAGTTTTATTTTTATTTATTTTTTGTTTGCTTCAGCATTTACATTAAATGATACTGAGAAAAAAAAAGACCGTAAAAATTTATTTTGATTGCACTAAAGCAAATTTATTTCAATTTCCTTTAAACTGTGTCACGGTTTTAAATGTCAGTCTGCTATTTTAAATATTTGTGGCATGAAAGTTTAAAGACTATTTTGATTTTGCCTCGTCTGCTTCACATCTATTAGTTTTCCTTGTTTGTAAATTTAGTTAAATTTTATTGAAATTAAAAAATGAAAAAAAAAGCAATCATAAAGTGCTCACTTGAAGTATATTTTGTTTAATTTTGTTTCAATCAAAAGGTTTGTTTATTCTTTTTTTGCCAGAGGTAAATATATAATACTGCTTTTTGAGAATTACATTCAGATTATAGTTGAGGGCCACATAAAAGCTTTGCAAATATTATGGAGCTGCGCACAGTGCTTCAACAAAGTCATCGGAAACTGTTTAATCAATTTACCCCCAGCATGTAGTATACGAAATAATTAAATAATATAAAAACGGAAGGCCTCACCAGCCAGTGCTTCTACCCATATTGTAATTATATTCCGATAATTGCTAAATTAAGTAAACAAATAAATAAATAAAATAAAAAAGGAAGAAATCAGCAAATGATCTATTTTTGGTTCAAATAAATATAATTATATGTAAAGTCTTAAGCAATTGAAAAAAAATATCGGTTATATATTAAAATTATTTCATTTGTAGAATGAATACGAAACATTTCTTTATAAAAAATTTGTAATGAGAACGATTTTAAAGAGTAACTTTATTTTTCTATACCATTTCAATGTTAATGTAGGCTCCTTTAGTACACAGGCTCGAAGACGAATTTAGGAGTTTAACAATTGTTGATCATATTTATAATACATGAGATATCTTGTCAACAACATACAGAGAAACATCTTGACAACAACATACAGAAAAACATGTTTTCAGCAATATTCCTTTATTATTGCACGGAAAGGAAATCACAGGCTACCGAAAAGAAAAATTAGGACCTCCTCCACAGCAAACTAAAATATTCCCTTTCCAATAATTTCACATTTAAGCGCAGATTAGTTGAATAATCAAAATTTATAAAAATTGTTTAACAAAGTAATTCAATATTTTTTTTTTTTTTTTTTGATTTAAAACCCCGTCAAAAAGTTACAAGTTGGACTTTTTCAGCATTCCAAAAGGACATAAAATTTTGTTATCAATATATGACTGGTAAATAGTGTTTTCAAATTTCCAGTTCTTTCCTTACAATTATATACATATATATTTTTTAATTAACAGTGAAAACCATAAAAATAAGAATCAAAGGAAAAGTAAAAATTGTAAGCTTTGGAAAGTGAAATCGGCAAAAAATATAAAATTAGAACCAAACCTTACAAAAATATATAAATTTTGACCAGACTACAATTTTACAACTAAATTATTATTAACTAAATGGGAATATGGCAATTAAGCCGCTAAGATACAAAAGTTATTCTTTGGCGATTATTTCATTAAAGCTTCTGCCATCTCACACTTTATCGTCTGAGTGTACGATGAGCTCAATTTAACGTATTTATATAGAACCAACTTTTTAAGGTCAACTTTTTAAATTGGTGTCATTGAAGTGATAGCAGAAAATAAAATTGAACAAATTTTCGCTAAACTAAATTAGTTTTAAAAGTGTGTGTTTGAAAACATCTATTAGTTATTAGAGAAGGCTAACAAAGTAATTTCTCTAGCATTTAGCTTCACTGTGCGTCAGTGCGTATTATTCAGCAGGCTCAATGTAGTTTTTCCTTTTTTTTGTGCTGTTGTTTCAATAGCCTGCTTTTAAATTTATTTTGTTACATCCATAAATCATCGTTACTTCCTACTTATCATTATAATTTTTTGCTCATTAACTCCCGCTTTTGTTAAGCTTTTATTAAATAAAAAGCTAAAATCACACAGCGCATTACTGTATATACAAGTATATGTATTTGAAAATATTTCATGAAGCCGCATCATTGTCAATAATTTTAATTTAAAATTATAATTTTCATTTCAAATAAAATCTACGCCTTCAATTATTTCCTTAAAAGACACAAAAAGACAAAATATATATTTATTTCAATAAATATGTAATTAATAGCGACTTGAAAACAAACTAATATTTTACTTAATACCAGTACTGGCAATGAAACAAATAATGCCCGGCTTGTCATTCAGCTGGCAGTAGCAAAGTGCGCAGGCATGAGCTTTAATTAAGAAAGCAAAATGAATATTTATAACAAGTTTCGCCATAATTAAATATTAATTATACGCTCCATTGCCACTTTAATATAAAACAATACGCAACCGTAAAAGCTATCACATATACACATGTCCATGCACATGTGCATGAGGGGATGTAAGTATACGATATTCATGCTTACGAGTATTTACCCACACAAGCTATATTATATGCATACGTGCTTTCAGATTTTAATATCTTTTAAATTTAGTTTTAGGGGAAGGGAATAGGGGCGAAAGCGAGAGAAAATCCAAGTGGCATTGTTTTAGCAAAATTTGTATGAAATGAATTATTTTGTTGTTGAGCTTCTTTAGATGGGAGTGTTTGAGCATATCATGGTGTGAGTGTATTGTTTTCTTTTTTTAATTTATCTGTGCCAAGTGCACAATTTTCATGTTCAAGGTGACAAATCATCATCATCATCATTATCACCATCAACGCCGTCAAATACAACGAGCAACGATACCAACTGCAATAATAAAGGAAAACAATAATAACGGCTACAACAACGACAAACGACGAAAACAACAACAACAACAACAACAGCACCGACGAAGACTAATAATAATAACGAGCCATAATAATGACAAACAGCTTTGCAAATACGAATGGGCACGGAACACCAAATAAGTACTCGCCTGTTCTCATGCATACGTGAACGCACTCACACAAACGCATTAAAAGAAAAATTATTATGAATGTGCCAGCAATTGCATTTAAAATCAAACTGAGAAAATAGTTACACAAACACACACATACACATGCCCATATCATCGCACCGCCATAGAAAAAAACAAAACATATTTTTAATGTAAATTTATTTTCATTTGTTCCTGCATGCATTTAGATTTCTATCATCGCACATTCGCACAAACGAGAGTTATGCTGTTCGACTTTGAAACGAATTTACTGCACCCACATCAGTCAACACATTTGAGTGGATATTTCAAACCAAATTTGTCATGTTGTTACACTGTTTGGTAAAATCATTTAAAAAATTTATTTAAATATTTTTTCTTAAAAAAAAAACTGAGCAAACCGATTCGCAAACAGCGATTTCGCATTCATCTAACAGATTAAAAAAAATTTGTATAAAATGTTTTTTAAAGAAACCCATTACTTTTGCATACAGTTTTCATTTCATGGAGTATCTTTAATTCCTGGGCCAGGATCCGACTACTAAAACTACAGTTTCAGCGATGATTATGCTTGCAACCATACTGGCAAGTATATAATTAGTTGTTGCAGCCTCACGACTATTCCGGAATTAGCCGGAGTGCCTTCTTCTCAAACACAGAAAAAAAAAACATGCAAACATCACAAAAGGAAAAAAACAATAAAGAATTAATTTAAAGATTTTTAAGTCTTAATTCCCAAACTATACAAGAAGAAGCTTTTAAGTTGTGAATTAACTGGAAATGTAAATATTAGTTAAATTTAGATATTTTTCTCTGGAAAATCAAAGTGCAAGAAAATATACAACAAATGATTCCAAGATATCCTTCAGCCACAGTGTAGCTTTTAAACTAACAGAGCTGGAAAATTTCAATGACACAAATACACATTTGCTTCTGCACTAAATGAACGCTTTACATTTATTTTAAATTTACAGGAATAATTGAATATTAGTAATTGGTATTGTGTGGTTAGTTGGGTGGTCGAAAATTAACTGTCGTCTGGCTACTATTTTGCTTTTCAGTACTCCATTTCCTTTTTATTGGTTTATATTGCTGACACCCTGTAACTCACACCTCAGTGGAACAAATAAAAAACAGGATAATAAATTTTTATATTATAGATATGTCAGCCTTGCAACGAGCATAAATTTTCAATGGTTTGATCAATACTTTGCAAGATATCGATCACTACAGCCAACTATCGAGGAAATAATTGACTTCTTGTTTCGCAACTTATTAAAAAAAATCGTCAATAAAACATAATAGCAATTTGAGTCGACTACTTAAGGTGCAAAATTCCTATTCAGAACGACTCAGAAGTATTTATCTTCACACTTTCCCACAGTTTCGTCAAAAAGGCACTGCACTTATTAGAAAAAAATTTCCTTCGAAGAATATTAAATCCATAAATAGTAATAAAAATGAAGAGACGATGCATTTTTCATGCAATAATACACTGCGATTGGAAATTGTGTAGTTTGGCATCAGTTGTGCATTATTTTTAATCATTATTATTACCATCAACATTTATTTATTTATTTATTTATATTTTTTTTTTTCTGTATTTGGGCTAGTAGGTTAATGCAAAAATATTCTAACAAATAATTAATATTAATTAGACATCAGCGAGAAAAAAGTGTGAATTCAGTGCAATAAGTCAGTCAACATGTTGGCAAGAGTAATTTATTGCATATGCGAATAATTAAAATCACTTAAAACTTTAATTATTACAAAACAATTATTTATTTTTTAATAAATTACATTTACATGCCATAATAACAATTAATTAAATGAATAATTTAATGTTAAAAGTGGATTGTTAAAACGATTTTGTGGGCGTTAATCGCTTATTGACTGTTAAGGTGGTCTTATATAATGTTATGTAGAGGCAAAATAGATCCGAAGACCAAATCTATGTTTTCGAATTTCAATGTTATTCCATGCATTCGCTAAAATTTATATCATTGCATAGCGAAAAAGCGCTTTGAGGAATTTATTTAACAAGATTATCAAAAGCAGCATTAGATAAGATAGAGTTACTCTTGGGGTGACTTGATTCTTGGATATAATATAATAGTCAGCTGGGACTTCAAATCAGTTATACGATTTTATTTTCTATAACATAGAAGTTTAAATTCGAACACTGATTGCAATGCACTTTGCTTTATTTGAAGGTCATTCTAAAGTCATTACTTTAGAGTATAGAAACATTTATGGGCAAATTCGAGTAGTTCCAAGCAAGATAAAGCTTTCACTTCTATTTATTTTCACAATTTTATATCGTTGCTTTTAGGTGAATGTTGCCTTTCGGTGTTCCTCGATGATGAAAAGAATCAACTGCATTTTATTCTTTACCATGATCTGCAATATTGCAAAGTGCTTGCAATTCGGTTTTTTTTGTATCTGGCATCTCTCTGCATGCAGTATGCATGTGAAAGGTAAATGTTTTTCTAACGTTTTCTATATTTAATCAGATATTTAGACAATCACGAGAACTCTATAAAACCAGAAATGTTGCACACGTTTTAGAAGTAATCAGTGGTATGCAGCAAATATAAAAGCGCCTCTGTGAGAGGGGAAACACTAGAAAACAAAAATGGGAAATGATTTGGGAAAAGGTTATGATGAACTGAAACAAAAAAGCACAACAGAAAACCGGCATAAGCAGCCAAAATAGCAGACATATCAAACCAACAGTAGTGATAACTTAAAATCTCTACTCTCCTTAATTAACTTAAGAAAAATTAAATAATTTGCAATTGCAGTTAAATTATTTTTAAACTTTAAGTAAATGTGTGAAATTAAACAATCACATGTTTGTTAACAGTCAGACGATGACTGCAATTAAAAAGTAATCGACAATATAAAATTTCTTGTATTTGATATACGTTAAGTACCTCCAAGTTTTACGTTAACGGTTCTCGCTTGCAATTTCAATAGCGGAATTGTTGCCATCTATTTAGACAACAGTTAGTTAAGTTTACACGATTGTAAAAATATAATCTAAATCCTGCACGACACATTCACGATGGCATTCCTTTACATTCTTTACATTAGCAGAATGCGGTGATTTTTTTATTATTAATAGTGTACAAAATAGTTATCGCTTAGCCAACTAAACGATTTCTAAGCAAGAGTGGCATCACTACATTCAACTCTACATGGTTTGATACACTGGCCATTAAATCAAACTTTGCTTTCAACAGTATTTTTATAATTTCTTTTTTGATTTGCTTCTTAGGGACTCTAGAAAACCGATTTAAGCGATTTTCTTGCTCTATAAAATGATATATAGAACACTACAACGCCTTTAAACGATAACAAAATTTGTGGGAATTACAAAATACTAGAGACATCGTTTCCTTATTTTGAAAGCCATATATGATCTTTCGATAACGAAACTCTTAATCGGAGCTTTTCTAACGCATAAAAGATCGTTAAGTTTTAGGAACCAAAATCGCCAGAGGATATTTACCAAAGAAGCCACTTGAATTTTGTTGGGCTTTGAAAAGCGGGATGACTATTGGAGAGGTTTTGTCAATACACGAAGTCATGCATACTCGTAAATACCATAATTTGGTCATGTTTGCATAAAAGAGATGGCACAAGATTATATTTCAAAAAATGATCTTTTGACACTTGACAAAAAAGTTGTCAAAACTTTTATGTTGGGCATTCTGTAAACCAGTCGCCTGGATTTTGACAGCAGGAGTGAATGTAAAGCATGGAACTGGTAAATGATTGCAACATGCTCACCATTATCATATTATTCTCAGCCTTTTGAGATCTTCCCAAACATCTTGCAACCTCAATTAATCCACTCAATGCAGCTCTTTTACAATAAAATTACATAAAATCATGAGGAAAAGGTAAAGAGGCGATAAATGTGAGGTTGAAACACTGCCAAAATACCACATGAGTAGTAAATTCGCATTCGTAAAGTTTTGCTGAAAATATTCATCTAAATTATCAAAGTTGTAGATTCGTACGTGCATGCAACTGTTGCTTACAACACATTTCAAATACAGATCGTTGAATTCATATTTGAAAAATGTATAATTATTTGCTAATTCTCAATTGTAAAGATGACTTTGTGATTGTGCATATCTGTTTTATTACGGCTTGCAATTGCAGTTATTGTTATTTAATTGCATAATTAGGCGGTAAATCCTTTTGATTACTTTTCTAATTTTTGCCACATTTTTGTTTTATTTGCATTTTTCGTTAATAAAAGTGATTGTTGGTTTATGAAATGTTTCTCGTCGAAGTAGGAAACAATTGAAAAGCTTATGAAAATTATAATTAAAATATTTATGGGAAAATAAATCGAATGAACAACAACAATGAAAACAATAACAACAACAACCAGTAAAAATTCAAATGTAATTTCCGAAGCTTGAAAATTATTAGACGTTTGCCAAAATTCTGCATGAAAATAAATTAAATAATAAAAATGAGACGACTGCTTGTTGCATATGTATGTGTGCGTGTGCGCGCGACTTACAGTTTCAGTATTTGAATTTTTGCTTTTAAACAGCATTTTTACCGTTAATCGCTTGCCAGCCAAAGTGGCGCGTTTATTTCAAAAATCTCAAGATCATGCTGCATACAAGCATTTCAGCGCTACGAGCTATTTGTCGGTGTTGTTTTTCTATCTTTTTCTATTTTATGCTTGTTACTGTTGTTATTGTTGTTGTTGTGCGAATGGACACAACAGCAGCAATAAAATAATTTTATAAATTAAATACAGACTGTACTTTTGTATTCGCCTCGCTCGCTCGCTGTAAAAATATTATAATGACTAGAAGGTGTTTTTGTGATTCTAGTTTTTTAACTGAATCAGTGTGACTAAATGAGCCATAAACACACGATCATAGAATAGAAATAAGATTTTTAAATACACTGTAAAAAAATCTCTCATTTAGGAAAATTACTTTTACACTATTGTAATTAATTTTCCGAGTTATTGAAAATATATTAATTGCCTCATGATTGGCATGTATTCTAAATATAGCTAAAGACTGCTTTTGCCAGCCGGCAGATGCTTCATTAAGCTAATTAAATATATCATTAAATATAAGAAATTATTACTTGAAATTTAATATTTTATAAATTCATAGATTTTCCACAAATAAGACAATCTGTGCTGAAGGAAAACTGATTAATGCAACCATTTTACGACTTTGAAATTTATATATAAGCCTGGTTCAACAGCGCCCGGTTGGAAACAGAGACGCAGCTAATAGGGGAATACCTTTGATGGATGCACCACCTAAATGAAGTCCTAAAATAACTTGGAAATTTTGTTTCATATGCTCAAGTCCATTTTAATTGCCTTCAGCAAACGATTTATTTATTATAGCAAGGCAGTTTCGCTACAACAAGGAGCCATTTATTATATTGAAAATTGATTATGTATATGAACTGCTGACTGTTGTATTTACACCAGCTTAGTAACAATCTGCATAATGCATAAAAAAACCATAATTAATGTATTTGGAATTTCCTTCCCCATATTTGAATTCAATTTCAATGATTACACCAATTAAGATACAAACACGATACGGAATTTAATGGACATTATAGAAAGTAGTATTATGTATCTACTAAGAATGTACATACAGTCAAACTTTCATAACTCGAATCTCCATTATCCACAAAAAAAAAGTTCAACTTATGGAGAATTTGTTGGAGTTACAGAATTTTTTCAAAATTTATTGAAAGACATCATACATACTGTACAAATTCACCTTTGTATTTGCTCTCAATTAAATATAAAATTTTTTGCAGTTACATATGCATTTCTTCCTAAATTCACCTTAATCCAAAAACTTCCATGCAAACAGGAAATTCCCTCCAAAAATAAGGGTTACCATAACTTAAAAATAATATAAATATTTCTTTAATCTTAAAACTTTGAGGAAATATGGGATTCCCCAAATAAAGGGAAAATAAAAATAATAAAAACAATAAAAAAGTTGGCATTGTTTCTACGTAAAATTCGACTTAGAGAAGGTACGTGCCTTTCTTTTCATTTAAGTTATGGAGGGATTCGACTTACAGAAGTTCAACTTATGGAAGTAAAATTGTATACTGCTTGAACAATAAACGCTACTGCCTCTTGATTTGCCTCGAGTTATAGAAAATTCGACATAGGAGTTCGACTTATGGCAGTTCCACTGTATATGTAAGCATGTATGAATATCACTATGCTTATGATGTATCGCTCACTTCCTACCACTGGCGGCAATTTTCCCTTTCCTCTTGCTTATTACTGCGATAAAAGCAACCAAACAAACAATATGATTTTCATATATACGTCGCTATTGAATTTTGTGAGATTAACAATATTTTTTTCTATCAAAAAAAAAAAAGAAAAAAAAAATATTAAAAGCAATTGCAAGTATTGAGGAAAATTGTATTAAAAATGTTTCGCCAAGCAACCTAACGAGTTTATAGAACATTTTCAAGTTTAGTAAATTATTTTGTTGTGGTTTGTTTTTTTTTATTTTTAATTAATTTTTTTTTTTAAATGGGAGTGTTTTTAAATTATCTTGTTTTCTATTAAATTAGCTGACCTTAAAACATTATACTGTGCTATTTTGTTAAAGCAATTCGTAAAAATAACAAACATTTTCGAACTATTTATTATAGATATTATTAGTGAGCAATAAAAAATTCTAGTTTTCAAAACATTTATGGTGTTTTCTCTTCTACACAAAAAAAGGCTACATTACTCTCAAAAAAGAAATTTTGTGTATTCCTTTCTGAAAAAAGGTGGCCCTCTTAAAGGGGTGAGTGTTCTTTTGTAAAAATGTTGGCCTTTCGCAGGGCGAAATATATTGCAATTTTTGCCCCGAAGAAATCGACAGGGCAGAAAATACCCTATAAAACAGATTGCTTTTATTCTAATACAGCGTTACCAGACAAGGTTCAAAAAAGTCTCTTTAGTCGAAAAAGTCATGAAAATAACAATTAGTATTTAATTTTCTATATGCTGCTGCCTGCTTAATTATATAAGATATAAAAATAAAAAACTTTTAGTTTCTCAAGAAAAGAAAGATGAATTAGCAATCTGGCAACTTTCATAAAATATACATAAATGCTTTTGTATCAGCTGTTAAAAAAAGGCTTAGTTTTTTCTAATTCGTGTTCTTTTCTCGTTAAATAAAAAATGTCATCTTTACAGGGCGGTCCAAACATTTTCAAAAAGGCACCTTTTCACAGGACCTTTCGTTAAGCAATCAGGCTGAACTTAAAGTGTACGTAAATGTTTTGAATTGCAACATATTTTATGTTGCACATTGACCAGCAATTCAATTGTTACTTGCTTTAATTTCCTCTATAATTCGTGGCATTTTCGTTGCAAAACATACTTTCATTTTTCCATCTTAACCAAATTTATATTGTGAAACATAAAATTACATAATTTGACTTGAAATAGAAACCCCCCAAAAACTACTTCGTCATTCATATCTGTAGAAAATTTTCTTTCATATTGCGCAAAGCCACACTTCAAAAAGCAATTCATTATGCTTTGTTAGCGGCAAACTTCAACACAAAAGATTATTGGAAATTTTTCACTTTTAACAAAAATATGTAGAAACAACCATAAAAAACACTTTTTACATTTTATGGCTTATGCGGTAATACTACATACAATAATAACCATAACAATAACAATAACAACAACAAAGCTAAAAAATAAGAATAGCAGTAACAACGTAATATGAACAACCACGTTTCCTTCAATTCATTGGTAATTACGATTATAGTTGACCAATATTTGCCAGCTTTTACTTGCCGAACGTGCAACAAACAATATGAGTGTTGCAAGCAAACACCTTCGTTGAGCACCAGCTAAACAATTTTTCATTTGAATTAATTATCATAATTTTCAGCTTTCATTTTCCGACAAACGCCTAAATAATAGTGAAACGCTACAACAAAAGCTACAATTACATCACTTGGGAAACTTGCGCAATAAGAAAATTATACATTTTCCATAATAAATTATGAAACTTAAGCAAGAGCGTTTGAAAACTGCTCTACTTTTGCAGTTCCTCTAATAAACACTCTCCAGTTTGTTATTTTAAACTCGTAAATCTTTTTTAATTTGCAATTGTCAATGTATGACACGCCTCGATCAGATAACAATATGACTTCACTTTTATTCACAATTTTATTTTTTTCTATTTTGATCGTTTCTACATTTTAAATCTTCCTATGAATTATTATTGTTTAATAAATAGATTTATAAGCGAGCACATCTAAACATTAATGCCGGAGTATAATTAATATAATGATTTCATGTTAAGTGCTTTATCGTTGTTGTTACTAAATTGTCGCATATCTTTAAAGGAAATATGTACGCTGTGATCTCACAGCGTTCACAGCAAATCATGAAAAACATATTCATTATAAAAATAAATATATACGACGAGCACATCATACGAGTACATATAAATAAATTGTGAAAACAATAACTTGTAGTAAAAACTTTGTCTATTTAAATAATTTAAAAATTAGCGAGAGATTTCATTAGTAGAGATAAAACAAACAATAACTAAATGGGATATTAAATGGAAAATTAAATTAATTCATAAATGAATACACTAAAAACTTTTGGCCAGCAAAAAAAAATAAACCGTGACAGATAAACCAAGGCAAAGCTAAGCTCCTCACGATTTAAGAAAGGAGTACTAAAAAGGGATCCTCAAAAAAAAAAAATAAAAAAAAATTGCCCCAAAAAGAGGGCGCCTAAGAAAACATATATATTAGAGTACATGATTTTATACATACATTATATACATATATTGGAATATACATACAGCTGCAGTCAAAATAATAGTATGGGTATTGGTTTTCCCGTCAACAGTGGCACTTTTCGTGCGGATAGTTTCCACGCTCGCTTCCACACAAAATTTGCCCTTTATTTCCATAGTGGCAGCAAAGGGGTTTTGTTTTGCGTACCTTACTATCCGCGAAACACTTTTTTTTGTTAATATCAAAATCAGCTCCGAAATCAGCTTCCTTATCAGCAATCGTTTTTCGAGTGTGCAATGCACGCCACGCCCCATTTGAAAAGAAATCTTAACACCTTATGGAACAGCATTATACTTCTTTTAAAAAAATTATTTATTTTTTAACTCAATATACAAAGCTTGCAAAAAAAGAATGTGTTTTTTTGCAAAATTCGTCGACTTCTGTCAGCCCTACTATTATTTTGACTGCCATAAATCTGCTCTTCTTTTAATTTAGTCATTGCAAAACCCACAAGAACAATGGAAATCAAACACACCGGTTATTTTTTTTTTTTGGTGGTTACATAAAGCTATGAAATTGAAAAAAAAACTAGGCAAGAAATGTAAACACAGCGAGGCTACGAAAGAAAACAACATTTTTATAAAGCCACTACTATTATTTTGACCGCAACTGTATATCATGTTTTCAATAGTACTTGAATATCATGTTAGTAGTATATATCATGTTTAAATAGCTTCTAAATACTTCAATACACTTAGTTTTCCATCACTTAAGAACATGCTTGACTATCCTACACAGTCGTACGATTCATGCACACGAAAATGTAATATGATTCCAACTAATTTTACAAAATCGCATGAAAGTGGACTATCGTACGAATATGATAAAAATAATTTTTTTTTCCTTTTGGATTCAAGTAAATTAAACTCTGATCGCATGAAAATTACTATTTTATAGGAATTTTCATACATTCCATTCCTGTCACACAGATGCATTTTCTTAGCACATATCCTATGTTTGATAAATCGCACGATTGAGAACGACAGTGAACAATGGCCTTAATGGTTACTTTAGAAAAAAAAAAGAAATTGTTTTTTTAAAGGGAGGATAAAGTAAGTAAATTGTATTCAAAACGCTCAGAAAAAGACACAAAATGGCACTTAAAAGGCACAACGGCAACACTGTTTAGGGTATTTATAATTATGTGGCAAAGACTCTGGTATAACTATATTGCTAAAAGACGAAAATGTGCCGCTACATTGATATTTAAAATTTCACAGCCAATGATATTTAAAATTTAAATCAGCTAACAAAAAAATTAGGCCATTCGAGTAAATAATGTGAATACAACAAAAATATATAAAATCGCATGGTATATATCGGATATGATTAGCTTGTAAGTAATGAATTTGATGTAATTTAAATAAGTACATGTAGAAAAAGTAAATGGAAAAACGAACCGCTGAAAGCAATAGGAGAGCCGACCAAAGTAACCATTTTTGCGCCTCAAGACAGCAGCAATATAAAAATGTTCACAGGCGAATTGAAGCGCTTTCAATTGACCATGTAGATAGATTTCTTCGGTGCAATAATTTTTACTTTATATGTACACATGTGTAAGATAAAATAATAAATACGAATACGGTAAGAGGTTTAGCAGCGAAGAGCGTTTTCTTTTGAAAGAGGCAAACCGGAAAGACAAGTTTTGAAATAACCAATAATGCTTATTTTCACTACAGCATTGCCATAATGGATAATATGTGAATGCCAGATTTGACACATGACATCACTGTGATCACATTTTGATATTGTCACTGACGATCAGCGTCAGCAGACTAAGGATTAGACCTCCCTCTACAGAAATATTCGTGGAGGGTTCCAGTGTGCGTTGTAGCGAAAAGAAATTACAATTTTTTTCAAATACGGGTGATGTAATGTAGATCCAATTCATTTACATATTCATTTACTAGAAAAAGAAAAAAAAACTCCCAGCTTTTTATTTAGCACATCACGTAAAAGCTTATGTCGCATCAGAATTGTATTTTGCTCGTTCCAAAACAAAGCTTAATGGGAATGAAGTTCAATGCGTGATTTCATGAACGCAATTAATTGTAAATGAATGTAAATGTGAGCATACATAAATTACAACTATTCGTTTCCTATTTACGTCTCGCTTCCTCTTCAACCAACGTGTCTCTCTTGCTCTCATTTTTTATTGCTGTAAAATGTTAAGTAATCTATTCAAATTTCAAGGTTGTCCGTATTAGAAGAGCCACTCAATTAAGTAGCTAAAAAAACAAATGTACGAGCATTTTGTTTGTTTGTTTTTGTTTTTTGGTTTTTGTTTGTGTTTTTGTTTTTGTTTTTTCTCAAGGTTTTTCTCTCATTGCACAACATTTGGATTTGACTAGCACCTCCACATAAAACACACAACAAACACTTACAGACACAAACATAAAATTCTTTACACAAATAGAAGAAGAAAGAAAAAAATGTAAATATTTATTACAAGATTAATAAATAAATTATTACACACCCAAAGAAAAAATAAATTTAAAGGGTTGGCCATGAATAATATTTTTTTGTAGTTTTGGTTTTTCGTTTTTTTTTTCATATATTCGTAACCGGGGAGCTTCGTTAAACACACAACAAAACAACAAGAAACACGCAACAAATTCACTAAAAACTGTCGGAATTGTATCTCTAACTAATAAATTATTTTTTTAATTTCATCATTCAAAAGGGCAAAATTGCGTCTTAAATTTCTATAATGTTTCTCTAGGTCACAAGAAAGAAATTAAATTAAAGAATATAATATAAAATAAAATAAAACAAAAAGATATTTTCAGCATATTTTCTCACTGCCACTAGACGCAATTTAATCAATCATTTTAATGTATTCATTCTCTTGCTTAGTAGTTCCTTAATAAAAACAAATAAATTTGATTTTCTCGTTCCAAATTGCTGATTGATACTGAATTACCTTAACATAAATAACCATAAATAAATGTCTAATAGAGCTATATTTGGGAGCGACTTTTTAGTTACAATTAAGCAGCTCTCAAATATTTATTCTACCATAATTTTCGTTTCTTTTCATTCACGCACGCAATTAAATAAATCTACCACAGACGATCACTGCACACTTATGAAAAGAGGAACAGTTGCTTTCGTATTAACTCTACAAGATTAGAGGGGAATTCATTATTTCTGTTATAAAAAATGCATATTTTACAGTAAAACCATTCATGATTTTCTTATCATGAATGTTTAAAGCAAATATTACCCATCCCTGGCATGCATCTAATTATGCATTATAATTCATTTTCAAATATTCCTTCCACATTTACAAAATGACTTTTTTAATAGCAACGCAAAACTATTTATATTTCATATTTAATACTCCAACTGTCAAATATCGTCCTTTAAAGAGTTTTCTATTAAAATTTAATAAATTTTAATTTTAAATTGATTATAAAAAAATTTAGCACTGGACTTGTTTTGTATCAATGCAATGTATTCAGAATAGAGCAATTGGAAAAAAATATTTTAAGTTAATTTACGTAAATACAATATTAAATTAAATTTAAAAATGCTTTATATTAAAAGAAAAGAAATATATTTACGCATATTTTAATATTACAATTTATGCAGAAATCCCAAAAATTTAATTTTAATTAAAAATATTTATGCTTGTTTCGACATTTGAGAATTTTTCTTTTTATGAGCGATTTGCACTCTGGCGAGAATACCATTATTGTCATCTTTCAAAATTGAAAGACAGTTTAAGCTGCTTATTAAAGTCTTGGTTTACACAAGGCAAAATTTCGTTTCTTTTCGTTTTTTCTTTTTCGCACGACCAAAATTTCAACGCAAACTCACTACCCTGCAATAGAATAATGAAACCGTACCCACGAATTACCGTTGAGAGCGAGAGAGAGAACGAGAGTTATTACCTTGTAAAGCGAGCCATAGCAACATTATGAAAGCAGTTAACTCTTTTCTTTTAGATAAATGTAATTGCAATAGATAAAGCAAATCAGTTCAGATAAACATTAAAAATTAAACTGATAGAGATATTCATTGAAATAGACAGAGAGGGAAAGAAAAAAAGCGCATACTCTATTGTTTACATTTTAGAAAAATTGCTCACTCCAAGCTATTTGATATAGTCTCTATTTTAAATATCAAATATCATTTGTATAACAGTTCTATTAAGATCTCTTTTATTAATATGTATTAGAAGAACGAAAATTCGCAGTTAACCTTTCACAGAAACGTCTTGGATGTAATGCATTAAACACAATGCAAACTACAAACCACACACGGCACTGTGTTAGAAACGATTTAAACAGTTTCATATGAGGACAATTAAATAATGAATATTAAATCGTTTGCCAATTTAAATGTATTTTTATTTTCATATTGTTTGTAATAATAATAATTTATAGAATATTATAAATTATTATTAATATTCAGTGAAGCAAGTTTTTTATTAATATATTTCCAATGTAAATATCTAGTTAAAACTTGGTCAAAGCAAAACTATACTGACTTTTATTAACAATAAAGCTCTTAAGGCATGCAGTTACCTGTTCGCTTCTAACTGCTTACGAGTCAAAGTTTCGTATAAGAAAAAAACGAGAACTTGCTTAATTACGCGAACTTATTCAAGAGAGAAGAGGTTGAATATGGTAGCTTTGAAGAACGAATTTCAAATATTGTTTAACTGGTATATACTTTTGTTCACAAGATATCCAAAGAAAAAACCTACTAAAACCAACAAAAAAAAAAAAAAAAAAAAAATTTAAGTGCCAAAAAAAAGATAAAAACAAATTATGGCTCTTAAAATATCTACTGCATTCTTTATATTTATTTATACGATTGTTTTATGCTTTTTAAAAATTTATGAACTATTTTATATGTTCATCGTTTCAAGTTTTCAAATTCATAAAGAAAATGTTACACGGCAGCCTTCACCTTAATTTCATAATATTTATTAAAAATCTTTTCGAAGATTAAAAACCACAAACATACACTCTGCACGCACACACAGACACACACACACACTCATACGCACGCAAAGAAGAACAAACTAAAATAAAATTCATGGTCTGATCTCGTTTAATACAGTATGCAAATGAAAATGAATTTAATAAAAACCAAATCAAATTTTTACACACTTTAAATGCCAGCTATTCGTTTGAATAGAAAGAATTGTAATTTTTTATCTATTTCAAAATTAAATGCACCAATTACTTTAGACAAGAAATTTATATGAATTTCACGCATTCGATATAAAAATAAAAAATAAAAAATAAAAACATTATTAAGAACGCTTTGCCAGCGCCGGCTATTTTGGGGAGGGATACGAAAGACAGCAATTTTAAGAGATAAAACAAGGAGCAGCAAATTTAACAAAATTGTTTTGAAATAATTATTATTAATTGCAATTAAAATTTTTTATTACACTCACCCTCTTTTTACGTGGTACATCTTCTTTAAAGTCAACTACGATGCCTTCGTCCGACGTTGACACTGATGTTGTGCGTAAACGAGCACTCGCTAAATCATTATTGGTGATGACACTCATAATGTGGCCATCATCGCTGAGGGGCGGTGATGATGAGCCGGAGCTCCAAGATGCTGATGAACTGCCGGGACTAGAGCCCAGCCATTTTTCTACAACGAATAACAACAACAATACTTAGTAGTGCCCAGTAAGTTTCTATTAAAAGAAAAGTAATGCATGATATGCATTTTGACTGTATGTATATGACGGCCTACAAACAGTTTGAGCACTCAGTTTGGCGAAAGAGCTTATTCCGTTGTGCGTTTCAATGCTTGATGAATTGTAGCCGCCCAACATTTTCTAAGACCAGTTCTCTGTCAATGTAAACCATCATGCCGGAAATTCTTAAAAGCATGATAGTGCAGGTTTGCAGTCACTCTGATGTCAAAGTGAGAGCTCTTTTTGTACGTATTTATACATTAATTTACTTAGACGATGATATACTAATGCGGCGGAATGAATATGAACTTAAAAGGAATGTTTTTCCAGCAGCAGGTTTATCTTGAATTATTTTTGCCAATCGATTGCGAAGTCAAATATGCACGCTGTTCTAAATCTGAAATTCATGACCAGCATTCTTAACAGCTGGCTTGGAACCTGCAAAAGAAATGCAACATTCACCCACGCACCGACTTTCAATTTTTATATTCTGTGCGATATTCATACGAAATTGAGGTTATCGCACTGGTTGAATAAGTAAAAAGTCGAAACGGTTTTGTATATCGATACGCGTTTTTCAGAAAACCCATTCTTGTTTGACAATCAATTATAATTGGACTTGAAATGTATAAGTTTTAGAAACTTGATTATATATTAACAGAAAGGAGGGTAATTAATCAGGAATAAACAAACAGATTAAAAAATCATAGGTGTCTGTAGTAGGAGAACCAATTACAATCTGGCCGTATAAGATATGGCGTTCTGGCGCTACATTTTTAGTGTCGAGTCGAACAAGACTAGACATTTGAGAGTTTCGTCTCAGTGGCTTCTAGCTTACAACGACAAAGAAAAGTAATAATTATAACAGAGACGGTCAGGTGTTCTATTCGCTTAATGTCATTTAACGATTTTTACCGGAATATCGCAAAAATATTTTAAACACCTTTACGATATAGCTGATTCGTAAGTTCAAAATAACGCCAAAATTTTATTTCACAATAAAATGTATTCAGAAGCAAAAATTAATCACAAATTCATCCAACTTGGGTTCAATATCTTAAGCCAAGAGAAAAACTTTATTAAACTTGTAACATCCACGAATATTGTATTAAATTGGACTCACCTCCGTTTATAGGTGACTTTGGAGAAAGTGAGAGTGTAACCAAAATCATGGCAGCATTATTTTCATTCATTTCCTCTTCATCGTAGTTGTCAATAATGCCATCAGGTGCAAAAGATGGCGGACGTTTACGTGAACTGCAAGCAGAGAAAAAAAACAATATTTAACATTAAATCTTATTAAGAAACAATATTTGTAAACAAATATCTTAATTTATTAATAAAAAATAAAGCAAAATAAATTTAAATTTCCTTAAAAGAAAACACTCAACCAAATGTTATGTAGAGTGTATACAGTTCGCTATAGATGTACAGTCTACCAACACACACACTCTACACATACATAATTTGACCATTTGATTGAATTGTCACCTTGAAAACTCAGTGTCCGTTGCATTAATAATTGTTCTTTCAAGTATTTTTTATTTAGCAGAGATCTCCGCCCAACAAACAAATTTATTATCAGCGCAGTAACATGACCAACAATAAACTGTCCCAATGCACATTTTGAATGCTCAGAGGCAATCGCTCAAAATGAATTCGCAAAATAAATTCGCACATGAAAAATTGTATTCTGCTCTCTGCCTCTGGAGAAAATTTCAATAAAAAAATTGAAATTCTTTTTTGTTTCCGCGAATTGGCAGACTTTCTAAATCTTTATAATTAAATATCAAATTACAACAATTTAAAATCATAACATGTTTTTAGCTAATCCAAGTTAACAAGTTTTTAACTGATGCAATTAATTTTTATTTAATCCAATTATATTTGTATTGAATTTGATGTCTAAAATTATTAATAAGGAAGGTCATGAGCTTTCATCAGCCACTTGTCAAGGCCGTGAACAAATTTCATTTGTATTGGAGATTTTGAGGGGAAAAAATGTACTCATTTTCTCTGGGAGTAGCACTCGTGAAATGCAGAGTGGTGGAAATCGAAGGGTCAGGCTCTATTAAGATAAACCACTGCTGCAGAAGAGGGGAAGCCAAGTACCTGTGCTCAGATTTACATATATTACGCTAATGGAAATTATTTACACAATGATACAACAATAATAATTTATTAATAATTTATTTTATGACTGTGAGAGGTAGGGCTCGAAACTTCCACCTAAGCCATTTGGTGCTAATGAACTGACTAACCAGTTCAAACAACCACACCCTTTTAAGACCTTGAAAAACTGTTTTTTTTTTGTATTGTAAACAAATAGGAACAGTGTAGGAAGTATGTTTCATTCCGAAAATGAAACGGTCTAAATTGTATTGTATAGAACCATTTTTTGACAAGTTTATATAAATAAATATACGAGTACACTTACGATATTTTTCTGTTTAATACTCGTAAGCATGATTTATCGAAGGTAATTGAAACAACATTTTCTTTATTTACAACATGTTTAATATATGTATCTTGTTACGCTAGTGTAGCAATGTGATCATAAATACAATGAAAACAGTTCATTCATGCAATGAAATATCACATACAACAATCAAACTTACATCATGCTACAAATTACAACCAATATGATGAACAAGACATCGATGAGGCACTAAATTAAAATGTGAATAAGTGACTGAACAAGTGAATAAAACTAAGCAACCGTGGAAAATAAAAATATAAAATAATAAAAAAAAATAAATAAAATAAAAAAAAAATAAAATAAAAAAAAAATAAAATAAAAAAAAAAAAATTATTAAAATAAACAAAACTTATAAATGAAATACTTGTTACTATAACTTGTTACTTCATTAAAAGCAAGTAGTAACGCGTTGGGTGCTCTCTCTCTCTCTCTCTTCCAATGCCAGGTGTGGCCAACTTTGGTAGATGATATAGAATTATACGCATACATACATGAAGCCCTACTCTGCACTCAATATAAATCACATAAATGATACAATTGAATTTCAGATTTGTACGTTTTTCTTCACATTAATAAGATACTTCCTAAAAAGAAATTTTCATTATATTTATGAAAAAATTACATTGCAGTTATGAATTAAGTTGTTCGTTTTTTAAATTAATTAAACACTTTCGTTTTCTTTATGGCATTGAACCACAAATAAAGCTCATAATAGTATTGAATTATTTCTCATGCCCACAATGAAGTTTTCAAAAATAAAGTATGGCTGTTACGCAAGTGTAAATTGCAATAAATCAAAAAAATAATGTTTCGTCTGTTTCATTAAGTTTAATTTTAATTTCAATATTTGGCAGCGATTTTCTGCTGGTCGTTTAAACTAACTTTGTGGCATGAAGTAACTTAGCGCGTAGTATGTGATATTCATTGCATAAATGTACTGATTTCATTGTATTTATGATCACATCGCTACGCTATCGTAAGAAGAAATATGACACACGTTTTATATAAACAAACTATGGTTTAAATTACGTTCGTCAAATCGTGCGTACGAGCATTACGACTATAAAAACTGAATAATAAATTTTCCCAAGCAAAAACTTAAATGAACAATATTGAGATAATTTTGTAAAATTTTCCATCGGAGGCCTGAAAAAAGTTATAATTCAAATGAAACCACAATTGAACTCACATACTCGTAAATTTAATGGAAACTTTTTTAAAGTTGTTGCAACATTCTGTTCAATAATTAATTTATTTTGCTTTTTTTTTTGTTTTTATTATTGCTTTTTTTCAGTTCTCTACTGTTTCATTAACTAGACTTTGTGTCTAATTTTTATGTTACATTTTATAGTTGGGACCCTGAAACAATGACTGACTGGCTGCTTCGCATTGACACGCAAACGCAAATAAATTGTTCAAAAGAAAAAATGCCGACAATTTTCAAATTGGAAAAAAATGAAACAAACAATTCCGTGGAAAAAACCAGTTGAGTGAATTGTTTATTATCATTTCATAGAAAAACTATTACAATTTATTAATAATTGTAAACAGATTTTACAACTAAAAAAAAAAAAAAATGCTAAATTAAATAGTTCCCAGTTCAATTGGATACATTTTTGCTTCCATCGAACTGACCTTCCTTAACAGCTTTGAGTCATTTTTTTAATTTGCAAATCTTTTGCTTGGCATTTCTATTTTTTTTTTTTTTTTTTTTTTTTTTTTGCAAAAAATAAATAAATAAATTTTAAAAATTTTTAGAAGAGAACCGTTGTCAGGTATGGGCCGCATTTCATTACTCTCATTTCGTTTTTAAGTCAGTCATCGTTTCTCTTTGCCCCTCAATGCTTGCGCTATTGAGTGTTTATTTTTTATTATTAACAAAAATTGCGTTTGTTATTTATTTGATTTTTCTCTTTTCTTTTCTTTTCTTTTCTTTTCTTTTCTTTTATTTAATTTTTTTTTTTTTTTTTTTTTTTTGTTTCAGACGAATTTTTATTTATTTGCAGCGAATGTGTTCTGTCTTCACAACATGCTCGCACTTTTCCGTTTTACTACATGGCCTCGCTGCTACTCATGGCAGCACTCTATTGCGTACCTTTTGCGGAATTCTTTCCTTAATGGGGCTTTTCAAATGTGATGTGAAGTGAAGAACTTGAAAAGTAATTGAGGCTTGGCAGTGGGCGTTATATTTCAGTAGCGGTAATAAATAATTATTAACGTATTTAACCCATTTCAAGCTAATGAACGTGCACAAATTGAAATTAAAGACAAATATTTATTTTTGAAGTTTTGTTAATCGAGAGCGTAAAAATTAATTTTTTTTGATTTATTTTTGTATTTTAAAATCTGTTAATTACTGCTGAGCAAATTTTGTTTTTATTAAAATACTAAATAAATAAAAAATAATAATGAAAAAAAAAAAATAAATAAATAAAAAAATTAAAGAAAATATGGTTTTTAATGATTTCTGGAATGCAGTGCATCCGTTCAAACTTTTACAAAAACAATTGTTTTTCTTAAAAATGTACGTCGTTGAGAATGAACTTTTTAAAAGTTATTTTAAGGCCGCATTTACTCTTTCAATATGTAAAATTATTGACAAAAATTTGTCTTTGCGAAAGCGCTTCTATGGAAGAAGTTAAAACGCCACCTTTAAGCGGTCACATACTTTTTCAAAAAATTAATTCCCTTTTTAATTCCAAGTAAATTATTATTGACTTAAAGATTATTTATTTCATTATCAGCTGTGCTGGGAAGCCAAAGTTTTAAATAACAATCTTTTTAAAGAGGCGAAAAACGTCTTTCGCAAAATACAAATTTCTCAAAAGAAGACTTTTTTTTTCCAAAAAAGGGGCTTTTTATAAGATTTTCTTTAAAATAACTCTTCAAATAGTTTTCTTTCAAGTCTCACTTTTTAAAGTCCCTTTAGCCAAAAAGTACTTTTTTAAAGGTACTTCCTTGGTAAAGCAGTTTTTCCAAAAAGCTGTCTTGGTCGTTAGTGTGCAGTTTTAACGCGTGTGGGAGCCAGCCAGCTGACCCCCCAAAAACCAATTTCAATTTTAATTAATCGATTTTAATTTGAAGAATATTTTTTAAAAATTCAATTTTTTTTTAATGAAACTGCTATTGCAAACGTTGTTTAACCTCATTTTGCAGTTACAATTTCCAAGCAATAGCGTTTTTAGGAATTTTATTGCCCGCATGGGTTAAATATTCTATTGCTGACTGCATGGCTGACAACACAAGTATTTATCGGATTTTTTTCCACAATTTATAACAATGCGAGTATTTTTTGCCTTGCGGTTTGATTACAGTTTGTAGTCACACACAATGATGACTTTGATTGTGCTGCTCACAGTTAGTTGAGTCATGAAAATTTAATTTTAAATCGAAATTTTCCTTTGCCCATGAAGCTACAGATAAATATTGCCGATTAAACAAATTCACACGCTGCGTTTATGAACATTTACAGTAAAAACAATTTCTAATATCTACCAATAAAAAGAAATCCTTAAGAGCGACTAGAAAGCAGAGGAGTTGCACCATCACTGCACAGCAGCTGGTCTTCGAAAAAAGTTTTTCGATACTTCAATTAAAAAGTTAATTAAACACTGTTTGCTGTTTAATTAAATACTTAATTCATTTGGTTTATATGTTTTTAATACAACAAATGCCAGAGAAGAATTTCATTGTAGAACCTTTCACATAAGGATGCTTCCAGTAAGACATTTCCGGTTGATATTCCGCCCTTATAAGTACGGTCTACTGTCCTCCATGGAATGAGCTTTTCGCAGAGGTCGCTAGGAAATGGCATAACCAAATTTCACCCAATACCATGAGCTGCCATAGACCACTAACTTATGCCTATAACTCAAATGGTTCCATCATTTTCACAATTGTTGGACGGATAGCTCCTTCACGACTCTCCTAAAAATACTTCCGTTTTACAAAAATTTCAGGCTGATTTTAAATAATTAAGTTGTGATTTTGAAACGAATATCCTCTCACTTTTATTATCGGCATAATCAGACATCTGCCACGTAGCGCCGGCTGCCCCATATCCATAAAAACCATATGGAAGGAATATAATTCGAAATGGCGAAACTATTGTTTAGACTTTCTAAATGTTGATTCATTTTTAAAATTTTTAAAAATTGTTTACAGTTCTTATTTTAGACTAAAAACTTGCCTTCACAATCTTCCACCATTTTCTTCTTTTTCTTGCTTCTTTTCATGCTAACCTTGTAATAACCTTCGCTGCTGACTTATCAGCAATCCGTAATAAGTTTCTCTAAAAATCATCTCATTCATTTCGTTACACATAAAATTTTGTAATTTAATGCTGCTGACATAAATTTGCTGCTTGCCAGGAGCTGATTATCATTTTACGATCCTTGTTAAAGGAGCGTACCACTGAATAGAAAATAAGACAGGGATAGACGTTCAGAATGATTTAACTGACGCGCCAAACCATTGAAACCCCGCAGACATTTTGAATGTCATTGTTGGTTGCACCCTGATATCAGGACGAAAAAGTCTTTCTTTCTTTCCTTCAGCATTTTAGTTTTTGTGTGCTCGAAATGCATTGTGATTTTCCGCCTTCCATTGCTTCACTTTATTTCACCTCATTTTCTTTTTCTTTGCATTTCTTTATTTCATATATATGTTTGTTATTTTATTTTATTTTATTTTATTTTTTTTTTTTTTTGGTTTGTAGATTATGACTGAGTCTGGTCTTATGACTTCTCTGTATTCAGTCAAGTGACGCCATTTATATGTTCATAATAAAAATTTGATGGAAATGCTTAGCGGAATGAATACGTTTGCTGAGTGCTCAAATAAAAAGAAAATCCAGCCAGTGACGATTTTTCGCAATTGCATTGAAAGTTAAATGGTCAGATGATATTTTGATTCGAACTTCAGGAGTACTCATGGCAAAATTAAAAACAAAGAAGATGGGAAAAAGTTAAATGTTTATTTAAAAAATCATTCTGAATGAAACGGGCATACAAGAATTACAAAAGATTAAACATATTAAATTTTCTTTTAAACGAGGTTTGCTTGTACATGAGTGGTTAATAAAGCGAGGTGTGAAATGATAACAGCAGGCAGGCAAGGAGAAAAAAGGTGAAGGTTATTGTTCCTCTGTAATTCTCGTATACTTTTTTCAGTTCTTGAACATTTTTTTCTTTAAATGAAAATAACGTATGAATAAAATGTGTTAAATTAGATAAAGCGGAGTGGTTCTACTACAGGCACATGTGCCCCCAAGCAAGTAGTCAAACTTGGGTTTTGTTTCAAACATTTATTTTTAAGCAAGTAAGAAAAGTAGACTACTTTCCAACAATTTTTTGGGAGGGGCATAAGCCTTTTAATATGTCGTTGTGATAATATAAATGGTAAATAAGAGATTGTACGCAACCACGTAATTCTCGTTTTCCTTTTTTACGCAAATATGCAAATATCAAAATGGTTGTGGCTAATTGACAGTGGATCAATATGAAACGTACCCCTTTGCAGGGGCATTACTCTGCAACCAGAAAACTTATCAGCTGACAAGCAAAGTACAGTTTAAAGTTTCTCGACTCTAGAATAGTACTCGAAGCCCATTATTTTGTTTAAGACCGGAGTACAGAGTGAAAGTAGAGTCTTTACTTAGCCTGCCACTGCCAACAAGTTATCTCAAATTCATATCGGCTTATCAGAAAAAATTGATATAGTTTTTAATAACTGATTTATTTTGAAGGGGGTTCTCCGGCCATCAGTAACAACACAGAAATTAAGCGAGTGTGCATTCTGTCAAGTCTTCGTTATCAGATTAAACTTTAATAACCGATTAAAAATCGAATACATCTGATGCTCGTGTACTCCAGAAGCCACTCACTCCAACGGCTAAGCGGTGGTAACCAGAGATTCTTATTTCTTCATTTGATTTAATTTATTTTTAACGAAATTTCCTTCATTTAAGCTTTAACTAAAATTTATGTTTATGCTTTAGTAAATTTAAAACCCCAGAAACGAAATGAGCGTACGCTGCCTGAGGCCACGACTACAATAGAAAAGTTAAAAAAATATTTAGAAAAGAAAAAGGAGAAACTATAAAAACTATAAAAGCAAATCACACAAAATATACGGCGATCTTTCACTAGCAGTTGACCATAAAATTTTATGATTTTGCTACCAATTTTGTTACAGCTGCGAACGCTGCAGGAGCAACACCTTCAGGAAACCGATGAAAGAGAATAAGGAGGAAATGTAAGTTATGATGTTGTGTGCATGTTTGAACATGCTTAAGCCAACTCGGAGCATTTTATTTTAACAAACAAACACTGCGAAATAAAATACAGCTGTTGGGAAAACGGCTTAAGGCCATGATCAGCAGTCTGATTGAATTTGATACTTTCTTGATACCCACCCTCCCACTTTACCTCCTGCCAGCACTGACTCCAGTCCTGTGCTTAATTAAAAACTGTTCAATTCAGTAGAGAAAATAGTGGAATGGAGGTAATTAAATTAAGAATTGTGTTTCTTTTGTAATAAAAACTCTGATTGCTTTTTAATGTTTCATGTTGGTGAAGCACTTTTATCTGGTGAAGCGGAGTTTCATGAAATTTTCCGGCTTTTCCAGCGGAATATTTGAAATTTATAATAAATAATTAACATAAATTCGGTTGCTTGTTAAAATGAAAATTGCTGTGTAAAATTGTACAGCAAATGGATTTAAAAGTTTAAATATAAAAGTTAAGAGCTTTAAATGAATGTCATCACCAAAGACAGCATTTGCAAATTGCACGTGCGCTTGTCTTTCCTTCTTTCCTTTCTTTTTTTTTTTGTTTGTTATAGAACATGCTTTCCACTAGGCAATTTTAAATGAAAGTAATTTATATTTCGAAATTAGGCTATAGTTCGTAGCCTGAAGATAAATTTGTTTCTTTTTATTATTAGCACGTGCTTATGCTTCAGGTGTTTGCGCCATTTTTTTAATTATAATTCTCATTGACTTGAAATGTTGAAAGCCATCATTCACTGCATGAAAAGGTGTGCTGCCTTACAAAATATTTTTATACATTTTAAATTTTACTGCGTAATAAAAACAGAAATACTGTTAGATGGTCGGCCCCATAGTCCAAATCTTAAAAAAAAATGTAATTTCAATAGTAAAAAAGGGAAAAATCATCAGTTTAAGCGATTTGAGATCACAAATAATTTTTTTCATCTTCTCTCAATTTATGATTTTAGAAACCAGACTTTTAAATGGCTGTATCGAAGTTGGCATGCAACCCGTTAGGCTGCTGTTTAAAGCTACTTTATGACCGAAATTGAACCATACAATTTTTTCCGTTGCTGTTTGATGCTGCTGCTGTTAGTTTGATAGTGCATTGTTTTGACGGTACTCCTCTTGTTGCTGTTCGATGTATTATATGAGTTTTGTTTAACAATAAATATCAGCAATCTAATGATTCTACATACGATCCAGCCGCATTGCAAACATAAAGTTTTATGCCAGTAACAGTAACAGCAGCAGCAGCAGCAGCAACAGCAACAGCATCATAATGAACATCTTCCTTTAAGATTATTATTGGCCAGAGCAACGTCACTGGGGTTGTTGTTGTCAGATGCAGCACCATTTGCAATCACCTAATCGACCATAATTTTAGGCATGGAACACGAACGAATAGACCACATGTTTTTCGAGTCAATGGCCCATATTTGTTGACACAGTTTTCAGGGTCTCCTCCAAATATTGGCACTCCCCAATAATTGTGCTTTATCAGTTGAACATTTACGAGCGACTCAAAGAGAGTAATTATATTAAATATAATTTTTGGTAAAAAATTGGTCTCTTTAGGTCCATAAATGATTAATTTATAAAAAGAAAATGTTGCCCCAGAAGTGAAAATAATTATTTGCCAACTTAAAAAATTCACGCTGGTACAGCTTGAGAGGGAGATTTTTGCTCAATGCTGAGAGTGTGGTCAGGACAAACATCTGTGGTCACACAGAAATAACTAATGGAATAGAATTTGAATCAAATTCAAACTTCGATACTGATAAATGCAATATCAGCCTTATAGAGCGTAACACTGCGATTTCGGTCACCAGCAGAAGAGACTCATCTGTAAGTTGGTGAATGCAGTGGAGAACTGGCGTTTGATAAGGATAATAAAAATAAGATTTTAACCATTAAAGGAGCTGGACATTATTCAACCAAGACTTTGATCTCTTGCTCAAAATTGCAATCCGCTGACGCCAAAGTCTACCAACTTGGCAATACTTTACTGGGAAGAAAGCTCTCAAGCATTTGGTAATAACAGTTGGGCAAAAGCAAAGTCTGTAACTTGACCAGGAACACACGTGAATGTTGGGCGAATAAAATTTATACGAAATAAATAAGTGCTCTGTTGTCTGGTGTTGGGAAATTTTTTTGACCCAGTGTTGGGCTATTTGGTTGCTTGGTTAGTTGGCCGATTGGCTGTTGCAACTGAATATTGCAGCAAATTGACGTGCGCACATTATCGTGCTGTTGTTGTTTAAAACCGCGTGATTGAAATGCGATATAAACATTTTCGCGTTTCGTTTAGTAAAAGGAGCATTTTTATTATAGCACAATTGTCCGTCCGTCCGCCTCTCTAATATACTTTTTTTTATTTATATAATTTTTCCCATTTTTTACAGGTTTGTTATATTTTATTGTTATACAAAAACAGCAACAACAAAAAAACAAATGCTGTTTTTATTTTTGCTTTTGTTGTTCAGCATGAGAGTTGCAACGTGATTTCCTTAATTTAGTAAACAACAGCTTTCAAAGAAAAAATTATTTTTTTATAAAAAATGAAGAAAAAATTACCAAAAAAAAAAATCAGAATTTATACTGCTTTTTAAACAAACTAACAGTCAGTTAGTAAGCCAGTCAACCGCTCAGCTGAAAAGAATTTATTTTATTAAATCTTGTGTTTGATACACTTTGTCCACACTGCTATCAACCTGTTCCTATGCTAAAAAACAACAAGATTTCTGAAGGTTCTGAAAAGGCTCTCCCTGATGATATCTTTATTTGAAGATACCTCTAAGCATTGAGCTGCTGCAACACTTCGCCAAACAATAAATGGATGATTGTCAATTCAATGCATCCTGTCGAGGCAAATGAAGGGTTTCAACGCTCCATGCATCGTCCTTTATCTTCCTGTTGCCTTTTTCAGCCTAACTACCGTCTTTGCATGCTTGAAATAGTGATCGAAATCAATGGGAGATTAGCAGGCAGGCCTTAGTATTCTAATAGCATGATTGAGAAGCTGAGCGATCCTTGTCTTATTGATGTCCTTTTTGCATCACTGTCATATCGTAAGTGACATTTATCGCAATTGTGTAATTATTCAATAATTGCAGCATCTTCTTTTTGAGTTATTAAAAGGCTTTATAGAAAATGTGAATGGCCAATGAGCAGAGAAACCTTGACAAATTGCAGATTATCCCATGATCGTTAAATAAATAAACAGTGGTGTTAAAATAAAATTTTAATTTGAGTTTATTCATCACTACTCTTTTTTGTTGCAAACAAGGATTGCTTTTGAAAAGCTTTTAAACCTTTTACATTTTTATTTAATTAGGCCTGCACAACTTCTGGCTTCTAAATGGAAGCAAAAGCAAATTTTTTTTTTTTTTTTTTTTTTTTTTTTTTTTTTGATTATACAGTGGCCTGTATTTAAGGATGGTCTCCTTAAGCAATATTTAAAGTTGTCAAAGCAAGTTTATGAATTTTGTTTTGCAAAGTTGCTGCTAAGTTGGTAACAGGATACGGTTGTGGCAGCCTGTGACACTTTGGATTTTGTTGTTGCTGCTGCTGTTGTTCCGATTAGTTGGTTGTTTTGCAGGCCATTAAAAATAGATGTAAACTATACGATTCCACTGAAATCGGAGTGCAATATTTATATCTTTTCCTAAATCTCTTGTTATATTTAGTGTTTGGCAAAGTGTTGAAAGCAAAAATTATGACCACAAAAACCAAAACTAAACAAAACAAAACAAAACAAAACAAAACAAAAAGCGAAACACCAAATAAAATAAACTTTAATGTGCACAAGATGAAACAAAAACAACAATAACATTGCAACAATAAAATGGAAGGCAACAATAGCAGCAACAATAAATATTGTAACTGTTGCATACAACCGTTTGCGTTGGCTTGCTTATTGCCTGCCTTTTCTTGGACGCCATTAGAAGAAAGCACTTCAATAATCTGTTTCTAGTTATTCTTTAGTTTTATTGTTGTAATTTGAAGCTGATTTTAAGTGAAAGATATAGATGTTGTATTATTCACTTTACTTCTATTTATACTCTTCGAACCGATGACGATGTTGTTTCTGCTACAATTCACAGCTTATACCTATCAAGTCTATGAAGGCCATGATGATAATGATGATAATGACGATGATGAAGATGATGATGATGATGATGATGATGATAATTGCGATAATATTGGTTGTTGGTGCTGGTTAATATTTGTTGCTTTTGTGTTTGTTGTTGTACGGTTTTCCAAAGTGGCCGTTTGTAATTTTCGCATGCTGTGCAGAAATTAGCCACTTTTGGCATGAAAATCGATCAATCGATAGAAAATAAATAGAAATAATAAAAGCAAGAAAATACTGTATGAGGATTTATTTTAGTTCCTTTCCTCATTTTCTTACTACTCTTCTTTAGCCGTGGTGGTATAAAACTGAGCTTTAACTGTGGAAAGCATTGCCAATTTTCATGAATTTTTTTTTTGACGTTTTGATTAACTTCTATCCAACACTGTTTCCTTTTTTTTTATTGCATTAACATGCATACATACTCGTCACCGTATACATACAATGGTATGCACGAGAAAATTCATGTGCACACACCCCCTCTCACACACATACCCATAGACATCCTTTTTATAATGATGAATAATTTGAGATCGAAAATGTTATCTGCTTTCATGTTCTAATTTCAATTCAAATTTATAAAATTTTTAAAATCTTTCCATCGTAATCATTTTATAATTTTATTCACTGCATTGTTAATCATTCTTAAAATTGTATTGAAGTCAATTTAAATGTTTCAAAATGATTGACTTCACAAATGGACTCATCAAATTTCACACAAGGCTTTTTGTCGATTAAAAAAAAAAAACTGAAAGCGGTTTCACATCTGCCATTTATTAAGCTTATCATGCCAAGCTTACAAGTAAACGTCGAATTTCTGAAAGTGGAAATTTTCCCTTCTGATTCTCATTTCATATATCGATTTACAATTCTTTTTAAATCCGTTTCAAAATTAAGGCTAATGAAACAATTGATTACTAACATTCCCCTAAAGCGATATACAGGTAATGGCTTCAGCATTAGTTTCCCCAAGTGTAATTAGTTTCTATTTATGGCCCGGTCCACACGGTAAGTGTGTCTGCCTCCAAACATACGTCGTAAAATAAAGTCAAATTCCTCCACCTGCATATTAAATATGTTAAGTGTCTACACGTTACGTGGAAAGTAACGAACTTTTCAAATCCAAAACTTTTCAATGGGAGGAAATGAAATGCCAACAGTTTCCATGTCTACACGATATGTTTGACTTCGTGTGACCTCAGAGACGCTGCAACACTGATCTGTCGGGCTACTTCTTTTTCACTACCCGCTTTAGCTTACAGCAAGCCCTTTGCATAAATCCCCGCGTAATTCATCGTTATATATATATATTTATTCGCTAATGCAAAAAAACCAAATATTAATTATTCCAGTAGAAGCCGCAGTCGCTGCAATTGAAACTTTGATCGTCATAATAATGAAATAATTTGTTGTACGGAATCACTTCACTTGAATTTTCGCAGACCACTTTTTCAAATAAATAGAGAAATATTTGAATTTTGATATGATTTATTTAAGAACACATTTTCGCTGTGAGCGGAGACAATATTTCAATTGCTTCCTGAAGATGAGTAATGACACAATATGTATACTTTGGAGTTATGCTGTTTTTACAGCTAAAGAGACTTATCTGAAAATTAAAAGTATCAATAATTAAGATATATTTTTTCATTGTTAATACTTTTAGGACGTGGAGTACAAAATATTCCTGCTGGCGGTGGAGAGCTTGAAATCAGACATAGAAATTTGTAACGCTATGCGATCCTAAAAAGTACCAATAAAGCCATACATGCCAACAAATAAAAAACTTAAATTAACATGTGCAATTCTCACAAATAATTCTCAACTAATAAACAGAAATTTGTAAACATTTTAGTCATCAACGATAAGATAAAAACGCACGTGTATCTGTTTAAAATCATGATAAATAAAAATTCTTTACGAAATACAGTAACGGACAAAAGAATGTTCACTTTAAATATTTTATATTTATAAAAAATTTTAATCAAAGAAACAAAAAAACAAAAAAAGATAATCTTAATCACTTGCAGGTTACATTACAAAAACAGCAGAGTAATGAATTGTTTATAACTGATATTTTGCTGAGAAGACTTTATGTGACATTTCAATCCAGTTGCTTCAATAAGCAGCAAAATATGCTAACCGATGCAGCTGTCAAATTCCTGTCAAACAAGCTTAATCACTTAGAAAAACTAATTCCCAAAAAAAATTATCAATTTAAAAAAAGTTTCTAAAGTAATACACTCTGAATTATTGCTGCTTTGTACACTATTTTTCAGAATATGGCGTTGCTCTATGCCATTTGACTTCAAAAACGTGAACGCCTCTAAATGAAAGTGTATTAATTATGTATGAATACTTTAGGATATCACTGTATGCATAATAAGTAGACATTTACGTAGCAATTGGAATTTGAAAATTTCGATATCAGAAAAAATGACGCCTTTTTTTTTGATCGCACCTCGTACTGAGTAAAACGTCAAGGCCTTCCTCTGAAAAAAATTGTTTTCTTATAGCTGTTCAAATGCCCAGCAGGTGTTTACCACAACAAATCTTTACTTGGTAAAATCATTTGTTTCGGTAATACGAATGCACCCACACACCTATACACACATAGACACATACATGCAGCCACAGGTATTTCTGCTACGATACAAAACCATTTTTCATTGTATTAAATTTTCATAAATTTACTTTATCTCTGTTAAAAACAAATTCCAAGTTGTTTTGTGTTTAATTTCTCTATTGTTGGCCTAAATTAAAAAAAAAGAAAAAATTATAAAATTTAACTCGTCGTTTTTATCCAAATAATATATTTTTGGCTGCAGGTTCGTCTGAGATTTTATCAGTTGGTCAAACAAAATATTTACGGAGCCCAGTCAGCTACTGTCTCGTGACCTGATTTTCAATGAATTTTAATTTTATTTTATTTTTTTTTTTTTTTATATCTGACTTAAACGCTCGAGTTACGATTAGCATACGAGTCAGCTTAAACGGACTTGTGTTATTTTTCTACTATTTGAAAAAGTGAAACTATTTAATTATATTGTGAGTGCGTATGTGTGCGTGAGTCTTTTTCTCTTAGTAGCTGCTAAATGCGTAAAAGCGTAAACAGAAAACTATTTCCGAGTATTTGAAGGCTAAATTGCTTTCAATAATTTGGCGGGCAAATGTTTAAAAGTCAAATAAATAGTTAAGAAAACAACATAATAAAAAATACACAGAGAAGCGTTGGAGATGGAAACGTGAGTAAACTTTTAATAAACTTTTTCATAAACAGGCCATTTCGGCCAATTTCTAATTGAGACATTTACAATTGTGTTTTAGCGTAATTAATGAAGTCAGTCTCAGATGAACAGATCCAAGCTAAAAACTTGCTGGTTTCGTGCTTTCTCGAGCTTTTGGCATTAATCAGCTGTTTGTGCTTTCTTTGCAAAAAATTAAAGCTTAAAAAAATACAATTGATGAAATAATTTAGGAAATAGCAAAATAAATTTTTTTTTTGGCCGACGAAAAATCTCATGCTCAAGTTGTATGTCGAGAGATTTTTCGCAAGTAATTTGGACCGCTAGGAAAATTTTTTAATTTTAAAGCTGTCACGCGTGTTTAATGTCAACGAATTTATACAAAGTAACAGAAACGACTTTAAGATCGCCAAGAAATGAATAAAAGCTCTCTTCACAAATGCGCTAGAGCAACATAAGAAATTTTAAATGCCTCAAGTAACATCCAATTTAACAGAAAGGTGGTCCATTTTAGCAAAAAAAAAAAAAAAAATTGTTTGAAAGGCATCTGTGGCTTTTTCCTGCATATAAGGGGCTCATTAGTCCTCATTGTATTAATTCTGCTTTATACTTTGTATCATAAAATGTTAGATAAAAAAAAATTAAATTTCTCACAGAGAATTTTCCATATGCAAGTCGAATGCGAATTCGAATAATCTACAATGGGGATTACAATGTGAAATTCGGGCGATATAGGAAAACTTAAAAAGGTAGACAAGAAGTATTTGTATTTATTGTCAACTCTTTTGACCATTTTCTGTAAAGCCTTGCCCTGCTTGCAGATTAGATTAGTATTTCATATAAGCATATTAAAAAAAATGTGAACTACCCTAATATGCGCATGCCTTATTTACTGATTATCTTGCTGTGTTATTCCACTTTAGTAATGTGTCACCTTTTCATATGCCGTTAGCCTTCTCTTTTGGAAAACTTCGCTACAAATATTATGACCTGATAATCTATGCCGTGCAATGTGAGCCTAAATTTCATGAGCAATAAATCGCTCATATAAATCGTTGTTTACTAGTTGTGCCTATCGATCTAGATTTCTATTTTAATTAGTGATAGACTATGAGTATATAAGTATGAGTATTTATTATTTACGCGAGTTACTTAAAAGTTCCACGAAATTGGTCTCATCTCAAATTCTTTGTGTTAAAAACTTTTTACTAAAAATATTATTTTTTTCCAAAAAAAAAATTCATTGGGCGTTATTCAGGCAGATTAAAAACAACACCATTTTTATCGATTGTAGTATTTTAAAATTATTTTTCAAGGAACAAACAAATTGCTTATCAAGAACACACTTGACACTAAATCTTTCAATTAAACTTTTGTTTGAAATTGCATTGACAGTTAGCAAATATCTTAACTACTTCAAACAATTTTTATTAATTTTTTTTTTATTATAGGACTGAACAGACTAAAAAAATTTATCATAGTCATTTAAACAGCATCCACCAAACAGCATAGGAAAAACCTGTGTGCAATAATTCTCGTTTATTTCTGAGTCAAACTTTACATACATATATACTATATAAAAAAATTTTTATAAATGTATTAAGAAATTGTTCTGTTGTATTGCAAAATAAATAATATTTTTTTTATTACATTTAGTTAATCTGGATCTATTTATCAAATTAATTTTATAAGAAATTTTTCCATTCTTCAGAAAAAATTAATCAAAACAATTTTCAAAAGTTATAAAAAAAAAATGTTGAATCTACAACTTTCTTTTTCTAAAGAAAATATTTACAAAATTTATAAAATTGTTTTGTTTATGTTTTTCTTCTAATATCATCCTCAAGTCATTTTTGTGAATACCATAGACCAGTCCCGGCCGGTTAACATTTTATTTCCATTTATTATTTGTATTGTTTTAGCAACCAGTTTGTAAGAAAAATTCTCTTTGATGTTCATGTTAATTCTTATACGAGTATATAAATTTATTTGTTCCGCGCTAACATATGATCATAAGCATGTTGTCAATTTAAGTTTCCTGTAAAGGAATTAAAAGGTCATGTGACCCTTAAAGCATTTCAAGCAATACAAAACAAGGCTTGAACAACAAAAAAGAACGGCATTTGGTAATAACGATAAAATCGCATCCAGCAAGTTGTCGCTGCAACATGAAAAGTAAAATGTTACGCCGTAATCATAGTTAACTGATTATTTTCCATTTTATTACTGTTGGCAAAAGTGCAAAGTTATTAGAAGTGGCCTAAACCTAAACGACATGAGACGCTCATAAGAAAACACAAAGGAAGGAAACGAACATACACATTCACACACCTCGACTTGACTTTCTAAGCCTTTCAAAATGTTGTAACCAATGACAATTACAGCCGGCAACAACAACTCTAACCACAAAATGACAAAAGTAAGTAACAACTTGCAACTTATCGACATGTAGCAGAAGTAACCACTTACAACAACAAAAACAAAAATATAACGAACAACAAATTTACAAAAGGTTTTTGGCTCTGGGCCTTGTTTCTCTTTTTGTCAGCATGTGTTGTTTGTTGTTGTTGTTGTTGTTGTTGTTCTTGTAGTTTCATGTTCATGCATTTCTAATAAGCCAACTAACAACGGCAATCACAAGAAAATGCAGTGTCTTGAACAACAATAAACACCCGAACAAAAAATCAAATGAACACTCACACCTGATTGAGCAAAAAACGCAGAGGCCCATCATGACAGGAGGCAAAATTTAAAAATATACAGGGAAAAGACAAGAGGTTCTTCAAGTTCAAGTTGGTAGTTGGTCAGCAAAGTCTTTCAGCTTACAACTAAATGCATATACGAACTAGAACAGTGGGGGCAAAAAAGAAACATTTGCCAGTGCGTTTAGGACAACATAACATGTAATACAATAAAAGATAACCTAATATAATGTAATATATAATATATAATATATAATATAAAATAATATGTTTGTCTTAATTTTTTATATAACACATAATATATAAAATATAATATATACTTTGTAATATATAATATAATATAAAATATCTTTGTAACATATAATATATAACATACACAGAGCAAAATGTGCCTAGTAGTACCTAATAAAATAGAACAAAATTTACAAGATATCTCTATGGTTTTTTTTTCAAGAAGAACATCTTATTAATTTCATAGAGAAAATCTTTTGGAAAAAATCAAGAAGAAAACTTATAGATTTTATTAGGTATTCTTCTTGATTTTTTCAAAAAGATTTTCTTCTTGATTTTACTAGGTATTCTTCTTGAATTTTTTATAAATAATACTTCTTGATTTTATTTTATAACTTTTTTATTTATTTATTATTTCTATATGCATTAATATAATAATAAACAGTAAATATTATTATTACTAGTATATTGCTGATTTTTACATATATAAATTACATATATTTGCTTAAATAAATACGTTGTTATAATTACTTATGCCCATTACTACAAGTTGCCGCTAGTTGAAGGTTGGAATTTGTCGGGCCGGTGAATGGTTTTGAATATCTTCGGTTAAATTCTTTTCTTCAGTCATGGCAGTACTATAATATATATAAACTTCATACACAATTTGTTAACAAACTTATTGTTATTAAAAAAAGCGCATTTTACTCAGATTTACTAAAAATATTGTTTTTTTTTTTTAATAATTAATTCACTAACTAAAACTTTAATTTCATTATGTCAAGTGCAAAAAATTATGACATGTAAATCAAAGATTCTGCTGCAAGAAAAAAACGAAACGAAAAAAAAATTGAAAAAATTGTGTGTGTATTTGTTATTTCATATTTTTGAAATAACAAGAAACCTAGTAAAATCAAGAAGAAAACCTTTTTGAAAAAATCAAGAAGACAACCTAATGAAATCAATAAGGAAAACCTTCTTAAAAAAATTTAAAAAGATGACCTAATGAAATCAATAAGAAATCCACTTTTTATGTAATTAAGAAGAAAACCTAATAAAATCAAGAAGTTATTCTCTATGAATTGTTTTTTTTTTGGCCCAAAAAAAACAGAACATGAGTATAAAAAATTGTAAATAACAAGTTTTCTTCTTGATTTTATGTGTTTTCCTTCTTGATAAAATTAATAAGACTTACCACATAAAAATAATAAGGAATCCCTTTAAAAAAATCTTCGCTTCTTTCTGCTGGAATACCCCTTTGCCTAAAAACGTTTCATAGAGAAAATCTTCTTGATTCTATGAGGCAGTTTTTGCTCTGTGTATAACATATAATATAAAATACATAATATATACTATTTAATATATAATATAATATATTATATGTTTGTCTTAATTTTTTACTTTATTATATATAATACGTACCATATAATGTATAATATATAACAAATAATATACAATTTAAACTATATAATAATTAATATAATATAACAGCGTTTTACTTTAATATATATGTATAATATATACTATATAATAAATAATAAAATATAAAATAATATATTTGTCTTAATTTTTTTACTTTGTTATATACAATATAGTATATAATATATAACAAATAACATATAATATATAACACATAATATAAAATATTTAATATATAATATATACTATATAATATAAAATATAATATAAATTATGTTTGTTTTAATTTTTTACTTTATAATATATAATACGTACCATATAATGTATAACAAGTAACATATAATATATAATTTAATTTTTTACTCCATTATATATAATATATATGTAATATAATATATAATATAGTATATAGTATATATCAAACAACAATTAATGTATAACACGTATTATATAATAAATAATATATACTATATAATATATACTATATATAATATATATTATGATAAAAAATATGTTTGGCTTAATTTTTTACTTCATTATATATAACATATAAAATATAGTATATAATATATATCATATAACAAATAACATATAATATATAACACATAATAAATAATATATACTATCTAATATATAACATATAATATACACTATATAATAATTAATATAATATAAAATAATATATTGGTCTTAGTTTTTTACTTTCATTCCCACTGTTGCTAGCATTGTTACTAGCTAGCAGTTAGCTGCCACCTTGCACTGAACTAGCCAATATTTTTCGCTCCTCTTAACTACACCCAAACGCCAACCCTCATCATCATCATAAAATGACAATTTGCTGCCAAAATGCCCACTCTTTGTTGTTGTTCTTGTTGTCCTATTTTATTTATATACGCCGAGAGGTAGTTGTTGTTGCTACTGAATAAAATACATTTCATTTATTTAACGTTTGTTTAGTTTTCAGGTCTAACGACGTGCCAAAATTTATCCTCTGCTACTGCATGGTTTCTGTTGCTGTTATTCGTGCTACTGACGGAGTTTTACCTTCTCTCCTTCTTCCTTCTTGTTCTTTCAGGTTGTTGTATTTCAATTCGTATTCTTTGTCATCGCTTATTAGTGGTTAATTTATGCATGACTCCCTGACCGTGCAAGTACTCGTACAATTGGTTCGTATGAACTTGTCGGTCAGGACCTGCATGTGTTCATTGTTTGTTTGTCTTTTCTCTGTTTCCCTTCATGCTTCTTTTGCCACAACATAATTGTTTTCCTTGCTAGTAAATGAATAGCCTTTAATTTTCCACAGTTAAAAATTGTATTATTAATTTATTTCTTGGGAATGTACTGGATGCGAATGGGGACAGCGAAGATACTTTGAATTCAGTTTAAAAAATTATTTCAATCTCAAAATTTAATATCGAAATTTAAAGTTCTATGCAGAAAGATGTCAATCGCGTGAGTTTTACTGAACATACAAATACCATAACCCCATTAGCGACACAGTGCTTACAATGTAATAATAATTCTCATTTATTTGTTGAGAGTTTTTACAAAAATTCAGAACTCTTAAGGAATGTCCTTATCAAGCAAAGCAAAATGCGAATATCTGTCTTTACACAAAATCAGCAAGTATTTTTAGAAGTTCTAAATATTTTATTAGCTGCACGAGGTAGAAGAAAACCCTCGGAAGGTATGGTAACGGCTGAATGAAAGACAAACCCACCAATGAGCTTATCATGGTTTAGTTGCAATGCTCGTAAATCTCAGTACCGAGTGTTGTGACATCAATATGGATGGACATCAATTTGGAAATGAAAACCTTTTGATGTTCCTGGCATGGCAGCCGATGGAATGATGGATTTCTTGGAAAAGCATTGGACTTGCAGATACTTCACGTTATTTGATTTCGAAATGAAAATGAAAATGAAAGACGACTCTGAAGTATGGATCAGCGTGGGGGAGTTATTTTCAAGTTTTTCATTGTGTAAAGCAAAGAGCGCCAAAAGCCCACTGGCGTCAGATCGTTATTGAGTCCCTTGATTATCGGCATATCTGCGATCTATCTTTTACTCGATTTTTCTTTTATCGATGATACAATGTATCAAGTCTTTCCCGCTAGACACTACCTTTTTTATCATAGATGTGTTGTTCCATGCGGGCACATACACTTATGGTTGAGGGTCTATAAAAAGTATTTACTTTTTGGCCTGAAGTCTTTTCTGCCACTCCTCATATACATAGATACTTCACACTCTCTCCGCCTCGTGATTACCAATTTTCTTGATTACCTCTGAAAAGGCGCGATTTTGTAAAAATTTTTGAAGAAAACAGACATCACGGCAGAAGTCACATATTTTTCATTTAAAATAATGAGAGTGACGTTTCCGAGTAGCATTTCAACTTTCCGCAATCGTAAGAAAATCAATTATACAATTCCCTCATGTGTTTTAATATCTCTAAAATTAATTTTTGTTAGAAGGGATGCAATTTGAACACAAACATCCTCCCTCTGTTTTGCTCTGCAGGAGTGCTGCAACAGCCAATAAATAAAAACAGCTGAGCAACGCCTACTTTACTAGCCCCACGACTCCTCTATCTACCAGAAAAATGTTGGCTGATAATTCTTTCAGTGAGACTTTACTAGTTCCATTCACGGATTTGTTATCAGAATGTAGCTGCAGTTTGCATTAATTAATCTGTAACTCTTTAGTTTCTCAACAAAAATAGATGATGAACTTTTATTCACACGGTGCTTAATTGGGAAGCAAGTCTGAAACACTCCACATACTGGAATTTGCCACTGACATTTGTAATCAACTTAAATATTCTATTCATTTTCTCTATTAAATAATTTCATATTCCACACTTGAAGGTAAGCAACCGCACACTGTGGCGCAGTGTTGTTGTGTACCAAACCCGCTCAGGCACCTGAATGGGGAATAATCAATAAAATGGCAGAATAACACCAGCCAGCAGCTTTCTTTGAGCCACCATTTACTTTTATATTCAAAGGCTTAAATGGCAGCAAATACCGAGTACGAGTATCATCATTTCAACCATTTCAACCCCCACTTAAGTGCCTGCTCCCTACCTTGCCACCAGTTCATCTGTATCTGTAGCCAGTATATTTTTTTTTTTTTTGTACGCACAACGTCTAACTAGTCGTATAAATAAAATTGTATAAATTTTGTTTGCTGTACTGCTGCAACGCATTTATTAATCATTTGAGAAATATAAACAACAAATGCGCATTAAGTTAAAGGGCATTTAAAGCATAATGGAAAGAAATAATCGTATTTAATGTTGTATGAGCCGTCTCTATGAACAAACAGACGGGTAACTGCAAGTTTGTTTGTATCTTTAACTTGTATCTATTTTATGGCACACACAAACACACACACTCATGCCCATGCATGTTACATGTGCTGAGTATTTGTTTGTTTGTATAGACACGGAAAAAACTTACAATTTATTTTCATTATAAATTTTCGTTCCTTTAACTTTGTAATATCAAACACAGCGGGCACCTGTCGCTTTGATATTGTGTCATTGCACGGCCAGCAAGCAACATTTGCTGCCGCATTTGAAAGCAGCAAAATGTTGCCAGCAAAACGAACAAAGCTCACATCTGTACAAAAAATATATTAAAAAGTCAGAAAAAGACCAACCTTAAACGCCATACCTGGAGACCGCGTGCATTATTTAAACAAAACTCTTAACAAATAAGCAGCAGCAACAAGAAAAATAAATAAAAAAAAAAAAAAAAAAAAATCTACTTGTATGTGGATGGTTGGGTTGGCGCACAGACAAGCACACAGCCAGCCAAACGTACATTTTCACTAAGAAAAAAACAGCACCAAAAACAACAACAACAACTGCATACTGTAATAGGCAGCAGCTGTTTGTATGGGCTGTTTCATTTTGGCCAATATTTTTATCTGTGGATGGGTGTTTTGAATTTTTCTTCCTTCTACCCATGTTGGCTTTCAAATATTTTTGTGGGCATATTCAAAACGCAACATGCATACAATCAGGAAGCAGTACCTACGAATTAGCGGTTCTCTTATTAGTAGTTTCTTTATGCTTTCACAGTGTTGTTGCAATTGCTGTTGCTGTTTGTTGATTTCATTCATTTGTGCTTTTTAAACAAGCAGTAGAAACACGAGTGTGTACGTGCGTATGCACACACGCATTTGTAGACGAACATCTACGCATTGTCATTTGGATTTTCAGTTCAAGTCGTCGTCTTAACGCTTTAAATTCCAAAAACATAATGCAGCTTTTCATAGAGGAAATTTTAACCCTTCAGCATTTCCGAAGTGGGGGACAAACAAAGTTCTTTTGCCATAAAATAAAATAACAAAGAGTACGCTGAATTCAAAGGTACTAATTTCACTTTCTATGGGCGTGGCAACGACCACTTGCAGAAGCTTATCTTGCAAAACAGCTGTCTGCAATTTATTGAGTGAAACTTTATCAATCACATATTCTTCAATATGGCAATATGTAGTAAAGCAATATGGCAGCTTTGTTACTTGATTTCAAGCTAAATTTAAAATTCAATGTAAAAGCCTTTCTCGCAGAAGACCTTTTCACTGCTTTATGTTGCGATTCGCATTTCCAGTAAAACTTTAAAAATGTTGCTTCATCAGCTGATTACTTAGCAAGCTAAAAGTCGTCTCTTTCGCACAGCAGTTTTGTATAGAAGAAAAAAAAAAAAAGGTTTTCAATGGCGACAATTGTTTAGCTGTGGTTTGTCGTCAGCCGTTCCCATTGTAGTTTCTCCAGCAATTGAAAATTATTATATTGTGTCATTATTCTCTGATTTGTTTTCAGTTCAAATGAAATACAATCTCGTTTTATTGTATGCGAGTCTCGGATCGCTGTCTAATCAGCGTTGGCTTGAATTATAATTGTGATCTTGTAATTTACAGTTATACGCAGCTGAAGTTGGCTCTTTAAGTTTCGTAATGGGACATTGTTTGGTGGCCTCCCCACATAAATATTTTAAGCTGCCGCTCATAGAATTCAAGCCGTTGGCTTGCCTTAATATACAAGTACGGGTATTTTTTTCAAACCCAGGCTTTTGTTGCGGTTTGGTTCCCACCACATTTACTTACGTTGACGTGTTTCAGTTTTTTTTTATTTTTTTTTTGTTTGCTTGTTTGTTTACTTAGCCAACATTTGAATTCAGTCTGGTCAATAGAACGCTTGCGTGTTTAGGTGTGTGTGTACTCGTAGGTACGCCTGCCATTTAGCCTGGACTTGGACTGAAATCTGTTTACTACTACGATTACTTTGTAAACAGAGAGTGAAGTCTTTATAAAACTGACAACATTGATAATGTTTTGTTGCATACTCGCTTATATAATTGTTAAATATGTGTGGCACAGATGCCATTAACGTTGCAGGGTCTAGACGTTACGTTCTTCGTGTTCGTTTTTCTACATGCTTTCTACATGAGCTTTTGTATGCATTCCTTTTCTGTATGGGTGTGTGTGGCTGTGTATTTGAAAAATTAATTATTATTTTAGTTAATGTTAATGTGTAACAATAATTATGTGGAAATTAATGTTTCCATGTGCGTGTCCATTGCAGTTGCTCTGGTTGTTGTAATCCCACTAATTTATTAATTGTTGCATTTTTCAGCTTAATGACGGTTAAACAATAAATCATTTTTAAAAATTGCTTGCGATTTTCCAACAAAATGATGAAATTTTTCAAATTTATTCGTTCGCTTGCTTTATTTTATTGCATTTCAAATATGCAGCTTTTATTTGAAATATAAATTATTAGTGTTTATTACTATCATTATTCTTTTTTAATTGGTAAAAAAACTTTTCGTAACAGCAACTAAAAAAAAAAAATCTTAAACTCATTAACACGTTTTTTTCCATTTTGCGATTTTTGTTGAAGTGATGCGGTCGTACATGTAGAGACTTGGAATTTTTTTCCATAAAATAAAAATTTATTCAAAAATAAAGTTACTTAAAAGCACATGAATTTTCAGAATATCGAAACTGAACTGTAAAATGCCGACAATTTAATGCCGACAATAAAACTTAAGCAGTTCGAAGTTGTTGAAGTCAGTACGAATATGTATATATATCGGTCGTATGCTGGAAACTGTGGGGAATATCTAATTTAAAAGTGATTGCGGGAAATCTGTGGTAACATGGTTTGCCCCATTTTAACTACTCAACCGTGTTAAGGAAGCGAATTTTAAATAATGCGAAATGTCACATTTGCCAGAAACGATATGGTGGGGTAATACGGACAACTTTCAAAGATTTAAAAACACTCTTTTTTTTAATAAAAATCCAAATACGGTTTAAGTAATCAAATTTGCTTCTAAAATAACTAAAGTATTTCTTTCAAGGTTATAACCATTTTACATCAGAATATACTATTCTAAAATAGTACTTTTTAAAATGGTACTTTTTCACAGGTATTCCTTTAAAAATAATTTCCATCAATGACCAACTGGTTTTTTTAAATATTTTTCTTAAAATATACTTAATTTTATTTTTTTAATAAGCACTACTTATAAAGTACTTATTGAGTAAGTACTTTCTCTAAATAGGTTTTTAAAAAGCTGGTTCCAAGCAGACTGCCTTGAAGTAGTAAGTTCTTAAAGAGTAATTTTTAGCAAAAGGTTTTCCTATTTTTTTTTAAAGTCTGTATTTAAAGTTTTTAAAATAATTGTTTCTTTAAATTAATTTACTTCTTCGGCAAAAACTATTTTTTAAAAAGTACTTTTTAAAAATGTAATGTTTTAAAAAGTGTACCGTTGAAAAAAATATTCTTTGAAAAGGTACTTTTTAAAACGTTCTATTTAAAAATTAGTTTTCAACCTTTGAAAAAAAACTTTCCTTGAAAAAGTACTTTTTCCAAGGTACTATTTAAAAAGTAGATTTCTTTAATGAAATAATAAAAGCATTTATTTACGTAAGAAAAGAAATTAAGAAAACCAACATTTAAATTGTTAATTCATTTCTGATATCATTTTTGACTTTGAAATCATTTGAAACTCTCATACAGTTTATTTCTAAATGTACAGCCGGCACGAATTTTTTCTTTGCCTCACTAGAAAGATTTATGCTGGCACACGCGTGTTCCCTTGGTTGCGCAATTTCCTATTGTCGCCAAAATAATCTTTTTCCCATAAAGAGGCATTTTTATTTTGGACGCATTGTGGTCAGAAGTCCAACGTTTTCAATGTGTTTAATTAAGAAGTGAGAAAAATTCGACAACAAAAGGATTTGGTTTCCCAAATTTAAACTGTTCTAAAAATGTTTTTTCGCTTTTTCGAGATTTTCTTTTATAAAATTTCACATTTCAAATCAATTTTAAACGATGCAAATTAAATTTAATATCCCTTCATTAAGCTTTGAAAATCTACAACGAACCAGCATGAAAATAATGAGCCAGTAAGACCACCACAAAAAAAAAAAAAAAAAAAAAAAAAATAGAAAAAAAAACTGAATGTCCCATCGTAAAGACATGTTGCTGTTGATGGAAATGCAAATGAAATCAAACTTCAAATCTTTAGAAAAGAGCAGGAGTGAAACACAGCGAAGCATTTTAAGCCTTAAAGCTAAAATTTTATGGAGTTTTCATTGTGTTGTTTGTAGTTGTTATTTAAAATGTTGCTGAAGTTTCTTTTAAAACTGTCGAATGTGAAAAGTTTAGTTTGTCTAAATTTTTCTGCAACAAAATGACATGATACCAAAATAAGCCAAAATATCCAGAGACACTGCAATACGAGTACTCGTATAACCTAAAAAAGCTCCATATAAATTGTATAGACAAAATAATAAAAAATAGAATTTGCATGAAAATTACCAAATTAAACGTGACACAACAATTTACGTTACAATTGTTTTTATTTGAAAAGAAATCGCTTTTTTTTTTGTTTTTTTTTTGTTTTTTTTGCTGCCAGAAAAAAAACAAAAAAAAAAAAGTTTCCAAAAACTTTGGCAAACAATTGCAAAATTTTCATACGAGTCTGGCAAATGTGTAGTTAAATTCTATTATGGTGTCATTGTTAGGCAAAGGCAAGAAAGAAAAAATTCACAAAACAGGGGGTCTCACAAATCGTTACAAACCTTAAGGGTAACGCTAATGGTTTTTGCGAAACATTCAAAATAGTATTCAAAACTAACTGTTCAACGAAATTATGAAACTGGCATGAAACGTACAAATTTGTTTGGAAGACTCGATAAGCACATTTAAAACCGAATTATTATTCTCCTTTTGTGGCGTTTCTTTTCGTTGCGCATTGTTTCCTCTTGTTTTGTATCGAATGCGAATGCAATGATATTTTCAACTTTAACCAAGAATAAGGCAACTCACGTATGCAGAGATGCTTACACGAGTGCACACACGCTAGCGGGCCGCATACATACATGCATGCAACAATATGGGATGCCTTAAAACACCTTCCTCAAATTCGCTTCTGATCTGTTAGAATCATGAAATATCTTTTCGTTTTGCAACATTCTTTCTTTCATCTTATGGCTTCGGCAAATTTGTTTATACAGATGTACGGCTCCCTCCGCTACTCCAACAACACCAACCACCCCAATCACATGCTAAAGGTAACTTTGGCATTGCGAAATGCAATCAATATTTCATTTAATCACGTTGCTGGCTAGATGAAGAGCTGGATGAATGAAATGTATCCATATTAACCACACAAAAAATAAAAAAATAAAAAAAAATAAAAAAAATTACTGCCACAAATTATTACACTCGGCGAAAACTGTCTAACAAATAACATGGAATTATTTGCAGTCATTGAGGTATTCGAAATTCGACAACAATTGGCTTGCAGACTTACACATGAGAATGAGTGCATCGCGTCCAGGGTTCGTTAAACCGTTATCTTCAATACCACTTTAAATTCAATGCAATCGATATTATTATTAATATAATTAACTAGGCAAATTAAGTATTAACTGGCAAAAATGCTACACTTCTGTGGCAGAAGTACAGAGAAACCAGCCGCCATTGTTGGAAAAGCCATTCCTGCGTAGCGGCTTAAAGTATTTATTAAATCTAATTTGCAGACTTTGTTCACTTGCATTTTCAACGGCAAACAGCTGATTTGCACCCTACTAAAAGTCATACAAAGCCATTGTAAATATCATTTGTGTAAAATTTTTAAATGATTTTTATTACAATTAAACCAGATTGAGGGAAATTACACGGTTTTTAATTTAAATTTAAACACTTCTTTTCTTCACGTGCATGAAAACAATTTAAACTAAACGGCTGATACAATGAATTGGTTTTTAATAGAGATTTTTAAACGCCAAAATTCATCATAGTTGAAGGCACTGGCAAAGCATTAATCATCACATTACAATGGAAGCACAAATTTCCCAATAAATTGATTTGAGCGTAATTTTTTACGCTCTTCAACGCGACCTGGCATCCTTGTTATAAAATACACATTTAATTTTGTTTCTTCTTAAGTACTGAGTTGATTTTCGCCACCGCCCAATTGCCATACCCACCACTACAACATTATTTTTCCAGTGTACATTCCCGAATTGTTTACATTTGTTGTGTTGCAACGACTTCAAACGACTCAGTCGTAAAGAGTGCTCTCGACTAATTTCTTGCTGTTCAGCTATTTGCTATCATTGCGGTAGCTTCCAGTATCATATTTGTTGCCGATTTCTGCACACACACCTTTTCGTTTCAAATGCCAAAATAAAAACACAAAAAAAATCCAAAGTTTATTATAATACTTTTTCTTGTTATTGTCAGTTAAAGCAACATCTCAATTATGTTCAGCATTATGGCAATTTTCAATATCATCATGATGATCATCGTCGTTGGCAGCGGGAACCGTAATCACAATCGTTAGCTTTGCCAGCAACAACTCAACTTTAGAAGCATAAATTCTAAGAACAACAACATGCCATGGGAGTATTACACTGACTCGTTTCTACGAGGCAGATCCCGAAACATTGTTTATTAACCAGGCTTGTTATGATTAGTGGAACTGCAACCATATGGGTCGCATTTGGTACGGCTTTCAGCTTTCAGTGGAACACGAATTTTGTCATTTCACCTCGTCATGTGCACAATATTTCCTTAAATATAATATTTTTACAAAGAAATTACTTACAAATTTGTTTACAAATTACTAGTAGTTTTATGCCACTGTTTACTTATTCACCAGCGAGTACAAAACATTTTATTTGACGAAAGGAATCTACTTAGCCGGAAGCAATTAAACATAAAACGAAATTTTATGCAACAACTATGTATTAATGTCAAGTGAAGCGCTTCCATTAGGCGGCCTTAAAAACAGCCGTCATAAGTTTTGCCAAAAGTACGAAAACTTTTTAAATGGTAAGTACTTTTAAAAAATGTTGTACTTTTTATTTCTATTAAAATTACAATTTTAACATTATCTGTATGTTTTGGAAAACAAAACTTTATGAAAAATATTCAAGTTCAACAACTAAAGAAAAGAGTACCAAAAGAAAAGGTACCACTATGCCATATATCACTATTTTTTGCAGCTGCCGCCTAACCTTGCAATGAAATTACATTCTATTCTATGACGAATAGTTGGCCAGTGCAGATTTACAATCAGTTTAGTGGACCTTAACAATTGTCTTTACGAGACCGCTACACGGTAAGCGGATATTTTATAGACCATTAAATTTAAATTAATTTGGAGGGAGTAAAAAGGTTTTCTTGCCTTGATCTAGGAAATCAACACTAGTTGGTGTCAGGAGTACTATTTTTGATATCCTCTAATAAAAGCCGGCTTGGTATCCGTAAGGCCTGAAGTAGTACTTTGAATGATTGAGTATTATTGTTAATAAAATCAAACCTGCTGATAACGTGGTTTCAAAGTAGGCATTGCTAGTCCGTATCCTTTTTCTATTCATTGTTTTATTTCGCCGATAAGCGAACTCTAAAACCTCTCACAATACCAGAGAGAACAAACAACAACAGAGAGCAATTAAGAATAGTTGTGTGTAATTGCCGGAGTTGGGATTGAACTGAAAAGATTCGAGCAATACATATGATCTATGATCCTTTACGATCTTCTGGAAAGAGGCCATTAGAATACCCAATTGAAAGACACTGTACCTCATGTCGTCGGCTCATTATTGATTTGACCTTTAGCAATTGGGCCTTTTAGCAATGCATTTGATAGTATTGTTTAGAGTTTTACGATCCTTTACAATCTTCTGAAAATGGACCATTCGAATATCCAATTTAAAGTCATTGTACCACATGTCGTCGGCTCATTATTGATTTGACCTTTAGTAATTTGGCCTTTTAGCAATGCATTTAATAGTATTGTTTAGAGTTTTATGATCCTTTACGATCTTTTACGATCTTCTGAAAAGAGGCCATTGGAATATCCAATTTAAAGACATTGCACCACATGTCGTCGGCTCATTATTGATTTGACCTTTAGTAATTTGGCCTTTTAGCAATGCATTTAATAGTATTGTTTAGAGTTTTACGATCCTTTACGATCTTTTACGATCTTCTGAAAAGAGGCCATTGGAATATCCAATTTAAAGACATTGCACCACATGTCGTCGGCTCATTATTGATTTGCCCTTTAGTAATTTGGCCTTGGAGCAATGCATTTGATAGTATTATTTAGAGGTCTATGATCCTTTACGATCTTCTGAAAAGAGGCCATTGGAATACCCAATTTAAAGACATTGTACCACATATCGTCGGCTCATTATTGATTTGACCTATTAGCTTAGAAGACAGCCAAATAATTGAATAAAAAGTAAAATATATTTCTGTCAATTATTTTGTGCGACCCTCGTTGCTTTAACAATTCGCTTGTTGCATGCGTAGATTAATATTTGTGCCATGAAGCCGCATAGCAAATAGAAGTTGTTTGGAATTTAAATGCATTTTTTAAGGCTGAATTTGCAGTTTTCTTTTTTCATTTGTATCATTTCTGCTTCTCATTTAATCATAAAATTAAATGCATTTAAGTGACCCGGGGCCACTTATGGCATATTTGTTAAAAGACAACAGCTTTTAGTTACTTTTGTACGGTTGGGACTGCTGTTTTCATAACCGTTTTTTATTTCTTCTTCTTCCTTCTTTTTTATTATTTTTTTTTTGTACTATTCTAAAACTGTTATGTAGTTGTTTTGTGTTTTTTTTTTTGCGAACCGCACTAATATTTCCCCTTTTAGCGCCGCTTCAAATGACCCCGCGTAGCACAAGGGTTCGCAGCAGTTGGCCGTAAAAGTACTTTGTTTTTAGATTAGATTGTTTAAGATATTTTTTTTTAATAATAATTGTATGATTTGCTATTGTTGTTGTTGTTGTTGGTGGTTTTGTTTTTGTTGTTTTCATTTGGTTGTAGTTAAATCAAAAACCAAAAAATAGAAAGTTGTAATTTAATTTGTTTTGGTTTTGCTTTCCCATGAAAAAATGGTCAACAAATTATTTTTCGTTATTATTTTTATATATTTTGTTTTCTTAATGCACGTGCAGCAATTATTGCAGTTGGCTTCTTTTTCCATAAAACGTTGCTTTAATTTTTTAAACAAAACATGCATTATTTTTGGTTTTTATAAATAAACTTTCACTTTAAAGAAAATAATTTTGTGTTCAAACAATAGAAATCATAATTTAAAATAGGAAATAGAGCCAGTCAAACGTTAAAAAATATAATGATCAAATTAAAATGTGATCATTATAATGAATCTATAAGCTTTCTAGCATTATCTTATAAAATGAAAAGAAATGCATGAAAAGTGAAAAACTTTAGTGAAAAAAATTGAAAGTGAAATCTTGTTCCAAATGTCCAGCACCAGCAGTGCTTCTTCCCATTGTCTGATGGCCTATTTAAGTACTATTTCTATTATATTAATACAATATATTTTATATAAAAATTTGCTTTAATTATTTTTTCTGTTTTTGTTTTTAATTTAAATCGGTTCCAATTAATTTTCTTTAAATTTATTCACAAATTAGAATCTGTATTTCTCATATGCACAATATACTCAATCGTATATTGTTGGTTCCAAGTAGAAAGGCCCTAACTCACATTTTTTCTTTTTGCAATAGATTTGTTTTTGGTGATTTCAATGTACGAACTGAATATGGACCGATTCATGCCAAATATTGTTATATGTTGTTGGATAGCATTTTCCATGATATCCCGAACAGAGCACCATGCCTTATATCGCAATTCCCTTTAGTTGCTCATACTCGCTAAATTGAAATAAAACTAAAGCTATATAAGTAATCGAAAGACCAATCTAGCTGCACTTAACATATTACATGTGATCCTTCCAATTTTGAAATACTTTTTCGCATAAAGCGGACTGCAGTTCCGCCATGACACGTTCCATATTCAATTCCAATGCGACAATCGATTGCGGATTATTTCAATAAAACAACAACTTTAAGGTATTATAGGTAATATAGATCCATTATATCGCAAGTTGTATGTGAATTTTCACCATCTTCTTGGAAAGAAGATGTCATTAAGACCATTTTCTTCTTAGTTTTTTTGAGCGCTTTTATACAAACTATATGGACATCAAATTAGAATTTCAGCAAAACATTCTGAAATGTTTATTATTAATTAATTCTATATATTCGCCTAAGCAAAAATGCTATCGTGTGCCCACTGTTCTATGAAAGCTAGAAATTCTTCTAAACTACCAGTTTATGGATTGAAAGCAATTTCATTCAAGTGATTGGGATTTAGAGCAGTTCGAAACAGATCCACTTTGTTTTTTTTTGCACAGAAAAGTTGTGGTATCGGAAAAAGATCACGAGACACTACTGCTCAAAAATATATTAAAAAAATAAATTAATTAAATTATAAAAGAGATTTTGAAGAGGAACGGACATCTTTTAAAATATAAAATTCACGTCTGACAACGTTCGTGCACAACAAAATTCCGCAATCGCATAATAAAAAGCTCCAATGACTCCATCAGCATGAAAACCGCACCAGACGGTCACTTTGAGTGGATGCAGTAGTGTCTCGTGCACTTTATCTGGATTACTTTATCCGATACCACAACTTTTCGATACAAAAAAAAAGTTTATCTATTTCGAACTGCTCTAAATCCCAATCACTTCAATGAAATGGCCTCCAAAACATAAACTGGGTAGTTTTATTTAATTTTAAAGTGTATAGACCCCTAATGGAAACACCGATACAACAATGGGAATGTAAAATATCTTCTCCTAGAGATTATTTCAATTATTTTCCCAGACATAATCAAAGCTAAAATGATTTACAATAGTGGGAAATGCCGCTTTTTTGTCAAGAAAATGTTTACCGATATTATAAAGATCGATTTCTTGTTTGTCGTTACCTGATCCGGTAGTCACAAAAAGTTTTTCCACACAATTAGAAAGAAACCCTATTTCTACAATATTCATTAGCAAACATATTTTTATAAAAGTGACTTCACGACTCTTTGGAACGTATCAGCAGCCGCTCGTTATTATATTTAGCCGTAAATATTTGTGTTTGTGTTTATTAATAATTTTAGTAGTTAATAACAAGAGGGCAAAAACAACAATGCCAAACAACACAACACGTTAAATAAATTACGTCCGCGGTGTTTTACGTCACCGTTTATTTTTCTATTTTTTAGTTGTAAACAAGTTGACACATGTTGTTGCCTTTGCAGATGAGGGGGTATTTCTTTTAATTTTTTTTTTTTTTTTAATTTTTTATTTATTTATTTTTTTGTCAAGAAATGTTATTATGATTGTTGTTATTTTATTTGAGTGTTGCTGCTTTTTTGTCTTTAATTACACGTTGACGTTTTTCGCTTATTTGCTGCCCCTTCACACCAATAAAATCACAATCGAGTGCTTCTTAAACTTTTATTCGAGTTGGCATAATGACAGTGATAAAGAGGTGTTCCGAAATGGTCGCCAGACATAGTCTAAATAGTCCACGTGGAAGTTACTTGTTAAGAGGTGATAATTTGGCTGTTGACGATTTATCGCCAAATTTGAAATTTGGATGTTTCGAGCGCTTATATATAAATTATAAGGACATAAAATTAGAATTTCTGAAGAACATTCTGAAATGTTTTTATCAATTAATTCCAAATATACGCTTAAGGAAAAATGCTACCAAGTGCCCACTGTTCTATGAAATCTATAAAATTCTTCTAAATTTTGAAAAAATCAATTAATTTAATTATTTATTTTTCAATCTCTTTAGGATGTATGAAATTCACATCTGACGAAGTTCGTGCACAACGAAATTCCGCCATCGCAGAAAAAGCTTCCTAATCACTTTTCCCCCCTTCTTTTTCCTTTAAAAATTAAATTCCATTGTAATCAGATAAATTGAAACTTCGTCGATACCTTGTAGTCTTCCAGATAATTTGGTTCTCAATGCCTGGAGTCTAGTACCAAACTAGAATCGACAAGCATTAATGGATCAGCTGTTGGTAAAAATTTCATGCGAAAGGCTGAGGTTTCGCAGTTGGTAAGAAGTGTTGCCAGAAACATGTTGCCGTTGAAAAATATGTTGCCAGAAACATTTCGCCGTCTTTCCCCATAATCAACATTGTCTGAGGAAAATTTCTTGTATTATAATTTTATATACAAATAGACAATATTAAAAACGAACTTTTAAGCGTAGTATGGGGTAATTCTGGTGTACCTACACCAGCTTCCGCAACAGAAATTCTTCAGAAAGTGCAATCATTATTTATAAAATCTCGAATGAATAATAAAGAACAATGAAGTTCATATTTGATTAAAGATTGCATACAATTAAGCCAGAGTAATTAAAAATATTCATTGAATTGAAAACAATTCATTTTAAAGAATTAAATTATTACAAATACATAAATGAACTGTAACCCAACGGAAGCAGTTTCATCACTTTTATAATCGATTAACAAGATTTTCTTTTATTATTCCAAGTCCGTTAGAAAAGACTCAGACCACCGAAAAACGAACTGAAATAATAGAACTCCATGAGAAGTTTGTCAATTGCGAATTTAAATTCTCGTAGGTTTTATTTTTTTATTTAATTTTTTTTTTTGCAGAACTTGAAGGAACTTGTTTTCCGTAAAAAATTCCGTCAAGAGTAGAGGACGACAACTTGCGTCTTGTAAGTAAAACCCTCCTTTCACTGATGCATCCATTAGATATTCCCACCTGGCGCAGATCTACTAACGTTACGTTTAGAAGCGAGTACGTAAACATTTTAATGGACTGTAACAGTTTGTGAACACTTACAGGTCGCTCACGTGAACGAAACCTGCTTTCACTGCACCTTCCCCACATAAAAACTTTAAGGCCTACTTCAGTTTCCGGACCACATACAAGGCATCTTACACTGGATTTTTAATTAAAATAAAAAATAAATTTAAATTATTTTTATATATTTTTATTCATTATTAGAAAATGTAACATTCTCTGAATAAATAAATTGCCAAGAATTTGAAACTGATTTGCTTTTATTTCTAATAAACTAAAATTTGTAAAAAAAAACATTTTTTTTCTTGCATTAATAAAAAAATTAGTTTTCCTAAAAAGTTCTTTGTTTTTTTTTTTTTGGTGACAGAAATGCGTGGGATGTTATCATAAATCAAAAAGAAGTTCTTTAGCCTCATGGCAGCCGAAGGTCTCCGAATATCAATATTCGGAACAACAAATACTGAATAAAATTAATGGTACTCTGGAATAGCATTTAGTGAGATAATCTATTTTAAATGCTTCTTTTCCTTATTTTAATTTTATGTAAAATATTTATGAGTGTACTTGCACAGGCCATTGCCTTTTCTGTGACATTGTTTGATCTTGAATGGATTTTCCCTATTTTTTTCTACTCACATTATCATCTTACGATTTTAGAAGAAATTTGTTGCTGAAATTTGGTTTGTTGGTTTTGTGGACTTTATTTTTATAAAAATAAATTGGGAATTAAATTGTGGGAATATTAAATATCGCCATTCTGAATAAAAGTGTCAGTACGCAGCACACAGTTGAGGCAAGACATGCACAGCTTTGATCCATGATCAAGGAAGGAATCGCAACCGAGACTTTTGGATTAGCAGGCGCCACTTTCCTCTCACTCGAAGAAGGTTTCACTGTTCCATTAAAATATTTACCTAGTTGCAGCAAATTTTCTTTTCTTTATTATATCGCAGAAATTTGGCTCACACGCTTTTCAGCTGCGGCAGGTGGGAGTATCTTCTGATGGGGCCTTTTTTCAAGAGCTACTCTTTACATAACTCGAATGACTCGAATTTTTAGCATCATTACATTAATGCAAAAGTCAATATATTTTCAACACAACATGATTGCAAACAATATCAACAGGAAAAGAGTTTACAGCCGCCGGTTAAACCGATTGCACTAAAAGGTTTTCTGGCGATCATGTCACATTACAGACAAACAAAAATCAACTTAAAAGATTACTACGGAGATTAATAAGCTAGCCTACGACAGTAGAGGGCGCTGGTTCAAAGCCTTGCATCAGCCCTCTGTGCATACTTAACAAAAGCTTGGCAGTTTTTCTTTAAAAAATCGATTAATTTCATTCGAATAACTGTTATCTGAATTATTTGAAATTATTACATTTCAATAATATAACAAATATTTTCCCCAAATTGCTTTAAAATATTTCCCCCGATTCCCAGGAAAATTTTATTTTTTTGACTTTCCAAATAACTACGAATGACTCTACGAATTAATTAATCCATAAGGATTAATTAATTACTATTTAACTAATTAATTATTTATTTATTATTATTTATTAATTAATTATTTATTTAACTAATTTACTAATTTTTTTTTATTATTATTTATCTGTTAAAGTTTTTATATTACAAGTTACGAATCAAAAAACTTTTATTCGAATAATATTTTTTCAATTGTTTTCAGTGTGGAAAAAATAAAATCTTTTTCTCCCAAATATTTTATTCGAATAATTTTGCAGATAAGTATTGGAAAAAAACCGCAAATAAGAGAAATTGTTGCATTCTCACAAAATCTAATTTAAATAAAAAAATTTGAATATTATTTTTGAAAATAATTGAATTGATAAATTAACTAATTTAAGGTTAATTAAAACAAATATTTGTCTTAAAAGTGATAATTACTCGAATATAAATTACATACAAAAAAATGTTTAAATAGTTAATATTTAAATAATTTAATTTGTACAATTTTCGAATACAAGTAGTAGCATTCGATTCAATTTTTACTCGAATATTTTAAACAAAATGGCGACTTGGAATTTTATTTGAATGCATTAAACTGATGGTGTAAAAGCATTTTTAGCACAATTTTATTTTTTGTTTAATTAGAGCCTGTTTACCATATAAAACTTTTTCCCATGTTTTAATGTCCTGCTGAATATTAATTTTCGTTACCATAATTATTATAATTAACCGTTATTAATTATAAAAGTGAGACGAATGGGAAAGAAGAAAAGCAGAATCACTAATAATAAACATTTTAGGTAAAGGAGAACACCCGTAGAAGATAGTTTCAAAACAAAAGTTTCCTATTGTAAATACACACTTAGAAAAGAAGGGAGATGCAAATGTCACAGAAGACAGTTTCAGAACCAAAGTTTCCCACTGCGAATCGGAAATATATCTTGTGATTTTTTACATCTGTAAAAAACATATTGTGAAAAAGCCTCTGAAGTTGTACAGATGCGTCAGAGCTGCCAGCTGATTGAGAAAAAGCGCCATGAGCCAATACGTAAGGAAAACAAAACTTATGATTAATGATTTTATAGAGTTTATTTTAGTGAGAAAAATATAAATACAGAAGCACAATTACATGCATTGTGGAATGCTTGGGAAGGCCTTATGAGGATTACGTGACACATAAATACTTTACAGAGGAGTTACATATTGTAAAAAAAGCCACATAGGCTGTTATGCATGAAAAGCACAAAATTGAGGCCGTTACCAGTTTGCGAGAGCAAACTTTCCAATCCATAGTAACGATTTCATTTCAGTCTGGAATCAAGAGTACGTTTCAGAACCCCTGCTTTGTTGTACGCTTCCTCACTGCTGCAATCACTTATCGCAGCAGCTTCAGTGGAAGTCACTGATATTTACGTGAGTACAAGTATTTGGAAAAAATACCGGCATATTATTTTTTTTATAGAAAGTACTCGTATTTATTTATTTATTTAATAGTTAGAAGCAACATGTTTGTTGTTGGCGTTGTTGTTGTGTAACATGGAGCTGGTAGTTGAATATTATTGGCAATTATTTGTTGCCATTGTTGTTGCTGTTGTTTTTGTTTTTATTTTGTATCTTAAGAAGTACCAACAGAAAAACAACAAGGAACAGTATAATGTGTTCAAGCAATTACTCTAATGCCTGTTACATGATGGCATGACTGTTGCGCTTATAAGTCGCCAGCAAGCAAATGCAACTGCAACAACAGCAGCAACAACAACAGCAGCAACAATAACAATAATAAAGGAAATGTAAACGGCATTAAGTACTTAAGAAAGCAAATGCTGAGAATAATTGACTAACTAGCGGTGGCGGTAATTTGTTGCTGCTGTTGTTGCTGTTGTTGTAAATGTTAAGAACAACAATGCGATAACAAATTAACACTCATGTTCTAACAAACAATGAGAATATTTTAATAATTTTCTGTGGATTCAAATAAAATACTATCAAAAGTTCAAGTCTCCCGCATTTGGAAGAGGGATGACACCATGAGTCACTAGTGAAACAAATTGTCAAAATTGTTTTTTGACACATAGGAAAGGCAGAGTTTCGCATAGTACTAATGCCTACGAATGAATATAAAATGTTATCGTATCGGAGGGGAGTATAAAATGCCTACAAATTGCCCTGCAAGCACACCAAAAATTGAATTTCAGTTTGTAAGGTCGGTAGCTTCATTGCAGAAGCAAATTGGGCAGACACAAGTATTTCGCCAGCCGCCTTCATTTCCAACCGCCCAGCCGTTTGGAAGAAATCTTTTACTGCCGCTTTGTTTTTCCAAATATTTCCATTTTAAAAATTTTAAAAGGTAAGCTTGCAAATCCTTTAGTTACTAACGAGATATAAATACATATATAAATCAATTTGCAATGCCATTTTCCCTTGTTTTCGGGTTATCAGCTGAATGGGCATTCTCGGTGAGATTTTTGATGCCATTGTGAAAATCAGCTGTTCAACGCTCAGTAGTTCTGCACTCGTTATTGTCTTTGAGTCTGCTTTGCAGTCCAAAACATTCCACAGTATATGTAATCACGCTATTACATTTACGTTTTTGAAATTAGCCAGACTCTGTAAAATCATTTAATTTTTTATTTTCTTAAAGTAACGGCTCATAGCGACTTTAAACCGCTGCCGGCGATTTTTCGCAATCATCTGACACCTCTAATGCAACTGTACAAGTTCTAAAGTTTTTTTGCATACATTGCCAAACGCTAAACTAATTTAAAGTTCAATAAATATTTTTGTAAACGTGGCAACACAGCTACACTGGCATCGATTATCCACAACATCTGGCAGGAGTTATCGACATAAAAAGAAACCACTTGCATGTTGAATCCTCAACATTGCACACACCGTTTAAATGATCTAAAACCATCTCGGACTGGCCTCGTATTTTGACAAAAGCTCTTATTTTCCCCTCTCTTCATGCCACTTTAAAAAAAAGTTGCTTTATTTCCTGTTTTAGGTAAATTAAAACCGTGTTTTATGTAAAATGTTTAACCATTTATTTGAGTTTTATTTTTAATTTGTATTTGTCACATGTCATTATCGGGTTTTTATTGCAAAAACAACAACAAACAAAACACAGAAATAACAACACTAGTAACAAATCTAGTTTTTCTTATATGTTTTTATACTATTCTTGATTTTTACTTTCGCCTGTTTCAACGTTCAAATAACACAATTTCAATTATTAATTAACATGTTGTTAGGAGGTCAACTAGTTAATTAATATTTATTTTTAGTTTTATTTATTTCTATTTTATCTTTATTTTTTTATTTTTTGTTTAGTGCTTTTTTTCTTGTAATTTTGTAATAAAATTTATTTCCAGTTCTTTTGGAAAAAACAACAGAAAAAAACCGTCTTGAATTTACAAGCCCGTACAGGCTGAAGGCAAGCAAAGTAATACAGAACGAGATCAAAACAGCTCGACCTTATTTATTTTATTTATACCGTCTCTTGAAGCGGTAAAGTTGAAAATGTGATTAAATGTGATTTAATTTAGTTTGATTTAACTGGATTCATTTACATTTTTTGAAAAGAGGAAATTTATTTGGTATAGTGTGTAGTTTCATAACGTTTAATTAATCGTTAGGCGTGTGCTTGGATATGAAAGCTTTCGATAAGAAGCACATTCGTGTTCCACACTACGAAAATTCCGAAAGTATTTTTTTTGGTTTTTTATTTCTTTCTTAAAAGTTTATAGATTAAAGTAATAATGAGCTCACGGGGGGTCTTTGGCTAACTAATCTCGATGGTGTTTAGCTAAAGACATTTCTATCGTTAAAGTAAAAAAAAACATTTTTTCCAAGCAGTAGAGCAGTGCAAAATATTGCAGCATCTACTTTAAATCAATTATTTAATTTTTTAAATTTAAAAAAAAATTTTTTTTTAATTTTTTTTGAAAAAAAAAAAGAAAAGCTTAACGTTAATGTTGCTTTAATAGCAATCCAATATGAAAGTGAAATGTTTATAGGAAATTTCAAGTACTTGCGATTGTTGCCAGCTATCGCTAAATATCGATAGCTAATAATTAGAGGCAGACAATAACTAATATATATATAAACTTTTATTATGAAAAAAAAAATATTAAAAAATAATTTATAAAACTCATACGATTCCAACATATTTTTAATCGCTACTAAATTACTAAATTATTTTATTATTTAATTTTTATGCACAAGAAAAATATCAATTATATTCACTGAAATTGTCATGATGAAAGTTTATTTATTTAGTTTTCTTACACTTGCGAAGAATTTTGTCAATAAAAAATATTATTTCCTTTTTGTAAACTAGAAAAAAATTACAAACGTGTGCTAAATTTTTGCAATTTTTCTTTCATCTCTTAAAAGGAATAAAAAAAAAAATATTGTCAATTATTTATTTTTATTTGCAATATTTTTTAACACAACTGCAGTTGTTGTTGTTTTTAAAAGTATTGTTGCCTCTTATTTATATTGCGATAAAGCAGAATATGAAATGAAAATTGAAAAATATTTTCTCTTTACTATTTTAGAAATGCAAACAACGTAAGCCTTTGCAATTGCAGCGGCCAACCAAGCAAACATTTTGTATAGAACTTTAATTGAAACATCTAAGAATTGAAATAAAAAATATTATTTTGTAAATTTTTTAAATTGCTTTAAAATAAGCAACAAATTATACAAGAGATGGATACCTTGTAATCATAATAAAATGGAAGCCGATGCGTGCTTAAGTTAAAATTAATTAAAATTAATCATGAAATAATATAAACAAATACAAGTCAAGTAAAGAATATCACTTGTCTACTGCCTTAAAGCTGTAAAGCTTTGGGGATCGAACCTGCAATAGCTCCTGCCTGATAGATCAATTTTCTATCCACCAGCCTAAAGTTGTACTCTCTTTTAAATATAGTACAACTACTAATTTTAATAAATACAATTATAATGAAAATTGGTATATCTCAGTCACGAAACCATCACTGGTAAATTTTCCATGGCTGCTCTCGCAACTTGGTTTATGATAGCAGGCAATCAGTTAAACGCCGTTTAAAAAAGGGCTTTTAAAATGGTTTCAAGGCAGAAAAGATTTTCAATTGAATGTTGCAGATATTACTTTTACCTGCATGTGTGTGTGTTCGCAATAACTCAAGCAAATAGACTGATTTCGAATAAAAGTTTGCTTGCTTGCAATCGTCTTCAATGTATCACTTAATATTTCCTTTCTTCATCTTTAATAAATTTTTTGTCTATAATAAATGAAAGCTTTAGAAGCGCCTATAAAAAATGCCAACATCGGCAATAACGGCGGATTGTGTATATACAAATAATATCTTTTAACACCTTCACAAAAGTTTAAAAGAGCTGTTTACATTTCTTTTCGTAGAATTTTTTTGTAATTTTTTCCGAAACCAGCAGTTAGGCAATGTCTCTTCTTCATGTATGGAAGGACCTCAACTGTCAAACTTCAATAAATAAAAAGTTCAAAAATAGCACAATGCTAGAGAACAGTAACCTCTATGTTGAATATACAAGGATTATCCTTGATATTATTTGGTTCCTGCTAAGAGAGCAGGCATTATGTTATTGGCACAATCGGTATTAGGGCATATCAAATGTTGTCGTGAAGTAGGAAGGAATTAAGCACGCTTCCCTTGCGACTTGTATTTGATGAAATTATAAGTTGTTTTATTTATTTTATTTAATTCTGAAACATTTTTAATAGAAAATACTCTCTGGATACAGAAATATGAATCTGTAAAATTTGTTACCTGCTTTAGATATTTCCTTCGCTGGAACAGTATAACCTTTTTAAACAACATTCTTTGACAAATTTTTTGTTTGAATTGACAAATTTATTTATATTTTTTTTATATTTTCCCCCAAAAATGTTTAGTAGTTCATTTACTGAATAAATCAAACTTTTATATACAGACAATTTTTTCCCAACCAATATCTGCCATTGTATTTGGTAGCAAATATGACATGCATATGCTTGCTGGGTATATAAGCTGCATCGCACACATGCGAAAAAAAATTATAACTTCCGCAATCTGTTTTAAAACCAAACAATATCATTTTTGATTTCTTTCTATTAATGCGTTATTAAAAACAATGAAATGACTATCGAGATTATCTTCACAGTTGCGTACTTCGGCTCAAGACTCTGAAATTCAAGAATGTCAATGAAAAAATTTTTGTTAACGTTTTAAAAGTTGCATTTATTTGTTTATTTGAAAGATAAAAGGAAAAAAATATATTTAAAAAAGTTATAAGTAACTGCTATCAGCAAGTTATTACTTCATTGATTTATTGATAAATTGGGGGACAGATACCGAACCACAGTTAAATCATCACAAAAACAAAAAAAAAATTTTAAAAATTATCTTTTAGATAAATTACAAACTCAGCCAAATATTTTAAAAATAGTTTTGAGATGATCGCCATTAAAATTACATCATATCTGTGAGCAATCATGCCAAGCCGGTGAGCGTTATGGGTCCTTCCAGCAAGTCAAAGCACGTCGTATAGTAAAATAAATCGAAAAATGTGTATGTATACCTTCGTGTTGGTTCCGACAGTTGTCTTAAGTGCAATATTCGAGAAGCCATCAAAACACATGAGCTTGGTAAACGAGGCTGGGTGGGGCATCAAGTTTTATTTTTCCATAAAGTCTGAGAATAACCCTAATCCAATTCATACCTCATTCTTCATAGTTTTTACCAATAGAGTGCCCAAAATTCGATAACTACTGAAATTGTAAAAAAAAAACTTTAAGTTCTTTTTCCGAGAATATAAATTTTTAAAGTTCTAACGTTTTGTGAAAAAACGGTACCGTACAATATTGAATTTAGCCAATGGTTACATCTGATTTAAAGAGGAACTCTTTAACCATCTCAATACAAATAATACTTTTTTACACTAAAAGTACTTTTTTTTATACAATATGTAGTTTCTGTAGAATGATAGTATTTTAGATGGTACCAAATAAGTACTTTGCAAAGAAAAATCACTTTTAAAATAAATTTCAATGAACATTTGAAAGTGAAATTATTTATATTAATTTTTATTTAAATCATTTATTAGCAATAAAGTAATTTTTTTTATATAAATAAGTACTTTTTTAACGTAGTTGTGCTTAAACTAATTATCAATTATATTTGTTGTGGTGGATCTCAAGTAAAGTAAAAGAAAGTACTTTACATTTTAACTTTTTTAGAAAGTGTTTTTACTTGCATTCCAATGCGAAATTATTTACATTATTTGTACTTTTTTTGCAAAAGTACTTTCTCAAAGAACTTTTTTATTTAAAGAAATTTTTATTTAATGCCATTAAATTTTGTATTCAAAGAAAACATTTTAGAAATAAAATCTGACGAATTAAATATAGTTTTGAGGGATTTTGTTTTAAGGAATTTTAAATGCGAAATAGTTAAAAAATTGCGACACTCTCTGTCATTAGCTGAGTGCATCTTGGCAATTGTGGCTGGACAGGTACGTCTAAATCATTTGAATTGAGATTACTTTATTAAATTCATAATGGCAAGGGGGTTCTTTTAAATAGCACACACTGTTTATCAATCCATTGCTGTGCCTTTTTCCAGCATTGGGAAAAAACTGACTGGATAGGTACGTCTAAATCATTTGAATTGAACTTTCTTCACAATGGCAAGGCATCTTTTTTAAAGAGCAGCCACTGTTTATCAATCCATTGCCGTGCCTTTTTCCTCCATTGGCCTACTTTTGCCATGTAACGAGTACCGCTCGGCAATTGTGACTGGATAGGTACGTCTAAATCATTTGAATTGAACTTTCTTCATAATGGCAAGGCATCTTTTTTAAAGAGCAGCCACTGTTTATCAATCCATTGCCGTGCCTTTTTCCCCCATTGGCCTACTTTTGCCATGTAACGAGTACCGCTCGGCAATTGTGACTGGATAGGTACGTCTAAATCATTTGAATTGAACTTTCTTCATAATGGCAAGGCATCTCTTTTAAAGAGCAGCCACTGTTTATCAATCCATGGCTGTGCCTTTTTCCCCCATTGGCCTACTTTTGCCATGTAACGAGTACCGCTCGGCAATTGTGACTGGATAGGTACGTCTAAATCATTTGAATTGAACTTTCTTCACAATGGCAAGGCATCTATTTTAAAGAGCAGCCACTGTTTATCAATGCATTTCTGTGCCTTTTTCCCCCATTGGCCTACTTTTGCCATGAACTTGTGCCTCTTCCAAAGACCGGATTGTAATCTTTCCAGATAAACTCTGACTTGCTTTCAAACACAACTACTCATGCATTCCGGCTTAAAATGGCCCCTCAAGCCGAGTCACTTGCGTTCCCAGTTCGCTTGTTTTCAACTGTTGATTAAAGTTTTACTCTCTTATTAGTATTTTGCTTTCCTTTTTTCATTATTATTTTCCAATTTAATGGAAGTTAAAAGATCAAAGTTTTCATTAAGCAATTAACCAAATAACTTTAAGTGTAAAATAATAGAAAAAAATATATATTTATATACATTTAGGTGCCCGAGCCAGAGCTATGAACTTTGAAAAATTGTTTAGAATATGTTCATCTTCCATACGTTGGAGCACTCCAGCAATTTGATGTCATTCATAGAAAAAAAAATTGAAGGAACACCAGCGGCCACACCCGTGGGCTTGTAATCGCATGCGTAAATTCCGAAAAGTCATAATTATTGACTTGAGATTTATTTTTTTATTATTATTTTTATTTTTTTATTAAACAGAAATACGAGTCTATATTGCTTTTTTATTTTTGTAATTTTGTTTTTGTTTTGTTTTTTTTTTTCTTTGCGCTTGATTTAATTATCAATTAAGAACGTGGCCGGCATTTGCTGTAGTGCGTCTAAAGTACTCTAATCGTAAAGAGCCATTTTTTCCGCTTTGCATTGTAATCAAGTATTGTTACTTTTTTTTTAATTTATATTTCAATTTGAATTTCTTTGAATTTATTGTGAGCGTTTAATGGAAATAAACAATATTTAACTTTAATAAAATACGCTTATCATTCACTATAAACTATTTTGATTTCATTAAAGTTATGGCGCATTAAGTAGCGTCGCCACGTCTATGAAATAATTTATTTATTATTTACTTTTGCTTTTTTTTATTTGCAGAAGTTATTTTATTTTAATTATTATGTTTTTTTTATTCCATTGCACAAAAAATGTTTTTCTTTTTGTTTTCTATTATTGTGCAATATAATTTTTTTTTTGCTTTAATCAAGTAATTTAAAATTAATTTATTTAACTGGCGAAAATACTACATTTTATTTTAATATTGTTTTTAAAGGGAAATCAAAAGTAGCCGTGATTAGGAAAACGAGAGAGAGAGAGAGTGATGTTGTATGGCTGGAGAAAGGCCTGGCATGATCAGGCCACATACACCAGCAAACTCAATTTCAATCGAGAAATATAAAAATAAATTAATTTATTTAGCTGGCGAAATTAATGAATTTTATTTTACTAATCTTTATAGGCAATTCGGAAGAACTTTTTAAAAAAAAAAACAGTTTAAAGTTTTTTATTTACATTTTCAATAGTTAACGAATTTTGATCACTCTACTGATATAACATAAAAAACTATAAAGATTCAAGTATGAATTGGATTACGGTTAGCCTCAGGCTTTATGGAAAAATAAAACTTGATGCCCCAGCCATTAAAGTTTACCAGATCAATATTGGCACCAAATATTGCATTTATATAAGTCAACTATCGGAAGCAACGCGGAGTGTACTAGTGGTAAAAATGTTTTAAATAATTAAGAAGTTTCTGCAATACTTCAAAAAGACTTGCATGATCAGGCCTCATACACTATCAATCAAGATCAATTTCAATATTTCCCCGCTTCTTCAGTTAAAATAAGAAAACGAAAAATACCCTCTTATTTTAGTTCCAGAACAAACGACTTGAATGAATAAATAAATTGAGTGGAAGCTGCTTGTGAGACGCGTACAGAGATAAAGGCAAACCAGGAGAGAAGAACTTGATGTTGGTGAAGGCCGCTGCAACCCACATAAATGTATGTACGTGTGAGTTGGCTTGGCCTACATTTGTAACTTGACTTTGTTTACTTTAACGCGACACAGATGAATAATAAAAATTAAAAATCAGTTAATAAAACTGCATTTAATGCCCTCTTTTAAAAATGTTGTATATAATTAATGTTAATATAAACTTCAAGCAGACGTTACACAGGCCAGTAGCAACATATTTGAATTTTATAGATTGTTATTTTATTTTACAAAATTAAATTGATCTCAATAAATGATATGAAATAGAAAGGCCGAATAAATTTAAATAATATTATCAACTTTAACATTTTAAAGTTTCAACAAGTCATCATTTGAACCAAAATCTATTTCACGCAATTCTCATTTACTTTGATTTTTTTTTCTTGCCAAATCAAATATTTATTTATGCAATAAAAATATTTTATTGATGATTTTCCTTTTTCTAAATTAGTATTAAGTAGAAAGTCAACAAAGTTCAACATTTGACAGCCAATTTATTACACGCATCCAAACTGCCCCACACAATGTTGACTCGAAATTGGTAAATGGCATTTTATATTGCGTGCCACAATAAAAAGGCATTTAACCGTAATTTGCTTTGAATATTTTTATCGAAATTTTAAAAATAGTTCAGGGGCTATTACCGTTACTTGAAGGCAAGTATTCCCAAAGACAACCCACCCGACTGGTCGTAACGCAGACTATTTGATTATAGCAGTTGTTAGACTTGTCTGGAGGCACCTCCATCATATCGTGTCCCCATTTCACTTTAACTGCGTTGTAGCCGTGAATTTATTATGTCTGGTTGAAATAAAAGCCAATATACAGATAAATAGTTTTACGACGTAACGTTTTAGTTAAATAATGTAACTTTTTTCCATAAATTACACTTTCTTATTTATTTACGGTTTTAATTAATATTTTCCTGTGATTTATTTCTATTTAAATATTGTTTTTACTGTTAAAATTTATTCTCATTAATCGCCTGGTGCTTGCATTAATTATGTAAAAAGTTTTAGTTTGAAGTTCTATTTCAAATGCATTGCGTTGTGTAAAAGAAAATTGTTATACGAAATGGGCTGACTTACTTGTTTTGTGGCGTTGTTGATAATGGCACCTCAATACTGTGTGATGGTTTGCGTCTGTCTCCACCCATGTCGGCTAAACGTGCAAAATCTGTGTCTCGTTCCTGATCGGCTAAACGTGCTGAGCGTCGCGATTCTAGCAGACGCACTTCCTCTAAACGTTTTCTCAATTCAATGGGTTCCTAAAAGAAAAAAAAAAATTTTATTTAACCAAAAAATATATATAAAATTGTTTAAATTCGACAAAAACAAAAAAAAATTAAACTTAATCGATTATTCGAATGCACTAATGCAAAAATTATTCGATTATTATTAAATTTTTTTTTTTTTTTGCTTTTTGTTCGAACAGTTAAAATTTATTCGGTCCTTATAATTAGTAGTTGTACAATTTTATAGCCCAGACTAAGAAAGGAACAGAAATTAAATTTCACTTTTGAAATATTTTTTGCACATCCAATCTAAAATAATGTGTGTGAAGTTAAATTTCGAAATTTATCACCCCGGACACAAACCACATGCTTTAACAGACTTCTGTTAAGCTAATAACATAGCTCTGTTATGCTTGTAATTCAGGGAGTGCACATTCTAAATGGAATTCTGACCATATTTATTAATGGAATGAAAAAATTAATGCCGGGAAAAGTGGGCGACTCCATGTAGTTGGCAATAACACAAGAATCCATTAAAATCACGCACCAGCACATACGTTTTTTACACATAGAAGTTATACAAATTCTTAGGGAAAAAGTCCAAATTCCAGGAGAACTGGAGGGTGTGGGCACCTGGAAATTTTTTTAAATAATAACTTTTAGGTCCTCTGACGATACCTAATCACCAGAATATCCAACACTTGGAATTTTAATTAATTTTTTTCCATTTTATTGAATTTTCAAATTTGGAATTCCACTAAAGGATGAATTCCAGGAGAACGGGAGGGTGTGGGCACCTGGAAATTTTTTTAAATAATAACTTTTAGGTCCTCTGACGATACCTAATCACCAGAATATCCAACATTTGGAATTTTGATTCATTTTTTTCCATTTTATTGAATTTTCAAATTTGGAATTCCACTAAAGGATGAATTCCAGGAGAACGGGAGGGTGTGGGCACCTGGAAATTTTTTTAAATAATAACTTTTAGGTCCTCTGACGATACCTAATCACCAGAATATCCAACATTTGGAATTTTAATTAATTTTTTTCCATTTTATTGAATTTTCAAATTTGGAATTCCACTAAAGGATGAATTCCAGGAGAACGGGAGGGTGTGGGCACCTGGAAATTTTTTTAAATAATAACTTTTAGGTCCTCTGACGATACCTAATCACCAGAATATCCAACATTTGGAATTTTGATTCATTTTTTTCCATTTTATTGAATTTTCAAATTTGGAATTCCACTAAAGGATGAATTCCAGGAGAACGGGAGGGTGTGGGCACCTGGAAATTTTTTTAAATAATAACTTTTAGGTCCTCTGACGATACCTAATCACCAGAATATCTAACATTTGGAATTTTGATTAATTTTTTTCCATTTTATTGAATTTTCAAATTTGGAATTCCACTAAAGGATGAATTCCAGGAGAACGGGAGGGTGTGGGCACCTGGAAATTTTTTTAAATAATAACTTTTAGGTCCTCTGACGATACCTAATCACCAGAATATCCAACATTTGGAATTTTAATTAATTTTTTTCCATTTTATTGAATTTTCAAATTTGGAATTCCACTAAAGGATGAATTCCAGGAGAACGGGAGGGTGTGGGCACTTGGAAATTTTTTTAAATAATAACTTTTAGGTCCTCTGACGATACCTAATCACCAGAATATCTAACATTTGGAATTTTGATTAATTTTTTTCCATTTTATTGAATTTTCAAATTTGGAATTCCACTAAAGGATGAATTCCAGGAGAACGGGAGGGTGTGGGCACCTGGAAATTTTTTTAAATAACAACTTTTAGGTCCTCTGACGATACCTAATCACCAGAATATCCAACATTTGGAATTTTAATTAATTTTTTTCCATTTTATTGAATTTTCAAATTTGGAATTCCACTAAAGGATGAATTCCAGGAGAACGGGAGGGTGTGGGCACCTGGAAATTTTTTTAAATAACAACTTTTAGGTCCTCTGACGATACCTAATCACCAGAATATCTAACATTTGGAATTTTGATTAATTTTTTTCCATTTTATTGAATTTTCAAATTTGGAATTCCACTAAAGGATGAATTCCAGGAGAACGGGAGGGTGTGGGCACCTGGAAATTTTTTTAAATAATAACTTTTAGGTCCTCTGACGATACCTAATCACCAGAATATCCAACATTTGGAATTTTGATTAATTTTTTTCCATTTTATTGAATTTTCAAATTTGGAATTCCACTAAAGGATGAATTCCAGGAGAACGGGAGGGTGTGGGCACCTGGAAATTTTTTTAAATAATAACTTTTAGGTCCTCTGACGATACCTAATCACCAGAATATCCAACATTTGGAATTTTAATTAATTTTTTTCCATTTTATTGAATTTTCAAATTTGGAATTCCACTAAAGGATGAATTCCAGGAGAACGGGAGGGTGTGGGCACCTGGAAATTTTTTTAAATAATAACTTTTAGGTCCTCTGACGATACCTAATCACCAGAATATCCAACATTTGGAATTTTGATTAATTTTTTTCCATTTTATTGAATTTTTTAAATTTGGAATTCCACTAAAGGATGAATTTCAGGAGAACGGGAGGGTGTGGGCACCTGGAAATTTTTTTAAATAATAACTTTTAGGTCCTCTGACGATACCTAATCACCAGAATATCCAACATTTGGAATTTTGATTAATTTTTTTCCATTTTATTGAATTTTCAAATTTGGAATTCCACTAAAGGATGAATTCCAGGAGAACGGGAGGGTGTGGGCACCTGGAAATTTTTTTAAATAATAACTTTTAGGTCCTCTGACGATACCTAATCACCAGAATATCCAACAGTTGGAATTTTAATTAATTTTTTTCCATTTTATTGAATTTTCAAATTTGGAATTCCACTAAAGGATGAATTCCAGGAGAACGGGAGGGTGTGGGCACCTGGAAATTTTTTTAAATAATAACTTTTAGGTCCTCTGACGATACCTAATCACCAGAATATCCAACATTTGGAATTTTGATTCATTTTTTTCCATTTTATTGAATTTTCAAATTTGGAATTCCACTAAAGGATGAATTCCAGGAGAACGGGAGGGTGTGGGCACCTGGAAATTTTTTTAAATAATAACTTTTAGGTCCTCTGACGATACCTAATCACCAGAATATCTAACATTTGGAATTTTGATTAATTTTTTTCCATTTTATTGAATTTTCAAATTTGGAATTCCACTAAAGGATGAATTCCAGGAGAACGGGAGGGTGTGGGCACCTGGAAATTTTTTTAAATAATAACTTTTAGGTCCTCTGACGATACCTAATCACCAGAATATCTAACATTTGGAATTTTGATTAATTTTTTTCCATTTTATTGAATTTTCAAATTTGGAATTCCACTAAAGGATGAATTCCAGGAGAACGGGAGGGTGTGGGCACCTGGAAATTTTTTTAAATAATAACTTTTAGGTCCTCTGACGATACCTAATCACCAGAATATCCAACATTTGGAATTTTGATTCATTTTTTTCCATTTTATTGAATTTTCAAATTTGGAATTCCACTAAAGGATGAATTCCAGGAGAACGGGAGGGTGTGGGCACCTGGAAATTTTTTTAAATAATAACTTTTAGGTCCTCTGACGATACCTAATCACCAGAATATCCAACATTTGGAATTTTAATTAATTTTTTTCCATTTTATTGAATTTTCAAATTTGGAATTCCACTAAAGGATGAATTCCAGGAGAACGGGAGGGTGTGGGCACCTGGAAATTTTTTTAAATAATAACTTTTAGGTCCTCTGACGATACCTAATCACCAGAATATCTAACATTTGGAATTTTAATTAATTTTTTTCCATTTTATTGAATTTTCAAATTTGGAATTCCACTAAAGGATGAATTCCAGGAGAACGGGAGGGTGTGGGCACCTGGAAATTTTTTTAAATAATAACTTTTAGGTCCTCTGACGATACCTAATCACCAGAATATCTAACATTTGGAATTTTGATTAATTTTTTTCCATTTTATTGAATTTTCAAATTTGGAATTCCACTAAAGGATGAATTCCAGGAGAACGGGAGGGTGTGGGCACCTGGAAATTTTTTTAAATAATAACTTTTAGGTCCTCTGACGATACCTAATCACCAGAATATCCAACATTTGGAATTTTAATTAATTTTTTTCCATTTTATTGAATTTTCAAATTTGGAATTCCACTAAAGGATGAATTCCAGGAGAACGGGAGGGTGTGGGCACCTGGAAATTTTTTTAAATAATAACTTTTAGGTCCTCTGACGATACCTAATCACCAGAATATCTAACATTTGGAATTTTAATTAATTTTTTTCCATTTTATTGAATTTTCAAATTTGGAATTCCACTAAAGGATGAATTCCAGGAGAACGGGAGGGTGTGGGCACCTGGAAATTTTTTTAAATAATAACTTTTAGGTCCTCTGACGATACCTAATCACCAGAATATCTAACATTTGGAATTTTCATTAATTTTTTTCCATTTTATTGAATTTTAAAAAATTGCTTTAAAATTACACGTGGCACTGTTAAATATTTACCTAAATGTGTATGGTAAAATAACTCACAAAATGTTGAATTTTGTTGTTTCATGAAACAAGAATGGTTGCAAATATAGCAGTAAAGTAACATGTGCAACGTTTAAAATTCTGATTTTCCACCCTTATTCACTTATTTTGTGTATTGGGTTATAACTTCATTTCATAGTTATATATCTAGATCCGATATTAGATTTTAGAAAAAAATAGAATAAAGAATGCCATAAAAGTCAAATGTAGAATAAATTCATAATCATAACTTCAAATCATTCTTTCGATTTAATGTTTTAGAGAAAACTTAGTAGCAAAGTGTGCTACATATTCGACCGTTGCTTTACATGTACAAAAGAAGTCAACAAAAGTTCTTTTTTATTATTTCTCTAACTTAAATCTCGTCTACTGTAAATGTTAACAAGCAAATAAAACATACATCTTTACTTCACAAAACAGCATTATACTTGAGTATTGCCCAATATGTTAATGTTTCATTTCTAACAGCAGCCTTTGAGAGCGCAATTTTTTACAAAAGAAAAAAGCCGTCTGGTATTAAAAAAAATCCCCTTTCCATTAACAAAGACCATTACTATGTAATGATCAACAACTTGTGAATTAGGGTGTTTTCACATTAGCTTCACCGACACGACATCAGCACGGCACCGATACTGGCGCGATTTTTGCAAAGTTATTGTGTGTCGTTCAAAGAAATATTATGGGAATAAAACTATATTTGCTTTTTTTGTTATATTAAAAAAAAAGCAAGGAAAAACAAACCAACCAAAAAAAAACCAAACAAGGAAAGACAGTTGTGGGTGCATCCAAATATAAAAGTGTGGTATTTAGAGGATTCCATATCCGTCATCTATAAATGGAAATGTTTCTTCTTAGCTTTTGTCACGCCGAATTACATTTTTATTTTATTCATTAGCTTTATCGCCGTGTCGGCTAATGTGAAAACGCACATATACTTACAAAAACATGTGCAAATCCATATGCACGTGTAATTTTAACATATTTTTTTATGTGATCAACAACTTGTGAATTAAGGCGTTTTCACATTAGCCGACACGGCGATAAAGCTAATGAATAAAATAAAAATGGATTTCGGCGTGACAAAAGCTAAGAAGAAATATTTCCATTTGTAGATGACGGATATGGAATCCTCTAAATACCACACTTTTATATTTGGATGCACTCACAACTGTCTTTTCTTGTTTGGTTGGTTTGTTTTTCCTTGTTTTTTTTTAATATAAGGAAAAAAGCAAATATAGTTTGATACCGTGTATATATATAGTTTTGTCGTGTCGGTGAGGCTAATGTGAAAACACCCTAATTCAAAAGTTATTGATCATTACATAGTAATGGTCTTTGTTATTGCAAGGGGATTTTTTTTAATACCAGACGGCTTTTTTCTTTTGTAAAAAATTGCGCTCTCATACTCTCATAGGCTTCTGTTAGAAATGAAACATTAACATATTGGGCAATACTCAAGTATAATGCTGTTTTGTGAAGTAAAGATGTATGTTTTATTTGTTATGTTAACATTTACAGTAGATGAGATTTAAGTTAGAAAAATAATAAAAAAGAACTTTTGTTGACTTCTTTTGTACATGTAAAGCAACGGTCGAATATGTAGCACACTTTGCTACTAAGTTTTCTCTAAAACATTAAATCGAAAGAATGATTTGAAGTTATGATTATGAATTTATTCTACATTTGACTTTTATGGCATTCTTTATTCTATTTTTTTCTAAAATCTAATATCGGATCTAGATATATAACTATGAAATGAAGTTATAACCCAATACACAAAATAAGTGAATAAGGGTGGAAAATCAGAATTTTAAACGTTGCACATGTTACTTTACTGCTATATTTGCAACCATTCTTGTTTCATGAAACAACAAAATTCAACATTTTGTGAGTTATTTTAACATACACATTTAGGTAAATATTTAACAGTGCCACGTGTAATTTTAAAGCAATTTTTTAAAATTCAATAAAATGGAAAAAAATTAATGAAAATTCCAAATGTTAGATATTCTGGCGATTAGGTATCGTCAGAGGACCTAAAAGTTATTATTTAAAAAAATTTCCAGGTGCCCACACCCTCCCGTTCTCCTGGAATTCATCCTTTAGTGGAATTCCAAATTTGAAAATTCAATAAAATGGAAAAAAATTAATCAAAATTCCAAATGTTGGATATTCTGGTGATTAGGTATCGTCAGAGGACCTAAAAGTTATTATTTAAAAAAATTTCCAGGTGCCCACACCCTCCCGTTCTCCTGGAATTCATCCTTTAGTGGAATTCCAAATTTGAAAATTCAATAAAATGGAAAAAAATTAATCAAAATTCCAAATGTTAGATATTCTGGTGATTAGGTATCGTCAGAGGACCTAAAAGTTATTATTTAAAAAAATTTCCAGGTGCCCACACCCTCCCGTTCTCCTGGAATTCATCCTTTAGTGGAATTCCAAATTTGAAAATTCAATAAAATGGAAAAAAATTAATCAAAATTCCAAATGTTGGATATTCTGGTGATTAGGTATCGTCAGAGGACCTAAAAGTTATTATTTAAAAAAATTTCCAGGTGCCCACACCCTCCCGTTCTCCTGGAATTCATCCTTTAGTGGAATTCCAAATTTAAAAAATTCAATAAAATGGAAAAAAATTAATCAAAATTCCAAATGTTGGATATTCTGGTGATTAGGTATCGTCAGAGGACCTAAAAGTTATTATTTAAAAAAATTTCCAGGTGCCCACACCCTCCCGTTCTCCTGGAATTCATCCTTTAGTGGAATTCCAAATTTGAAAATTCAATAAAATGGAAAAAAATTAATTAAAATTCCAAATGTTGGATATTCTGGTGATTAGGTATCGTCAGAGGACCTAAAAGTTATTATTTAAAAAAATTTCCAGGTGCCCACACCCTCCCGTTCTCCTGGAATTCATCCTTTAGTGGAATTCCAAATTTGAAAATTCAATAAAATGGAAAAAAATTAATCAAAATTCCAAATGTTGGATATTCTGGTGATTAGGTATCGTCAGAGGACCTAAAAGTTATTATTTAAAAAAATTTCCAGGTGCCCACACCCTCCCGTTCTCCTGGAATTCATCCTTTAGTGGAATTCCAAATTTAAAAAATTCAATAAAATGGAAAAAAATTAATCAAAATTCCAAATGTTGGATATTCTGGTGATTAGGTATCGTCAGAGGACCTAAAAGTTATTATTTAAAAAAATTTCCAGGTGCCCACACCCTCCCGTTCTCCTGGAATTCATCCTTTAGTGGAATTCCAAATTTGAAAATTCAATAAAATGGAAAAAAATTAATTAAAATTCCAAATGTTAGATATTCTGGTGATTAGGTATCGTCAGAGGACCTAAAAGTTATTATTTAAAAAAATTTCCAGGTGCCCACACCCTCCCGTTCTCCTGGAATTCATCCTTTAGTGGAATTCCAAATTTGAAAATTCAATAAAATGGAAAAAAATTAATTAAAATTCCAAATGTTAGATATTCTGGTGATTAGGTATCGTCAGAGGACCTAAAAGTTATTATTTAAAAAAATTTCCAGGTGCCCACACCCTCCCGTTCTCCTGGAATTCATCCTTTAGTGGAATTCCAAATTTGAAAATTCAATAAAATGGAAAAAAATTAATTAAAATTCCAAATGTTGGATATTCTGGTGATTAGGTATCGTCAGAGGACCTAAAAGTTATTATTTAAAAAAATTTCCAGGTGCCCACACCCTCCCGTTCTCCTGGAATTCATCCTTTAGTGGAATTCCAAATTTGAAAATTCAATAAAATGGAAAAAAATGAATCAAAATTCCAAATGTTGGATATTCTGGTGATTAGGTATCGTCAGAGGACCTAAAAGTTATTATTTAAAAAAATTTCCAGGTGCCCACACCCTCCCGTTCTCCTGGAATTCATCCTTTAGTGGAATTCCAAATTTGAAAATTCAATAAAATGGAAAAAAATTAATCAAAATTCCAAATGTTGGATATTCTGGTGATTAGGTATCGTCAGAGGACCTAAAAGTTATTATTTAAAAAAATTTCCAGGTGCCCACACCCTCCCGTTCTCCTGGAATTCATCCTTTAGTGGAATTCCAAATTTGAAAATTCAATAAAATGGAAAAAAATTAATCAAAATTCCAAATGTTGGATATTCTGGTGATTAGGTATCGTCAGAGGACCTAAAAGTTATTATTTAAAAAAATTTCCAGGTGCCCACACCCTCCCGTTCTCCTGGAATTCATCCTTTAGTGGAATTCCAAATTTGAAAATTCAATAAAATGGAAAAAAATTAATCAAAATTCCAAATGTTAGATATTCTGGTGATTAGGTATCGTCAGAGGACCTAAAAGTTATTATTTAAAAAAATTTTCAGGTGCCCACACCCTCCCGTTCTCCTGGAATTCATCCTTTAGTGGAATTCCAAATTTGAAAATTCAATAAAATGGAAAAAAATTAATCAAAATTCCAAATGTTAGATATTCTGGTGATTAGGTATCGTCAGAGGACCTAAAAGTTATTATTTAAAAAAATTTCCAGGTGCCCACACCCTCCCGTTCTCCTGGAATTCATCCTTTAGTGGAATTCCAAATTTGAAAATTCAATAAAATGGAAAAAAATTAATCAAAATTCCAAATGTTGGATATTCTGGTGATTAGGTATCGTCAGAGGACCTAAAAGTTATTATTTAAAAAAATTTCCAGGTGCCCACACCCTCCCGTTCTCCTGGAATTCATCCTTTAGTGGAATTCCAAATTTGAAAATTCAATAAAATGGAAAAAAATTAATCAAAATTCCAAATGTTGGATATTCTGGTGATTAGGTATCGTCAGAGGACCTAAAAGTTATTATTTAAAAAAATTTCCAGGTGCCCACACCCTCCCGTTCTCCTGGAATTCATCCTTTAGTGGAATTCCAAATTTGAAAATTCAATAAAATGGAAAAAAATTTATCAAAATTCCAAATGTTAGATATTCTGGTGATTAGGTATCGTCAGAGGACCTAAAAGTTATTATTTAAAAAAATTTTCAGGTGCCCACACCCTCCCGTTCTCCTGGAATTCATCCTTTAGTGGAATTCCAAATTTGAAAATTCAATAAAATGGAAAAAAATTAATCAAAATTCCAAATGTTAGATATTCTGGTGATTAGGTATCGTCAGAGGACCTAAAAGTTATTATTTAAAAAAATTTCCAGGTGCCCACACCCTCCCGTTCTCCTGGAATTCATCCTTTAGTGGAATTCCAAATTTGAAAATTCAATAAAATGGAAAAAAATTAATCAAAATTCCAAATGTTGGATATTCTGGTGATTAGGTATCGTCAGAGGACCTAAAAGTTATTATTTAAAAAAATTTCCAGGTGCCCACACCCTCCCGTTCTCCTGGAATTCATCCTTTAGTGGAATTCCAAATTTGAAAATTCAATAAAATGGAAAAAAATTAATTAAAATTCCAAGTGTTGGATATTCTGGTGATTAGGTATCGTCAGAGGACCTAAAAGTTATTATTTAAAAAAATTTCCAGGTGCCCACACCCTCCAGTTCTCCTGGAATTTGGACTTTTTCCCTAAGAATTTGTATAACTTCTATGTGTAAAAAACGTATGTGCTGGTGCGTGATTTTAATGGATTCTTGTGTTATTGCCAACTACATGGAGTCGCCCACTTTTCCCGGCATTAATTTTTTCATTCCATTAATAAATATGGTCAGAATTCCATTTAGAATGTGCACTCCCTGAATTACAAGCATAACAGAGCTATGTTATTAGCTTAACAGAAGTCTGTTAAAGCATGTGGTTTGTGTCCGGGGTGATAAATTTCGAAATTTAACTTCACACACATTCTAAAATACATTCAATCCATGTAAAATAGAGATGTTTCAAGTTCCAAGTTTTCTCTTTTCAGTCACTATAATTTCAACTTCAAAAGAAAATATTCAGATTAATTACTTCCACATTATTCGAAAAATATTCGAATAACAAAAACATATATTGAATATATGGGCGCTATATAATATTATAATGAAAATATTATTTGAAATTGTTATATATGAAAATATGTATTATCATATATTTAATAAAACAAAATTATTCCCCAGAATAAACAAAATAATAAAAAAACTAGATATACCCAAATCAATGATTAAATAGATTTTTATCTGCGCTTTCAAAATTTTACAAGTATGTAGTAGTTATAAAAAATTTATCAATGCGATTAATTCTTATTCGTATATTCGAATAATTTCTATAGAACAATAGCTAATTCGATTTGTTTAATCTCTAGGACTAAAAGCGCTTATTTGATGAAAATTTCAAGAAATTGCAAATATTTAATATATTTTTCAAATCAATTTTATGTGATTTTAAATTATTTTTATGAATCAATTAAAAAAAATTAATAAAAACCAATATTGTTGTAAATACTTAATTAAAAAGTTTTCCATTTCCAATAATTTGTAAAAAAGATTGTAAATTGTAAAAACCTGTATAAAAATTAATTAACTGAAACTATTGAGAGGGGATTCCCCTAAACAAATTACAAAGAAAGCTATTGAAATGAAAATCCATTTATTAAGTTTTGCAGCAATAATTTAACTACAATAACTTAAAGCGATACAATTCTTTTCTTTGCTTTCTAAAAAAATTTATAGATTTGCGTTTTTCCCATCAATGTCCTGAAATGTGCTCTTAAGCGAATCCTTCATTTTAACTAAACATTTTTATTACTAATTCCACCAGATGCTGTTCTAGAGTGAAAGAAGACTCTCTTGCCAGGAAATAAATTTGTATATTTTGCCACTCAAATTTAACGCTTTTAGAAAGTCAAGGACGAGATTGCACTTCAGAATTGCCGATCACTATGAGCCGCAAATCTAATATTTATAAAGGAAATCTGTCTATTTCATGAATAAAATGTATTTGTTTCTCGTTCTAAAGGAGAATAGGAGAAACTGTAGCATGTCGGACCAAGTTCAATAAGAGGCAATTAAAATAGGTTGGAACTCTATTTTATTTTGCGTACATTTTCAGTTATATTTATTCGCAATCAAATTTCAAAGTTTTTAGAAACTAAAGTTTATAATAAAGTTTAAATAGATCTCACAAATGACTTATTTAATGTAATTAAAAACATGTTTTCTATTCGACAGGTTTTTATATACATTTTAATTAAGAAAAGAATTCATGTAAATTATGTAACGTTATTCATTAAGAACATGAACTATGCAAATTTCTGAAAATCAAATATTAAACGAGGATGCAAAACTTTTATTGCAACCAATTGAATAAAATTTTCGCAATTGATAAACAAGGATGCAACTTACATAATTCAAATTCAAATGTACAAAATATTTTTCTACCAGTTAAGGAACGTAATAAAAACTTTTTCCTTTTTCATAATTATTTGCCTAATTCTGCTAGGAAATTTATTTCTAAACGATTCTAAGCAGTATTAATAGCAGAACCTTTTTAAAAATTCTAAAAGATTTGAAAAATTTATAGAGTATTCCCCATATTCTTCAGTACATCCTTTTTAAGGGTACGTGATTTAAAAAGAGGACGACAGAAAACTATAAGTGGTCCATGTGCTTAAAGAATGCATTATAAGACAGCAGGACTTTTCTTAAAAATGTACTTCAAGAATTAACTTGCCGCTCCAATTTTAAACGACATATTTGTTTTTAGCATTATTTAATTTATAACTTTAAAGTAATTTTTTATTGAGCTTAAACTCCTTACAGTGACTTTCAGTAGGAACTGAACACAAACTCTTTGGCCAAGGCCGAATTTTATTGAATAATGAGATTCGGAATTAATTTATTATTACTGTATTATTTATTATTATTCTAATTTGTTTTCCATTTTAAAGAATTTAAAACAGATCCATTTAAACCTTTAAAAGGGAAACTCGTTGCGAGCAAGCAAACAATCAATCAAATAAAAAACTTATATGCGAATATAATTAATTCACCTGCGTTTTATTGTTTAAGGCTCGCACTCAAAAGGCCTTAATTCCTTTTGCTAACAACATTTATTTCTTGAACACATAACACTTTTAAATTTAATAATAAAATATATATATATATATTTTTTAAATGTTAATTTTGTTAAATTTTAAGCATTTGCTTGCATTAATAATTTAATAGCTTGATTTTTTTCCAGCTTTATTTTTTAAAAATTTCAATCACTCATAAGCTTAATTTTAGGATAATTTTGTAAATAAATATTATTTTTATTTATTTTGATTTTTTTATTTTTTTTTTATTAAAGTTTGAGATTTTTATGGATGTAACAATTTTTATTTAAATTATTTTTTAAGACATTTTTCTTTTCTGTTTTCCTACTTTCTTTGCTTTTGAGCGTTTTTCTCTTTGCTGACAGTTAATTTATTGTTGTAGTAAAATAAATTACTCTTTCCCTTTTCGTATTTTTCCTTCTTTTCTTTAATATTTATTGTTTTTGCTGCTTTCAATTTGTAGGCCATAAATGCGTGGCACAGTTTAACGACACTGATTCATTTCAATTTTATTCCATTTTACATCAACATTTATTTCTTTTTCTTGTATTTAAATTTTACTTTTTAATAATATTTTCTTTTTTAATTAACTTCATTAATATTATTTTTTTTTTTTTTTTGCTTTTTACCAATTTTAGGCATTTGCATCAACTCGTTTGTAAATTTTTATTAAATTTTTTCATTTTATTTCTTTTTTTTATATGGCTGTTTTCAGAAGGTGGACAGATAAAACACAAAAATCAGAAATCAGAAATTAAAAAAAAATAAAAAAAAAAATTAAAACGTGAAATCGGGATTTTTGATTGAATTTAAAAAGTTTGAAACCACAAATTTTCTTTTCTTAACACTGACTTTTCAAAGACACACTTGTGCAGTGGCACGCATTCACACACGAAATGCACAGATGCAGAGAACAACACTCGTGGAAAAAGTAAAAATAATATGATGAAAAGAATTCACATTTGTTGAATGTGCGTTAATTGTGTATAAAATACCGGCCGGTTAGCATGACGCAAGGAAAACATTTTAGAAAAATTATTTAAAATTTTATTCTATTTCAATTGTTGCACAACTTATGCAAGCAACCGTTTGTATGCATGTACGACTATTTGGTATCAACACTGCCTTTATATTTCCACACATGTGTGTGAGTGTGTAAAAATTTCTCTATTTTTTTTCTGCGTAATTTTCAACTTTACTTCCGTTCTGAGTTGAAGTCAATTTTCAACTGTTTGTCACAAGTAGCTGCAAGCTTAATTGGCAAATAGCACTTTGAATCAACATTTTATTACTGCTATGCATTAGTTGTGTGCGGCTTTTGTTTTTGCTGTTGTTTTGTTTGCTTGGTTTTTGCATTTAAAATAATTAACACAATACAACACAACAACAATAAAATTCAAAATATAGATAAATTCCTTTTTGCACTTTAATAACGTCAAACAATCTGAAGTTTGTCTAGTTGAGTCTGAAACAGATTATATTTTACTTTGTAACAGTTATTTGGTTAAAACAACCGTTATATTCACTTGGTATTTCGTCACCATTAGGTATTTGAAAGATACATTTCATTAGGAGCTTTTTATTTTAAATAAATTTTTATTTCATTTTTATTTGCATCTCGTATGCACCCGGGTGAGTTTAATAATTTTTTATTGCTTTTCTTTGTCAAGTTTTTAAACAAAAAACGATGTCTACGGCCCGCGCGCGTATTCAAGAATGATTCTTTCAATTTCATATGAACGAGTCAGTAGCTGTAGTACAACACAAAAAAACACACACACACACGCGCCAAAAAACACACTTGCAACTGCTCTCTTGCACAGCCACACACATCCAGCCAAACAAATGCTAGGCTAGGCTAGAGAAAAAATATCATAGATTTTGCTGTCGGTTGTGTTTTTGTTTTTGTTGGCTTCTGCATGTTCTGCTACGTACTCTTTACAAAATTATTCACAACACTGGTATGTCGAATAGATTGTATAGTGTCTGTATGTGGCAAACACATAAAAATTATATAAAAACAAAAACAGCGCACAAAATTGATACGGCTACCAGCGAGAGTACAGTAGGACTGCCAACAAACCCGTCAGCCAGTTTTGTTGTTATTATTATTACGTCTGCTTCTTCTGCGATTTGTTATTGTTGCTCTGTATATGTTGTTGTTCGTTTGTTTGAATTTTCGTTGTACATGTTGTTGTATGGTTAACGTTCGCCTGATATCTGACTGCGTTTTGACTTGTTGTTGTACTTTATGGTGTTTTTTTCACTTTTCTTTGCTGCAAAACTTTTCCACTCCAACTAAACTTATTATTTTTTAGTCGAGACTCTTTTCAAACAAATATCAACTATTGCTCTCTGTTTACATTGCTCTTGCAGTATTTATTATTCTCTTAAAGAGAAAAACTTTATTATATACAGGTCACACATAAGTGTTGCCAAAGTGCAAAGCAGGCACTGAAGAGAAAATGTGATTGCAAAGAAAAAAAGGTAGTAACTAGGTGTACAAAGTAATGACATTCCCTAAAATCTTTTATATATATATACATATACATATCTATATATATACATATCTTTATACATTTGTTTATATCATTTTATTAGCAATTAAATAAAAAAACAGCATTAATTTTTTAACATGTCAAGTACAGCACAGGATAATGGATCCAATGGCTCAAGGTCAACTGACATAGAATGCACACGTCAAAGTGGCGATGGAATCAATACTTCGTCACAATCAATATTTTGTTAATCAGCTGTTCTCTATAAAAGGTCACCCATATAATCTCAATAGAATTTGACAACTGTCAATTGTCAAAGTACTGAACGTATCAAAAACGTTGACAGTTGTCCGTTGTCTCGTACTTGGGGTTAAGAGAAAACTTCTGATATTAAGTAGACTGATATGAATACAAATAGTACAATTTGGTGGCCATTTGAAAGACTAAAATAGACGTATGAAGTATTCTATGTGACTTGGAAGAGGAGTGTTCTACGTGACAAATGAAAAATCCTTGATCTACTTTTTAGATTGAAATGCCAAAGATAAATCCAAAAATGTTGAGTTATATATTTAAGGTCTTTGAAATCTTTAGGATCACTGTTTCACTCTTCCTACAATTTTAAAAGCTACACTTATCCAATATTTTTTTTTTAAGCCGGACTTAACTATGTACATTCAAAAAGGCCTTGTTTCACCATAGTAGACAGTCGTACGATTCATTAAAAGGAAAATCTGATAGTAATACCCTCCTGTTTTAAAAAATCGCATCAAAATGTCGTTGCTAATGCCACACTACCATACAAAATTTATAGAAAAACTATTTTTATTTGCCACACTATTAAATTTCCTCAACCGAAATGCCATGTTTGACAAATCGCATGGCTGTCTAGGATAGCTTTAACAGTTTACCAAAACTACGCATGTTAGCAAACCAGCAGGAGAACAAACCGTCCCTTAAACAATCCTTAAATTCTCTATGGAAGTGAAATAAAAGTTGTGTTTACAATAAAGTTTTATTTAAATTAAAATAGGAAAAGCAGCTGAAATGTATTTACGATTCATTTTGTGCTTGAGTGGCTCTTAAATGAGAGATGCTCAATATTAACCACTCTCTTAAAAAACTGAACAAGAGAAAATTTGGTTTTGCGTTTTTGCTTTTGTATTTTCTTGGGGGTTAAAACAGAAAAACATCTGTACACTGTCGATATGCACATTTTTTGGGGAGACGATTGTGTTTTATATAGCACACAACACACTTGCTTGTGCATGCTCACAAACTCGATGGCGAGAAACCAAGTGGTTTTCCCGAGTAAAGGCTAACTAGCTGGCAGGCCTCCGGATTTGTTTACATCTCTCTGACTTTTCATGTGGAAATTATAATGGAAAAACCGATTCGCACAGGTACTCTCCCACTTGCAAGCAAAGCATACATTCGCACTCGCACTCATGCCAAAGCCAAATTAAGGCTAAATTAGCACACACTTGGCCTTGTACTTGTTTCATAATCGTAGTCATTTCAAAAAGTACTTTACAAAATTGAACGAAAAAAAATGTATACACACACTGATGAAAAGGAATTGACAGCTTAGCAAAGGAAAAACTTTTTATCATTTTACTCTTTGACAAATGCTAATATTAGCATGAAAAACGCAACAACTCATGGCCACTTTTAGATGCTGTCGTATGAAATACTATTTCGTATTGAGCACAACGAGATTGCTGACGATAAATTACGTGCGTATAGCAATAATTATTATTATTATAAAATTTATTCATTTATTTATTTTGAACATAATTAATTCACTTAAGGCAAACGAAGAGCAAACTTGAGTGTTACTTACGTATATGGTTTACTCTTGAGTCAAAGAGCTTTCCTTTAAAGCTCATGAAAAGTGAAATTAAGCAATCCAGTTCTTTCTATTTTTTGGTTTAATTTTGTACAAACTCCCTTCAAGTTTTACTCCAACTCTCTCTAACTCTCTAACTCTCTTTCTAAGTTTGCTTTTTTTAAAGTTTTTTCCTTTTTCCTTTTTTATTTAAAAAAGCTCTTATATATGTAAATGCTTAGATTTAAATGAAAATTCTCTGTTATTGTTATTTATTTATTTATTTATTTAAGTGTTTTTATGAAAAACCGAAATACGTTCGTACGTTTACGGAAAACGTTTACATTTCAAATGTATTTTTCAATAGCTGTGCATCTGTAGTGACAGCTTTTGCTTTTGCTCTTGCTGGTGTTTGTGTGTATGTGGGGTCGTATTAAACAGACACAGTTTCTTTCTCTCTTGTGTGTGTACTTTTTCAGTTATTACGTTGCTGTTTTACCTACTATTTTCTTTTTTAATTGTTGCTATTGTTATTTTTGTTGGTGTTCTGTATGCCGGCATGTTCACGCTAATTAGTATTTAAAAGCCACTCATACACGGCAATTTTTTTTCGATTGTGCTATTCACAACTTCCCACCTCTGCAAGTATAAATACTATTCATTCATTTTCCTTTTTTACGAAATGAAAATTGAATAAATATAAGTATTTAATTACATTTTTTAATAACAATTAAAGATAAAGTTATTAATTAAATAATCCTAAAGGATGTGAAATGTTATTCACGTAGATTAAATATCGCAACACTAACGAATGACACTTCGTAGTGAGATGCATGCAAGAGGGCGCATTTTCAACGGGTGCGTATGTGCATGGGAAGCACTGTTGCCAGAATTGACGATTTCTTTGCATTTTGACTATTTAAGTTCCTAAAGTGGCGATTTTTCTAATTTTAAAGTAGTACACTATAATCACGATAGTCCGGAGAAATAAAAGTAAGTAGTATCTGTAATATCAAAATGTCTGAATTTCCGAAACAAGAGAAAAATTAAAGTAGTGTTTCGCTAACATACATATGTATATACATATATGTACTGAGTATAGCAAACTTTTTTTTTATTTACAAGTTGGATAGTTTTCATCAGTTTTTACACGCAGCATCTCGGAGGCATATTAGTTTTAAAATATCGCAGCCGGAAGTTCCTGCTTTTCGCAATATTTTATAAAGGCACATATTTAAAGCATACATATATGGCTTGAGAATGCTGTATTTTCGGCATATTATCACAATATTCTTCAATAAATGAGTCAACCTCACCATCTTTTTCAGTCTTCATTCAACGAATCCTTTACCTCAATAGAATTATAAATGTCAGGTGCTAAATCAACGAGTAAATCAATTACTTCGGCGGAATCTCTGAGTGTCAGTCTTGCAAGAGGAACTTCATTCCTCGTCATAAAGAATTTTATTAAAGCACTTTTTAAGAATATTTGCTCCAACTTTATACCAAGTATATGAAATCAAAAAGCCCACGGTTTTTAATGTAAAAGCTTTAAGAGCCTCTACAAGATTTTCTGAACTTGATAAAATATATGACAAAAAACTCTTACAATAATTAATTTTTATTCCAAAAGCGAAGGAAATAAGTGCTATCCGAATTATTGAGGTAAAAAAATAGGATGGTGTCCGGATTATAGAGTACTTAATGGCAGCTAATTAAGTGTCCGCTTCATTGCATTGTCCGGATTTTCAGGTGTCCGCAATATCGAGATTATACTGTATTGCATTTCTAGTGTCGCTTTTTTATATGTCACAATTTCTTTGTATTCAACTAAAGGAAAACAACAACAACTTATTCTTTAGGAAAAATTAAATTTTTGGATTTTAAAAATACTTTTGAAGAAAAGATAAAACAATCCTTACAAAATTTCAGAAAAAAAATATTCAAAATGAAAGATGTGATTTCAAGTCTGCCTTTACCAAATTTAACAAATTTTCTTTGCCATATTATGATTTTAATACATTCATTGGCAAATCTCAACAGGATATTTATTCAGATACATTTCAATAGAAGGCAACCTCAAAGGACAGAAAGGACGACTTAAAAGACACTGAGATCACTTCAAATTTGTTAAAAATGTTAAATTCTCATATTTATACATAAGAATGCTTATAGAACAAAAATCTTTTTAATTTTTTTTTTTTAATTTATACCTGCTTTGAAAATAAATATATTTATATACGTATTTGAGTTCTGATCTCAATTTAAAAATTATGAAATTATAATGAATTACAGGCAAAAAATTTTCTAACACATTTAAAGGTAAAACTGTTAAAAAAAAGCCAAGGCTACTAACAGGTAGCAAACCACGAACGCGGAACCGCAGGACCTGGCTTGCAGTCAAACACGCTATTCATTTTCTATAGCATACAAAGTTCTAATATTTCTTAGTAATCGGAAATATATTACAAAATCCAAGTTTACTTCAATGCAGTGTAATTGTAGTAGACAAAAATAGCTGCCAAACATATTCTTGGAGTAGGGTGTATAAAATTCGGCATAGTCTGATATATTACTTTTACTGGTTTATCTCTTAATTTTGGTGCAAAATGTTATGGAATAGCACAGGGTGTCTGAGTAACAACTGGTAATCTCTGAGTAAAATTGCAGCTGCATACAGAGCCAGTTAAAAAAAAAAATTTATTTATTTATTTATTTCAAATTACAATTACAAGGAAAAATTTATAAACTTAATGCACAATTTATATAAAAGTTTTACCAGCTGCTGTAGAAAAAAATTAGTAGTAGTAATGCTACCGGGGTTCTACTGTACTTGTATTAAAAAACGAATATCTATCGCAAAGAGCAAATATTAAACTATAAATAATTAAAACAGTGCAATGCAACCCAGTTCCCACGTCCAAATAAAAATAAATTCAATTAATGTGTAAAATGTGTAGGAAAAAAATTATTTAAAAATCTGTCAAGCTTTGACTTTGGAAGTAAACTCCACGGCCGTGTATAGAAATATTAGAAAAGTGGCCACACCAGAGAAGGGACAACTTTTCATTTTGGCCAATTCATACACTCGAAAAATTGCGGTAGTAAAATTGATTGAAAAGCGCTGTTTTAATTAATTTTAAAAAATCATTTAAAAAAAAGAAAAAAAAAACTTTTAAATTAACTTTTAACTTTTTTTTTTATTTTAATTATTTGGTTTCTTTTTATTTTTATTTAAAAGAAAAAGTAAAAAATCCTTTTTAAAAAAAATTTTAATTTAAATTTTTTTTAATTTTTTTTCTTTCACGACTGTTAGAATAATTTTAGAAATTATTTATTACAAATTTTTTTTACCTTTAGAACGGTATACTTTCAGAAGGGTATGAATTTTCTGAGTGTGTAATTGTATTAATTGTTAAAATATTTATTTTTCATATTTTTTTTATTATACTTTTCGAGTTATAATTTGCAAACACTGATAAGTAAATTAAAAAGTGGTTCGAACAGTGAATAAAAAAAAAATACGGGTTTCAATTGGCTAAACGACAAGGCCTACAGAATTCCAAGGACAGATTTCATATCGTTGAATCTTCTACTTTCTTATGAGGTGAAGGCGACATTGCTTTACAAATAAACACCACAAACAATGTCCGCCCATTCTTGCGTACAAAATTACATGATAAGAATTACAGGTCGGTGCACGATAGCTTTATGCTTCTATGTTTCAGATAAGATCTGAAAATGTTTATTTTCTAAATAACTAAAGAAAAGAAAAGGTTTTTATTTACTATCGGAAAATAATTTATGTTGCAATTGCTACCAAAAACAAAAATACGCACCTTCTTATCGCCGGCGAGCAAACAATGACGTCGTGGTCAGAGCAGCAGAGGAAATGAAACTAAACCCATTTTTCCATTTATATCCTTCTATATACAATACGATACGATACGATATTTTAAATTATGCGATATTAAAATTATAATTAAACTGCATTGCATTAGCAAAAGCAATTCAGCAAAATTTTCTATGGCATTTTAAATACTCTACTCAATTGGCAGACTATGCTACACTTCCTAGCCAATCGTATGATTTGACAGATAAAACATCTCCGCCAAAAAAGTAGGATAGTGTGGCCTAAAAATGTCAGCTTTTTATGATCAGCCAAAGTTTATGAAATTGTTCATGAAATGAAAATCTTCAGAGTTGCATTTACTGCAATCAGCCAAGAAAAAATTGTTTGCGTTATTTTTGTATAATGTTGTGGCACCAGCGAACCAATTTTGGAACAATTTTTTAAAATAAAAGAGTATCACTATCAGGACCTTAAGTGCTAGTTGACAATTCCCGTAATAAAACATTAATAATTAACAATCATTAAGAGTGTTGCCATTACAATTATAATGATTATGACACTGACAATGTCAATGACAATGACCACGATAATGACAGTGACAATATTGAACGGAATACTTTTAGAACGGCACTAATTTTTTCAGTGTATCAGGGCCTTAACTGCTAGTTCGCAATTCCCATAATAAAACATTAAGAATCAATAATCATTGAGAGTGTTGCCATTACAATTATAATGATTATGACACTGACAATGTCAATGACAATGACCACGATAATGACAGTGACAATATTGAACGGAATACTTTTAGAACGGCACTAATTTTTTCAGTATATCAGGGCCTTAACTGCTAGTTCACAATTCCCGTAATAAAACATTAAGAATCAATGATCATTGAGAGTGTTGCCATTACAATTATAATGATTATGACACTGATAATGACAACGATACTGACAATATTGTAATTGAATTTCCATTATAATCTGAAAGCAAGTACTTTACAGCAATTAACGAAGATCCAAGAATAAAAAAGCATTTACGCTTAACCAACGAACTTCTGAAATGAACTTCTGCTTGGTGGGAATTGGGATGAAATCCAACAAAGAAAGAAGCAAAGAAATGAAACATAAAAATATCATAAAGCAATTAAAATATCGTATATATATATCGTATTGAAAATATTGAAGGCGATGAGACGTACGCTAAAATATGCACGTGCCCGAAGATAAAAGTAAAATGAAACACAAGAAGTTGTCGTTTAGTAAAGTAAACACCTTTTGAACAGCGAACAGCGAACAACGAAGAGCGAACAGCGATCGGCAGGCGACAAGCATTATTCTCGTTAATAATAAAATAAAATAAAACAAATGACAAGAAAAATGCAAGCAGCACCAATTACAACAAGCAGCAGCAAAAGCAACAGCAAAAGCAACAGATGCAGTAACAAAAATGCTTAAACATTAAATACGAGTGACAACAATATTTGTTGGTGGCGCGTTACAAATTAATTGCAAACGCGTGCCACAAACACGATTCGCATACATAAATTTCCATCGTGTTTCGTTGCAAACAACAATTTTTTTTTTTTACTTTTGTTCATTTTGCAATGAGATTGGACAAGGCAGCAGTCGTCGTCTTAAAAGCTATTTCGTTTTCATTTTTACTGTCGGCGGCCCCAGTATCGTTGAACGAACAAAGAAAGACACGGCGCAGCAATAAATATTTATATCGGTGAAAAAACAGCTTCCAATAACAACGAAAAGTGTTTTCGAAGACACAAACACAAACACAGTTAAAGCCGCGCTACTCCTTCATCAATAAATGGCCCGATTGCGGACTCGTTCTTTGTTTGTTTGTTTGGCTGTCAGGCAGAATGTGTTTTTTTAAATAGTGGCGATTGTTTACGCTACGCAAAGATGCGAAACGTATAGATTTGGCCGCACATGTTATTGTTATTGTTCTTGTTCTTGTTATTGCCTTCGTACTTAAATATGGAACTGTAATTGTATTGCAATATTAGTTGTAATTACCATTACTTTTACTATTAGATTTGTGTATTGTAATTGTAGTGGTAATCATAACTGCAACTCTACTTGTTGTATTCATTTGTAATGGAAACTGCCATTGTAAATTACAAACGCAGCTGTAAATGTAATTTAAGTTGGAAATGTAATTGAAATTAAAATACTTATCTTTTAATTATGATTGTAATTGTAGTTGTAATCATAACTTGCCCTACTTGCCGTATTCATTTGTAATGGAAACTGCCATTGTAAATTACAAATGCAGCTGTAATTCTAATTGAAGTTGGAAATGTAATTGAAATTAAAATATTTATCTTTTTATTGTAATTGTAATTTAATCTTAACTGCAACTCTACTTATTGTATTCATTTGTAATGGAAACTGCCATTGTAAATTACAAACGCAACTGTGTTTGTAATTGAAGTTGGAAATGTAATTGAAATTAAAATATTTATCTTTTTATTGTAATTGTAATTTAATCTTAATTACAACTCTACTTGTTGTATTCATTTGTAATAGAAACTGCCCTTGTAAATTACAAATGCAGCTGTAATTCTAATTGAAGTTGGAAATGTAATTGAAATTAAAATATTTATCTTTTTATTGTAATTGTAATTTAATCTTAGCTGCAACTCTACTTATTGTATTCATTTGTAATGGAAACTGCCATTGTAAATTACAAACGCAGCTGTAATTGTAATTGAATTTGTTAATGTAATTGAAATTAAAATATTTATATTTTTATTTTAATTGTAATTCTAATTGTAATTCTAATTGTAATCTTAAGTGTATATTAATCTAATCTGGAACTGTTGTATTGCTAATGCAATTATGAAATTATAATTTCATGGAATTGAAACAGGAATTCCATAACAGTTACGCAAGTAAAATGAAGTATATCCGCTTCTCAATCGATTAATAATTGAAGTGACTTAAATTATTAAAAATACAACTAAGGAAAATTAGTTGAAAAAATCAGAAAAAAATCGGCTAAAAAAGAATCTTTTCAAATTGACTCGTGTTGAGCTCTATTTAGATAATTTGCAGGATGTTGCCTGAACAACAAATTTTAGCTTATATGAGAAAACTGTGAAGGTGTGTGTGCAGAGATTGCGTGGCGGCACAGATATGAGGTATGTGTGAAATTTTTAATTAATAATTTCCTCCCTGCAAACGTTGTTGCCACAATCCTTTCGTTTGTGTAGTCTCATTTAGTGATTGATTACTTAGGAAGATAAGTGCCACATGCTCAAGCCAGAAAATTATTGGTCACTTTGCCTTTTAATTATTGCGGTAACTTTGCAATGCAGTCCACTTTGGCATTAATTTTTATTAACAATTATCAGCACTATTTTGTCCGTTCATTTGTTGTTAATGATTTTATTACGTTCTAAATGAAAGGTAGTGAAGAAATTAAGGTGTTGGTTGCTTTCCTGCCTGCCCATGCATGTCTGCGAGCTTGTGCATCGAAGTGGTGCATCGATGAGTATTCGAATGCAAGACTGACTAATTCCCTATAAAATACCAATATTTACACATTTATTTAGGTTAATTACTTCGTTACAACAGCGATATTGTTTACAAAAAGCATAAGCTTTATTTGTTTACCAAAGTGAGTTTTCTGAATTTTAACACTTCCACTTTCAAAAAAAAAAAAAAAAAAAAAAATTAAAAATAAAAATAAAAAAAGAAGAAAAATGGAATAAAAAAAAAAATAAACAACTCGAAAGAAAAGAGCAAACAAAGCGACTGATTAACAGACAAACTGTTGTTGCGCAAATCATGTATTGACAACTACACAAAGCCGTCAGCGCAGGCAGCTCCACAAAAGAAATACAGCGATCACGAAAAATGAATATCGACACGAAACAAATTTATTTACAAAATGTTTGTTTGTTGCGCTGTTTGCTTATGCGTGCGTGTGTTTGTGTGTTGTAAACGTTTCTATACAATTTTAACAAATAAACAGTTTCTTTGTATTTCTATGCATAAATTTTAATCAGAAAAAATGACACATTTAAATTTGTGTGTGTGTTCGTTTGTGGCCGTGTTTCTGGGTTACTTGTAAAGTTTATATAAAATTAAGCTCTTAATATGGACCCCATTGTTAACAATTTACACAAACTCTCGCACGCACACAAACACGAAACACATACAGTCATGCCCGTACAAAGTTAGACAGCTACAGATACATAATTGTTGTTTGAAGTGCATTGTTTTCATTCGTTGTTGACTTTTGTTTTGTTGTTGTAGTTGTAGTAGTAGTAGTAGTTGTTGTTGTTGGTATTCTTTTTCCCAGTTCCGTTGGAGTTGTGCCCCAATATTCTATTTGTTTCTTGTTGTTGTTCTTTTTCTATTTACATGAATCATTTGCTCTGTGTTCAGCATAATGATCGCTCGCTCGCTCAGCTGGAAAATAATGCGTAATTCGATGTGCGCTTACGTTACGTTAAACGCACTGGGAATCGTTACTACTTCTGAAGAGCGCTTATTTAGTAGATAAAATCACATCACTATACATACATACATATGCCACCAAGTAAGCATAAAGCACATGCACTCGCTCATAATCACGTACTTTAGCACGAAAGGGTATAAAAACGCGCTACTTATGCTGTTTTAAAAGTGCGTATTAAATGTTTTTCAAGATACATTTATATATCCTGTTTTAGCGATCTCGACTTCTAATTGAAATTTGTGTTAAATTGGAGCTGCCCAATGAACTTTATTTGAATTTTCGGAAAATCTGCTGCGAATAAAGAAGTTTTTGCCAAACAATCTATCTGTCTGTGTTTCTATACGTAAAGAAATCCTGTGGGTAGGAAGGCTCTGTATTTCACCAACAGCGGATACCATCAAACGCAAATTGAATACAAATATTTAAACTGTAAAGTTGTAGCACAAAAAAAAATTAAGTGAATTCCATAAACAAGTCCAGCTATTTGGCTCCTACTTCGCCGCTTTTTGTAGCCTTTTCCATATAAAAGGACGGAAGGATATGCACACAAATAGGTTTGATAAGCAAAGATGTTGTTAAATTCTACAATATTATTATACTATAAAGTATATGTGCATACTCTGCATCTAGATAAGGAGAGCATTTGATTAGGCTGTGTCCGTCTGTCTGTCTGTCTGTCCCTTTGCCCTCGGTATTTTTGTTGTGGGGCAAATTAGGCTTAAATGTTGCTTAAATTCAACCATTTAAAAATCCATCTAAACTCCCCGATGGTATAATGGTTAGTATACCCGTCTGTTACGCAGGAGTCAGAGGTTCAATTCCCCGGGGAGCCAGAAGCCAAAGGCCTCAGTAGCCAGTGCTTCTATACATATTGCAATTATATTCATATAACTGTAATATTTGGTAAATAAATAAACAAATAAAAATCCATCTGCTTAGAATTTTCTCGAAATTATATAGTATGAAACTCATTAAAATCGGGTAATAAATAAAAAGTAATTTAGGCAAAAATAAAGGAACATAACCTTGGTGAAGGTTATATAGGGTTCCTCGTAATCCAATGTAACACTTGCATATATGGTTATTATAAATAGTTAAAGGCCTATCAGGCTAAAGGAATACTTTAGCCAAATCTCTCTATGAGTGCCAAAAACACAATATTTACGAAATTATTCTTCATGGCTGATAATGCAGTGCTGTCAACTGCTCTGCGTTTAACGCTTTCAAAAGCTTTCAAAGAGTTTAATAAAATTAAATATATTTTTCGTTCACTTTCCTTTTTAGTTTAGCCTTAACTAATTTCTACTTTTGCGCACTAATGACGTTGGGAAAGCGGCAACTAAATTTGTTAATGCCAATTTTTTTTTTTTTTTGAAAACAGTTTTCTGTTAGAAGCTGTACATATAAGTTTTTCTATTTAATTAATTTTGCGTTTGTGTCTAATTTGTGTTGCATGAATAAATTCACTTCTTATACATTTTATTTGCTGGCGTAGCGATGTTTGAACTGCGCTGCTTTTATCGATGTGTTGTGGTTTTAAAAATTAATGTTGCTTGAAGACTGTCGGTCGGTCGGACAGTGAATGGCTCTCAAGAATATCTACAGCCGGCCGATATGCTCCATAACAATGCACAGCCCAGCGTTCGGGAATTTGTATTATTTTCGTTAATGATACATAATTAATTCCTTATAATAAATGTATTCAAAATATATTCAGTAAATTAATTCCATTTGGGGACATAAATTCAATAAACCTTTTTTTTTGTACTAAACTTCATAAAAGGAAAGAAAATGGGCTCTTCTCCATTCAATAAATGTTCATAAATTATGCAAAGCAGTTTGTTATTTCAAGGCAAAAAGGCAAGACTTAACAAACTGTTATTTCCACCAGAGGCGTGGTCTAGCGGAGGCAAAAATTTTACCCACAGAATTTTGTTTACCACTTTTTTAAATCACAAAAATACAATAAAACTGCTCGATTTTGTGCTGGTAAATGAAATGCCTTTAATTGCCTTGATGGGGCAGCTTAAAAATTGTGTGTAAAAGAAATTCAAAGAAGATTCTACGTGCAACCAATGAAACGATATATATCACAATCATATTGCGCGATATTATTTTTTTTAATTCATTAAAAATACATTGAAAATAGAAGATGGTCGGTCGGCTGGTGCAGGAAAAATGCATCAGCAAACTATAAGGCAAACTATACAAACTATAAGGCAAATGCTCGCCACGGCATCGATATAAGATAACACGGTTATTGAATTTCTCGCCCAAACGATCCATTGGCTATGTGGCAAGTGGATCTAACCAGTTGAAACCCCAGATCGTTCAGTTTAATATCCTCAATTTGCATCCGCAAGAAGTCTGTTGTCTCTCGCCATAGTTTTAACTTCATTCACGGTAACTTGATGAACCTAATTCTCGAGAACGTGCAACCCGATTACTCCCCCAACACACGTATTAAACAGTTCGTTCTTGTGGACACAACGCTTTTCAACAATCCTTCGTGGATTCTCATATGCTGTCATGTGATGGTTAACGATTCGTGCATTATGTTTGGCCCAGCGTGCAACAAAAGTTGATACCCCAGAGTGATTAATTTAAAAAATTAATATTTCACTGAATATTAATTAATTTACATTTATATTTACCCGGACTTATTCGTAAAAAAATATTTCCAGGCAAAGCTTTGCTTCTAAGAGCAATAGCAAAGGTTAGCCCCTACATAGTTAGCTCATACATAGTTTATTTCAAAATTATAAAACAAGGGAAGGGGTTAGAGGCAGGAATCAGTGATTAGATATTAGCCACGCCTCTGGCGTAGTATCCAGCGATGTTAGACTGGTTTTGGTTGATTTTTATAACTGTTTTCACTTTGTCTTGGAAATACGACTACAAAAAAAAGAGGGTACGTGTAGTATGTCCGTGCTCAGATGTGTTTGATCATCGATATGAATTGTTTGCTGGTCAGTGAGCACGCCTTTGCCATTCAAGCAATTCAACATCAATCAATAAAACATAAATGATACATCACTTGAAAATAATTCATGAGGATATTATAGTTTTCTTAGGGAACAACGCCATGACCACGACCATTTCTCGTAGACGAACTTAATCACTAGTTCTTTTAAAGCTTTTCTTCCTTTTTTTATTAAAATTAAAACTTTATTTTAGAGAAAATTCTGCTCATGTTGTAGATTTCATAAGAGATATTTTTGTTTTGCCTTAAATTTTATTACAACTTAATTAAAATAAAATTTACTGAATCAATAAAATAAAAATATTTAAGTCATGTAATTTAGATGCAGATTTAATAGCTGCAATTTACTAAATCTAATACTGAGAACTGTCAAGCTGTCACTGGCGTTAATAGCGGATATTGCAGAGGATGTTATATGGATGTTCTTCAACCGATTTTAAGAGCTAATCGCTGTGTCTTGTAAGTTCGTTTTGCCCATATATGAGTTTTTGTTAGTCATTAAATTACAGCACGTTAATTGTCTAATGTTTCTCATTAACTGTGGATCCCAATAGCGTCACAGAAAAGGGTAACTCTTTTCAAATAGGGGCGGTATTGACACCTTCACTAGCGACAACGAGACTCATTTTGCTATTGATTTATTGACATCTTTGCCACTGTTTCAAAAGTTAACAATTAAAATTTATTTTGCTCCACTGTTAGCTGTAATAGATGGAAGATCCAATTATTACTCTCATTTGGCATTAAGCAACTCATTTTATTAGTCACTTTTAAATGAAATCATAACGAAGCGCCAGCATGGAAATGCCACCATAAAACGTGATAACAATCAGAGAGAAGAGAAAATAAAAATATGCAAATTGTTGGAATAATACATGAATCACATGATTTATTTCAAAGGATCGGCTAATATTGTGGAATTGGTGCGAAAAGAGTCTGCGCTTTACAAATCATATAAAATTAAAAATGCAGAGTCATACAGCAGAGCATACGTAAAGAATTTTGTTACGTCATCCAAACTCTTTTGCAATACTTTTACTTTGTCTTCTTCAACGATAGTTTTATTAATAAATTGCGTTCGCATTAAGTTTAACGTGTACGACAGCGAGCATAAGCCTTCATTAGGTTCTGCGGATCATACCGAACGATTGGTCAAACATTGAACAAACACGACTTTTGAATACGCCATACATTTTGTGATCGTTCTCGGGAAGAAAAATAATAAATTTTGAATATAAACAACAAGAAAATAATTTGTTGAGGATTCTTTCTACTTTTAGTTTATTGATTTAATTTTTCTCTAGATTTCATCAAAAATAGACCTCTTTTATTAAACAATTTTATGAAAATTTAAAGCCAACTTCTCAATAATTCAAATAAGGCCAATCGAATACGAAAACGTACTTCTTAGAACTATTTCGGCCATTAGCTGCAAGCCAAGCTGCTTGGCAACTATTTAAGGTCACCAACACCATCAGGCGTTAATAAATTCTCTGTAGTTCTTTATTACACTAATGGGTTTTCCACATTTATTTTCCATATTTGTTCTAAATATTGCTTTACTACATAAGGAATTTATAGAAGGACTGAAACGTAGACATAAGAATATACTAAAATTCTTTAAAAAAAGATGTCTACATATGGAATGAAATAATATATTTTCGACTATTTAACTCAATTTATATATCTTCAAACAAAGGAAGAGTCGTGAATAATAATTCAAGTTCATATTTCCTAAAAACACGCGGAAATAATAATAAAGACACTGCGAAAAGACAGCCAGACATACAGACAGACAGGCAGACAGACAGACAGGCAGACAGACAGACGGACAAAGCTTAATCAACTTTTCTTCTTATATGGATCGAGGATACACATATTTTATTTAAACTAATATTGTAAAAACTTTCATATATTTTTTATTGGAGACAGATATAAAAAAGGCTAAAATTGGTATTCCAAAAGGCAATCGGGAAAATTATTGAGTATAAAAAAAGTTGTTAAATTATTTAATTATTTACATTTGCATGTAAAGGAAATTTGAAAAAAAATTATTAAAAACCAAATCAAGATGACATTTTATAGGAAACTCATTTCAGTTGGAAGAGACTCCCATTTTCTCCTACTTTGAAGACGCAACAAAACTATTATTAAATAAAAATTGTATTGCTTAGAATTGTCATCTTTGTTTCCGTTTCCAGTCTGACTGCTACTAATTAAAACAACCGTTAAGAAAAGAAACAGTGTTGCAAAATTAAGTGATTAAATTACAAAATAAAATGTTTGTAGAAGCAGCACCGAAACCGCAACAAAAAATTGAAAAGGAAAAAATATAATATCGAAAAAAAATAAAAATTCAATGAGAGCAAAAGCGTTAAAGTGGCAACACTGATTCTGTTCATGGCTATAAAATGACTAATTTTTTGAATAAGCCATAATTAAGTGATATTTATTCCGAGGAGTTTTGCTTTTAATATGACCTTTAAACAAGCCGAACCAGATGATCCGCATATCGTTCAATGGCCTTGAACATTTTCCAATGACTGCAAAATAGGCCAATTAGCGCAGACACAATACCATCGTAATAAAATCTGATAAATGGAATTCTGACAATAAAATTTCTTGGAATCAACCGAGCTGACGGTAAGCCATTTTGCTGTCGGAAAAAGAAAAATCCATGACCATTCAAATTAACAAACAGTAGGGATCCATGACCCTTCAAAATAAATCCACTTAAACCAAAAACTACTTTTCCACAGATAACATTGCTGGCATCCTGCCGTATAATCCCTGTGCAGATATTTTTTCCTCTTTTATTTTCAATTGCAAAAAAAATTTCAATCAATTTTTTTTTTTGTTACAATTACGAGTATTAGAAAAATAAATAAAAACGATCTGTTAATACTCGTCGTGCTGATGCAAAAACAAAAAAAAAATGTATCAGATAAATTATTGCAATCAATCACAATTTCATAGTTTATGTTGAGGGGGGAAAATAAAACAAAGAAATCAAATCGGGGTCTGTTCATAAAATAATGATTACATTGAGAGAGTGGCTTGTGTTCGTGGAAAAAAATAATACAAAAAGAGATGAAAATGGAAATGGATACAAAAACAGCAACAGGTAATTTGCTGCAAAGCGGCAACAGCCACAATGTGGCAGTTACAAATAGATAATAACAGATAAAAGATATAAATTAAAGTAGAACAAATAAGAGACACGAACATGCAGTTTCAGATTTTCCTACAACCAATTACAATTACAAGTTTTACACACTTGTATTACACACATGTCCGAGCAAACATGTGGCATGCATACGAGGATGGGTACAGAATTCACCGTGCAAAGTTTGCGCTACAGTGAGTTGGGTAATTTAACTCCACACCACAGCAAACAAGTGAAAGTGTGTAGAAACCGTTGAATGCGTAATTGCATGGCAAGCGTTTCTCCGTGCTATGCATTCCTAATTTTTTTTCTTTGATCGGGTGTAGCGTTCAGGTAATTGCATGGCACGCGTTTCTCCGTGCTATGCGTTCCTAATTTCTTTTTCTTTGATCGGCTGTAGTGTTCAGGTAATTGCATGCCACGCGTTTCTCCATGCTATGGGTTCCTAATTTCTTTTTCTTTGATCAGCTGTAGGGTTCAGGTAATTGCATGGCATATGCGTTCCTAATTTCTTTTTCTTTGATCAGCTGTAGTGTTAATTTCTTTTACCAAATAAAGAAATACGTAAACCATTGAATGCGTAATTGCATTAAACGCGTCTCTCGATTCTATGAGTTCCTAATTTCTAGTTACATGCAATACGTTTTATGCGATATGTTTTCATTGATCAGCTGTAGTGTTCACTTTTTCTTAACAAATAAAGTTTATGTTTGCAAAATTGGAAAGTAAAATTGTAGTTTTTGTAGAATTCGCAGAGTTTATTAAATAATATGAGTATTTTGTGCTTCAAGAGCTTACAAAACACAAGAGACGTTTGTGGAAGCATCTCTTATATTCGTATTAATAATAATTCATGACAGTTGGGAACACTCACTTAAAAAAAAATAACCCAGAGAGCAAACATTTACTTGCTTCTTAAAAAATTTTTAATAAATGTGACGAAAGCTTTTCTTTTCCTTTTTTAATAAAAACTTTTCTAATTCCAAAAGAAAACAAAAGGAAAATAGTAATTCATTACACTTATTTATATATCAATATCGATGCAAATAGCAGACAATTTGTCATGGTTATTTGTCAAAAACAGCTGATATGTTTTCATGAGCCAGTGCTTTTTTTGTATTGCGCTTTAGTCACAAAACAACTACACTGACACTACTTTTTTTTGATACATACATGTAATGTAACAGAGCATTTAACGGACTTCTATGGATTTCAGCTTTAAGGCTTAGTGACATAAAATACTTCATATATGTAATCATTGTACACTCTTAACTGGCATGAAGATTGTGACGGAAAAGGTTGCCAAAATCAATATCTTGTTAATGCATATTAAATCAGCTGTTTTTAATTCAATTCCCCGTAATGAATTTATACTATATTTTTTTAAAGGGAATTTGACAACTGCCAACTGTCAAAGTACTGAACTTATAAAATAAGTTGAAAGTTGGCCAACTTTAGTAAACTTTCAGTTAACGGACCAGTATTGATGTCAAGCAGGCTGATAAAAATATACAAAAATTAGTTTAATTATCAGTTAAAAGAGTACAAAGTGTAAGTATGAAGTATTCTATGTGACTAGTTTATAAGTGAGCTCCATACTTAATGTTTCACATTTTGTTTCGCGTGATGATTTTAAAAGTTTAACAAAATCCTTTTCGTTGCAGCAAAAATATTTTTATCCCTTAAAATCGTGTGTAGCTTATCGTACAATATCTTATCTTTTATCGTTAATATAAACATGTCTGAACGGGGTATATAAAAAAATATCTGGATTTAACACAAACAATGTAAAATTTCATTAATAGCACGAAACGATGTTATTGAATGAACGAAACATTTTCATTACAATTATGAAACTGTTACTTTCATGTAATGAAAAGTTTCGTAGTAAAAGAAGTTTGTAGATTTAACGAAGGCGAAAAACATTAAGGTCGTATTATTATCGAATAAAAATAAAATCGGAGAATGGGTTTTTTATGGCCATGTGGCCGCCATTATTAATAAAATTTAGCCAAACCGGAAGTAGTGTGTCCATGAATCATGCCTGGCCGGAAAGACGAAATTTTCAGGTTTTTAGTCAATTTTAAACTATTGCCACACTCACCATAGAAGGTGAAGGCAAACATTTGGAACACGTTGCAAACACATAATATATTTCATTTTATATCCTGTGGCAACAGTAACTTCTTTATCCTTTTAAAACTTGTTCGTCAGTTTTCATATCGCGGAAATATCATTTTATACATGCTGGCTGAAATGTAAGCTAAACTAAAAGTAAATCAGAGATACTGAGATGTGGAGCTGCTCATAAGTCGGCAATTAAGCACAGGGCGTGAAGAAAAAGATTTTTACATGGAGCAAATCATGGCCAGTTGAATGTTATTAGCTTGAGCTTTGAGGTGCCGCTGTAAGCGAATGAATAATGTATAGCCTACTAAACGGGAGATTGCAGGTTCGATTCCTGCCGAGAAGCCGAAAGTAATGCAAGGTGAGTTGGTTTTAAAACAAAAAAATTATTTTAGCATTAAAGGCTAATTAAATATAATGGAACAATGGAAAGCTCTGCCAGTGGGTTTCCCAGCAAACGTTGTTCTTTAGGAATTCCTTGAGGAATGCATATCTATGCTGCTAGTGGAAGAAGCGATTTTATTTAAGTATGTTGCTGATTTATTTTGCATAATTTTAGCAAGTGATCCTTTCATACGTAAATTAAATTTAGAACTGGAAAAGGATATTCAGTTTTCAAAAAAAAACGTTATTAAAGATTTCTGTTATGCCGAAAGAAAAAACATTTTATTACAAAACTTTTTTATTTGTAATATCATGGCGGCAAGTAGAGTAGAGTGTGTGCAGGCAGCAGTTCAGTTTTTTAACAATTTTTACTTTACTTTTTTCAACATTTCCATTTAGGAGCTTTTGTGAGTCATTGGAAACATTTTGCAGGTGTGGCATCTAACTGTTGAACAATCAAAAGAAAAACTGCTACATTATGGCAATATGTCATGCTGTCTTACGAACACATTCGGATAGTCATACGTTTCATTGCCGCAGTGGCTGCAGTTGCTGCCACACATGCCGCACATGCATGCATGCATCTGTGCAGTATGTGCTTGCATGCATACCGGCAGAGTGAATATTTTTAAACATAAATTTCTATCTTTTTATTTCGTTGTTTTATGAAAAACTCTTCCATTTTTTAAGGGGCGTCGTTTACTTTATTTGTTTTTTTTTTTGAAAAATTTTTGGAAATGTCTAATGGCCGAACCATCCACTAAACAACTGTAGTCAACATAAACAAAATCAAATCTTCAAGGTTCTGTTGCTTTTATTTCATTTAACTAAAAAGTCAATCATAATTATTAAGTTTATTTTCACTGTAAAATGCATTTTTGCGTCTTATGCAACTCAAATGGTTTACCTTCACATTTGCTTCTTAGCGGGGGGAGAATCCCATTCATATCCAATAGTCAGTCTACGAAACCTTTTAAAAGAATACCCGCAGATAATGTGAAGTTTGTACATCGATTTGTTAAAGCCTTCTACACTGAGAGAAAAAGCACTTATTCGCTGCATGAAGTTCTGTGCATTGTATTAATGCAGCATTTCATTGTCAATATAAACATTTACATTAGCCACTTCATAAGGTGTTTATGTGAATTTTCTTTTTATTATGGATTTTGTCCTTTTTGCTTATGGCAAAGGATTAATTAAGGATAATTGGATTAATATATTTTTTTAGCTATTCAATTTAAATACTTATTAAAATGATTACAATAATTCTTTCACTTAACGATTTATTTGCAACTAAATTTGGTTTGAAATGGGTAGACAACAGAGGAAGGTAACAGCGTGTTAAGAAATCGACAAAATTGAAAGGCTTTGTTGTGAACCTTAAGAAGATTGGGAGCTTCTGGCTCTTCAATGTTTATCTCACCCATATTTACTATGTAGGATCATTTCCCGCCAGATGCTTGTGCTGAAGCAAACATCACTCAATTAAATGCTATACCATTCCGATACCATTCTAAGGTCATATGTGAGTGTGACATCTGTATCACACTTCATGTGGCCAATATCCGACAAGAATAGCACATCATTCGTGGCATACGACCGGCTTCCTTTTTGTCTCCCTCAATTTAGTTTTTCTTTATTTAAACTGAATGACTTTAAATCCAATAAAGTTTTTTGAATTATTTCTAATCAAGAGATCAATATTAAACTGAGCTGGAGAAAGCAATGCCCACAGCTGATGAAGAGTATGTAGAACAGTGTTGTATTAAACTAATTGTTGTTTAGTGGTCTGTGGCAGCCACATTTCGCACACTACTTTACTTCGTTAAAGAAACCCTGCTATAGAAGATCGACGTAGGAGAGTCTACGACAACACATTTACGTTATTCTCAGTGTTAAACATACCAGCAACAATTAACACAGGAGATGCCAGAATATTGTACAGGAGAAAAATCCATACGAATTTTTCACGACAGGTGGAGAGGTTCCTCTATCTTGAAATAATCTTGCAAAAGTTGCATTCTGTTTTCTTCTAGCTTGAAGAAAGAAATTGGATACGTAAGAAGTTTCGCTCAAGATTTTAATTAACAGCTGATCAGTCTTGTCAAAACAAATAGCAGCAGCTGATTAAAACATATATTGCCTTTTACATAACAATTTTCAGTGTTCGAGGCTTCTTTAAAATTTAAAGCAAATAGATACATTGTTGAAAGGATATAAAATTTATAAAATAGAAGAGTGAACAACACGAGGAAAGCAATAGAAAGTAAGAATAGGAAGTAGATCAACATTTTTTATATCACGAAACAAGTAATAGAAAACGATATCGCGGAAATCAGACTGGCAAATTTCACAGAATTTTTCCAAACTTGGTTTCTGTTCAAATTATGATCTTAAAATCGCAATAATAAAAAAAAAATTGGTATTCAAAATTTTCTTCGAATCGATTCCCACAAAATTGTCGTTAAGGTGGAGTTAAATTTTCCTTTCTTATTTTAACTAAATAAATAAAATACGAAGTGCAGCAAAACCAATTTTTTTATTTGTTTAACCGGTAACATAAATGCATGTTGGGTAATTTCATGTTGTGGCAGCTTCAAACTTTCTCTGGCTATAAGCGGGGAACAAGAGTGGGGCTGCTGGGACTAACCCGCACATGTCCACTTCACCTATGAATAACCAAGATATCTCCTGTAGAGGTGGTACTGGGAAGATACTGGCATGGACTTGATATCACTGCGCTGTATTCGGTCTTGTGAAGTCATCTTTAAAATAAAGTTTATGACATTTAATCGGTTTCTCTTGAGAGGAAATACATACTTCTAAAATGAGGCGTCGACGTCCCCAGACACCATTACTAAATCTGGAGAATATCATTTTTAGTAAGCAAAATCCAAAATATTTCATACTGACTGACAAGCATTTGATTCATATTATATTAAAATAAAATGTTGCTTTGGAACGCCCTGTGAAAGCCAAGAACGGAATAAGAAACTTTAGAGAGAAGAAAACTGAAATAATTTGTATTGATATAAAAACTTTTTGCTTTCGGGCGGGAAAATATTGATGCTGGATTTCAATTAAATTGGAATAAAAACATTTAAAAAACTTTTTAATTGTACGATTTTCGCCACTTTATATTTTTGCTGAATTTCAGCCAACAAAACATCGCTCGTATTTTTACTAGAATCACAGCAATAAATGGATTGGTAATAAATGCACTTGCCAGTATATTTCAAGCATAACAACAACAACAGCAACAACAAACACCAACAACAGCAACAAACTATAACAACAAAAACTATTATATTTTAATCCTCATGCATTAGAAACTATCTGGGGTGTGCAATAAGTTTGTTTGCTGTATACAAATGAGTTAAAAACTTTGCTTTGATTGAAATTGGACGTTTCACGACAAGAGAAATATTCACAATTCTATTGCGGACAGAGTGAAAGACTCAAAATAGCCATGCATCGCAGTCGGCAACCACAACATATAATTAAGCATGTCAAACCGCAAATAAACCATTAAATCAGGAAAAACTTTGAGCAAACGAAAAAATGGGTATAAACAGAGGAAATATCAATGAGCGGACACCCAGCATTGCATCAATTTGTTCCGGTTAAGGAAGAAGCTGGCTTATCAGTGTGCATCACTTACATAATCTGCTGTATATCATAAAGACAACTAGTCTATTGTAGGCGTTGGGTGTCAAACGTACAATCTTCCTCAAGAGTTCAGCACAAGATTTTCTGAGATCATCTCTTTCTACAGGTGCAGCGACTAATCCAAATATTTTTGTTCTATTTCAGAACTGCATGTTGAACAATAATTCTCTTTTGTTGAACACTATAGACTGTCATTTGATATAAATAACTTTGACATTTTTCTGGGACCCTGTGGCTTCTTTTAAATTTTAAAACATAAAACCAAATATTTATGAAACGCCATTTTTTGAAGTTTGAAGTTAATCGAGGTTAATGTGGTTCTGTGAAACGAGTTCAAGATATAATCAGGAGTAGCAGAGACTTCCGCTCTCTCTCTCGTAGATTATTTCGTATATATATCTAAAAGGATTTGCATGTTAAGTTTCCATGCTTAGCCTACTCCTTGCCGATGTTATCAATATTTTTTATTGGCATTTAGCCAGCGATAATCCATCTGAATACAATTGACGCTCCCCTTGGGATTGTATTAATATATTTGATTTCATTGATCGCTAAAGTCAGGACTGTCTGCTAACGAATATGCTGCATCTTTTGAGGCTACATACGCAAATAGGCGTGGCTCTTCACATTAACAAAAAAAAGAAGAGTTACAATTACATTTTGTCGGCTTCTTAAACGATGTATAACACACTTCTCTCACTCTCACCACCAGAATGTTTATGCCGCCTAAATCCCACAGAAAATGAAATCAACCTTAAACTATACGCCGGTGCTTCAAAGTCCATTTTGAATTTTCTCAACCACGGATAGGAGATTGGGAAGAAACTCATTGGTGGCGTTAGGGCAGACCATGGAGCATCGTAGCAATGTGGTAAGCATTCCTTGTACACTGGAAGTTATATAATGAAATTCAATCCATAGTAAAAAGGTCGAATGGAATCCGTGATACGTAGGGGATTTCCCCTCTTCACAAAATATTGAAAAATTCCAATTGAATATCCACAAACAACACTTCCTTTGCCGCCCCTTTTAAAATTCCTTTTTATTTCCTTTTTTTGCATTTGTTTCTTTTTAACAGACCACATATTTTTGGCCGCCAGGAGAATTGTGTAGGCGAACAACCTCATGTGATTCGCATTTGCTTGCCGCTTTTAATGCAATTCTGTGATCGGAAATGTTTTGAATCCAGTTTTTTTTTAATTCAAAAGTCCACGTTTCGTTTTCGGGGAATGCAATTTGTATTGTAACAGTTGCGGAAAATTGCAGTTGACAAAATTTGGCCTCTCATAGAGGATGTCCGGGGCTACCCGCTTATGGCAGCTTTCACTGTATATTTTCCTCTATTTCTACAACTAGTAATGCCATGTTCGAGTATCAGTTGCAGTACAGCAAATGCAGTATAAATTGATTGCTATTAAAGAATCAGGCAACAAGAAAATAAAAAACAAAATAAAAAATTTAAAAATGTTTATATTTAAAAAATTTGCCTCCAGGCCATGGCAAAAATGTTTTTCCTCTTCTCTTTTAACAAATTGCAAATGAAATTAAATAGTATTGTTATAAATATTCGTTGCAGATTATTTTATTGCAGTATTGGAAACACTATTTTCAAATCTTGAAAGATGAATTACCTCGAGAATGACTTAAATAAATGGAGCGCTTATGAAGAATAAATACTTCGAAAGGCTGAATAGTCAATTTAACTGAAGCAGATTTATATCAATATCTGACAAAAATTGTGGGCCACAATTTGAAATAGTTTTATTTTATTTTTCAAGAGAACAATTTAAAAGCATTTAATAAATCTTGCGAATTAGTTAATTTTTTTGTGTAAATTTTGCAAAAAAAAAGGTAAAACTCGAAAAAGTTCTGAACATTTCAAGAGTAATTAATTTCAACTTGCATAACGAATTTGAATTACAAACTTAGTTGCATTTGCACAACATTTACATTTCGGCCCCTAATAGTAATAAATCCCAACAATCAGCCTTACCTGCCTCCTAATATGTCAGTACCAAAATGGTTACAGCAGCTTAGCTCCGCAACGCCTAATAATTATTGAACGATATCACCAAAGAATGACCCCAAAATAATTTTTATAACAAACAAAAAAAGTAAAAAATAAGAAAAAAATTATAATGAGTGCACTTTGCAATAGTGCAAAGTGTCAAAAGTTGTGGCCAATGCTTATCCGATCCTCTTCGTTTTATTTCTATTTAAATTTCTGAGTTGGCTTGAGACCGTTTATGGGGAAAAGCATTTAAAATCAGTTACATAAACTTCTCAAGGCAATTAAATGATATACCATCTAGAAAAAGTAAAGGTTACTCAAAGTACTTTCTCAGAAAAGTCCCAAAAAATATATACGCATTAAAAATAGTTTTAAAAAGGGCATTTAGCTTTCACTGAATTAAATTTTAAAATATAAGCTTACAAATACGATTTGAAAAGTATATTAACAGGATTGCTGTTTAAGCAGTTATCTTTTTGAAAAAGGTACCTTAAAAGGTAGCTTTAAAAATTAAAACTTTAAATATAAGTACCAATTGACTTTTGCAAAAAAGTGTATAACCGTGTGTTAAGTATTTTTTTTTTATAAAAAAATACATTTAAAAACTACTAGGGGGTACTTTTGAAGAAAGGCCTAATTAAAATAGTACTATTGAACTTATTGGCTAAAAAGTACGTATAATATAAAAAACACTTTGGAAAAATGTACTTTCCTAAAAATATTTTAAGAAAAAATCGGCCAGATAGGCATGCTCGAAAATACTATTTCCTTGGCAACACCTATCGTAATAAATACATTTGAAAATAGTACTTTCTTAAACATAAAGTCGATGCAATAATTATAGAACAACCTCTCTGAAGAATGCCCCAAAAGTAATTTTTATAAATAGAATTTATAATATTAACATTAGAAAAATGAGTTCAAAATACTCAATACTCCCAATGGAAATTCGTTATAACCATCATCCAGTTTCCCTAAAGGAGTACGCAATGATTATCAAAGGACCCGATCTTCATAAGTAAACTGAATTTTTAAAATCCTCTCAGTATTTAAAAAAACTTTCAGAATATCTTTTTAATAGTTTAAAACCAATGATAATAATGAATGCTTGTGGCGTGTTTCGCCAAAAACCATACTTTTTCGGGGGCCTCTAAACTGGCATTTTAAAACCTAAAAAAACAATCATATTAAGGAAGCAAAATTAACATGCATTCCAGTTAAAAATGCACGTGATTTAAAAACAAAGCACGTCTCATTTCAAGACTAGAAAAAAAACAAAAAAAAAAAAAAAATTATATTGAATAAATTTAATGAGTGCTTGAAAAGTAAAACTGAATTTAATAGTTTTCAATTTCCTTCTCACTTCAAACAGACGTAACAGATACAACAACATATTTGAGAATAATAAAAAAATTATTGAATTTTTTTTAGACGGTCGCTTGCACATACCACAACTCAATTTTGCATTGGACGACACAATGATAGCAACAACAACAACAACAACAACAACAACAAAAAAATTATTGATTGGAGATGATGCATGCATGGAAAATAATAGTGTGAAAATGTCAATGCATTTATACGCAGAAAAACCTCCATTGCATTGTTCTGCAATAAAGGGCGTAACTGCAGTTTTAGCAGTGCCCCTAAAATTACCGGTGACTGTGCCTGGAATGCAATATTTTGGAATTAATATACATATATCGGAATTCACATACTCGTATATAAAACGGAATATCTGACGGTTAAATTAAAAATTAAATTACTTAAAGCTAAAATTGCATCGAAAAAAATTAGTTTCGTCTTCTCTCTTTCCCGCTCAAAAAACAGACATCAAACTGCATAAAAAAAAATACTCTTCCGCACAAAAATGTTGTTTAAAAACACTGGCTGAATCCAGCCACAACCTCTGCATTTGCCGCAGAGACTCTGTAGTTACTGCATTGCAATAAATACATAGAAGGCAGCAGACGAGTGCGATAGAACTGGACGACAGCATATGGTGAACACCTTAAATCTATTTCACGTTTTATGAGCACCACGCAACAGCAGACAAAGACTGTGTTGACACACGGCGAGTCTAATTTTAAGATTCCTACTGTTTAGGCGGCAGAGACATATGTATATGTCTCTATGTATATGTATCTATATATGTATGTATAGATATATGTATCTATGTACATATTCGTAGCACCACAAATTTACTCACACTCATTATAAAAATGAAATAAATTTTTGCAATAGAGACTATCAAAGTGTGAACCCCCAAGAATTCAAAAAAAAAAATGATAAATTTTCCATTATATCTAAAAGACTCTACATGTCTGAACACCGTCTAAGAAGTGTTAAATCTCAGAGTTTTAAATAATTTAATCTCAGTTAACAGAAAATAACATTACAGGATTAGCGTGATGAATTCAAGGAAAATATGCTCTTTTCATACAAAATGAATAATTAGCTGGCTGCAAGTCGACAACTGCGATGGCTGTTTTAGACGTATGACATTGTAGACTGGTGTCGCAAATCTGTTTAATTCAGACACAGACGCAACTAGTGAAAAAACAAAAAAAAACTCCGTGCAGACAGTTTGGACAGTGTTGCATTTATCTTTAATAACATGATTCACTATTCCATACAATTGATCCATGCCAAAATCTGATATGATACCATCCTACATAAAAAACTCGTAGCAAATTCCAGTTTAGGTATCACACGATCATAAAAATATGAAGGAAACCATTTTACTAATCAGCTGCATGAAGTAAATACAACTCTAAACGCTTGCCAAAAAAATCGATAATGCAGATTCACTTCCTGCAGTCATGCCATATTTGACAAGTCGTGCAATTGTGTGGGATAGTGAAGCATGCTCTTTACAGACATTTATGTGCATTGTAGAAAATAACTCCGTACTTAAAAGCGCATAGAGAGCAACTGCATTATACAGCTCTGGTAACAACTTATTAAAACGTTCTTAAATAATTCATTATCAACTAGAATTAGGACGATTTAAGTTAAGTATGTGTTTGTTGTTATTTTCGCATTTTATGAATTGCACTCAGGCTTATTTACGTAGACTGTAATATTTGCTCGCTGACCTCAATTTAAAAGTGGGTCAAAAATATTTAATTCATTCTACAAACAAATTGTTGAAATTGTGTTTTTGTTTGCCAGTTGTACTGCTAATTACTCATCGTATTCATATGGACTCGTCATTATTATGATTAAGATATTATTAACGGAATGATAATTTTAGGGCTAACACAGTGGGTCGAGAAACGATGATTTTTTATAGAAAATAAAAACACATTATAATACTTAAATTCAAAGTTCTAAATATCACGAGAGATGTATTGTTTCGGAAAGAGCCAAGAAATGCATGGAATTGTAAAGTCTGGAAGATTAGCACAGCTTAAAATATTTTCAGATATTAATTTAATTGTGTGATATGATAAGTAAATAAATATGGAATGTGCTATAAATTAAGATTGAATAGACCTAATGTAGTGTGTTATACGATATCAGTAAATGTTGTATTAAAGTGTATGTAAACTCTACTAAAAGTAAACTTTCCTACAAAACACTTTACATTCACTAAACTGCTACTGCTTATCCGGCTTTTAATGACAGTTTTAATTTATATAGGAAAATCAATTACAAAAGCTATTTTATATGTTATCAATCACGGCGCCCTTAATCCGACGTCACCGCCAACGCAGCTGATTTATATTTACTAAACAGGCAGCTGTCAAAATTTTATTCCTCATTAAGCCGTCGTCAAAGCTAATGCAGCTGATTTATATTAATACAACGGCAGCTGTCAAAATTTTTGTTCACAAAGTGCATAAAGTATGCGTCAATATGTTGCAATTATTTACCACATAAATTATGTTTATTCCCCATTATGTTTGAATGGATCATGATCAAATTAAGCTGTCAGAAACATGATATGATTTTTCTCTAAAAACTTTAATTTGTCATTTGCTACAAATATAAATCTTTTCGCGGAAACTATAAATTGCAACCCTGCTTGCAGTGCTACTACAATTTTCCTGTCAAGGGTATCACGTACGGAACTGTCAAAAAATCTCGTTTTAAATTTTGATCACGATAAACTGAAAAATAAATTCATAAAATAGATTTCAGTAAGAAGTAAGTCCAACATTTCAAGTACTATGATGCCAATTACGAATAATGCTCAATCCACAGTGGCACCAGAATTTCTAGAACTGAAGCCAATTGGGGGAAAAAGATAAAGCACTGGACTTAAGAAGTTAAAAATATTTGAATAAAATTTAATCAGAAGTATCTGGCAAATCTTAAGCCGAAAATTATCTTACCTAATAAGCTTACACATACATACGCACCACCATGCAAACATACGCACACACACACACACACTCATAACTTATAACACTTTGCAGTGGGGTATAGCAAACATATTAGACTGTTGCCGCAATTCTAGCTTCACAGCGTTAAGCTCTACAACTCTGTAGTCCACTTTATCTGCGGAAGCAGCAAATAATAGCATAATAAATAGTTTTTCTATTTCATTTTTATACTCCTACACACACAATTAAAAATAATAAATAATTAAAAATTTAAATAATTTCGGTAGTTTTCTGTCAGTTTCATAACAAATTAATCACAATGTTTTTTTTAAATTATGAATTTAGCTCTACTACAAAAATTCCTAAAAAAGAAAATTTTACATGGTTCCAAAAAAAGACGACAGCATTCTTAATACGACACTCATAATGAGGCCGATTACTTAGCAAAAGCGCCAGACGTCCAATCTTTCACATGAAATTTTGGACAGAATGCCAGGAATGCCATTAAGATTAGATATATAGTAATAAAGTGAGAAAAAAAGAATATTTCTTAGAACATGATGTGAACTCGGCCTGATTTCGCACAGTGGCCACTTACGAGCCACAAAAGTATACAAAATCAAAAGCCAAAAGCACATGGAAAATTATTTTGTGTGCTGATTAAAGCAGCAGAAGCTCAAAAGCTTAGAAGCTTTTAGGCTCAGTTATTTGAATATCTGAAAATAAATTAAACCTTCAATCACGGCATTTGAATGCCGCCACAGTGGCTCGAAATGACTTTCTCGCCACTGTTGCTTTCCAATTCTGTTACAAAGAAAAAAACAATTTAAAAAAATTAAAAATAAAAAAGAAAAGGAAAATAAAAAATAATGTTTTTTGCAAAATATTTAATTAGAAAAGATTCAAGCTCCGTTTGCAATTGCCGGCCAAGTACATTAACAACAGCCAAACCAACTGGCATAGCAACTGCGGCAAAAAGCAAACAACACACACAACGAAATTTGCAAAACGCATAAAAAATTTGCAAAAAAAAAATTAAATAAAAAAAAACATAAAAAATTGTTGTAGTTATTCAAATTTTGTTTCATAAACTTGAATTAAATGACTTGAGAAAGTGTAAATTTTTGCACGTTGCGTTCAAAGTACGCAGCAAATTACAAATAGAAAACCTCAACGAAATTGTAGCAACGAAATTCGCAAACAATTTTGCAAGACTAAAACAACAAAAAAAAAAATTAAATAAAAATAAAAATTATAATCAATGAAAAGAAACACGAACAGAGCCGGCAAAAAACAAGCTAATTTGTGCCAAACTGGTGTTGAGTGCGTCTGGCGCATTTGAATTAATTGCGGTTAATTATATTTTTCTCGATGTACTTCATTTATTTGTGAAGAATTTCAATGTTGCAGGTTGTACGAAAATTATGTTTTGAAACAAAGTTGTTACAGTTTCTTCTTCTTTCTCTGTTTTTGTAAAAATGTATTGGCGGAAAATGTAAAATTGCGAAAAGAAAATTGAAAATTGAAATGGAAAGTGCCCACATGAAACATGCCCACACACGTAGCAAAAAGTTTCAAGTCGAAGGATTTCACGCAAATTCCGCCAAGTTCTAAAGGGTGTTCCAAAAGTAAAGTACCAAAGTTTTTGGTCTCTCGAGTGCTACCTTTTTTTATTGAATTATAAATGGCAGAGGACCCCGGGTTATCTCTGAAATAGGAGAACGAGAAAAATTTTCCCACGGCTGTGCCTGGCCAAAACCACTTTAACCACTTTGCACAAATATGCTGGGGGACTGTACACTTGCTGACATGGGCCTGTGGTTTCAAATATATTTCTGAAACCAAATGAAATATCTCATGATAAAGCTGACAATTCTATCTAATCAGCGAAATGAGGGTATATGGTCAGTGCGTATTCAGTACGTATGCTAAAAAGGACTCACTCAAAGGACTGACTGCCTAAATATCCTATACAAATGAACTGTGTTTTCATATCGCGATATCTAGTAGCAGTAACAGTTTTGCTTTAATTTTGGACACACCCTTTATATGTCTAGATCTTATTTATACGGTGTCATTAATATTGACAGTGGGCAATGCAATTGCAAATTACAAATGACACGAAAAAAATGCTTTAGACTTAAAAAAAAAATACAGTTTTTTTTTTTGTAATTTTGAATTGCTTATTTCAGATCGGCTCTTTATTTAAAAAAAATGTTTATAAGCAGACAAATATTTGCTGTCGTCAAATTTCATGATTTCTGCAACGGTAACGAAATATCAAATGTATACAAAAATGTCAAATTAGATGTTTTAATTGGAAAATTTATTTATTTACCAAATATTACAAATATATGAATATAATTGCTATATGTATAGAAGCACTGGCTACTGAGGCCTTTGGCTTCTGGCTCCCCGGGGAATTGAACCCCTGACACCTGCGAGACAGGCGGGTATACTAAGCATTATACCATCGAGGCTTTTAATTGGAAAATTGATCTACTTAAATATGTGTAAAAAATAAAAAAAAAATTAATGTTTATTCATGATCTGTGCCGTATTGTAATGCAACATCCCTAATTCAGACTAATAATTGCATATAAAAAACAATAATTTTTCAAAATACAAAATTAAAAATTAAATCAAATGAAATATAATAATTAAAAATTTTCTCACATTAAAAAAAAAACGAAATTATAAAAAGCAACCGTAACAAAATTGTGGAATCTTTGTTGTCACCCGCCGAGAAAATTACGATCTTGATATTCCCGTCATTACATTCCTGCTATCAGTTTACAGTGATTATATAGTACAACATAAAGTTTCATATGACTTGTCATAAACATCTGTCACAGAGATGTATTTTTAGTGCTCAACATGCCTCTAGTGTGCCAGCACACATGTTATATTTGACAAATCGTGAGATTATTCAGTATAGAGAATTGGAGAAAATTTATCCGGTTGACATTTTGTGATGTTAGAAAAATTTACTTTTGGTTTGTTATATAAATTATACTGCATGCCCAAAAACTTAATACTCTGGAGAATATGGAAATTGCCTTAAAATTTTCTTCAGTTTAGAAAATTCTGCCTAAACGCTTTTCACAGCATGCTAAGGCAGAATATCGGGGAAGCTTTAAGCAAATGTTTTTTATTTTTAAAAAAACTTCAAATTGATTAAATTTCCGATTTAGAATAATTTGAAAATTTTTTTTTCTCTTTAAGCCAATAATCTGTAAAACCCTGTTCACATTATGGAAATTTTGTTATGACAGTTTAGTATTTTGTACCGTTTCGTTTTACGTTTTTCTTTGCATTTTGCATGAGAAAACCAAGTGAGTAAACAAGAACTAATATAAACTTTTTTTTGATCCCCCTCAACAAAAAACTCGAAGTTGGGCAACAAATAAAAATAATTTTAAGCGAAAAAAGCCGATTTTTGCAGATTTAATATAAACTTTGCCTTGACATTTCAATATTTATATCAAACATTTTTTGTTTTATTTTCTGAGAATACAATATTTTACCGGGCCAGGGAAACCCGCTAAACGCATTATATTTGAAATTATGTATATTTCTACTACAAACTCTTGTTATCGGCGAAATGGTTAAACAAATTTTCATCAATTCATTTTATCACAAGTTGCTTGAAAATACCGAAAAAAAACTTTGACATTTAAAATTATTTTTAAAAATACTTGCCGTTCACCGTCCACGTAATTTTTTTATAATTCTTGTTTGCCAAAAATTATGAATTAATTTCGTTTTGTTTACGTACCTGCAAAGAAATGAACAAAATTATTAAAAATTGGCGTTATAAATAATTTGCATTAAAATCAATTATTAATTTTTTAATTTATTTATAGACTTGCTTAGATAAGCGATTTTAAATCAAACATAAAACCACGAGGCGATATGCAGAGATTATAAGCGAACAAAATCAATAAAACCAATAATCCAGTTGGATGCTGCTGCTAATGGCTGCTGCTAATGGCAGCAGCATCTGAGCAGCACCGGTCAAACAAATAATTCTCAAAAAGTAATTGATTGCGCGAGCGCGTCCATTGACTTTGCCAATTCTACATGGACGTGTAGTCATGAACACTCACACACCCACCCATAGACGGATTTCAAACACATACATGAATAAGTAAATCTTGTTGATATCTGAAAGTCGAAACGCATAAATCATCGCATTTCATAATCGCCATTCCCAACGGAAACTTTTCAATCATAAAAACAAGTATTTCCGATGCAAATCTCAAATTAAGTACGAGTGACTAATTTTGTCCTCAATAAAAAAAAAATAAGAGAAAAAAATTCGGTTGGAAAAGGGGTCAGTCAGTAAAACTTTCGTAACTGTTTGTTCCAGAACATTAAAATACAACAGCATGACAGACAAGTTTTCCAAGCTTCACTTGGCTTGCATAGGAGTTGTTGTTGTTGTTGTTGGTGTTGTTGCTGTTGTCGTCCGACCGTTTGGATTTTTTATTTAATAATATTTTATTTTTTATATTTTTTTATTGCACATTAAAAGCAAACAAAGTGAAAGTGATGTGAATGAAGAATACTCGTGGAAAAGCAAGAAAACAACAACTGCAAAAAGCATAATTCCATACCCATCGAAAGATCCCAGGCATGCTCGTACAAAAAAAGCGGCAACAGAGCGAACTTGTTGATTTTTCAACTCTGTTTTTTGTTGTTAATGCAACTGCAGGGCTGGCAACTATGGCGTATTCGCAATTGCCAACTCCATATTTATACATCGGCGTACGGCTACTGTTGATTGGCTAACGTTTTACCAGAATCACAGATCGCAGTATATGGAGTCAAAAATGGTTGCTTCGCATTTACAAAATTTACAAGAATGTCTTTTGAATCCTTAAATGAGTTGCGCGAAGTCATTTCACCTATTGCAGAGTGATACAAACTATTAGTGGAAAAAGGTAATTTTCACAATTCATAAACTTTTAGAAAATAAATCTCTTACCGCCAATCGAATGAAAATAAATTGCTTTATTTTTATTATTACGTATATTAAAGCCGCTGAAAATTTCTTTGGTAGCGTTGCTGAAGTGCCGGCGTCACAAATTTTTATTTTTTTTGGCCAGCGCGTTCGCCAGATTTGTCAGCATGCAACTATTTTCTTTGGGGTTATTTGAAGGAGCGAGTATATGTCAACAAGCCCGAGACAATCCTTGAACTCAAGGCCAACATTGTTGCAGAAATTCGAGGGCTACAGCCACAAATGTTGAAAGATGTTATGGAAAATGCTCTCAAAAGAGCCCATCATTGCGAAGCTAATAACGGCGGTCATTTAAGTGACATTATTTTCCATACTTAGCGTAAAAAAATTTCCATTTTGTATATTTCATAATCTTAAAAAATAAATAAAAAAAAAAATAAACAAAAAATAAACAAAAAAGTTATTAAATTTTTAAACCCCATTGTGACTTTTGGCCCACCCTGTATATACGCTTGTATCAACACTTGTTATATACTTTATATTATTGTTATTAAAATTTTAAAATGAGATAAAAAAATAATTAATTTATCACTAATGCAAATACTTTAAACGGATGGCTAATGATATCGGAGACATTCAACCGTCGATAAATGTTTCCACATGGCATAGACATTTGAAAACACATGTGTGAACATAAGAAAATAGAAAATGCTCTAATTGAAAATTTGTCTTTTGTTTGAAGTTTTTGAGGTCACCAACTAGATGTTTTTACCGAAGTATGTAAAATTTGACAGTTGCAATGTAAAAAAGATGCACCTTAAACAAGAACCACATTCTAAGAGAAAAGCTTTACTGTATTTAAATTATCGGATGCACTACATTGTAAAAGCACATTCCGGCAACACAATTGGCAATCTTTATAAGCTTATTGTCTGAGGTTCTGTACTATTTAAATCGTCGTTACGAGAATGTTATTAAGATTTAGTATTTGTAAACAGCTGACGGTTCGAAGTGTAACAGTATAGTAAAGATTTCCATGAAAACTGTTTGCGGCAGTTGTTTGCTTGCACCACGTACTTCATTGTGTCTGTATCAGGCGGATAAATCGCTTTGCTTTTGCGAAATTCTTCTTACTATCCGAGAAAGAGCAACACGCTCAAGCATGTGAAAGAAATTGAACGGGTTGCACAATTCTCATCATGCAAGCCTTAAGGCCCAACTATAATAGGCATGGACTGACTTTACGCAGCTTAAGCCAATTGCGTGTATGCATGCAAATCATATGATGCAAGGCGTAATCTGCTTAAGCGAATTTTTTCGTTTCGGTTTATAAATTGTGACTAGCTTAACCAAAATACGAAACTGATCGAACTGAAGGCCCTGATGTATATACGTTTATATATAATTAAAATGAAAATAATAAGAAGAAAAGTCCTTATATGATAAAATGCAGCCTTCCCAATACAACAAAAATGAAAAGAAAAGTCAAGCGTTGAAGTTGCCAAAGCATGGCGAAAAGCTCTTAAGCATACCGTTTGTGATGCAGCTGAAAACTACTTCGGGAGATGTTCTGCAGAACATCTAAAAGCAAAAAAGTACCAGCTTCCAACAGATAGTGGAATAACCTAAACTAGAGTGGCTGCAATTCGATTTTTATAACCATTTCAAAACCAACTCAACTAGCTGAAGGCAGCTTCCAAAGATCTGTTGGAAACAATTTAAAATAGATTAAAATTGAAGCAAAAGTTTGAAATGCCATTTTTGCGGCTAGAAAATTGTTTCGGACTGATTGAGCAAATTTAAAAAATCTTAATTAAATTCTTCCATGAAGAATATTACATTCTCGGAGTTAAAAGATCACAGGAGGGGAACGATTTTATAGCGTTCATGAAACATTATTCTTATGCTTTCGCCCGTAATTCTTTTAAGCAGAAATTAGCGGTTTAAAAACCAATTTAAGACCCCTTATCGAAATTCGCCTCTTATTAAGATCGTATTTTTTTTTATTGAAAAAGTGAAATCGGTGCAATAAATGCGTGTAGGGTAACGCACCACATGTTCTGTAGATTTCAAAAAGTTTTGGCAGGGTAAGGAGAATATTTCTGTTCCCCGTTAGCCGTCATGGGAGAAGACAAGAATTTAGAAAATGAACACGCCACCAATCTCAGCAAGTCGATACATAATTCGCTTTTTGAGAGGGGGTTCATTGTCGTTTCACCGACTAACAATCAAGATTTTCACATCTACTCGTACATCATTATTGAGAAGCGAATTCAGGTATGCAAAGTAGCGGTTTGGTATAGATATTGGAGTACACATTGTCTTGTGTAGAGCAAATCCGGTTCAAAGCGCGCCATATACTCCGTAAACGCATGGTGCGTAATATTTCTGCGAAATGGTGTGGTGCTGATTTATTATCTATCGACTTGCTGAGATCGACTGAAATCGAATATTGATCTGGTTCACAAATATTATTTTTTGAGAGGGAGGTCATTGTATAGAGCAAATCAGGCTGGCAGCGCAAAGCGAAGTTACGTAAAAGAATGGCACACCATACATCGCAGCTTCTCACAACTCGTTCAAGAACTGAACAGTTTTTTGGTTCAATATTTTTGGTCTCTATTATGGTTCACAACAGTTGTAAATTTGATGTTGTATTTTTGAAATTGCGATTATGGTTTACAACAGTTGTTTTTAAGCGTTGTTGTCAGATGCATTTTTTGAAGAACAACCCTGTGGAATACACAGCATCTAGATGTTGTAAACCATAATCATTTGCATTTTATTTTTGAGCAGAAGATTTGATTTTAGGGTTTCGAGTTAAAAGTTCTTTCCCGAAAGCGCACGTAAAATCAGTAAATGGAATTTATTGTTGTCAAAGCTTTCTATGGTTCTGACACCGAAGTCCATTAAATCAGAGTCCCATGTCTGGCTCTGCATGGTGACGTTGCAGTAATGTGTGTGTGTGTGTGTGTGTGCGTGCGTATGTATAACTTTACCAGGAGTATCATGCCATACAGCCCTGTTTACAACAGCAAAGTGTGTGGAGTCAAGTTGAGTGCACCGGCACAGATTTTTTGTGCTTTCTGGCATGTAACGAGCGCTCTCGTTGGACGTGTAAAATAACTTTTTTTTACGAGTCTATTTATCGAGCAGGGTGTGATTATTGAAAAATAAACTTATTGCAAATGTAGTCAAAAAAAAAGGTTTGTTGCTTCATGCAGCGTTGGAACATAATAGAAATACATATGTGTGGCTGCATGTGTGTTTGTGCGTGTGCTTATAACATTTTGGCGCAAGTTTTCACTGTAGCCAAAAGCGAAAAACAAATAAAGCACATGCTTTACAAGTGTGAGAGTCATAAACTTGTAGACAAATGCGCGTTTTACGTTTAACTTCCATTATAACAAGGCACTGGCTGCCACATAATGTTGCACATACACACACTTCCACACTTTCTTCCAAGTTGAACAAACGGGCAAAGTTTTCTGATGTGAAAAGGTGTATAGCGTTGTGTGATTTTATGAATAAAAACCGGAGGGAGGCACTTGTTAAGGAGTTGTATATTTATTTTATTTCATATTTCTTTTCTTTTTTGTTTTTTATGATGACACAGGTGAATGAATTCGCTTTAAGATGCACCGAACTAACAAAAAAAAACAAAAAAAAAACACACAAGCAAGCAAGCATGCAACTACGACTGCATTAACAAGAAGAAATGCGGTTTAAATTCGCACAACTTTATTTGCCGGTTTGTTTTCGCAAACATTACAATTTAATTTCTGGTAAAATAATCACTAATTAAAGTGTTGACGAGAGTGCTGGGAGAGATGGGAGAGATGGGAGAGAGAGAGAGAGAGACAGAAAGGAAGTGCATACAGATCTCAATTGCGGAAGGAATATCCGTATCAAATTCTTTGCAATTCTTATTATTAAAACTTCCTATATCCAGTATTCTTCTTCTTCTTAACTTATTGAGACATTTCCTATTGGCCAACCATCAGTATAGTATGAGAGATAATGATGGCAGACCATTGCGATGGAATCTTTTCCAGTTTATTAGCCTGGGCATGACAATAATCTTTTTACATGGAAACAAGAGAAGAATTTAACTTAGTCCCTCGCCTGAGTAAAGGAGAGTCACTGTAGAAGGGAAAAATCATTGAGCGTCTCTATGATTGTGAATTCTTGGACTTCAAAAATCTCCCCACTGGAATTTCTCCAGCTCCTCTAATTCATCTGCCTAATCAAAGACGTATAAAATTTTATACGAGCTGGGAAAACCACATATATAATTAATATGAGAATTCATCCAATGCCATTAATTTCAAAATGGATTTCCAGAATATTCCAGGAATTTTAAATATTAATAGGTTTATTTCTCAATTTCGAGATAAGGGTAATAAAAGTCCATATCGTATGTCATATCGTTAGATATGAAATCGAATGTAAACCAAATCTAATGACAATAAATAAAACATGTTTTACACCATGTAAGCTAAATTTTTTCTAGATTTTGCTTTTTACTTTCTATTTTTAAGTTTTCGTAATTTGATAAAAATTAGGAATTATAATTTTTTTTCGCTTCTATTTTAGTGTGTTTTTTGAGTTTACGCTCTTGCCGCAAAATACAATCGTATGATTGCACAATTTATTGCAATATATAAGTGCTGATTTGTCACAATCAAATGCAACTCTGCTGGAGCAATCATATGATCATCTGATAAGCATCCATGCCTCAAATGTTACTAACCCAACAATATTTATTGTGTTCTCGACCATCAATCAAAGTATTCAATCCCCGCAAATTTTTTTAATTAATTTAATTGGTCACCCAGTGCCAATTAAGTGGGATCCTTTCAGTGAAGAATTTAATATAAATTTCAATATTAAATAGAGCCAATTAAGTGGAGTCCTTTCATTTAAGAATTCATACAAATAGAGAAAATAGATTTTTTTTATGAAAACTAAAACTACCAGAACAGCTGTTTGTCGGTGTTGCCGCAAGTTAGAAAAATCGTATGGCAGGGCTGGAACAATCTACTTTTTTGAAAACGTCACAATCGTGTGACTATTATGGAATATTAAAAAAAATATACATATCTTTTGTTAAATTAACTTTTTAAATATTTGGTGCGGCAGGAGAATTTGCATCAATTAAGAATTGTTAGAAGAGTTATGAGTCAACGGCCATCTTGCCCTTATGATGGTAGTGGCAACCACTATCGATTAGCCCCATCAGTTAGTGAACTGGTAGTATTTCACTAGGCTAATCTCCTTTAATATCTCTAATGCAACCCATAGACGATACAACCGTTGGCACAACTTGGGCAGGTTGTAATCAAGATTGTAACGTGTGTGGGCCTGTTGTATGAAGCTGGTCTCGGTTGTATGAAAAATCAAAATTTTTTGATTTTTTGGCAAGTTGTACCAACGCGTTGCAACGTTTGTGGGTTAGTCATGCGACTTCGTACATTAATTAATCGGTTAATTTGGTTTTTGAAAGCAAAGAAAACTAACGTGAATACTAATTAAAAATGGAAGACACAGCTGAAATGAAACTGGAGCACAGTTCTACGATGAATTATTTAATGATAGCCAATATTAGTAAATTATATGCAATTAAAAACAGTTCATTGAAGTTTTATTTTTTAAAGTTTTTCATTTGAAGTTTTATTCTATTTTTATTTTTTTTAATTTTTTTTTTATTTTTTTTTATTTTTTAAAAATTTTTTAGATTAAAAAAAATTTTAATGTCAATAAATATTTAATTTACCTAAAGAGCTTTCAATTGTTTTATTGTTTCACAAAATTTAAGCCTAATTTGTTTTGCTTCATGGGATACGTGTTTATTATTTGTTGTTTCCAGCTGTAAATTTTTTGCAAAATGAAATTATACGAAGAGGTTTTATCGTATGTGGGTACAACACACAACTTGATTACTAAGCGAGTTGTGCCAACGGTTGTATCGTGTATGGGTTGCATAATGTTTAAATAAAACAAAATTCAGCGCACTACCTTTTTTCCTTTTTTCAAATAAATAAATAAATAACAAAAATTTTCATAATCTCTTTAAATAAAATTTAGATGCAACAAGGAAACTGCATTGATGTGAGTAGTGGCTTGTTAAAAAGTTGATGAAGACATTCACAATCACAACTGCAGCAACAATGACAATGAAAGCAAAGAATTGAGAAGGTTTCTTTTTTGGTCAGCCTCTTACTGTGTTGTTTTGCTTTTAAGGCAGCCATTAAAGGCGGCAACAGCAAGAAGTATAATATCCAATTTGTATGCATCTTGCTGTGTAAGATGATGACGCTGTTGTGGCAAGCGGTAGTCGGTTTGTGCAAGTGGGAATTTTCTTTTGAACTTGTTGCGACCATCCTCACTTGTTGACAATTTCATAGTCGACTGCTATCGCTGTCGTTGTGTTTTTTGTTTCATTTGGCTGCTATTTTTACGAGGTGTTAACTTTCCAATGACCTTTTAATTTATGGTACAACATGATGGATGGACAATTGCAGTTGTACACTGACGTGCACAAGCATTCGAATGTATGTAATTAAATGAATTGCAAGAGTTGTTTTCATTTTTAACTTTATTTGTCGAAGCCGACTGCAGTTTTTGTTGTTGGCTCTGTAAACATGATTTTCGTTGATAAGGAACCATCAAGAGAAATTAAAAGTACACGCCAGTAAATTTTTACATTTAAAAATCTAATTTAACAAAAGAAAGACGTTTACCAATCTGAACCGAGTTGTTCTCTTAAATAAATTCTTTCTTATGGAAAGGATTCGCAGTTGGCAAGTTGTGAGGTATGCATATGTATAGCTGTACGCAAAAGGCGCCTGTCTATACGTTTGATTGTGAAGCCATCAGTCTCTGCGCCAATGGGATTATGGTCTCAGTTGCAACTGGGGTTTATTATAAATACTTAATATTTACTTTGCAGCTGAATGTCGCCGAATGTTGCCAAAAAGGTTGGAAAACTAAATTTATATTTCTACTATTCTATTTCTACTATTTCTACTCTACTATTTCTTAGAAAACAGTTTTACTACTTCTCGAGCTAATTTTTGTTGGAAAACTTATGATACGAATGCAAAGTTACTGGTGGCCAGCCTTCTTCTACGGTGTAATATTATTTCATCATAGTATTTAAGCGTGCCTAGTTCGATGCCAGAGGCGCTACATATGTAAATACACTACTCTGCCTTTAGCGTTTCCCGCATTAGTGGCATTCAGTACTCGCTGCAAATATGTTGCTAAAATAGAACTGCAAATTTGTTTTGCTACCAATTACATTTTTACTGAAATTGGATTTAGGCATGTTTAAATAATTGTGGAGTTTCCCTTTTCGCTAAGTGTATTCTGTTTACATATCTTACGCTAAAAGAGCTGACATTTATAAGCAATATTATTATGTTTTGAACCGCTATTCACAATTTTACTGCATTCTCAGAGCCAATGGCTGTTGCAAATATGCCTATATATACATACATATGTACATATACACATGCGTGTATACATACGTATCAAATCAATTTAACGATCATTACAAAAGCAAACAATTCCAATAAAAAACTCAATCAATACGGAGCACCGCCATTCATTTAATAAAAATTTGCAATTATTATTGTTTACATATTTCGCAAGTTCATTTCTTTTTTATTTAATAATTATTACGCCTAAATAATTGAACGTATTGCACAAAACTGGTGCACAAAAGCAATACATACATATTCGTACATAAACACATGTATGCATACATACGTATTTACACGTCCAAATAGCTGATGTAATACGCAATTGAGTTCAATGTGACGTTTCACAGTTGAAAAAGAGTTTTTAATCCGATTAACTAAATAAGCATTTCAATTCATTACGATGCATCTCGTGTGTGTGTGGGTGTGTATGTGCGTCTGTAGTGTGAGCTATCAAAAGCAATAAAACCAATGAAAAGCGAATGTCACAGCAACAACTGTAATTGAAAACAAAAGGAAACGAAATAGCAATTGATAGTAACAGCAAATATGAACTCACTTTCACCTCCCTCTCACACACAGTATAAGGGTATCTCTCTCACTTGTTACACCCAGTATTTTTCATTGCAATGCACTTACATACATAAAAAATTATTGTATTTGTTGTTAAATGATTTTCATACGACACGTGTTGCTTTCCTGTTGACAATACACAGGCTGGCACAAAATAAATCATACAATTTTTTAATAACTGTTTCACTAAACAAAAAAAAATAATTTAAGTGAAATAAATCGGTATTTTTGGATTTCTAATAAATGTTGGTGGAAATTGTTTCAATTCCAGGGCGTTCCTGGTAGGTGTATTTAGAGAAACAAGGCTGGGAGATCATTCTAGACATTCTTTTCTCTTTATACAGTATGTAAATGTCAAGTTCAAGAAACACCTTAAAATAAAATTGGTCTACACTGTTTAATCTTGTGACTGCAGCGAAAATAAACATAAAATTCACTTTCATTTAATTCCATCGGAATTTTTACTTTCCTTTGGAAATCTTAAAACGCAAGAGTGATAATTAAAACAATTGAAGTGAAATTTTACGTAATAAAAATAGCAGTTTCAGTTAATTAAATAGTTGAAAACTTTCTTTTCCTGAAATTAATCTTTATTGGCTTTAAACTCTCGAAATATATGAGAACTTTAAAGTGCACAAAATTTGTAAATGTCTGACCAATAGCATGACAGTTTTGGCATTTCACTTGTTAATATTTCAGTGATAAGAAATGTCGGCAATTGTTACACAATGAAATCTTTCTAAAATATTAAACATCTGCTATGAAAGTGATGAGTCTGCGAGAGACATATTTCGTATACTTTAGTGAATTGACTGGTTCGAAACTATACCAGCTTGACCTTGTTATGAATTGGAACCATTTAGCGATTGCTCGTTTTAAAGGCGTACATCATACAATTGGTACCTCTAAACTAAATAATTTCATAAAAAAAATTATTTAAAAAACCCCGCTGATTCTTATAATTTTTTTTTTTTTTAAATTTTGCATAGAAAAATATATTCTCGCTTTTTAAAAATTCTGAATTATAGTTAGAAGAAATGCAACTACACGCTTTATGTTTTGGCTTAAGTATCCAAATGTTAAAATTAAAGGAATTGCAAAATAAACAAATTGTAAATTGGAGTAAATTTTTTAAAAATTTTCAAAATTTTTAAAAATTTCTCTATGTGGATTCTTGAATTGAATTTACATTAATGTGGGCGTGTCATTGTGAGCCTCCGGAAAAGTTATCAAAATTAATATGTTTGCACGATTTTGTTTCACAGTGTCTGAAATATTTTATACTAAATATGATGAACTGAAAAGCTCTCCTTTTTCTTATTGTAAATAACTTTATTGTGGGACGGCAGGTTGTAAAGATCAAGCGAGTTATTATGAGGAAAAAAGCACACCAAAGCGAAACTAATAAATCTCTATGGAAGTTTAATGTTATAAAACAGGGCAGCGCGAGCAATTTTATTTCAACTCAAAACAAAGACATCATACTTAATTAATTGGAAATTAATAATAAAAGCAGAAACAACAACAAAAGCTGAAATTGATATTTAACAGCTGCATTAGATGAAGACCAACAGCGAAAGCACACACAAATTTGGAAGACAATGATGCAGGCATGTGTCTGTGTCTATGTAAGCAAATGATAGAAAATTAATTGAAAATTATACTAATATGAATCATTGAATAGTTGTTTTCTTCATTTCTTTTCTTTAAAATTAAGGTTTTGTGTAAACTAGTATTTTCCAGATATTTCACAAAATAGAAAACGTTGCAGTAGACGAAAAAAAAGTACCAACAACTAATTGAGGACGGAGAGCACAGAAACCTGAAATTTTTTGGTTTTTTCATAAAACAATTTTTACAAGATCTGGCAGACATTTGCGTGTGTTTATGCAGGAGTATATTCAAGTATGGACATTAGACCACTTCACTAATATTAGCAGAGGCTACTCTAAAGTGCTCTTTTTAGAAAGAGACAGATAGAAAAAAAAAACGCTGAAATATGTTTGAATATTTTTATTCTGTTTTAGTAATGCCAATTTAGCTTTTAATAGATCTGAAATTTCACTGTCTTCATTTCACTCCCTCCCCTGCCTCATTCTTCATGATGTGATGAGTTTTCGAAAAATAAGTATTTTAATAGATGACAAGTATAGGCCATGTTTGACTATTCTATACATTCGTACAATTCATTTACACGAAAATCGCTTTAAAATGGCATGGCTGGTGCCAGACTATTACAAAAAATGGTGCAAGTAAAAGCGTGTATGATCGCACGAAAATTGTTATATTATTAAAATTTTTATAAACTCTTGTTTGTCATAAAAACCTGACGTTTATAGGCAACACTATCATATTTTTTCGGCAGAGATGCCATATTTGGCAAATCGTACTACTGTATCGGATAGTGAAATATGACCTTAAGCAACGCAAGTCTTAAATTTCTCTTACCATTGTCTTACATTTTTCTCAATGTCAATTTCCATATCAGTCAGTGCTGCCAAGTGATAAAGCTTTTGTTCAATAAGCAAATCTTCAGCAGAGTTGCATTTTACGGTTTGAACAATTAATTAGGCAATTAAGAAAAGTCTTTAATATAATAATGGTATACTTTGTATGATAAATTCAAACAAAATGTATGCTTAAATTGAGGAAAATATTAAATAACGTCATTTCTGTATTCTGTCAATGGAATGAAACTTATTTGTTTCGTGAACCAATTTCGAAAGGCAGTTCACTGAATTTTATTGTAACATAAATGAAGTTTTCATTGTAATTAAAGTGCAAACGGTAGTGAGTGGTACTGCTTCCCATTCTTCTCATTTTCCTAGTTTAACAATTTATGCTGACTTCTCGTATGGTAGTTTTTATGCCCAATTTGGCAAATTCAATATATGCATTTCGTGTTAGGTTTCAGTAAATAAATGATTTTTTAAGCCCAAAAGGTGTTTCCCAATTGTCAATATCAAGTATTTTCAACTTGGAATTTTTCTGATGGTACCGATAGGTATTTGATTCTACAGTAGTTTTCCTTCAAAGATAAGCACTCAAAAAATGGCTCCACTGAAGGCAGCCATATTAAGCAAAACACTGATTTGGTGTGAAAGTTGTTACTCTGTGAAGTCCTTTTTAATTGCCAAATAAATTTTTTTTTCACTTCGCCGATCAAAAACTATTTTAGCATATCTCCGAAGGAAGTGCATGTGCTCAGATATATACTTTCATAAATATTTGAATGCAAATGGTGAGTGGCCAGTGACGATGTTCTCGTCACTTCAAAATCCCAAAAACCATTAACACATGAGTTATTAAAACAACAGCAAAAAATATAAAAAGATTGATCAGATTTATATTTGCCGATGAGCAACGAACTAATGAACTCAGCCGTATATACTTGACAAAGTTAACGACACCCTCATAAATAAAATGTTCTTGATTATTTCAGTGGATGAAATAATCACACATACGACATTTATTGTTTCTTTCACGCCGCAAGCAGCCTCTAAAATTTAGTCCATTCCAATAATTTTTTTTAATGAAGAATATAAAGTGTATAAATTTGACGGGTCAGTGCCAGAATTGAGTTTACAGTATTTTTTATTGTCTTTCAGCAGCCTAGCAGGACAACTACTACTATTTAAGTTTGGAGTACAGCTTATCTGCTCCTCTAGCTTTCCTATGGATTTCTATCATCTGAGCATATACTGCCAATAAGCCATTCTTCTGTACCAGTATTTTATGGACGAAGTAAAACAATGAAGCAAATGAGCACCAAAATGGCCTGCAAGAAGGGGAACCACAACGGTGTTCTCTCAACAGACTTCACAAATACTAAGAGAATATCCTGATTCCATCACTACGCAATGCATGAGTAGCGGAACCGCCATGCGCTGATCATAAAAATTTTATTCTACTATGCGATCTTGGATGTAGAAGGCCTGTAATAAAACTTAGCAAACTTTGAAAATCCTAACACGTACACGTACATCGAAAAGCGTCCAGTAAAACTCGATCATCCTCTTCAAAGCGCCAGTAGTTCAAACTGTGCTTGCTTTGCCATTCTTGCTTAATTGAACTTTAAATCACTTAAGTAAAGCCAATATAAACTGCTGCCCTCCAGCAGCAACTTTTACAACTACACTTCTCTTGGCTTGGAAAACACCAGCTAATGATATTTTGAAAACTCTGCCGGACCAACGTGACATATTTTCTACCTGAATATAAACACAACTTGCAGTAAATGGAATAAAAGTAAAAGCAAATGAACTGAGAAATGCATATTTTTAATTTTAGGAGCATATTTTCATGCTTTTAATGCCCATTTTAAACGCTTAAATAAATACATGCTCTGATATATTTCTTTTAATCAGAAAATTTAAATTATCCTATAGATTATTAAAATAATTTTCTGTAACGTAAATAATGATATTCCAAATGGAATACGTAATCCCCCTTTTTTCAACAGAACCCTGAATAAGAAAATGCATACTAGTGGCGAGAAAAACACTGATATCTCTTTGACTCTACAATTTGGCAAATAGACACAAAGAAAACTCAGCTATGGCATTAAAAGTAATTTGTGTAACCACAATGAGGGTAACGAAACAATATTATCTTACGTAAGAATATTTTCTTCCAACCGTGATGGTATTACGAAACGCTGCAGGAAGGCCGTCAAATCACATAAATTATTTGTGGTTTTTCCTCTTCATCATTCAAACATAAATTTATTTCGAAATTCAAAATTATATGCACTTACTTAACTTCTACTCAGTCACGTGTATCGCAAACGTTACCTTACGCACATGCGTAGAGCTCAAACAAGCCAGCAAAATTATCTCGCCGCCATTACACCATGCCTCCATCTACCATAAGCAAAACCATCAGTTCATTTTCGTTTTCAGCCCGTTTAATATTTTATCTTGAGTAAATCTAATTGCGTTAAAATGTATTATAGAAAGAAGAGTAACGCAGTAGTTACGCTAACGGCGTTATCGTTTGTGCTTTAATGCCTTGCAAAGTTCTAGCATGTTCCACCCTTAT